>ML677341.1:56051562-56750114 GCA_007922305.1 Dermatemys mawii
TCCACACCCTTGACAGGCCCCCCAGGACTCCCACACCTGTCCAACCCTCCCATCCCCTGACCACCACCCCCAAGACCTTCTACCCCTTATCCAACCCCCCCCCCCCCAGCCCTGGCCCCAGTCCCCTTAACGTGCCGTTCAGAGCAGCGTGTCTGATGACGGTGTGGCTCCGGAGGAAGATGGGAGAGGGGCTGGGGGTAGCCTCCCTATCCAGGAGAATGCAGGGGAGGGGCCGGGGGTAACCCCCCTGGCCAGGAGCTCAGGGACTGGACAGGATGGTCCCAAGGGCCAGATGTGGCCTGCGGGCCGTAGTTTGCCCACCCCGGTCTAAGTATTAACACAATCTCTCTTTGTTTCCTGGATTTCTTAAAGCTAATCTTCATCTAGTTGTTGCATACCATGCCTTTATATACAATTCTGCATTTTCACAGAAACTTTTAGTACCTTATTGATATATTTTTTTTTTTTTTGGAGTTATGATTCCCTTTGAAAAGCATTGGTTTTTAATTAGCTCTATCATAGACCAGGATCTGGCTGTACAAATTTGATCACATAACCCCTTGGCAGCAATATTACTTAATATTTTAAAGGAACAAGAGTCCTAGCCATCTGTTTTTGTCCTCCACAGCCATATGTAACGGCTGTAAGCATCAGTATTTCACTCCACTCCTTATGTAGAGGCAGACATTTTGGCCTGCTTGTTGTCTCTTGTGATATACGCTTTGGAGTTGCTACTGCTTCAGTATTCTGTGCTTAGACCACTTATTCATACAACCTTAAAACTTCTTTTAAAAAAACATTTCCTGTAGATCCTCTTCTATGTGTGCATGGCAAACTTCTCTTCCTTCCACATCTACTTACTTGAAAATTGGGGAAAGTTACATTTGTTGTTGGATGGAAGATGGGCAAGCAGGATTGTTTGTGCATTGTGTATTTTGTGGGAAACGTTGATTTTTATTTTTTTTAAAATGCCAGTCACCTGTTTGTTTCTAAAAAGAAACAAGAAAATGTGTCCACGAAAAATAAATTCAAAGTTAAGGTTGAAAGCTTAAACCCACAGATGTCAGTAAATCTCCATCTAAGTTGCTCCTACTCATCAGTGATGTGTGTGATTTTCTTCATTCTCAGAAAAGTCACTTTGGATATGTCACCTCTGCAGTTAAAGAGCCACAGCTGCCCCATGTCAGCTGACTTGAGCTTGCCGTGCACAGACTAAGGAGCTGTTTAATTGCAGTGTAGACATCTGGGCTTGGGCTGGAGCCTCAGCTCTTGAACCCTCTTCCCCTCGCAGGGTTCCTGAGCATGAATTTTTGCGCTGCTATTGAAGAGCCCTTTAGCTGGAACCCTGCAAACCCAAGTCATCTGAGATGAGCCAACCATGGGCAGCTGTAGTGTAGACATACGCTTTTGCAGTGTCTTCAAAGTGGGCTGCCCGCACCCCCGGGGTGTGCGAAACCACAACACTGTGGTCTACAAACCATAACACTGGTCTACAATTTTTTAGAAGTCATCTCCTTCAGAGATAAAATGTGATATTTATTATGTATTTGGATGTGCTGAATTCAAATATGACAATTAAAACAACTGATTGGCTACTGTTTCTAAGATATTTAAGTTTTTACATTTTATGTCTATGTATATTGTGTAGATAGTAGAGTTTTAATCAAATTGTAAACCTAGGCCTTTTCATGTGTTTATGGTTGCTTTACATGATAATATTGCACCTGTCCTGTTTATGTAACACTTTAAAAATCAGCAAAAGGGTTCTATAAATAAAATGCATTATGAAACAAAAGGCAAAAAACTATTATGTACATTGTTTAGTCCTATTCAGTGTCTACTCGGCGCTTCTTGGCTTGTCTCTTGTATTCATTAAATGGAGCATCTCTTGTCACTGTCCAGCAATAGTCTGCAAGCATTGATGGGCTCCATTTGCCCTGATAGCGTTTCTCCATTGTTGTAATGTCCCGGTGAAATCGCTCTCCGTGCTCGTCGCTCACTGCTCCGCAGTTCGGTGGAAAAAAATCTAGATGAGAGTGCAAAAAATGTATCTTTAGTGACATGTTGCAACCAAGGCTTTTGCATGCCTTGAGGAGGTTTTCCACCAACAACCTTGTCTGCCTTGTTGTTTCCGAGAAAATGTATTGCCACTGACTGGAAGGCTTTCCATGCCGTCTTTTCCTTGCCATGCAGTGCATGGTCAAATGCATCATCTCGAAGAAGTTCACGAATCTGAGGACCAACAAAGACACCTTCCTTTATCTTAGCTTCACTTAACCTTGGAAATTTTCCACGGAGGTACTTGAAAGCTGCTTGTGTTTTGTCAATGGCCTTGACAAAGTTCTTCATCAGACCCAGCTTGATGTGTAAGGGTGGTAACAAAATCTTCCTTGATTCAGCAAGTGGCGGATGCTGAACCCTTTCCCTCCCAGGCTCCAAAGACTGTCGGAGTGGCCAATCTTTCTTGATGTAGTGGGAATCTCTTGCACGACTATCCCATTCGCAGAGAAAACAGCAGTACTTTGTGTATCCAGTCTGCAGACCAAGCAAGAGAGCAACAACCTTCAACTCGCCACAAAGCTGCCACTGATGTTGGTCATAGTTTATGCACCTCAAAAGTTGTTTCATGTTGTCATAGGTTTCCTTCGTATGGACTGCATGACCAACTGGAATTGATGGCAAAACATTGCCATTATGCAGCAAAAACAGCTTTAAGACTCGTCTTGGATGAATCAATGAAGAGTCTCCACTCATCTGGATCGTGAACGATGTTGAGGGCTGTCATCACACCATCGATGTTGTTGCAGGCTACAAGATCACCTTCCATGAAGAAGAATGGGACAAGATCCTTTTGACGGTCACGGAACATGGAAACCCTAACATCACCTGCCAGGAGATTCCACTGCTGTAGTCTGGAGCCCAACAGCTCTGCCTTACTCTTGGGTAGTTCCAAATCCCTGACAAGGTCATTCAGTTCAGCTTGTGTTATGAGGTGTGGTTCAGAGGAGGAGGATGGGAGAAAATGTGGGTCCTGTGACATTGATTGTTCAGGACCAGAAGTTTCATCCTCTTCCTCTTCCTCGTCTGACTCAAGTGAGAATGATCCTGGTGCATCAGGAACCGGCAGTCCTTCTCCGTGGGGTATTGGGCGTAAAGCTGATGGAATGTTTGGATAATGCACAGTCCACTTTTTCTTCTTTGACACACCTTTTCCAACTGGAGGCACCATGCAGAAGTAACAATTGCTGGTATGATCTGTTGGCTCTCTCCAAATCATTGGCACTGCAAAAGACATAGATTTCCTTTTCCTGTTCAATCACTGGTGAAGATTTGTTGCACAAGTGTTGCAGCATATGTGTGGGGCCCACCTCTTGTCCTTATCTCCAATTTTGCAGCCAAAATAAAGGTGATAGGCTTTCTTAACCATAGTGGTTATACTGCGCTTTTGTGATGCAAAAGTCACTTCACCACAAACATAGCAGAAGTTATCTGCACTGTTTACACAAGTACGAGGCATCTCTGCTCACTTTGGCTAAACAGAAATGTGTCCCTTTGCAAAATCAAACACTGACAAATGAGAGCACGACACTGTATGATTTCTAGAGCTGATATAGGGCAATTTGTTCAGCAGAGTGATGTAAGCTTCGTTATGATTGCATCATCCATGACTTCTAGGAATAACATGATGCAATTCCTATCATGTATGACGCAATACCAGCTTCAGATTGCATCATTCATTGTTTTGCCTAAAAAGCAAGTACTGTCCAAACCCAGTCATAGATTTATTCATAGATCCAGTCAAAGATGTATTTTAGTCATTTCTGGTTTAAATTGAGATCCCTTCCCTTTATAACTCACTTATCCTCCGCCATTCCCATGTTAAGGGTCGTATATACTGACCCAATAGCATATCTTGAAAACTAGAGCCAATCAACAATTTTAAGCATCATTTTCGTTCTCAGTGACCCGGAATTAGTAAAGTTTGACTACATTTATTTCAGAAGCATTTTGGCTGTAGAGCAGTGTTATCGACCAACTGATCAGGACAGTGATAGTGATGATGGAATGCTAAGGGAGATTAGAGAGGCTGTTAAAATAAATAACTCAATAATAATGGGGGATTTAATTTATCCCCATATTGACTGGATACATGTCACCTCGGGACGAAATGCAGAGACCACATTCCTCGATACCTTGAATAGCTGCTTCTTGGAGCAGCTGGTACAGGAACCCACAAGGATAGAGGCAACTTTTGATTTAGTCCTGAGTGGAGCGCAAGAGCTGGCCCAAGAGGTAACTATAACAGGACCGCTTGGGAATAGTGATCATAATATAACAACATTTAACATTCCCGTGTTGGGAACAAAACCGCAGCAGCCCAACACTGCGGCATTTCATTTCAGGAAGGGGAACTATGCAAAAATGAGGGGGTTAGTTAAACGGAAATTAATAGGTAAAGTGACGAAAGTGAAATCCCTGCAAGCTGCATGGACTCTTTTCAAAGACACCATAATAGAGGCCCAACTTAAGTGTATGCCCCAAATTAAAAAACAAAGTCCAAGAACTAAAAAAGAGCGACTGTGACTCAAAAACCATGTAAAAGAAGCAGTGAGAGATAAAAAGGCATCTTTTAAAAAGTGGAAGTCAAATGTTACTGAGGTAACTAGAGAGAAGCATAAACACTGCCAAATTAAGTGTAAAAATGTAATAAGAAAAGCCAAAATGGAATTTGAAGAACAGCTAGCCAGAAACTCAAAAGGTAATAATGTTTTTTAAATACATCAGAAGCAGGAAGCCTGCTAAACAACCAGTGGGGCCCCTGGATGATAGAGATACAAAAGGAGCACTTAAAGGTGATAAAGTCATTGCGGAGAAACTAAATGAATTCTTTGTTTCGGTCTTCACGGCTGAAGACGTTAGGGAGATTCCCAAACCTGAGCCCTCTTTTGTAGGTGAAAAATCTGAGGAATTGTCACAGATTGAAGTGTCCCTAGAGGAGGTTTTGGAACTAATTGATAAACTTAACTGTAACAGGTCACCGGGACCAGATGGCATTCACCCAAGAGTTCTGAAAGAACTCAAATGTGAAATTGCGGAACTATTAACTATGGTTTGTAACCTGTCCTTTAAATCGGCTCCTGTACCCAATGACTGGAGGATAGCTAGTGTAACGCCAATATTTAAAAAGGGCTCTAGAGGTGATCCCGGCAATTACAGACCGGTAAGTCTAACGTCCGTACCGGGCAAATTAGATGAAACAATAGTCAAGAATGAAATTGTCAGGCACATAGAAGAACATAAATTGTTGGGCAAAAGTCAGCATGGTTTCTGTGAAGGGGAATCATGTCTTGCTAGTCTATTAGAGTTCTTTGAAGGGGTCAACAAACGTGGACAAGGGGGATCCAGTGGACATAGTGTACTTAGATTTCCAGAAAGCCTTTGACAAGGTCCCTCACCAAAGGCTCTTACGTAAATTAAGTTACCATGGGATAAGAGGGAAGATCCTTTCATGGGTTGGGAACTGGTTAAAAGACAGGGAACAAAGGGTAGGAATAAATGGTAAATTTTCAGAATGGAGAAGGGTAACTAGTGGTGTTCCCTAGGGGTCAGTCCTAGGACCAATCCTATTCAACTTATTCATAAATGATTTGGAGGAAGGGGTAAACAGTGAGGTGGCAAAGTTTGCAGATGATATTAAACTGCTCAAAGTAGTTAAGACCCAAGCAGACTGTGAAGAACTTCAAAAAGATCTCATGAAACTAAATGATTGGGCAACAAAATGGCAAATGAAATTTAATGTGGATAAATGTAAAGTAATGCATTTTGGAAAAAATAACCCCAACTATACGTACAATATGATGGGGGCTAATTTAGCTACAACTAATCAGAAAGAAGATCTTGGAGTCATTGTGGATAGTTCTCTGAAGATGTCCATGCAGTGTGCAGTGGCAGTCAAAAAAGCAAACAGGATGTTAGGAATCATTAAAAAAGGGATAGAGAATAAGATGGAGAGTATCTTATTGCTCTTATACAAATCCATGGTGCGCCCACATGTTGAATACTGTGTACAAATGTGGTCTCCTCATCTCAAAAAAGATATACTGGCATTAGAAAAGGTTCAGAGAAGGGCAACTAAAAGGATTGGGGGATTGGAAAGAGTCCCATATGAGGAGAGATTAAAGAGGCTAGGACTTTTTAGCTTGGATAAGAGGAGACTAAGGGGGGATATGATAGAGGTATATAAAATTATGAGTGGCGTGAAGAAAGTGAATAAGGAAAAGTTATTTACTTGTTCCCATAATAGCAGAACTAGGGGCCACCCATTGAAATTAGTGGGCAGCAGGTTTAAAACAAATAAAAGGAAGTCCTTCTTCACACAGTGCACAGTCAACCTGTGGAACTCCTTGCCTGAGGCTAGGCTTTAGGGTTTAAAAAAGAACTGAATAAATTCATGGGGGTTAAATCCATTAATGGCTATTAGCCAGGGTGGGTAAAGAATGGCGTCCCTAGCCTCTGTTTGTCAGAGGAGGGTGATGGATGGCAGGAGAGAGATCACTTGATCTTTACCTGTTAGGTTCACTCACTCCGGGGCAGCTGGCATTGGCCACTGTTGGTAGACAGGATACTGGGCTAGATGGACCTTTGGTCTGACCCCGTGCGGCCTTTCTTATGTTCTTATGACAGGCTCTTGCAACCTGTTAATCCTACTTTTCTCTGATCAAAGTTGAAATATTAATTTATATCTATTTGCTACCTCCTTCCTTTCTTTGCTTATACCTCCTTTCTTTTTCTGTCTCTACTGCAGTTTTTCTTTTTTCCTGTATTATTAGATCATGTTGTATATTTTCCTTTTGTTGTTCTGCGCTCTTATTTATCCCTTTCTCTGCATTGTGTGCTCACTTTTCTCATATTGTTTTTGCTTTCTCCCCCAGTATCTTTTTATACCATATTTCCTTTTTTCCACTTTATTCCAAAAATCTTTTCCATCCACGGTCACCCATGCATCCACATACAAAGTTCTCAAATTTTACCAGACAACAAATGGTCAGAGTATAAAACCTGTTAGCCACAGATGGATGTGAGTGGTTGACATTGCATCTGCTCCCCGGTGAATCTGTCTCCAGCCCCATAGCTGCTCAGAAAGTTTGTGTACTGGGATTTCTAACAGCATTCTATCCCTGAGCAGTGCTCATGGCTCCATGTTTCGTATCTGTGTCTGGCTAGTAAGTGTCTGTTAAGCTTCCTCCTCCCTTCCCCACTTCACCCACCAAAGTTCAGAGCCACCTGGTTGGTACAAATTTGGGTGAGGTTCTCCATTTTTCTACCCCTCATGTTTTTGAGTATTCCTTCCCAGGTCTGGATCTTGCACTAGCGAAGTCAGTGTAAGAATTTTGTCACTAATTCAGAGAGAACAGGATGCTACTGTAGTCTTCTCAGTCTGCAGCAGAGTTCAACTGAGCATCTTCTTGATAGTTTCACTGCATCCCTTTTGACTATTAGAAATGAAAAGAGACAAGAATCTGGTTAGTTTTAACTGCTGAATTTAGGAAATGCTTTAGGCAGCAACAGATGGTGTGGAGTTCTTCTGAATTAGGAAGGCAATACTGCATTGTCTGATTAATGTTTGGTGTTTTTTCTTTGCAGCCACAGAGTTAGAAATTGTTGGGTTCCTAATGGGTTTATGTTTCAAAGATGATTCTCAGAGAAAATATCTTTCTCACTAGATGTGGAAAAATACTGAGCATATCTCTTCTGTTTAGGTTAGAAAGGTTCTGAACCCCATCTGTGAAGAGAGTGTGACAAAATTTTAGGGTCAAAATTTGACATAAATATTGACTCCCCATCAGTTTAAAAAGTCAAAAGTAGCTTCTCATGCTAAACTTGCACCTGCCAGTTTGGGTTTTGCAGCAATATTTTTAAAAATGTGTTTCTGAATAAGAACCCACATAAAGCTGGAAAATGGTGACAGTGAAATAATGAAACTGACTGTATAAAGAGTGTCAAATGCGCAAAGTAAACAAAGTTGGGGGAATGAGAAGCTTTTTTTAAAAAATTAATCTTTGTTACTGTTGCCTTTATTACTTTAATAATGGTTGGCAATGCATTCTCAGAGTAGGATTTGTAATTTGATAGTTTCCTTTTAAGTTAACTGGGTGGAAGGTATTCTGTATTTTCCTTTGCTGTAATCTTCCATTTCACCAGAAAATAAAAACAGCTGACTAATTTATTGGGCCAAACTCAACCCTTGTATACAATTCCATTTAACTCGGTGACACCTGGGATGAATTTGGTTTATTTTTCCCAAATCGGATTGACAAGTTACTTCATTTGGGTAGCCTCCTATTAACTTCCAGGGGACTCCAGGCATGTTGAGGGGTCTGTCTGCATGGAGCACTTGCAGGGTCAAGATCATAATCCATCATGATGGTGCACAGATATTGTGTTTTGACATCCAGTGCTTTCAAAATTGAAGTCATTTAAAAATAAATTTTAAAAGCCGTATTAAATTCGTCTCTCGAAGTACAAGAAAATGTTTGGGAAATGAAAAAGGGCTGTGCTGACAGAGGAACAAATTTTCTAGTTTCCATGATTGTATTACTAAAAAAAAATTTTTTTTTTTTTTTTTTTAAAAAAAACCCTAAAAAGTAAATTTAAAGTTACAATGCATTTTTATGTGATTTTATGGTCTAATAGTTTAAAACAAGCCATTACAATGCCTTTTATTTTAGTAAACTTTTTTTGAGATGGAGAGAGTGAGTAGTTTTGTATGAAGATGATGAGGTTACAGTTGATTTGATCTTATCAGTCTGCAGAATCCTCTCCTCTCTAAAATCTTAGGGGGGGTCAGTGAGAAGTCCCTTTTGTACATATTTTTGTATACTTTACAGTAGAGAGATCCATTTTTGAAGTATCGCTGCTGTTCAGGAAAGATTTATTAATGTGTTTATATATAATATGTGATGTAATTAGAAAGCATCCATAATTTTGTTAACTTTTTTTTACACAAATAAAGTAGCTTAAAAGTTGTCTGCAAATGAAATAAATTTTTTTAGAGAGTGCTCAAGTACTTCTCTACTCCCCTTCTCTTACACATTTCTCCTCATGTTGTGTTCCATTCTATTTTGACATCAGAAGCAGGACCTAGCACAGGTCCAGTTCTGAAAATGGGTACAAGGGCGTCTTAATGTTAGTGGCACCAGGTGCAGTAGTGTACTGTATGTGAAATATCTGTAACTATAAAACAGGGCTACGACTGCATACTGAAATGAGCGTGCTTTCTTATTACACTTTTTTGGCTTGAATTTTTTTGTGAAAATTTTCACCATTAAGTCCTTTCAGCATGCATTTTGACAAGTATTAACATTTCAGGTAGGGCTGTCGATTAATCACAGTTAACTCTTGCAATTACCTCAAAAATTAATTGCAATTAAAAAAATTAATCACAATTAATTGCAGTTTTAATTGCACTATTAAACAATAGAATACCATTTGAAATTTTAAAACTATTTTTGGATGTTTTTCTACATTTTCAAACCTATTGATTTAAATGACAACACAGAATATAATGTGCACAGTGGTCACTTTATAGTATTATTTTCATTGCAAATATTTGCATGGTAAAAATTATAAAAGAAATTGTATTTTTCGATTCACCTCATACAAGTACCATAACCATTTATCATGAAAGTGCAACTTACAAATGTAGATTTATTTTTTTTTACGTAACTGCATTCAAAAACTAAACAATGTAAAATTTTAGAGCCTACAAGTCCACTCAGTGCTGCTACTTATTCAGCCAATCGAACTAGCTTGTTTACATTTACGGGAGATAATGCTGCCCACTTCTTATTTACAATGTCATTTGACAGTGAGAACAGATATTCATATGGCACTTTTGTAGCTGGCATTGCAAGGTATTTATGTGCCAGATATGCTAAACATTTGTATGCCCCTTCATGCTTTGGCTGTTGTTCCAGAAGACATACTTCCATGCTGATGATGCTCATTAATAAATAATGTATTAATTAAATTTGTGACTGAACTCCTTGTGGGAGAATAGTATATCTCCTTCTCTGTTTTATTCACATTCTGCCATATATTTCATGTTATAGCAGTCTTGGATGATGACCCAGCACATTTTGTTCGTTTTAAGAACACTTTGACTGCCGATTTGACAAAACACAAAGAAGGTACCAATGTGAGATTTCTAAAGATAGCTACAGCACTCAACCCAAGGTTTAAGAATCCGAAGTGCCTTCCAAAATTCGAGAGGGAAGAGGTGTGGAGCATTCTTTCAAAAGTCTTCAAACAACAACACTCTGATGTGGAAACTACAGAACCCAAACCACCAAAAAATAAGATTAACCTTCTGCTGGTGGCCTCTGACTCAGATGATGAAAATGAACGTTTGTCAGTCCACACTGCTTTAGATAGTGACAAAGAGTCACTAGATACTTCCACTGCATGCATCCGACGAAGTGGGTACTAGCCCACGAAAGCTTATGCTCTAAAACTTTAGTTAGTCTTTAAGGTGCCACAGGACTCTTTGTCACTTCTGCAGTTCCAGACCAACACGGCTACCCCTCTGATTCTTGACTGCTTTAGATAGTTATCCAGCAGAACCTCTCATCAGCATGAACTCATGTCCTCTGGAAAGGTGGTTGAAGATGAAGGAACATATGAGTCTATAGCGCATCTGGCACGTAAATATCTAGCGACGCTGACTACAACAGTGCCATGTAAATGTCTGTTCTCACTTTCAGGTGACATTGTAAACAAGAATCGGGCAGCATTATCTTATCCAGATGTAAACAAAGTTGTTTGAGTGACTGGCTGAACAAGAAGTAGGATTGAAAGGACTTGTAGGCTCTAAAGTTTTACATTGTTCTGTTTTTGAATGCAGTGGTTTTTTTGTATACAAGTCTACATTTGTAAGTTCAACTTTCATGATAAAGAGATTGCATTAAAATACATGTATGAGATTAATTGAAAAATCCTTTTTTTGTAATCAGAAATAAATATAAAACGATCACTGTACACTTTGTGATCTGTGTTGTAATTTAAATCAGTATATTTTAAAATGTAGAAAACATCCAAAAATACTTAAATAAATGCTATTCTATTGTTTTTTAACAGTGCAATTAATCACGATTAATATTTTTAATTGCTTGATGGCCCTAATTTCAGGCATCTGAGGATCTAGCTGCCAATTCTAGATATGTGCAGTAGGTAAAAATACTTTCAAGTCATGGTGCTCAATGACCTGCACGTCCTTCCCCTTTTAGGTTTGAGGAAGGTTCTGGAATAGTCACACTCAGTGGTAGAAAGATTGTTACTGTAAAATATCCTAAGCTAGGGCTTGAAAAGCTTACTAGACATCTAATAAGGACTAAACTCACCAGCAGGAGGTGAATATAAACTATGGTGTATTTATATACCTTGTGAAGCATTTGGGAATGCCTTGGAATTAAAGGCACTATATAAAAGTATAATACTTTATTTTCATGACTGAATTTGAATCTTGGAATGATTATGCCATCCTTAATTTAAAATTTATTTTAATATTATCAGTACATGACTACCATATGCTTGTTTCTGAGTCTGCAGTAAGCTTATGTATGCTGGAGTCCTCGAGACTAACAGAGAGTTGTTTTATGGTCGTCATATTTGTGCTTCTTAACCATGTGCAGGTTTTAGTTGTGATAATCCAGTATCTTCAGGTTAAAAGTAGATACTTCTGCAGCTTTCATTTTTTTCTTTGAAATAGCTGTAGTTTGTAGTACATACCAACAGAACTCAGCTGCTGGCTAAATATTTACAGAAAAAAGAAATAATGTCTCAGTTAACTAGCTGAGTTATGCTGCAACATGTTACACATTAGGAAAGACATTTGTGGTTCTTCTTTCCTTTTGGACAACAGATGTTAAAAGCAGCTACTTTGTTCAAAAGTACTTATATTGCAATATAAACACTATACACCATTTTAAATTAAAGCATACAAAAAAAGCCAATTTTTTACAAAGGTGATTTAGGAATCTGCAGCAAAACACAACATTAGCTGTTGGATTCAAGTACTGCACCTTGGGTAGGTCCAAAGAAATCTTTCCGCTTCAGTTTTAGAATGACTGCAGTAATGGAGCCAAATTCATAAATGGGCATTGAAGTCAGTTCAGAGATTAATTTTGGCATTGGTGAGTAGACTGTTTTCACAAACTTGTTCAGAGATGAGATGCAAGTAGCGTGGGCCCTGAATGTGTTCCTTCTTAGCTGTCACTTAGTCAGTAGACATCCAGTTTTAAAAGAAGGCTTTCATTTTCTTTCCTCCTTTCTCTCTCCTGGGCATCAGCTCTCCAGTTTCTAGTTGAGATAGTGATAGGTGTCTGGATGTGATGAGCCTTATGTTCAAATTTTCATGCAATTTGCCTACATCTAGTAATATGGAGAAGTCACCTGGAAGGAAAGGTGCAACTTTTTAAATCAGTCACACATTTTGGAGTCTCTGTATATGTGCCTCAGAACGTCACCTCTCCTGCCTGTTGCAACCTCTTTTCAGTCAGCTGTGGTTGGAGTTGGTCGCTTAATACTTCAGCATATAGTGGACCAAGAGAGGAGGACCTGCCAGATGAGGTTGAAGAAGCAAGTGCTATGATGAGGTATGGGCCTCTAGATTCTTTCACAGATATTCTCACACGTGCACAAGAGGTGAAATGCTTTGCTCAGCGGCTAGCTGTTAGATAAGTGAGGTCTATGGTGAACAAGAAGAGCTCCTTGAACCGTTCTCAGAGGGTCACCTATCTGTGGGCAGATTGACAGCTGGACAGTGGATTCTCCCTATTTCTTGAAACGGTTGAAACAAAAAATTCACCATATAATATTTCAAAAAATGTTAAGGCTTGTTCTACCAAGGTCTGAGCTTCACAACAGCCCAGTTGTGCACTGACAAAGCCAAATATCCTTTCCCATAGTTAGAGTTCCTTTAGGAGGGGATTCAAGAAGGCCTCAGAGTGAGCATAATTAGGTAGGGGTTCAAAGGCTTCTTAGGCGGATACCCTAGCCTTCTTAGCAGTTCATGATTTAGTGGTTATGTTCATCAAGGTGGTCTCCTACCACAGACCATTAGTGAAATCTTCAGTCCCTTTTAACTGCAAATCTTTCTCCATCCATCCATCAAGAACATCCACTGCGTGTAAGACCTTGATAGAGTGACTATCTATGAAGAGATTCATTTTGGATGGATAGCCATGAACATTTACTCTGTTCTGTCTAACATCTGAGGAAGAAAACATACAGAGTCTGCATTGCCATGTCTGTGTCCTGGAAAAAATTGTGTTTTTCATACTTAGTTAATGCCTTACTACTCCAAGATCGTGTGAATATGAGGATCACCTATTTTTATTTAATTGCATAACTTAGCTATATTTAGGGTGGATTGATTAAATCATCAGTTTTAATAATCATTTAAAACAGCAAGCAAGAAACTTTTGTTTTGATCTAGTAGGTAGAGCACTGGACTAGGGCTCAGGAGACCTGGATTCTGTTCTTGATTCTCCCACTAACCTGTTTCATGGCCTAGGGCAAGTCACTTCATCTCTGTGCCTTAGTTTCCCCATCTATAAAGGCATTTAAAAAATTTTGCCGGTTAAATAAAACTTCTTTAAATGTGCTGGATCTTTAAGAAAAAGTGTGTTTATCAAAACACATTTTGCATTTAAAATTAACTGATTTTTTTTAAAGCTGAAGCTAGTGAATTAAACTGTTTCTGGTCACCCTGACCTTCAAGATTTTGGTACTATAGTAGCGGTCATTCTCTCACACCTAGTTTTATTCATAGACTGGGAGAGGAAAACAAGTTCTCCTGCTTTTTCAACTTCCAGTCGGTTTCTCAGCTTTGAACTACTTATTAAAGTGAACTCATTGAATAAACTGAAATGAAGAAAATATTCTTTCTAGACCTGCAGAAGACGCAACTGACTGCTAAAAGTTGATTTAGCACTTCAGCTCTGTTGCAGGGCTTCCATAAGTCTAATGATTTGACTTTCTTTAAAACTTCACCAGCAAACATGTACCACTTAAAAAAAAAATATTTATGTTATTTAAATGATTATTTACAGATTATAGTGAGTTTAGGCCCATAATGCTGACAGGTTTTATACAATAAGCAAAGATGGCTTAGTTATTATTTGAAGGAAAGACTACCATGGAAAACTAAAGTGTTGTGGAAAGTGATATCTACGTTGGGAAGACTCTAGACTGACTCTCAACTAACATCCAGGAGGGGACAGGGGAAATAGTGAAGTTTCCCAGCCATGACTCCTGCTTTACAGCAGTTAGGAGGCTTCAATAGAAAAAAAAAAAAAGACAGAGATGGTCCACCTCTAAGCATCTGAGAAGGGGCAAAAAATAGGGTGAACTATAGTACTGTGCTGGAATTCTGTAGTGTCATCTTTTGTACCAACCTTTCTTTACTTGGTTTATCCTCTCATAGTATGTATCTGGTAGGCTTTTCAAGCTCTGATTACTATGATTTGTGGTATGCAAAATCCTTGTTGCCTAGTGCAGCTATCAGTGAACAGTGCTCATACACACCGCACCATAGTGACTCTAACTCAGGAACCAATCCATGCAACAAACCTCGATACCAATTCTGCCCACGTATCTACACCAGCGACACCATCACAGGACCTAACCAGTTTGGCCACACCATCACCGGTTCATTCACCTGCACGTCCACCAGTGTAATATACGCCATCATGTGCCAGCAGTGCCCCTCTGCTATGTACATCAGCCAAAGTGAACAGTCCCTATGTAAAAGGATAAATGGACACAAATCAGATATTAGGAATGGCAATATACAAAACCTGTAGGAGAACACTTCAGTCTCCCTGGACACACATTAGCAGATTTAAAGGTACCCATCCTGCAGCAAAAAAATCTTCAGGACCAGACTGCAAAGAGAAAGTGCTGAACTTCATTTCATTTGCAAATTTGACACCATCAGCTCAAGATTAAAGACTGTGAATGGCTAGCCAACTACAAAAGCAGTTTCTCCTTCCTTGGTGTTCACACCTCAACTACTCAAAGAGGCCTTCATCCTTCCTAATTGGATTAACCTTGTTATCTAGCCTGATTCTTGCCTACATATTTATACCTGCCTCTGGAAATTTTCACTGCATGCATCTGACAAAATGGGTATTCACCCATGAAAGCTTATTCTCCAATACGTCTATTAGTCTATAACAGAGGTCTCAAACACGTGGCACGCGGGCCACGTGCAGCCTGCCAAGCCTTTACCTGCGGCCCGCGGTGCTCTCCCCGCCCCGCCACCAAGCTCCCTGTGGCCCCCCCCACTCTCCCACCAAGCTCCCCATGGTCTCCCCGCAGCCCCCCCGCCCTCCCACCAAGCTCCTTGCGGTCTTCTGCCAAACTCCCAGAGGCCCCCTTGCCCCCCTGCTAAGCTCCCTGCGGCTGCCGCCAAGCTCCGCGAGGCCCCCCCCCCCCCCCCCCAGCCCCCCCTGGCCCCCGCCCAGCTCCCCGCAGCCCCCCAGCCCTCCCGCTAAGCTCCCTGTGGCCCCCCGCCAAGCTCCCAAGCTCCCCGCGCCCCCCGTCTCCTCCTTGCCTACCTCCAGGCGCTTAGCACTTTCCAGGAGGGATGGGGGAGGAGCGGGGAGCTGCGCTCTCAGGGGAGGAGGTGGGGCACTGGGTGAGACCTCATGGAAGGGGGGCGTGTCAGTGATGCAGTCCTAGGGCCAATGAACTAGTTCTCGTGTGGCCCTCGTGGTCATTTGAGTTTGAGACCCCTGGTCTATAAGGTGCCACATGACTCCTTGTCACTAGTGCTGATACAGTTACTGACACTGTGATAACTTTGCATTTCATCGCCTTTCACATTCAAAGTAAAAAGGGGCAACATCCAGACATTTAAGTTTGGATTTTGTCTTACTTTATTTTAGCCTTGATTTGCATCTTCTTACAACTCTTTCTATATTTGGCACTTTTCTCAGCACTGTTCCTCCATATAAGAGAGCCTGATTTATTCTGAGCTTGCAAAAAGAGAGTTTCTGCAAAGCTGCTTCCTCCTTCGCAGACATAATATGGCTCCTTTCCCAGACACCAAGAGCAACAGCTGTAATATGTCTGGTCCCCATTTCCTTTGGCAGTAGGTTCCCTGCTGCTATTATTAAGACAGGCCTTTTGCATAGATGGCAGCATAGCACTCAAATATAGATATTTTAACAAGTTTTCCTGCTTAGCTTTCCGGTTAATGGAACGTTGAAAGGACTGAACTATATATGAAGTAGCGTGATGGTGAAATGGGAAAACATGCTCCTTGTGTTGATGATTTGGGTACCAGATGCATTTGCTAACAAATACTGCCAGTGTAAGCATAAGGTCAAGTTTATTTCATAGATTCTCTACAGATTTACGTCCTTTGTCTTCAGAATGGCATTGAGGAAATAAAGGTGTTATATTCTTCTTGTTTTGTCATTCTGACCAATCTGGAAAGTTTAACAAACATTAGACATACAGTATAGTGACTAAGCTCTTACTCTTTCCCTAGCTCTCCCCTTCCCTTCTCCCCAAAGCATTATGGACTGTGTTTGCCCTGTGGAACAAGGAAGTTCTGTAGAAACACAAACATCCATATGGTTTGGTTTATGAGTTACTCTTGAGTATAGGTTTTAAATATTGTCTTTTAGTGCCTTTTATATGTCTTTTAGGGCCTCCTCCTGGCTGCTCTTGGGGATTAGTGCCTTCCAGCTGCTACACCCTCCTCTGGATATCTCTCCACCCATCTTCTGTCATCCTTCAGCTTCTCTCACTTGCTGAAAAGAATTGCATCTTCTGCATTATCTAACTGTTCAGCTATTCTTTTAAGACACTCTAAGTTGTAGTAAACTATATTTCTAAATGAAATAACTGACATTTAATCTTTCTTTTAAAATGTTATGTAAAATATAACTTAGGGTGGGGAAGGCAGTCTTTTTGTTTGGTTTGGACTACTAAGTATGATTTTTTGCTTATCTGTATTTAATGTGCTGATGAGGATGAGAGTGAGTTCATGCTCTCCAGGATAACACTATAGTGACAATGGAGAAAGAAGAACCTCATTTAAAGGGAGGTGGTATGGTATAGCTAAAGTCATTAATTGTTGAGACACTCTGCAGCTGTCAATTATTTGCATGTTGACAATTTGAGCACTATACTTCAGAGAAAAACATGGACCCTGGCTTAGGAAATGTGTTAAATCAGGTGTGGGCAAACTTCTTGGCCAAAGGGCCACATCGGGGTTACAAATTGTTTGGAGGGCCGGGTAGGGAAGACTGTGCCTCCCCAAACAGCCTGGCCCTGCCCCCTATCTGGCCCCCACCCACTTCCTACCTCCTGACTGCCCCCCCTCAGTATTCCCAACCCATCTAACACCCCCTGCACCTTGTCCTCTGTCCCTTCCAGAGACCCCCGCCCCTAACCCACCCCGCTATCTAAGCCCACCTGCTCCTTGTCCCCTGACCACCCTCTCCCGAGACCCCCCCCCCACCCTAACTGCCACGGAGGATCCCACCCTCTACCCAACCTCCCCTGCTCACTGTCCCCTGACTGCCCCGACCCCTATCCACATCCCTCCCCTTGACAGACTCCTGGGACTCCCACGCCTATCCAACCCCCCAGTCCCCGACCGCCACCACCCAGAACCTCTGCATCCTCCAACCACCCCCTGCTCCCTGTCCCCTGATGACTACTCCCTGGAACTCCCACCCCTTATCCAACCCCCTGACCCCCTTACTCCACGCTGCTCAGAGAAGTGTGTCTGGAAACTGCGTGGCCCGCCAGAGCAAGACACGCTGCCCCGCAGGAGCGTTCAGCCCTGCCCCCTTACCATGCCGCTCAGAGTGACAGGAGCATGCTTCCCTACTGGAGCCAGCCACACTGCTGCAGCTTTGCCCAGGAGCAGCGGGCCAGAGCAGGAATGGAGATCTGAGGCTGCTGGGGAGGTGGGGCAGCAGGGGAGTGACCAGGATAGCCTCTCTGGCTGGGAGCTCAGGGACCGGGCAGGATGGGCCCGTGGGCTGTAGTTTGCCCACCCCTGTACTAAATCAAGGCTGTACAGTGAACAGATTAGGCCATTTTTGCTTTGAAGCCTAGACCACTTAACTCTTTTGGTAGATACAATTTTTGTAAGATCATATGTTGTTTATGTTCCTGAGAATAACTGTGCGCTGCTCCTGGACACGCGCACACACACAGTTTCTTTCCCTTTCACTCTAGGGCAGCGTCTCCCAAACTTTTCTGTCCGTGGCCCCCTTCTGCTTTCCCGAGTCCTCTCACAGCCCAGGGCTGTGTCCGCCAAAATGCCGCCGAATGCAAAGCTTCCGCTTTTGGCATTATTTCGGAGGAACACAAATACAATCTTTCGGCAGTGTCCCAGGGCCGATCCCGCGGCGGTGCTGGGACACCGCGGCCCCCCCGGGGGGGGGGAGTATCACGCACCCTCTGGGGTGTGCGCACCCCACTTTGAAGACCACTGCTCTAGGGAGGTGAAAGGTTAACCGGTAAGCATTAGACTTAACTGTTAACCAACGTAAACCCTGGCGGCCCTGTGCTGGCCAGAGGGACTCCAGACCCGGCGGGCTGGCTGCCTGGAGCGACCCCACCTCTGAAGTGCTGGCCAGGCCGGTGGGACACCAGGCCCAGCCAGCTGAAGTGACCCCAGGCCCAGCTGCACTGGTGGGTCCTCCACCCCGGGCCACGCTGGCCCAGCTGGAGCGACCCTGGCCCTGGCTGCACTGGCCGAAGTGGCTCTGGCTGCGTTGGGCCGGCGGGACCCCTGGCCCTGACTGGACTGGAGCAGCAGGACCTCCAGCCCTGGCTGCCCTGCACAAGGCCAGCTGAAGCGATCGCGGTTAACTTGTTAAAAGTATATAATTTTAATTTGGTTAACTTTCTCAACCAATATTTGCATTCCTTTTTCACTCTCACTCCTCCCTTCCCCCCAATTGAAGTAAAATGAGGAAATTTCCTGATTTGTTTTTTCTTTTCCCGTTCGTTAGGTTTATAACAACAGAAGAGAACTCAGTTCATGTTAGCAAGGTATTTTGTGTGTCTCAGAGTCTTAAAAGGTGATTTCTATTGCCTAGTTGATAAGCTCCTAGTTATGATCAGAGACCTACAATAGAATATAAAAACTAGGTTATAGTCACTATAGTAGTAATGATCCCAAAAGCACTTTACTACTACACATTTAATAGGAATCATCTGTGGGGTGAAATGTGGCAGCATACAGATACCAGCATACAGATACAGAATTGAAGACAAAAAGTAAACAGTCATACATTTGAGACTCATTTTTGATCGTATTGATATATAATTAAAAAGCTAACAGGTGTCATGTTTTACATACTTGTAAGGATGGCCATTACTGTTGAAGAGGCACTCTGCCTTCTAAAATAGTACTAAATGAATGCCTGCAGCATGAGATTTGGTGATTCTGCACTGTTGCAGGTGTGCCATCTCTTGGATGAGATGTAAAATGTATTTATTAAAAAATACCGTGGTACATTTCACAACATTTAAAAAGTTTTAACCATGTATCCTGGCCAGATTTAAGTGATTTTATTCTATGTTCAACTGGCTATAGTATTTTTGTATACATATGGAAATATTTCAGAATAAATGCTGTTCATTTACAAATATTTTAGGTTTACTGCTAGAATTCTGAAATCTCATGTCCTAATAGCAGATTTCCATTTTGTAGGAAATCAAGCCCCAAAGCCATTATAACCATGGATACACTGATTCTCTTGGACGGAAAAGCCACATTGATGATTACAGCACATGGGACATTGTCAAAGCTACGCAGTAAGTGTGGTATTTTGCACTTTTAAATTTGTCAATATCTCTATTAGTAGAATTATAGTAAAATGAAAATCTTTGTTTTAATTGCATAAACTTTGAATGAATAATTTATTTTTGTATCCTCAGAAACAGCAATCCTGAGCTGATGGATTATAGTACATGATTAAAAAATTGAATTAAAAAATGCTTTTGTGAGAAATTTATGCCCACTGTATGAAAATATACATAAGTATTTATGCAGTGTTGAGATTTAGATTATTGCTCGGGTTGATGATGGAGAAGACATTACATTTTTTCCGAAGTAAGTTTTTCGGTGTTCCTTATGTTTTAAAATACAAATAAATTACTAGATAGGGTGGATCATACACAGTTACAAAATGCTTGTGTGATTTTAGGTGTTTAGACCATTGGAGCACAGAGTGCATGAGTAGGATTTCCCTGATCACCTTTAAAGCTACAATTTCAACAGTGTCATAAAACTGTAAATTGGTTTCCAAGTAATACAGTAGCAATTAAGCATTGTGACTGTACTAATGAATCACTGAGGTAAGTATTTTGTTTATAGATGCTACATTACATAAAACTCATGGATTATCTCAGATATGAAGCTATTTCTTATTGTATATTAATACATGATGCAGAAAGTGGAGGAGGAGGTTGATGGTTTCTCCTGCAGTTTGGGTTCTTGTATGACTTTCATAATCATAATATCCGAGTGCATGCGGTACAATATAGAGTTGGGTTGTGAGTGGTATGAGAGGAAATATGACTGTACACTGAGCCTTTGGAGCAGCAATTCTTACTTTTGTTTGGCTTGCTGAACTGCTGTAGTTATTTTTGTTTGTTTATCTCTGTGTGACAACGATGCAACATCTTTTCTTCAACCCAGTGAAGATAACCGCACTTGTACTTTAGTTGACATAACTGAATTGAGACGTTACTCTTTTACACTTGCATGTGACTACAACTACAAGTTGCTTCAATATAACTTATGTTGCTCACACCCTTAAGCAACATAAGTTATACTGACTTAAACACCAGTAAGACAGCGTTATGTCAGTGGGAAAGCTTCTCCGGACAATATAGCTACTTCCTCTCACGGAAGCAGGAGTTATTAAGCTGACAAGAGAGATCAGCTTAGAGCATCACCACCATATACATGCTCTATAGCAGCACAGCTGCGCTGCTGTAGGGGCTGTAGAGCGGATGTAGCCTTTGTAATTTCTGTAGTCAACCGTAGCCAGCCAGTATTTCATTCTGTGAGAACTCTGACTTTTTGGAAGTAGATGGGGCGGCTGAGTTTGCCTATTTTTCTTAATGTAAAGAGGGAAAGTTTTATATTTTCTGGGGGAAACAATTTTTAATAAGCTTTGGCTTCTATTGGTCATTGTGCAGGAATAAGATATGGTTGTGTCAGTAGGGCAGGGGATTTCCCCCAATGTCAGCTTGCTTGGGAGGCCAGGGAGAGGAGATCAGATCCCCACCAGAGGGACATGGCCCCTCAAGTGCAAAGAGGGCAGAGAGAGAGGGGCTCAGACGCTTTATAGTGGCAGGACTCCCCGATCCCTGTGCACACCGGGAGGCAGGGAGAAGAGCTCAGATCCCTCCCAGAAGGACAGGGGCATCCAATCCCAGTACATATACTGGTGGGGAAGAAAAAGGGCTCCTTTTCTCCCCCACATCAAGGATAAAGGATCTCCAAATCCCATCTCCCACATGGCAGGCTGAGAGGGGCTCAGACAACTGGTGTGGCAAGGGCCCCCAGATCCTTGCTCCCTTTGGAGGGGAGATTATGGGTCTGACAGGCGCCTCTGCTTCCTAGAGTGTATAATTAGGGTTTTATAACTATAAAGAGGTAATTTTTATAATACTCCAATTCTCACATCTTAAGGCCATTCAAGAAGAAGCTCTTCACCATTTCTGTATCTTTTACAGGTGTGAGTGTACTCTACATCTCTTACACTAGCTGGATACATATTGCCATATCAATAGTTGAGTCTGAAGGCATGAAACAAACGTGAATTGTTAGGGAGGGAGAAGGGTGGGGATGGAAGATTACTGTTTAAAATGTGTGTGCACATGTAGAATTAGATTTTTTTCCCCCTTCTACAGAGTGTTTTTAAAAGTTAATTGTACAGCTTGTAAATTTGTTACTCTCTTTAAATTACTATAATAGCAGCAACTGAACCCCTTTCCCAGAGACTTTTGTGCTTTCTTGCCTACTAAATATTTGAGGCTCAATTTTCCCTTTTATCTGAGCTCGTCTTAGCACTATGGAGGGGGAAAGGGGGCCATCAGGGAGCCAGTTATGATGTTGTTATGTGCCTGGTTCAGATGTGTTACAACATCTTGGGTTTTAGAGCAGCAGTATCCAATACGTTCACCACTAGCCACACGTGTCTAATAGGTTACTGAATTGTGGCTAATGCATGTGGCTTTTTTATAATGTGGCTAATAAGAAAAATTAAAAACCACAAATGTGGCTAGCATCGCTGTTCTAGAGGTCCTTAAGCCAGTGGGGAGTAGCAGGGGAGAGGTAAATTGTGTACCTAGCAGCCCCATCTCTCCCTGGTCACACTCTTACGGATCAAAAGATGGCTGTCTCAGGAACCAGCTCTGCTAGCTCTGTTGACAAGAAGTTCCTCTCCACTTGGAGAATTTTCCACTAGCTATTTAAAATCAGAATCCATCCTGTTTGCACTAGTGCTGAGGGGCTGCAAGCACACAAAAGGAACCAAGCTCTTTGTTTTATGTAGAAGACTTGAGGAGTGGTAGGTGATTGGATAGCATTTGAAAACATGTTAAAAATGTCAGATACTGACCTAGATGGTGATAATTTACACCCAGGATTAAAAATACCATCTAATTTTACTACAGAGTTGCTGCTTTAGTTTCCTTTTAGTACGAAAATATAACTTTCCCATATAGGGCCTGGCTGGCTTACAAGTTTCACAGTCATCAGTGATTTCACTGTATACTGTAAATGTATTGAAATGATTCATTCCTTATCTGGTTTAACCATTAATTTGCCTTATTACTGGACTAGTTCATGGTTTTTATAGTAGTGGAAGTCTGAAAATCTGTACTTCTGGATTCAGTGCCCAAAGATACATTGTGCAGTTGCAAAATTGTAGGCAAATAGATGTAATCACTGCAACGTCATTTATCAGATCAGCCACTAGCTAGTGGTAGGTTTGCTGGTGAAATCATCATCAATAACTTGTATTTGTATTGCCTTCATCACAGCAATGTCTCTGGGTGCTCTACGAATAATAATAATAGTAATTAATAATGTAATTTTCAGTCATTAACAATTATAGGCTATAATTAATTATATAATAATTGTATATCATTATAATATATATAATTATAAGGTATAATATTAACCTAGGATACGTCTATACTGCAATAAACCCCATTGTGGTAGTGAGTCTTACAGCCTGACTCAGAAGACTTAGGCTTGCAGGGCTTGTGCTACAATAAAAATGGCAGTGTTAGATGTTTCTGTTTGGCCAGGAGCCCAGGCTCTGGACCCCAGTGAAGGGGTTCTAGCGGGAATGTCTTCACTGCTATATTAAATGTTCTATAGTAGTAGCCTGAGTCGACTGAGCCCAGCTCTGAGATTCACTATCATGTTTTGGGGTTGTTTTTTTTTTTCAGTGTAGAAGTACCCTTAGATTTCTTTATTCTGTCCTTAACTGATGAGATAGGCTGAGTATCTTTAGTTTCAATAGGTGGTGAATTTTGCAGATGAGACACCTAGTAGTATATGGGAGTCAGGCCATTCCACTCACTAATTTATATCTTGGACAAATCAAATAACCTAGTGATTCAGACATCTGATTAGTGCTGGCCACTGTTGAAGACAGGATACTTATTATGTGGACCACTGATGTTGTTCAGTATGGAAAACTCCATTTTTCTGTGAAAGAATGTTGCCATCCTCCAGCTCTCTTTTTATTGCTATCAGTAAAAATATTGGAAGGCATAATTTTATCTAAATTATACAATCTTCTTTCAGTGTTCTCAGAATATTCGCACTCATGGGTTGTGCCACTAATGTTACTTTAATGGTGGAACCTTTTCATAGCAGTGCCAATTGGAGCACTCTCACATTCTCTGGTCTCAGTGCTTCTGAGGGTGTGACGGTCTGTACCCCTGTGTGGAAGAAAATAAATCCTCACTCTCAGGTTGGAAGCAACAAGTCAGAGGCAGCTTTATTTGAGCCAATTGCAAGGGAAGAACACAGTTGACAGAGAGCATCTCTGCCTCAGTTTCTTCCAAATACAAGCAAAATCACACAAGCATTTATATCGCTTTGTGACATGTATAAATTTAAAACATCTGCATTTTGTTTAGGCTCTTTGCTTTCTAGTCCAGTATTTTCTCACTTTCTCTTCTCAAAACATCATTATCTCAAGGCTAGGTCACACTGGCTGTTCTGCTGTTTCCCCACTCGCTTCTGATGTGAGCCCTGTTTCTACAGGTCTTGCGATATTAGGCTAAGGCTTAGCATGACAGTTGCTCTTTCTCTGACAACTTAAAATGGCTACACTTGAACCCTCTTTTTCTTTTCCTACCTGCACACCTGTGTTCATCCCTTTTACAAGATTATGATAAATTTCATACAAAGTATGCTTTGTGAGGTATCATGTAAAAACCCATAATTTACTGATCATTATTTCCCTGGTGAAATGTGTGGCAACACTGCATGTAAAATTGTAAGATTCCTCTGTATGGCATTGCTAAAAGTGTTCCAAGTCTGTGGGGAGCAGCCACAAACCAGTTCCCCAGAGACAAAAGGCTAGCATCCGCCTTAGTCAGTTGTCAGCAAAATCAAATAGACTGTCACCTGGTTTTGCAGGAAAGAGGATGTGGGTAAAATTTACATTTTGACAAAGAAACAGCTGGAGGTTCCGATCCACACAGACTTTCCGTCTCCTGAAGAAGATTCTCAAAGAAGAGAGAGAGAGCAATAAAGAGGGGAGAGGAGATGCTCTAATTGGCTCCTCTTATCTCTATACTTATGGGCAATAAAGGAAATAGCTTTGGACTGGGGGAGGAATCCCGATTGAAAGATTCAGCCAGCTAAAATGTGCTCAGAGACATTTGTTTTGAATTCACACTAGCTTGTTAAGTTGGGCGTTAGTTGCAATTTACTTTTTTATTGTTACCAATTCTGACTTTTATGCTTCATTACTTATTATAAGTATAAAAGATATATTTTAAGTGAATAAAATTGTATTATTGTTTTATTAGCTCATTGTGTTTTGGATTGACATATTTGGGAAGCTCCATTTGGGGTAGCAGGATTTATGCGTATAATTTCCAGTTAATAAAATGATGGACTTTATATGAGCTTGTATTGTCCAGGAGAGTGTTGAGCAATATAAGACATACTTCTGGGAGGAAGTCTGGGACTGGGGATTTTCTGGGGTTGCTCTACAGTGTAAATCAAGGGTGGCATGCTGTAGCATTCTTGGAGCATAACTGGGAGTAACTGACATGTTGGAAGCTGTGTGTGAGCCGGCCAGCAGTGATTGCTCTCACAGTAAAGCAGTGTAAAAGGAATCCCAGGTTGGAGAATTAAGAGGACACAGCTGTTATCAGATTTTACCCTGGGCAATGTCACAAAGGGTGAGGTTAGAAAAGGGGCCATGGTGCTGTGATTACTATAGTTCTTCCAACCACCGCAGCTGGTGGATCAGGAACTACTTGGGGCCAGTGGCCAAAATCCTTATCTTAAACAGTGCCTTGTTATGCTTTTATCATATATTTTAGGTTAGATTATAGTGTAAATAGTTATTTAGAGTTTTAGTATTGGGTTTTGTTTCTTAAAAAGTTTTCTAGTTAATTGTTCAGTAGAGTTTCAGTTCTGCTGTTGGGATCAGATGCTGGGTCTGAAAGTCAAGAGGCCTGGCTTCAAGAAGTGCGAACTTTCTTTGGTTCCAAGCTCCAAGAATCCTGTGGTATCAAATCTTTGTGCCTGAAATTGAGAAGCAGAGAGAGACTATCAGTGACAGCCTCTGTGAGCAGAGCCATTTTCTTGGAGCAACCTCCTTCAAATCCAGGAATTTGGTTTCAGGAAAAGACTCAGTATGTAAAAATGATCCAAAAGATACTTGGGTAGATTAGTGGATCCAATGTCTTTTAATCCCAGATCATTGGCTCCTGAACTGAGAGAGAAGAATCTTGAACATCTAGTGCAGCTGGCCGTTAATACTATGGTCCCACGAATCAAACTGAATTCAAGCCCAGGGAAGTGGGAAGAGAGCACTTTTTAGTGGAAAACAGTAGTCTCAGGATGACCTAGGTTGGTTAATTAGTTCACAAATGAAATTCTATGGCAGAGAAGCAAAATCTTGATTTATTTCATGGACATAATATAGTCTTTCAAGAATCAGAGGGGTAGCCGTGTTAGTCTGGAATTGCAGAAGTGACAAAGAGTCCTGTGGCACCTTAAAGACTAACTGAAATTTTTTCAGAGCATGAGCTATTGGCACTCTCACTGAAGGGCTGTCTGGATATGTGGACACTGTACTCAGACCCTACGCCACCAGCACTCCCAGCTATCTCCGTGACACCACCGACTTCCTGAGAAAACTACAATGCATTGGTGACCTTCCAGAAAACACCATCCTAGCCACCATGGATGTAGAGGCTCTCTACACAAACATGGAATACATGCTGTCAGGAATAGTATCCCTGATGATGCCACAGCACAAGTGGTTGCTGAGCTCTGTGACTTTATCCTCACACACAATTATTTCAAATTTGGTGACAATATATACCTCCAGACCAGTGGCACCGCTATGGGCACCCGCATGGCCCCACAGTATGCCAACATCTTTATGGCTGACCTGGAACAACGCTTCCTCAAATCTCGTTCACTCACGCCCCTCCTCTATCTACGCTACATTGATGACATCTTCATCATCTGGACCCATGGGAAAGAAACTCTGGAAGAATTCCACCATGATTTCAACAGCTTCCACCCCACCATCCGCCTCAGCCTGGACCAGTCTACACAGGAGGTCCACTTCCTGGACACCACGGTGCAAATTAATGACGGCCACATCAACACCACTCTATACCGAAAACCTACTGACAGCTATGCCTACCTTCATGCCACCAGCTTCCACCCCGGGCATACCACACGATCCATTGTCTACAGCCAAGCGCTGAGGTACAATCGTATTTGCTCCAACCCCTCAGACAGAGACCAACACCTACAAGATCTCCACCAAGCTTTCTCAAAACTAGAATACCCGCACAAGGAAATAAGGACACAGATCAACAGAGCCAGATGTGTACCCAGAAGCCTGCTGCTGCAAGACAAGCCCAAGAAAGAAAACAACAGAACACCACTGGCCATCACCTACAGTCCTCAGTTAAAGCCTCTCCAACGCATCATCAGTGATCTACAACCCATCCTGGACAACAATCCCTCACTTTCACAGGCCTTGGGAGGCAGGCCAGTCCTGGCCTACAGACAACCTGCCAACCTCAAGCATATTCTCACCAGCAACAGCACACCGCGCCATAATAACTCTAACTCAGGAACCAATCCATGCAATAAACCTCGATGCCAACTCTGCCCACACATCTACACCAGCAACACCATCACAGGACCAAACCAGATCAGCCACACCATCACTGGTTCATTCACCTGCACATCTACCAATGTAATATACGCCATTATGTGCCAGCAATGTCCCTCTGCTATGTACATCGGCCAAACTGGACAGTCCCTACGAAAAAGGATAAATGGACACAAATCAGATATCAGGAATGGCAATATTCAAAAACCTGTAAGAGAGCACTTCAACCTCACCGGACACACCATAGAAGATTTAAAGGTCAGCATTTTGCAGCAAAAAACTTCAAGTCCAGACTGCAAACAGAGACTGCAGAGCTGCAATTCATTTGCAAATTTGACACAATCAGTTTGGGACTGAATAGAGATTTTGAATGGCTAGCTAACTACAAAAGCAGCTTCTCTTCTCTCGCTATTCACACCTCCAGTTCAGCTGCTAGAGGAACACCTTACCCTCCCTGATTAGAGATAACAAGCTGGTTCAGCCTGATTGGACTAACCTTGTTATCTCCCACCTGGTTCTTGCCTACCTATTTATACCTGCCCCTGGATACTTCCACTGCATGCATCCGACGAAGCTCATGCTCTGAAAACATTTCAGTTAGTCTTTAAGGTGCCACAGGACTCTTTGTCATAGTCTTTCAAGAACTCCTTATGCAGTTGACTGATTGTCTTGCCCTATTTGTGCACGAGTTTTCTGTCTTCATGCTTCTCCTCCTATTAGCAGCAGGTGGGAAAAAAGAAAACTTTGTCATGCTAATCCCTCTGCATAAAAAGTTAGCTGTTTCTTACTCACTTTTTGTTTATCTCCAGCAGACGAGAACCATCTTGTAACTGCTACAGTCTTTTGCATAGGTTCTTATATTGTGCTCATCTCTCGGGTATCTAATTACCTGATTGTTTCCTAAATGTTGGTTTTTGCCTACAATAATAAGTTTGAATTTTTCTTCTTAAAGGTATGGAATCTATGAACGATGTAGAGAGTTGGTGGAAGCAGGGTATGATGTACGGCAGCCAGACAAAGAAAACGTTACACTTCTCCACTGGGCTGCAATCAACAACAGAATAGATCTGGTGAAGTATGTATTAATATATAGCTAAACATCAGTGATGTCTTTAAGCAATTCTTATGTTGGTCTATAATGCTAAATAAACTTCACATTTCCTTTTTAAGCCCACTCATTCTCAATTCTAAGGGTAAAAAATAGGGCTGTCAATCACAGTAACTCACGTGCTTAACTCAAAAAAACTAATTGTGATTAAAAAACTTACAGTAGACTCTCGATTATCCAGGATTGGGTTAACCAGAAAGTGGATTAACCTGGATGTCAAAAAAAAAAAAAAAAAAAAAAAATGCGTAACTCTCAGGGCCAACTCTGGCTTTGTTGCTGCCCCAAGCACAAAAAAAAAACCACCCCGCTAGGATACAGGGCAGCCAGTGAACCAACACCTCCTTCCCACAGTGCAGGGTGGCTGGTGAACCAACCCCCCCTCCCCATATTTCCTATGGATGGTGATTATCCAGGATTTTACTAACCAGGATTAATGTTTTCCCTATTATCCTGGATAATCGAGAGTCTACTGTAATTGCGATTAGTCACACTTTTGAACAATAGAATTTCAACTGAAATTTATTAAATATTTTTGGATTTTTTCTACATTTTAAAATATATTTACTTCAGTTACACCACAGAATACAAAGTGTACAGTGCTCACTTTATATTATTTTTATTAAAATATTTGCACTTTAAAGTATTATTTTCCATTCACCTTATACAAATACTGTAGTGCAGTCTCTTTGTTGTGAAAGTGCAGCTTAAAAATACAGATTTTTTTTTTGTTATATAACTGCACTCAAAACTAAAATAATGTAAAACTTGAGAGCCTACAAGTCCACTCAGTCCTACTTCTTGTTCAGCAAACTGCTAAGACAGACAAGTGTGTTTATGTTTACGGGAGATAATGCTGCCTGCTTATTTAAAATGTCATCTGAAAGTGCGAACAGATGTTCACATGGCGCTGTTATAGCCGGCATTGCAAGGTATTTACGTACCAGATGTGCTAA
Source organism: Dermatemys mawii (assembly GCA_007922305.1). Lineage (NCBI taxonomy): Eukaryota > Metazoa > Chordata > Testudines > Dermatemydidae > Dermatemys > Dermatemys mawii. The sequence goes on from ML677341.1 coordinate 56,081,076, forward strand.
ACATTTGTTTGCCGCTTCATGCTTTGACCACCATTTTAGAGGATGCGCTTCTATATGTGCGTTAATTAAATTTATGACTGAACTTCTTGGAGGAAGAATTGTATGCCTTCTGCTCTGTTTTACCCACATTCTGCCATATATTTCAATTTATAAAGTCTCAGATGATTGAGTAGATGTTCATTTTAAGAACACTTTCACTGCAGATTGGACAGAAAGCAAAGAAGGTACCAATGTGAGATTTCTAAAGATAGATACAGCACTTGACCCAAGTTTGGAGGTGTCTTAAGTGTCAGATGTCTTAAAAGAGCAACACTCCAACATGGAAACTACAGAATCTTAACTATCAAAAAAGAATATCAGTCTTTTACTGGTGGGTGGCATCTGACTCAGATGATGAAAATGAACATGCATTGGTCTACACTGTTTTGGATCATTATCCATCAGAACCCATCATCATCATGGACGCATATCCTCTGGAATGGTGATTGAGGTATGAAGGGACGTATGAATCTTTAGCACTGGGTGGGCAAACGTTTTGCTCCCAGGGCCACATTGGGGTTGCAAAATTGTATGGAGGACCTCACTCCTTACCCGGCCCTCCCCCCTGCTCCCTGTCCCCTTACTGCCCTGACCTCTATCCACACTCTCATCCCCTGGCAGATCCCCAGGACTCTCATGCCTTATCCAACTGCTCCCTGTCCCCTGACTGGGAGTCGGGACTCCCTGCCCCTTATCCAACCTCCCCGCTTCCTGCCCCCTTACCATGTCGCTTAAAGCAGCAGTTTGGATGGAGCTAGGCATGTTGCCCTGCTGGAGTGCGCTGCCCCGCCCCCCAGAACACTGCCCGCACAGCGGTGTGGCTACGGAGGGACAGCGAAGGAGCGGGCTCCCCGGCCGGGAGCTCAGGGACCAGGCAGGATGGTCCCACGGGCTGGGTGTGGCCTGTGGACCATATTTGTCCACCCCTGCTTTAGCACATCTGGCACATAAATATCTTGCAATGTCGGTGCCATGGGAAGGCCTATTCTCACTTTCAGGTGACATTGTAAACAAGAAGCAGGCAGCATTATCTCCTGCAAATGTAAACAAACTTGTTTGTCTGAACAATTGGCTGAACATGAAGTAGAACTAAGTGAACTTGTAGGCTCTAAAGTTTTTACTCTGTTTTATTTTTGAATACATTTTTTGTACATAATTCTACATTTGTAAGTTAAACTTTCATGATAAAGAGATTGCACTACAGTACTCGTAATGAGGGAATTGAAAAAGTACTATTTTTTTTTTTGTTTACAGTGAAAATATTTGTAATCTAAAATACATTTTGAATTCTGTGTTGTAACTGAAATCAGTATATTTGAAAATGTAGAAAACATTCAAAAATGTTTAAATGGTATTCTGTTATTGTTTAACAGCACAATTAATCGCAATTAATTTTTTAAATTGCTTTTTAATCTCTGTGAAGCCATAATACCCAAGAATAAGACCTGTTAATGCCCAGTAGCCAAGTCCAGGCCTGTTCAGAGCAGCTGTTCAGCTGCAGCATGTCCAGTGCAAGCATGCTTCTGCAAAATTCTCAGGTCCAGTGAATGGCACTTTTAGTTTTCAGTAAATGATAAAGCAGAACGGGTAGCATGCAACCAGTGACCTTGAAATATCTCATTCTTTTTGTGTCTATCAGTTTTTCCTTCCTGAGGAAAGGTAATCTTATGGGAAAAAGGCAGTGAATTTTCTAGACAACTAAGGTTATAAGTGCCTTTGATCTAATATAGAAAAGAACTCTAGTATTCCCTTATTTCAATTTTTTTTTTGTCGTATACAATACAAGAAGTGATGACCAAATTAAAAATCCTTTAGGTTTTTAGAACAACAGAGGCTAAAGTAAGTAATGTTGTTATCCCTTTCAGATAATAGAAATTAAATCTTGATTTATTCCCTTGAAGTCTTAGAGTGTTGGGGTTTGTTATAAACCCAGCAGAATGAAAAAAAAGTAAATTACTTAGTATAAGTAATCTACAAGGATATGTTTTAAACCATATTACTTCTCAGAACCTTTAGATTCTAAACTCTGAAGGAATAATCATTAGTGTTTGTTACTCTGCAAAGTCATAGGTGTATGAGTGGTATGATTCCTTTCATGTTGCATTAAAAAAATGAGCTTAATGTATACAGTAGATAGGTGGTCAGTATAACATGGGGGTTGGCAGGATCCCAAGAGCACTTGACATGAAGTTCGCTGACTCAGTGTGCAGGTTTCAGAATAGTCCTACTCTGTAATGTGCGTGTACAATCACGCGCACAACCAAAGATAAAAAAGGCAAAAATGAGGCCTAAAGAGATTCTCCAGGTAGTCTCTAGGTACCGTCTGCTGTTATAGGTTCTTTGGCTACCAGATCTTTGACCAAGCACTGGTTGTCATCATGATTTGCTTTTTAAGGGCACTTTTTTCCTGTTGCAGTTCATTTTGCCTTCTGTTATATAGAACCACTGAAGGAAAAACAGAGACATGGAAGTATATTAGTCATTGGTTTTGAAAGACAGAAAAAGAAGTGTTGTTGCACCTCCCATGGCAAAGGCAACTAATCTCCTTTTACACTGTCATGGGACAAGTGTAAAAGAATAACAACACTGATTGTGGCTCTATCTCTAAATTCAAGTTTATGTCCATCTTCTTTTAGATAAAAGGCAGGCAATCTTCTACCTCTCCTCATCATTTTAAGGGAGAGTCTATGTACAGTACTGATAAAATGTAAGGCACCTGGATTCTTCAAGTAACCAGGACTCTCTTGTGAGAGAGATTTTTGTCTTTTTCCTGCTCTTCCCTTTCTTTATACCCCTTCTTATTTTCCTTCTCCTTCTGGCTTGTCTGACAACTACGGTAGCTGGAATGTTAATATAGTCTTAAACTACCAACATATGTGTATTTTTTTTGTCTGGTATCAGTATTACTTTATTAAAAAGATACAGTAGCATCTGAAAGCCATTGTTAAAAAGTTATCTTACTTGTATTCTCATATTCATTCAGTAAATCCAAGGGATTGACCAGGGTTGAGTTCTTGGATGACGTGCTCATATTACAAATACTTCCCTCTCAATTAGCACTATTCTTAATAGAGTCCAAAAGCTGAATGAGTGCTGAAACAGAACTATTCTCCCCTCCAAAAATAGTGGTCATTCCCTTGTCAGGGATTTGCTGAAAGTATAGAAGTGATGTAGGTGAGAATTGAAGTTAATGAGGAAGTTCTGCACAGTACTGTGCCTGCATGATGGCTAGTTCTGACTACTGTAGTTATTCACTCAATTTCATAAGCACTAAATTCATCTGCAAAGTTATGTATAAAGAACCTTTCTCCTGACTATTCACTTGCTCCCCTCTTTTTTATTAAATTTAAAAGCAAATGTAAACCCTGTAGTTATGTCACTCCTATCTGGCTGCATGCAGGCCTGCCTCACCATGAAAGAGGCAGTTAGTGATGTATAACTTCTCTTTTGTTGGCATCTAGAATTTTTTAAAAAGATCCAATGTTCTCCATGTTTCTTCCATTGTAGATATTCTTGTAACTAGGTATTTTGAGCCCCATCCTCTGATTTCTTCATACATGATTTACCAGTAAAATAACGTATTGAAAATTGAGAGGGTAGTGAACCAAAATGACAGATCTGAACATCCACCAGATTGGGGAGGGTTGTTTTGGAGTCCAGATTGGAATTTTACAGGTAGTTTCTGGCTTTATACTAGGCTGAACTAAAGACTTGGAACTGAACACCTCCAAATTTTAAGATGCCTGAAATCTGGATCTGAGACCAAATTCTGCATGTAAGATTCAACTTTAACTATTATAGAAGTTTCCATTGACCTGCACTGAAGAAACTGTATTGTCAGAAATTTTAACAAGACTTGTGTTTACAAAAAAGTTTGCCTTTTTTGTTAGTTAGGTTTGGCTTACATTATCTTCCTCATTTTACCAATTTAATCTCTGAGAAAGTGTACTTCAGTAGGGAAAAGAATTATCTCAGCTCACAAAAACTGCACATATGTTATAAATATGAATTACTACAGATTAAATGTGGATAATTAAATTTGTCCCGCAGGTGGTTAGTCTCCAAAATGTTTTTCAGAAAAATTAATTTCTGTCCAGTCATTTTTAAAGTATCTAATGTTTTTTGTCCTCTGTCTAATAACTGTAATTGAGAAGCATGTAAAATCTTTGCACTTGGTTAAAAGCATAACAGAAACATTCATTCTTGGAACAGCGATTTCAGTAGGGACATTCCAGTGATAACACATGCTACACATTGAACTGTATAAAACTGTGTTTTACCTTTTCTAAAATTCTGCAAATATTCCTGTCTGTTTTCCATAGTCAAACACAAAGATCTCTTTTACTCCATTGAACTTACTTTAATTATAATATAGTTTTTAAAAAAATATTGTAAATAACCTTTCCTCTATTTACAGTAATGTAAATCTTTTGACATTAACATATGTAGTGATAACTAAATTAGCAATCTTGCTGTTAATAAAAGTAATGTTAAAATAAGACTAGACCAGCAAAAAGCTGTGTGTATCAAAAATTCAAGGCAATTTCAAAGAGAAGATCTGTTACAGGAAGGCTGGGAATATTTTTTTAAACCTGTATCCTATGTCTCTTTTTAATGATATGTTTGTGACTTATCTTTCATGTTTATGATTGTAATCAAAACAATCTAGATTAAATGTATGTTTTTCATTGTGTGTTTAGATTCTACATATCAAAGGGTGCGATTGTTGATCAGCTGGGAGGAGATTTAAATTCCACCCCACTTCACTGGGCAACGAGGTGGGGAAAAAATATTGGATTTTCTTACTCCCAGTTTAATTAGACAGTAATGTATTGTTTATTATTTGAATGAAATTCCATTATATGCTTCTATTATGGGTGTGTGTTGTGCCTCCATGCACGAGTGAACTTGACAACATGGGTTGGTGGTAGTAACTGAATACAGTACATCTATATGTTTGGTCTCTAAGGCCATGGGCATTCAGTTCATCTGAAACTAGCAAACTGATCTATAGACGTAGAAGAGACTGATCATTATGATAAGAGAGGATGTATATTGTATAAAAATTGAAGTCATTGGTCCCTTTGTGGTTCTTTTTACTGTTGCTTTGGAAATCTTGCTCTTGAGTATCTGATGGGATCTAGTCATACAGAAGTGAAGGATGACAGTCAGGAGACAGTTTGTGTCTGATGCTGTCCACACCATTGCCTCATAAATTCAGGAGATTATTAAAGGTGCATTTTAAACATGAGGAGATATCAGAATTATTATGTAGGACATTGTCAGAGAATAAAAGGGGTGGATGATCTCCTGTGTACAGTACTGGACAGACAACTATTTTCTAATAGTTACTCCTTCAGATAAAGTTGAGTAGGAATGAATGGGAAAGGAAATATATATGTACTAATATTCATAATTATGTACTGCAAACAGAAGGCCTGGGATACTAGCCTTTGGACCATTTAAAGTATTAAATTATGTTGATACTTTGCAGATAAAAATCCACTCAGGCTAATGTATAAGCTTAGTTTTAAATATTAAAAATAATTTATTCTTTTTGGGTTAAAAATCATATTTGACTATATATGTATTATGAGGTGAACTCTTAAACAGAGTAGTATTGCTCTAAATTAAGTCAGGTTCAGAGAATATTTTACTGTCACTTTGAACACCAATTAACCGAAGCCATATTCTGATTGACTGGAAGGGCCTGTTTTGTGGTGTCACAGCTGTGCACTAACTAACAACTGTGCATATTTGGCACCTTCTCACAAAAATGGTGAGAATCCTGATGGCTATTATGCTAAAAAGACTTAGTGGATGTTTTTAATGCAGTGCAGGGGAAGTGGTGGCCCCAAAGCAGCACTTGTTTTTCCCGTAATACAAGGATACGTTGCATCCCCTCCTTGCAAAAATAAAATAAAAACAATCAACTAATCAGTTATAGCCTTTTTTAAAAAAACAAAATTTAAACTTAATTAGTCTTATACTTAGTTGCTTACATTTTGCAGAATCAGATGCATAGTGATCATTTTCAAAGGAAAAGTTGTCTTAATCTTCAGTTCAGAGTAACATAATGATATAATTGTTTAATTAAAAATGTCTGAATTTAACATTTTTCCGACCCAAGTATGTTACCAAATTTTAAATATATAATTAACCAAGTGTGTGTGTGTTTGTGTTCACTGTTATGTTTAGACAGGGTCACTTATCCATGGTTGTACAACTGATGAAGTATGGTGCAGATCCATCACTAATTGATGGGGAAGGATGCAGCTGTATTCACTTGGCTGCCCAGTTTGGGCATACATCTATTGTTGCTTACCTGATAGCAAAGGGACAGGTAAATTCAAATAAAATAACACATAAATAGACTCCTGAAGAAAATGTTTCAATAGTAAGAAAATAGTTTAAAAGTATGCTTACAATTTGAGTAATGTAATGTTTTGTCATTTTGGAAACTGTTATGTCTTTTTATATTGTGTTGTACTTTTAGACTACTGCATTTTAATTGAGGCATATGCCATCTGTTAACAGTTGTGTGCGCATTTGGCTTTTGTTCAGATGTGTATAATGCCAGTATAATATGTGTAAATACTAGTGAATTTACATGTTATTTCCCTTACTTTCATTGAATATCATTTTAATCAATTATTCACAAATCTCCAAAACATTGAAACCTCATGTAAACAGCAACCAAGGCAGAAGAGGCATGATGATATCATGAGACTGAACATCTTTGTTTTAGCTCCGTGTACACCTTTGTGCACACAACCCAACAAAACAATTAATAAAACAATCTCCCTGTCTTTGCTGTGGGATGTTTCAGTATATCTATACAAAATAATCTGTTTCTCAAAGTAACTCATCTAATGTCCCTCCATCCTTCATTTTGTGTATCTGAAAGGTATCATTAAACCAAAGTCACTTAATATTTTCAAAGTAAATTTATAGATAAGGCTACGATTTTTTTTCATGGAGGTTGCGAAAGTCATGGAATCCGTGACTTCAAGCAACCTCTCTGAATTCTGCCCTGGCGGCCGGGAGTGGCAGGGGAACCCCAGAGCTCCAATCTGGGGGACTCTGGACCCCACAGGCAATGGGGGCCCCCAGAGCTCGGAACTGTCCCTGCAGCTGCCAAAACCTCTACTGGCAGTGTGGGGACCCCACAGCTGGGCTCCCTATTTTGTCAGGGATATTTTTAGTAAAAGTCACGGACAGGTCACAGGCTTCCGTGAATTTTTCTTTGTTGCCCATGACCTGTTTGTGACTTTTCACTAAAAATATCTGTGGAAAAAATCTTAGCCTTATTTATTGGCTAGCTTGCACACCTTACTCAGTGCTGTTTTGTTCTTGCTAGAGCAGAGCTCAAGTATGGTCTCCATAACTCGTTTAAAAAAAAATCCCATTATTTTTTGCCAAGTTCTTTCAGTTGTGTATTTTTGTTATGCTGCTGTTCATTCAGATCAGTCTGATGAAATTTAACATTACTACAAAGAATGGATTATAGTAAAATTATTTCAACTTATATTTTATATAAATGCATAAGTGGTAAGACTTCTTAATTTTGTGTAACTGTCTGTTATTGTAAACAGTCTTCTAAGCAGTACTACAAAATTTAGTGACTCTAGCAGATCTATCACCCTAGAATTGATGTCTTTGTGCAAATAATCCTAGAGCTATTAAATATCAGCATACTGTGTAATTAAAAACAATACATTCCAGGTAAATGTTATGTTAAGGCAATGATTATCCAGGCATAACTGAGCTCCATCAACCTTTTTTCCATTTTATTCTTGTTTTCTAGCTGCTTTGACCTTGTAAACAATATATGGTATACTCCCATTTATCCAAAACTCTGTTATCCAAACCTCTGCATTTTCTGAATCCCTTTCTTGTCCACCATGTATCGCATGCTGGGGATTCAGATAATGTGAAGGTTTGGATAGTAGAGACCCCCTGAACAGGACTGTGAGGAAGAGGCAGAGCTGCCGGCCATGAAGGAGGCCACCCTGCTGCTGAATGGCTCTTGCAGCAGCACAGGGAACCCTCTGCATCCTGCTATCATGGCAGTGAGTGAATAGGACTATGACATCAGAGCTGCAGAGGGCTCCTATGCTTCTGCAGGGCCAGTGACACCCAATCCCTAAAGGCACAAAGTGTAGGAAAGGCTGCAGTCCTGGCAGGGCAGGGCAGAGTCCCAGCCCCAGAGTCTGTGCTCTGCATCACACTTTGCCCCTGCAGAGACTGGGTGCCACAAGCCCTTCAGTAGTCAGGGAGCCGTCTGAAGCCCTGCTGTCAGGGGAGTCAGTAAGTTGAACAGGGCAGAGAAGAGACCCTTGGCCAGGACTGCAAGGACGAGTATGAGACTCCAGCTGCTGAATAGCTTCTACCGTCTTGATTATTCACACTCTAGTTTATCCAGATAAAATCCCTGTCCCCCATGCTATTTGGATAATTGGGAGTATATTGTATTATATTTGGTTCCTCTATAAAATAGCTGAGATGGAACAGCAGATGGTGCTGTAGCATAGATTACCATCTTTGATCTCATTTTGCTATATATCAATCCTTACCTCATATTTACTTTCTCCTTAGATTCCGCTGTATAGTGACAACAATAGCAGAAAATCGTCTTGATATAAGCTTTTTAATTTTTAAAATTCTTTTTAAAAGCTATTCTTTTTAGTAATCAATTTTTTAGGGTTGTCAGAGATTAAAAAATTAATTGTGATTAATCAGCCTGTTAAACAACAGAATGGTTTATTTTAAATATTTTTTAATGTTTACTTTTCAAATATATTAATTTCAGTTACAACACAGAATACAAGGTATACAGTGCTCACTTTATATTTATTTTTGATTACAAGTATTTTTACTGTAAAAAAATGTATTTTTCACTTCACCTCAAACAGGTACAGTAGTGCAATCTCTTCATCATGCAAGTTGAATTTACAAATGTAGAATTATGTAAAAAAACCCTACATTCAAAAACAAAACAATATAAAACTTCAACTCCACTCAGTCCTACATCTTGGTCAGCCAATCACTCAGACAAACAAGGTTGGTTACAATTTGCAGGAGATAACGCTGCCTGCTTCTTGTTTACGATGTCACCTGAAAGTGAGAGCAGGCATTCACGTAGCACCATTGTAGCTGGCGTTGCAAGATATTTACGTTATTTCATATGTCCCTTCACGCTTCAACAACTATTCCAGAGGACATGCTTCCATGCTGATGCTGGGTTCTGCTAGATAATGATCCAAAGCAGTACAGACTGACAAACGTTCATTTTCATCATCTGAGTCAGATGCCATCAGAAGAAGGTTGATTTTCATTTTTGGTGGTTTGGGTTCTGAAGTTTTCACATCAGAGTGTTGCTCTTTTAAGACTTCTGAAAGCATGCTCCACACCTCATCTCTCTCAGATTTTGGACAGCACTTCAGATTCTTAAACCTTGGGTCGAGTGCTGTAGCTATTTTCAGAAATCTCACATTGCTACCTCCTTTATGTTTTGTTAAATCCTACTGTGAAAGTGGTTTTTAAAATGAACATGTGTGGCTCATCATCCAAGACTGCTATAACGTGAAATATATAGCAGAATGTGGGTAAAACAGAGCAGGAGACATACAATTCTTCCCACAAGGGTACAGTCAAAAATTTAATTGACACATTATTTTTTTAATGAGCATCATCTCCATAGAAGCATGTCTTCTGGAATGGTGGCAGAAGCATGAAGAGGCATACAAATGTTTAGCATATCTGGCATGCAAATACGCTGCAACACTGGCTACCGATGTGCCATGCAAATGCCTGTTGTCACTTTCAGGTGACATTGTAAACAAGAAGAAGGTAGCAGTATCTCCCATCAATGTAAACACTTTTGTTTATCTTAGCAGTTGACAGAAGACGAAGTAGGACTGAGTGGACTTCTAGGCTCTAAAGTTTTAAATTATTTTGCTTTTGAATGTAATTATGTAACCGCAAAAAATCTGCATTTGTAAGTTACACTTTCATGTTAAAGGGATTGCATTTCACATTTTTACAGTATATATATTTGTAATAAAAAATGATAATACAAAGTGAGCACTGTGCACTTTGTATTCTGTGTTGTAAGTGATATCAATTGTGAAAATGGAGCGGAGTGTGTGAATCCCTATTCCAGGACTGTGGGGCAGGAGGGATAGCTTAGTGGTTTGAGTATTGGCCTGCGAAACCCAGGGTTGTGTTGAGTTCAATCCTTGTGGAGGCCATTTAGGGATATGGGGCAAAAATGGGATTGGTCCTGCTTTGAGCAGGTGGTTGGACTAGATGATCTCCTGAGGTCCCTTCCAACTCGGAGATTCTATGATCCTGTGATCTATGAAGCTGGCTTTATCCAGACTTGAGAGCCAGTCCGTCTTGCTAAAGAAGCAGCTCCAGTCATCTTGGGTTCCACTTCAGTGTTGAATTCAGCTTCTGGGTGGTGAGGAAGAATGCTATGGAGATCACTACTCTCCAGCAGTATATCATCCTCCAGTCAGCTCATTTTGTCCAGACAAAGTGGTTAAGCCTCCATCAACAGCTTTGGTGGATGAGCTAAAAAGACTTGCTAAAAAGATTAGTGGAAATGCTGCTTATCCTATTGCAGGTTATCCAGGAGAAGCAACACAGACTTCTGGGTATAGTTAAAACTTTCTTTATGGGGACAATCAGCCATGCCCATTAATAACAGACTGATTGAAATGGCCAAAGTGATTTGACATAGGCTGGCCTTGGTCACTTCAACATCAAAAACTGCTGAGAGTACCTGCTGTAGGGTTGGAATATTTTTACCAACACCATAGTCCTCATGAGAAGTCGGGCTGGCTATTCTGCTTTAAGACCATCTCTTGGGAGAAAGACCAAAAGTTAGACATCTTTGGGAGGAAGGTATACCCCATAGCAAGCCTGCCGATGAGAGTAACGAATTAGCAGGAGCTGTTCCAAATACAATATTTTTTTAATATGGGACAAACTTTGCAATTTTATGGACAGACCCCTGAAAAACCAGCATAAGGAAGTAAAGTCCCCTTTGACACAAAGGCCAGGTCACAGCCTGAATGGCTCTCTAAGGAGCACTCAGTGTGTAAGACACAACAGCCAGGACAGTGGTTGATACCATGGTGTTGAGGAAGTCTGCTTAGTTTTAAGGCATTGGGAGTTCCAAGGGATGTCCAGGTTATCATTGAGAGCCTCCTATTCCAGGGAAATTAATTCTTTAATAGTGGTACATATGAAGTGCTCCATATACTTTAAAGACTCCAGAACAACCTTAAGATTCTTGGGCCTGTATGTCCCAGCCTCCGAGGAGGAAGAATCCAAAACAACAGCATCCGTTCTACGGCCAGAGACCACAATCTCAGTATGGTACTAAGCAATGGTCCGCGGAGACCCCAAGGAAGAAGCAATGATTTTACAAGAGGCAACCCTTTGTTTCTTTCTTGGTTGCTCCACAACTTGGGGCTTCCGGAGAGAATTGGTTTTGATGTGTGTGTTGAAACTGTGGCTAGCTCTTCACATCTTTGTTCCTCCAACACTCCTTTTGGCAACTGCCTGGCATGGGATAACCTCAGATCTGTGGTTCCTTTAGATAATCAGCAAGGGATATCCTATTCAGTTTCAAAATGTTTCTGCCCCCTCCTCATCCATCCTGTCCATCTTCAGAAACCCTTTTCATGGGAGACTCTTTAAGCAAGAAGTGGACTCCTTCATTCAACTGAGATGGGTAAAGGAAATTCCACAGAGCTCAGAGGCAGGAGATTTTATTCTAACTGTTTCTTAATCAAAAAGAAGAAGGGGGTTGGAGACCATCCTTGATCTTTATCTCAACCTTCTTTGGTTGTTTCAAATTCCATAGGACTACCCTTACTTCTGTGATCCCCTCTCTGCATCCCATGGACTGGTTAACGGTGCTCTTCATCCCCTAGGCTCCAGAACAAGCTGGCAGACTGGCTCATCAGAGATTTATTTGAGAACCCTCAGTTGTGCCTAAAGATTGCTGCCCTCCTTAAGTGTCTTGCACGGATTTATAAAAGTGGGCCTGTTTGCACCATGTCACAAGTGCCTGAGCTTCTACTCCAGGGAGACATGAGCCCAGGTTCCCTTTTGGATGCCTTCTTTATTCTGTGGGCTCCTGATCTATTATACACCTCTACATCAATGCCCATGATACCCAGATTCTTCAGGAAATTGTGGCAGTACACACAGTTCAAGTCATTATGATAGCACGAATATGGGCCAGACGATTTGGTACTCAAACCTTATTAATCTGTCAGTATGGAGACCCATGACCTTGCTGGTCCTACTGAATCTGATCTCGCAGAACAGTGGCTCTGTCCTGCATCCAAATCAGACATCCCTGAATCTTGAATGTTAAGTGGCTGACATCTGTAGAAAAAGCTGCTCTGCTGCATTTTCAAGACATCTTGGTCCAAAGCAAGAAACCCTGGACCAGAGTGACATACAAAACCTAATGGAAGAGATTTTCTATATGGACAAGGGAACGCTGGATTTCTCCAGTAGCAGCTCCAATTCCAGTTGTAGTGGACTATTTACTTCTTTTAAAATTATAAAGTGTATCCCTCAGTTCAGTAAGAGCACACCTGGCAGTGGTCTCTGTGAGCCATCCTCCTGTGCAAGACTACACCTCCCATGGTGGCAGAATTCGTCGTGTTTTCCTGTCATCAGAGCTCTCTGCTTCTCCAGCTCCTAGGGCTGGCTGGGACTGGGGTAGGGAGGAAGAGTCAACAGGTAAGCGGGGCTTCGCTAGTCCTGTGGGAAAGATTTTATCAGTTTCACTAGCAGAAAGTGAAATTGCCAAGAGCCTTTTGGACAAGCAGCCAAGGTGCCAACATTACAATTTCCTTGTTGGGAAATCAAAACTTTCATATGGAAAACTTCAGTTTTGCAAAAAGGACATTTTTACCAGACATTTTCGACCATTTCTAGTTGACTGGCATATATTAATCCAGTTGATGGCCTTCAGGCCATTTTAGAATGCTTTGTTGCCATGTAAATTAAGATACACCATCTTTGCAGTTAGCCTAGAAAGCAGAGTTGCTCATAAACATAACTATAGAATACTAAGTATTAAAATAGCCAGTTTTACTTAGGAGCCACCATTCATAATTGACAAGTTGGACACTATCAAAGATACAAAAAGAGAAATTAGGTTGTTTGAATTACATTTCTTATGGTCCAGTTTAAGGCAGCTCACGTTCAAGAATTGAAGGAAAATTAGTTACAATGTCAGACAGCCCCAGTGGCTCAAAACCAATGATATAATTTATTTGATTTTACAGAACCAAAAATAGTACAGGAATTGGGCTGGGGATCAAGTAACTAATTGGCCATGATACTTAAACTTTTCTTTTTTTAAAAGTGTCAGCCAGATTCCAGACGTTGCAGAAAGTCAGTCAGTCATTCTTCTAAGCAAATAGCTTTTTAAAATTTACATGAATCAGATAATATAATCAATTGTCTATGATATGTATTCCAGGGATGGTGTGTATGGGCATATGTACACGTAAAATCGATTTTTTTTTAAAGTGATTTTTTGTTGTTGAATATAACATCCTTTTCCTACCAGTAAAGTTATTAAAAGCAGAATGAGGGGAAAAATAAGGAATTTTAAGTATTCAGAAAATAAAATAAATGGCTTCTAATACACAAAAATGAAAAAGAATGAAAACATATTCTCATTATCCATTTAATGATTGTCCACAAATAATTAAACACAAATACTTTACACCCAGCTGGCATTTATCATTCTGAGAACCTATATTGACACTAACTACATTCTGTTGCCTCATTCATTTTATCAAGCTAACATATGTTATTTATAATATGGTACTATTTAGAATTGTCATATTAAAACATTTCCTTGTAAGGATTCTTTCTGCCAGTTAAACCCATTCTCAAGTGCACTTTACTGCAATATTGCTTTTTTATGTACTTGCTCACTAGTTTTACAGTTAACTATGTTACTTGTGCCAGTATTCCTCAACACTAGTTAATACAAATATCGTGGAGGAGAGAAGGTTAATTCAATACTGATTTTTGTGGATATAAAACCTGGAGTTGTAAATACAAAAGATGTATTAAAATGTAGAAGTGTATGCTTCCTACAGCCATTCATCAAATCTTAAATATTAGGGCATTATCTTATTTATGCCAGACACAGAGGGAGAAACTCTCTTGCTCCCAGGTTTCGCATTGCAGAACTTCATTATATTTTGTTTTCTTATGAAGCAACAGTTTGGCTATATCTGTACTGCACTGCAATAGGGGTGTGAATTGCAGCACCTGCCAAAGAGTTGTGCTGTAATTCACTTATGTGAACAGTGTTGGCTTGAACTTGAACCTGGTTTGCATGAATGAAGGTCTTTCCAGATCAGTGCTATGTTAATGCAAACAAGGTATCTTTTGGTTTGCACCAGCAGAGTTTTTGGGGCAGTTACAGCACAGCACTTTGCTGCAGTTCATATCCTTGTAGTCCTAACTGTGGGGCTGTGTAGACAAGCCCTCAGTGTCTGCACTGAAGATTGGGTACTAAACTTAAATGACCAATATATGATCCAGCATGGCAAATCCTGTGATCCTATAGTATACAGAAATTTTAGCATTTTTTACATATCTCACTAATGCTTTACTTTTTTTCAGGATGTAGATATGATGGATCAAAATGGAATGACACCTTTAATGTGGGCAGCTTATAGAACGCATAGGTAATAAATTCATTAATATACAAACCTGTTCAAAGCACTTTGCCTTAGTCAGATAATATAAAATACAAAGACAAACAAGTCACTGTCTTTTTAGCTAGCTAAATTATTCCCATAATGCCATCAAATCTACTATAATTTGCCTGATTTATAACAATTAATGAAGAAGAGAGGGCATTGTTTGTTGAATGTTATTACCATGTTTTCTTCCTTCTCCCTCCCCTGCTTCTCCTTCTTCTGTAGGAGTTGTGTGATGATGAGGAACAAGAAAAGTTTTGTACCTTCATTGTTATGCATCAAATAATAGAGATTTGCATGGTATTACATGTTTGTAATGATACTTTTCTGTGATATGTGGGGAAAATAAGAATTTATATGAAAATATGTTCTCTGCTACCATCTAAACTTAGTTACACTTATTGAGTAATTTATAGCCCTGTGCAGAGTCTGTTGGATTCAAAAGTAGTTTTATAATTTATTTTAGTGGGAGCAGAATTGGCCATTACTACTTAACACTATAAAAAAGGGGTATTTTGATTAGTATTGTCTGAGTAGATACACTAAGATGCTTAAGTAGATCAAACTCATAGACAAGCATTGTGCATTGTGATTTTTTAATTCTATATAGATCTAACCAAGCTTTTATTTTTCTAGTGTGGATCCAACTCGATTGCTGCTTACTTTTAATGTTTCCATTAATCTTGGGGACAAATATCACAAAAATACAGCACTACATTGGGCTGTGCTTGCAGGAAATACTACAGTCATTAGTCTTCTACTAGAAGCTGGAGCTAATGTTGATGCTCAAAATATCAAGGTAAACATTTTAGTCTTTTATTATAAGTGTTGCACAGTAATATTATTATTAGAAGTTAAATAATTGCTAGGGAGGTAATGTGGGGTCATGATGATACTGAGCAAACTATGCAACTATACCGTTTAAATTTGGGACCCATTTTTCAGCAAGAGTGGCCCATACCCTCTAATTCTGCATCTGCAAAAATACATTTGAGAGGATATGTATCTGCAAAAACACATAAGCAATTGTTTTGTACACTCAAAAATGTGCACATCAGTTTTTGTGGGAGCATATGCTTTTGAATATAAAGTTGGAAGAGTGTGACTGAAAATTTAATCTTGCTAATAGTTTTGCGATGATTTGAGGTATGGGATGTTTGCTCCTTTCTGGAAATAGGACAGAAGCTCCAATTTGCCACCATCTCACAAGGCAGTCAGAATGTTCCATAACTACAGAATATTGGTTAAAGGAAAATAATTGTCTCACTTCTCCTGTGTGACTAAGTTTTGCTTGATGGTAGGGATGGGGTGAAGTCATCAGGAAACCAGTCACAGTTCTGTGATTTAGCATTAGAACAGCCAAGTAGCTGCTCTAACTTATGGCACTGGCACAAAGGCTCTATGTCTAACTGCAATAAAAGACCCGTGACACAGCCATGGCTGGTCTGGATAAGCTGGCTTGGGCTGCAGGGCTACAAAACTGTGATGTAGATGTTTGGGCTCAGACTGGAGCCTGGGTTCTGAGACCCCCTTGAGGGGGGTTGGTCTCAGAGCCCAGGCTCCAGCCTGAGCCTGAACATCTACACTGCTGTTTTTAGTCCCCCAACCTGAACTGTGCAAGCCAGAGTCAGCTAACCTGGGCTCTGAGACTCTGTGCCACCGGTTTTTTATTGCAGTGTACCCTAAGGGATCAGTAGATAATTGGACTAATGAGCTGCAACACCTCATTCATTTACCGGCACACCCTGTATGCTAGAGTTGTGGTAGTTGGCATAAAAGCATGCTCTACTGCTTGT
This sequence comes from Dermatemys mawii, assembly GCA_007922305.1. NCBI lineage: Eukaryota > Metazoa > Chordata > Testudines > Dermatemydidae > Dermatemys > Dermatemys mawii. The sequence goes on from ML677341.1 coordinate 56,097,673, forward strand.
ACATACCAGAGGTGTGTCCCTCTCCACAAGGGGGATTCTCTAGTGGCCATTTGTAGCTTGAATCCTGGGTGGCACAATAAGGATGGACAGACCAATATTTACGATTATAACATACTGCATGTGGTGTAGGTCAGTTAATTTGTACTATGGGTTCACTCAAGGTGATCAAGGCATTTGTCTTATGTTGTTAGCCGCAGAGGCAATCAGCTTATGAACTTTAAGTAATATACATATTTTATTTGAATTCGCACGGTATTGTTAAGGATATCCATTTTCTTGGCCAGTGTGGATCAGACCCACAAGCAAGTGCCATATAAGTTTACAGCATTTGAAGCTGTGTTGTTGCATTTAGACAGTCACACATCTTGGTGGTCTTGAATGAAAAGTCATCACAAAGTCTACATTGCTTTTTCCATGCTTTGACCCAAAGCAGCTAGCCTCACACATTTGCTTGCATGACTATGTTGTAATACTCTACTAGTTACCTGTATAGTTAACCATGGATGTGTTATATTTTCAGCCTCAACTCTTACAAGCCCACACATGTGGCTACTTTCTGTGGCATTTCTTCAGCTATTAATTATAAAATGATGATACATGCAGTGTATATGTAGTAATATATATAATAAATCACTTCACCTAAAAATATTGCTTATCATACAGGGATATTCTTTAGTCTGGAACAGTATATAGTATCCTCTCCTCGGTTATTGGCAGGCAGCAGCAGTCAACAGAAAATAGGCTTTTAACCTGCTGGATCATGGTATTTTCTCCACAGCCATTCTTTCTCTATCACAGGTGCTTACTCCCTAGTCCATGATTTTCAAAGTCAAATATAGAAGAAAATGTGTAACCATTGGCCTAAAAAGCTGGATGAAGTATTGTGTAATAAAATAGCCAGATCTTATTTATTAGAAAGAATAAGCGAATTGTGAGTGATTCATAAAACAAATGGTCATGACTCTTATTACACACTTGTTTCAGTAATGTGAGGTTCTGTGGTCTCTGTAGACAGTGTGGGTAGATTCTGAACAGATGCAGCAGCTGTCCAAGTCTTGCGGCAAAAGCTCCTATTCTGTATTACTTAATAAAATAATGGAGTGAGAGAGACCATACTATGGTCATTTACATAGCTCATGTACAGAAGTGTCTCCTCTTTCTACCTAGGACAAATCCATAACTTTGACATAATGAATTTTAATAGAAAGCGGACAAGGAACTTTTTTTTTTTTTTTGGTCATAAATAGTCCTTACTAGTACATTATGGAACTAATCCAGGAATATGAGTTTCAGAAATGATAGCTCCATTTTGTGACTCCTGCAAAGTATAAACATTCTCAAAGCCTACTCATTCCAGGTATAAAGCAGTGTTTTATTCGGGGGTGGAGGTGGAGGGGATGAGAGAAGGGAGGGAGAGGCGTGGGCATGTCCTAATTTAAATGAAAAGCTTAGTAAACTCTCAGAGTAAATATAAGGGCTGGCCTTTGAACAACTTTTTCTTGCGAGAGCACCATAAAAGGAAATTTGTGGGAAAGGGCCAGCAGTTTATCCTCCTCCAGGTTGGGAAAACAATTTAAGAAAAATGCTTTCAAGGGTAAGAAAAACTGAGATCTTGATTTGCCTAATCTAGTGTGACAGAACTTTCTAGGGGAAAGTTAGAACTCCAGATAAGTACAATAGATTTAAGAGAGTTTAAATCCAGTCTGTTCTGTAAAAGTGTCTGAGTAAAAGATCACAACTACATATGTAGTGTAAAGACAATGTAAAGACATTCATAGTAATAAATTTTGAATCCAAAGAATGCTTGTAGCAACTTCTTACTTAGTATCCCCTTGCAAGAATAATAAAATTTGTTTGTAATGCAGTACACGGGAATAATACTCTTAATATGCTTCTATGTGACAAATCATCAGACTCGATAATTTTCAGTTAGACTTCATGAGAGTCTCTCTAACTTTACAAGGTTGGTCTAATGGACTAACTTAGAAGTAAAATAGCTTAGCTGAAGTCGAAGTGTCTAAGGTCAACTTACCTAGCCGTCCTTACGGCGGTGAGTCGACCACTGCCGCTCCCCGTTGACTCTGCTTCCTCTTCTTGCTGAGATGGAGTTCCGAAGTTGAGCCGTTCCGATCCGGCGGGTAGTATAGATGTATCCTTAGTCCTTATGCACTCTCGCTGTAAGATTTGGTTGTTCTTGTTATAGGGACATGGTTTTCAGGAGTAGAATTATAGAAGATCTCTGCTGATTAGATATAGTAAATGTGCATACCAAATCCTTGGCAATTCTGTCACCACTAATAGTGCCTTAGGCGCTGTCTTAAGTTAATTTCTTATTGCATTGTGCATGAGAGTTAGAGTAGGGCTCTAAAACTTTACTAGATAGCCACTATCTGAAAAACTAAACATACTAGTAAATATCAGATGTGGGAGGGGAAGAATCTATCATCAAGGTCCAGGAGTAACATCCTAGTTAGATTCCCAAACCTGTGCACTTGGAAGTGAATAACTGCTGAAATTTTGTCATTTTGCTGTCTCTAAAAAGATAGAGACTTTTGTCTTTTGTTGCAACCTTTGGTAATACGTGTCAGATAAATGTGAAGTGCCTTCCCTGTGTGACAGGTGAAGAGGTTTGTCTCTTCATCCATTTTCCTCAGCTGTTGAAAGGTCTGGGTGAGTTTCTTTTACCCTTGGAGAATTTTGAGGAAAGCTAAAAAGTCTCTGGCATCCCACCCCTTTTTGGGATCTGGATACATCCTTCCCACCTGTTCTACTGTGCTCAGAGCATCCTATTGTGCTCTTCCTCCTTGTGGCCTACATGTGTCTCTAGGAACTGACTTGCCCCTTTCCACTGAGCTTGGGTGGTAATTACAGCTGACAAATGGGTGCCAGACATCATTGTTGACTGTTATCCTGTCCATTTCCATACATTACTCTATACCTGCACCTTTCCCCACCCCTCTTTAGGTTCATTCTCATGAGACCCTGTTACGAACAGAAATAGCCTCATTGCTTTAGCTAGGAACCATAAAAGAAATAAGAGCCACAGAAAAGGTACCTGCAGAATACAGGGGATGAGGCTTCTAGAACCTTTATTTTCTTATTTCAAAGAAGAAAGTGTGTCTTTGTCATACCCTAGACCTGAGGGCACTGAACAAAAATGTATACTGCCTCAGATTTAGGATAGTAGTGCTTTTACCATCCCATCTTTTCAGACGCAAGATTTATCGGTGCCTCTCAGCTTACAGGATATGTACTTCCGTATGCCATCTACCTGACCTACAGGAAGTACCTAAGATTCACTCATTACCAAGTACAAGTTGCGGTCATTCATATTCTCCATGGCACCAAAGTCTTCACAAAGTGCCTAGCATAGTAGCATCCCATCTCAGAAAGAAGGACATTCAAATCTGTTCTTAACTCAAGCAGACCAGGGGCAGATCCTAGAAGGAGACGGCAATTAGCCTGGCATACCAGGAGGCATAGATGAGACAGTTATGAAAAATCATTTCTTATCCCATCAGACACAGGACTTCATAGGAACCTTGGTCAATTTTAGGTCAGTAAGATCATATGTTCCTGACGACCGATTTCTGTGGGTACAGTTGCTGTTACTCCAGAATAAAAATGAACCTGACTGCGATAGTACAGTGGTAGCTAGGCCATATATTGTTGTGCATGTACATAATGTCACTTGCCAGGCTTCACCTGCAGCCACCCCAGCTCTGGCTCAGGTCTGTCTAATCCCTGTTCAGACACCAGCTGAACAAGAATATTTTAGTTCCTTCTCATGTCATCACAGAACTGAGGTGGTGAAAGAAAACCAAGAATTTTCATGGTGAGAGGATTTCATTCTTTTCCATCTCCCCAGTCAGGACTTTAACATCGATGTGTCAGCCGTGGTTGGGAAACCCATCTGTACCATCTACAAATTCAGGGGACCTGTTCCTCAGAAGATGTAGGTCTCACCTTGTAGGAGAAAGAGAGCCTGGAACACTGGGCCTGGTGAAAGATCTGAGGCCTGAACCATAGTCAGCAAACTTAGGCCATGAATCAAAGCCGGAGCATGTATTAAAGCAGATCCTTACAAATTTACTCTCTGATACATGACCTTGGCAGGTAAAACACAGGTATTCCTAAGAAGCAACCAATACTAGATATGTGTGTAAACACACTCCAAAAGGTTAGCCTACGTACCTCATGACCTGACACCAGATAAAAGGATTTGACAGAAATGATGAATACAGATGTTTTGCCTGAGACATCTGTAAGTAAGATACAGCTGGAGGTAACAAGTGGATGTTATGAAACATGCAGGGTGGTACCTTTTGTCTTAGTCTATAAATGTTAGGGTATCTTGCCTTAAACCTTTGGGTGGCCTTGGGGACAGTAGTCTCCTGCTGCTGACTGAATCGCTCCTTACCACAGGGCACTCACATTTTAGCGTACCTGTAACCACGGAGCTAGGGTGCTGGGACTGTGCCTTAAGGGCAATAAACCTCGCCAAGTGCCTTTGTCACTGTATTGTGCCTAGAGTTATTTCTGAATAACATCAAGGTTTGCTGAATTAGCAAGCCGTAGTCTATGCTTGTGTTAAAAACATTGGAATTCCACGAATAGAAATATTGAGCAGGTATAACAGCTCAAAGCAGCCCCTACATGGTGGTACCGTGGCAATGATACTCCAGCCTTCAGCACTTAACAACATACATCATTATCCTGGAGCTTAGAGCCATCAAGCTAGCTTATACAGTCTCCCTCCATGTTCTTCAAAACTCCACAGTGCAGATTTTGATACACAGCATGTCTGCAATGCATTATGTCAACAAGCAAGGAGTTGCATGCTTGTCTCCTCTCTTTCTAGGGACCATCAAGTTCTGGACATGGTACCACTGAAATGGGTTCCCCCAATGGGTATGTCTACACTGCAAATAGACACCTGTCGCTGGTCCATGGCAGCCAACTTGAGCTTGCAGGGCTGTTTCATTACAGTGCAGACTTCTGGGTTTCCACAACAGCCTTAGCTCTGGGACCCTCCCATCTTGCAGTTGTCCTAGAGCTGGGTTCCAGCCTGAGCCTGAAAGTCTAAATTACAATGAAACAGTTCCACAGCCTGAGCCCTGTGAGCCCAACTCAGCTGGTACGAGCCAGCCATGGGCTTTTCAATACAGTATAGGCATACCCAATGGCTCTATACCGCCTGCGAATGAGGAGCAACCTGACAGATTTCTGGAACAGATAGTCTATTGCTACTCACGAGTGGTCCCTGTGGAGATCCGCCACAAAGCATATATCCCATCATTAGAGGTTCCCAAAATAGATTTTTGTACCATGCAGTATAACACTAAATATCAGAATTTCTGCTCCATCGGGAGCATGAGCTCATTTTCATTGCCTGATGCCTTCTTTTTGCGGTGGAATCCAGGTCTCCTTTATACCTTTCCACCTATTTTTCTGATCCCTAGATTGTCTTCCAAAAGCAAGAGAAAAAGCCATAATCTTTTTTGTAGCTCTGTACTGGCTGAGGTAGTTTTGTCTGAAAGACCTGCTGCAGATGTGCATTCAGTCAGCAATGCAGCTCCGAGACTGCCTGGATCTGATATAACAGCACAATGGTCCGTTTCACCATCCAATCCTGAAGACACTGCACCTGATGGCCTAGGTGCTGATCAGTTAAGTACCATGGACAGAGACTACTTTGAACATGTCTAGGAAATTCTGATAGAGTAGAAAGAAGACATCCATCAGAAGGACTGATTCATCAAAATGGATGAGATTCTCAATTTGGATGGCCCAGCCCTAGTTCCTTTGCAGGCTTCAGATTTTTGACTACTTGTTGCATTCATAATGCCTCTAGCTTTTCATTCAGCTCTATTAAGGCCTACCTTGCAGCAGTCTCCAGCTTTCCATTTTCCTGAACGGTTATGTTTAATTTTCTCTCAACCAGAGGTATTAAAGCTTCTCAAAGTCCTGTTACATACTTACCTCCAGTCAGAGAACCTGCTTCTGCCTGGAACCTTAACATTGAGACTTGAGACTTCAAGCCTCTTTCAGAATGCCCCTTAGTTCATCTCATTCTGAAGATTGTCATCTTAGTTGCAGTCACTTCATCCAGAAGAGTGAGTGAGCTCCAAGTACTTACGGCTGATTCTCCCAAAATGATGTTTCATTGGGACAATGGGAACCTCACCCTGATTCATCCCTAGTATAGTCTCAAAATTCCATGTGGATCCATCAGTCATCCTACCTGTCTGTGTCTCAAAACCCCCCTTTTCACTAAGAGAGAAGAAGTTAAACTCAGTGGAAATTTCCAGAACCTTGATTAACTACACTGAAAGAACCATCCAGGCTGTCTCCCTGTTTATTTCTGGCTGTAGCCAATCAGTCTAAATGGCAGGCCATCTCATCACAGAGAATAGAGGTATAAGTGAATAACACTCTATCTCACTGTCTTACCATTTAGCTGGTATATCTCTCCCACTGAACATCGAGGATCAAGCCTGCCTCAGGAATGTGCCGGTTTCCAGTATCTGCAAAACAGCAATGTGGACCCATTGACTTAACAAGGAATATACATTGGACTTAACTGCCAGAGCAGATGCCAAATATAGCAGAGCAATGGACGGATGTAACTGATAATTCTCATCCCACCAACCTAAAAGGGTACTGCTTGCCAGTCTCATAGTGGATCTATGTTGACCCATACTCCAGGAAGAAAGAATGGTTACTTAACCCCATTAATTGCGCTTCTTAGAGATGGCAGTTCGGACTCCATGACCCTCCCTCCTGCCCCACTCTGAGTCCTCAGCTATCACAGGCTTTGAATTGCAAGGGAACTTAGAGAGAGTTGCAACTGCTTCTCCCTTGATGTGCTTGCCTGGGAGCAAAAGGAGGCACATGCTCATGCATGGTTCCAGTGGATATTGCTATTCTATAGAATCCAGTCTTGCGCACAGACGCATACACACCTACATGAGGATCCATGCTGACTACACCATCTCAAAGAATAACAGTTAATGTAAAGGAAATAACTGTTCATTCTCTTTTACATTTGTAGGTTCCCATTACTGAATTTGAGGAGGTCTGATCACAAAAATCTGGCTTTTTGTTAAAGGAACATTTTCAAGATAAAAATTTATTTTATAAATGTAGGTTTAAACTAAGTTGGATGCTGTCCATAATAGAAGAAAATTGGTCCACAGTCAGCCTCTTCTTGTTCCCACTTTTTCTGTTGGCTAATGCTCCGACTTCAGATTTTCCTGCCTTTTAAATCATAGCTAGTTATCTGTAAATCAGATTTTGATATTTTTTCAGACCTTTTGTCAGTTTTGAACTGTTAATGTGGAACAGATGGTGAATTGGACATATCCATAACCTTGCCTAGTAAAGTCCTTTCCTCAGAGAGCTTCTTGGAATTGACTGAAAATGTTGTATAGCTTAAATATTTCTTGAATCCTCTGGATGGAAAACCCATCTTATTTCCTGATTAGTTAAGGACTGAAATGTTACAAGTGAGCTCAAGGTTTTTTTAAAAGTTTGCAGTCAGTTCCAGGCACTAAAAATCTTAGCAAATTACATCGGACTACCCTCTAAGCTTTTTTGAGGGATTTGACGTAGGTCAGAACCAGTCATCCAAGTAAAGGCACTAGTTTTCTTTAGAACAGAAAAACTTCCTCCAGGATTTTGCTTAATGATCAAGAGACAGGAAAAAAAATATCAATGCTTTATACTGAAATGGAAAAGCTTCTAGAATAAATCTGATCGGCTTGATATTTAGAAACATAAAGGCATACATTTTAGAGATCTGATGACTCTAGGAGGTATCCTGCATTGATATAGCATCAGTTTGCCATTTCCAATTTAATTAATATGGGGCTGTCCGTTTCAACTTTTTTGAACAATAAAAATAAGAACAACTTTCATTATCAAGAGAGAGGACTGAATCATAGGCAGTAACCCCATGTTATAATGATTCTCTCACAGTTATTCAGTATTTTCACCCATAATTTATTGAATGGACTGGGGTAGTCTCATAGATGAGGGAACTATTTTGTCAATTAGAACAAATCAGTGCAGATCTTATTTGAGTACTTGTAATGTCTTCGTTTCCAAAGGAAGAATGAAAGTAATAATTATGCTAGCTAATCATGAATTTCTAAAATAAGGAGAGTATTTACTGAAAGAGGAATTAACTGAATCTACTGGTGAATCTTGGAGTGGATCCTTGATGTGTTTTCTTGGTATGAGGTTTCAGTCATGTCTTTTAAAGGCTTGACTATGAATGTCCCATTAATGTGCCATTAGACTATTGTTTTCTTCTGATCATTAAACTCACACGTGTTGGAACACATCAAGCTAAATAGTTATTACTTGCTGGCATAGAGATAAGTGAATTGATAAACCAGAATTGAGATCCCTGATGTTGGTTATAAATATTAAAATGTATTTAATAAATCAGTCATGCCTCCATATCAATAAAAGAAATACATTAAAATGGCCAGTAGATTAGAAGTATAGTCAAAAGATTTCTTTAAAGCTCCTGCAATCTTTTTATCCAAGCAGTCACTAGGTGTCACATGGCCCTCTAGTAGAAGGAATGCTCAACTGGACCCTGAGGCAACCGCAGGATTTACTTAGGAGAACAACTACCAGAAGGGATTACTTGTCCACAGGTAATCTTTATAGTTTGGATATATAAAATGACACCAAAAAATTAGTGTCTCAGGGTTTTCCAGATATTAGTGATTCAAGAAAGCAGTAGATCTGAGATTAGACAGGGTATTCACCATGGTTGATCCCCAAAATTTTCTGTTTCCTCAGAGGGTTGAACTAGCTTAACCTATATTTTAATGCTCTGGTTGAATAACAATGAGAATAAGGAAAACGTTAGTAAGTTTTCTGATGGACTAGGCTGGCTCAACACCTCAGACATGGGAAGTGGAAGGAAACTCCCCAGAGGAGCCACAAAAATCCACTTCAGGGTTTCCATTATGTACTACTTAATCCCTTAACAGAGACTCAGGATGAGTCTTTCAAAGGCTCAAATGGAAGTTTGGTGCCCAACTCCCATTGAAAGTCAATGGTAATTAGGTGACTGTCCTATATGCCTTTGAAAAACTTCTCCTCAGCTGCTAGTACACTGTGCCCTTTCTGGGTAACTTCAGTTTCTGGTACCTGTCTCATTTTTTTTTAGGCATTGGCCGAGTGATGGAGGATTCAGCTATTTTTCAAGCCTCCATGAGTGCTTTGTTTAGGAGGGGAGTTAACTCCGGTAGAAGAGAGGAGGAGTCAGATGCGAAACTGGAGCTGGAGGTACCCTTCAATTGGTTGTCTCTTGCCTCCGCTATAACATCAGACCCTAGTCACGAATTTTCACTTAGTTCTTTTTCTTGGAGTAGAAAACAGATGTCAATCTCTGTTAATGGAAATCCATTTAGTCCGTGCGCGCGCTCTCTCTCTCTCTCTAATTCCCCTCCTGAGTGTGCAGTGAGAGAGAAACTAGGACAATGTTATTGCTGCCTTGGGACCCCTCAAGAGAAACTTTTCTCAAAGATAACATTTTGTAGTACTAGTGAAGATGTCTTCCTTGAGGTAGAGAAGTAGCTGAGGAGTAATATGCAGTGGAGAGTTTCCATGATCCAGTGGGCAACAAATGCATATTTTTTTGGTTTAGTTTCTGCTGCCTATCAATTATTGAGGGGGAAACACAGATAAGGGTACTGAGTGTTCAGGACATGTAAACACAGATTTGTTATGCCAGAGAATCTCTAAATGCAACAGTTGTTGCTGCATTTGAGGCATAGAAATTATGCCATGAGCATGGATTTAGCATTGTGCTCATCACTTATGCAGTAGAAGAAAAAGACTGGAGGGAATGAACGGAATGATGTGTCAAATTTGGTGTCAAAGTAAGCATCAGAGTAAAATAATACCAGAATATTATTTAATGTCTTTTCAATATGATGATAATTTTATGTAGGTGATTTTGTGTTTTAAAAGTAAAACTGTTTTGATTACTTTTTATTTTTAAATTAAATTTCTCCCATTTTTTAAACTCCTGGCAGGGAGAATCACCGCTTGATTTGGCAAAACAGAGAAAAAATGTTTGGATGATCAACCACTTACAGGAGGCTAGACAGGCAAAGGGATATGACAATCCATCATTTCTCAGAAAGCTAAAGGCTGATAAGGTGAGAAGAAACCTCACATTTTTCATTATGTAAAACTGTATTTTTGGCATACTCCTCCCTTTTCAAAAAAGGTGCTTCAGTACTACAGTGGCTGGCATGGCATGAGAGCTCTTGTAAATAGATAGTAACAAGAACTTTTTCCCATGTTTCAGTTCTGGGATTATCTCATATTGTCGTCTTATATCCATCTTCTGTATCACTGCCATAGCAGGCTTGTAGTTTTTTCCAAAAGTCAGCGACAATGCTATTGCATTGACCAAGCAGCGGGGAGAGTGCCTTAGGAGCAGTGCAGTACTCTTCCTGCGGAAAACCAAGATACTTTGACAAATCTGATACTCAATCACCCTCAAATAAGTGAAGTTTGAGGCTATTTCCTAAACTTTGCTCTCCTGTATAACTGCTGGTCAGTGTTATATGATAAAGTGAAGCAACGTGGAGGCTGAGCGCGACAGTAGAATGGTGGCATATGAAGCTACCTAGTTTTCAGAGGCTTTTTATTTGATCTTAAGGTAGAATCCAAATGGAATATTTAACCTTGGCAGTGTTATTAGTTTGATGGATAAACAATTCATCCGTCAGTTTTAACAATAAGCAGCTCAATTTAACAAAAACATACATTTTCTACGAAAATGAACTGCTTTTAAAAATTGTTTGTAGTTCACTGGGCTGGTGGGATAATGACATTTTAATCTTTTGTTACGCAGAGAATGACGATTTAGAACCTAGGTTCATTTTCGAACCCAGTGCATAGGAAGAATATTGGAGCACTGTACATGACCTGAGCTGAGTGGTGTTTACTGACTTAAAATCTTACAGAGGGGAGAATGGATGGAATACATTATATGACCTTTGAGGAGGACTGGGAAATAGAGGTGTTTAGGAGAGAGATCTGTCAGTCTCTGTCATAAATAGCTATCTATATAAATATATACAGGGGATTTCCATCTAGAATTAATTTTTATCTGTTAGTGAGATGACTGTGATGCCAAATATTCTCTAAGTGCTGCACATTAGGCTTGAAATTATTGTTTCTTGGTTCGAAGATAGTGTATCTTGTTAATGAAAACCTTAGTTACAGTCTTTGGGAAAATCTTTTTCTCACGCATTTTTAAGTTAACACTTGTAAATACTTAAATTGTTAGTCTTTATTCATATTGTGGTAGTGCCTGGAGGCCCCAATTAAGGATTGGTGTACCAGTCAGTAATTGGGTCCCCTCTGTGCTCGGCAATATAGACACACACAACTAAACAATGGTCCCTGTCCCAGGATGCTTATTATCTAACTATATGAGATCAAAGATACATGAATATTAGTTAAGCAGTTCTACTTTTTGCAAGCTTCATAGCATTTATTGTGTAATATATAGTAATTGCATAATTCTGCTGATTGCTTGATAACTTGAATGTAATCTGTACTCTGAACTAACTGCATATTTAAATTGTAATCGCCTGATTAGTTACTGCTTACACTTTGCTTATCATCAAGAGTTACCATGTAAGTAGTGTTCTTGTGTTATATTTGTGCATCAAAATGAACCACTTTCTTCTTTTTATTTTGTTTTTACCCTTTAGTTGTTACTTTTCTCATCATATATACTAAATGCCATGCCCTTTCATGAAAAAGTGTAATTTGTATTCTGTTTTTAAGTTTATAAGGCCTCTGATAGGTAGTGTGGCTAGCATCCTCCTTGAGTTATTGAGCGTATCACCTGTGCTTCATGTCGTTGTACAGTACAATGCAGAGAGTTGTTTCCACTCATATCTACTAGGGTACCTTTATGTAATTTCAGTGTACTGACTCTGCACTATTGGAATAACTGAAATAAAGGTATGCTTTAAACTGAGGCTATTGTCACAGAGACAATAGTGAAAAAGGTGATTATGTAAATTTAGCGCTTTTTCATCCCACAAACCTGCTTCCTATGTGTTAGACAGCAATTGTGACAGCAATAAGTTTCTACTATTCTTCTGTCCTGTTAGCAGAGCCCATATGGTTATGATAGTGAGCTGGATTTTGTTGCCACTCGAGCGAGATCAGCAGAATTGTTAACTAAATTCCACCTGGAGAATGTTTGCCTCAAGATGTATAGAGATATACATCTCTATAGCTCCTGTGCTGCATGCAAAATATATTTTAGTTAGGTAATGGTTACTAGAGATAATGTGCTAGGCGGAAAGAGCATAACTTGACTTTATAACCCAGAGCAAGTTTGCAACGATGGTAAGTATAAAATCTTTTTAATTCTAAACTTAGCACTGTTAATATGAAGGTCATTGAGAGACAAATGTGGAACCTCATGTTACTATTTTTACCCATTTTCCACTCCACTTTACTATAATTGCTTTTACCTCTTATTTAGCATTCTACTCCGAACTACAATTCAGTATGCAGTGCTGCAAATGATTTTACAATCTTCCATGTTTTAAATAAATTACTTTTAATTCGTCTCTAATTTCCATCCTACTTGCATTATGGCTTTTGTTTTAGTTTTTCTTAGTGGTTAAAATATAGTTGCCAATTTGAACAACTCAAGTATCTACAGAGGTCAATCGTGTTACTTGATGTTTTAAAAAATTCTGAATTCTGTCTTTAGTCTAATTTAATATAATTAATTTTTACACATTTTATACATGAAAATTGTTTGACTAATCACTAATGCTAGAAGAGAAAGCAAGGCATCTTTTAGTAGGAAATCTCTAGTTTCCATTTAAGAAAGAAATAGCTTGCATAGTATGAGCATGCTAAAAAGAAGAAAAATACATTTAGAAAAGCAGCTTTTTTTCTCCCTTACCATACTAAGGCTCTTGGACTTAAATGTGTTGCTATGACTGTTTTAGTTAGATTGTGTAACCATTTCCTACAAGACCTGTAAATTGCTTACTGAAATACTTGTTTCTGTGCAGGAATTTCGTCAGAAGGTGATGCTAGGAACTCCATTCCTAGTTATTTGGCTGGTTGGGTTTATAGCAGACCTAGATGTTGATTCGTGGCTCATTAAAGGGCTAATGTATGGTGGTGTATGGGCTATGGTACAGTTTCTTTCAAAGTAAGTATTTTATCAGGCAACTTTTTCAATCTGATACACTCAGACAAATGTTTAATATATGTCTTGTTCACTTAGTAAAAGTTGTACTAGATTTCTTTGACAGATCTATATGCGTCTTTTGGATATATAGCATTCTTTGCAAGAACTTCTGTTTTATCACTGTTATATTTCAGAAAAAGGTCTGTGTGATTTGGCTCTCTATTGCTCTGTCATATCAGAGAGAGGGTGCTGAATGTCTTGTAAACCATTGGTGTAAACTGTAAAGGGAACAATCGAGAGGAAAGTTATTAGAGATGGATGGGGGAAGCAAGGTAGAGTTGTAAATAAATTTAAAAAAATTAATTACTGTTCAGAATTAACATTCTGAGACGTTTAGAAAGTCATTCAGAAACTGATAGAAAGTGGGATACAACATCAGGAATTATTGTTGTGACCAGAAGAGGTGACTGTAAGTTAGGTAGGTGACAGAAAGTTAGTTAAATCTGTTGTTTTAAATCTGTCAGCCAGTCACTAAAAGAATTATGTACTATGTTTTGTATTATTACTGTAAATATCAATATCCTCCATAGCTCTCCAGAGGACTTGCAAAGTATATGGACTGTATGACCCTTAATCTACTTCTCAGTACTACGCATTATATTCTTTGAGTAGCCACTGAATAGTCCCGCATGTGAGGTTGGTGCTTCCTGGCACTGGGTGACCCAGTGTCCTCTGTGGCCACTTTCTTCTTCCTCTTTCTCACCGCTTAGAGGATTTCCGAGGTATAAAACTGTCCCTCAGTTCCTCCTTAACAGCCAAAGAGGTAGTGAATTTGGGTCACATGCAGTGTTGTCTCTTCTTTTCTCAGTGCTTTTCTTCTGCCCTTTCAGGGCTGTTTTTGTTTTAGGTAAAATGTCACTATGGGTTTCCTTTTTTAAAAGAAGAAGAAATGATATCTGTCTTGCTCAAGTGTCATCTAAAACCATGTGGACCCACGAGGGCTGCCTCACACAGCTCTACTGCTAAAGGAGATTCCTCAGGCCTGGTCAACTAAGGCTGGCAATGCACTAGCCTAAGTGGCTTTGTGTCTTGCTTACTTACCTATTATCCAAGTCCTCAGTCTTAATTGGCTGACAGGCATTTCCAAGGCTCTTAAACCATCAACATGTCACCGAGATCCCCAGTTTCTTCCAGGTTGATCTAATTCAGTGCCGTGATCTCAATCCTTTAGATATGTTTCTGGCTGGATTGACATAATTTGATGCCAAGGTTCTGGCACTGTCACAGTACGAGAGTCCACAGATGTGGACTGGTCTACCTAGTTCGGTGCTGAAGTCTTGGCACTGACACCAAACTTTTGGCACCATGGGCTAGAGAACGAGGAGTGATTCAGTACATACTGTGCGTGGCACTGAGATCTCTGGATCCATCCAAGTCGACCGAGTCCAGTGCTTAGAGTCCGGCATCCTGGCCTCTGGCGAACTTCTCAGTGAAGTGATCCAGTACCAGTATAAGTGACATTAGATCCTCAACAGGGTTGACCCTAGATATTTTTCCTCTCAGGACAATAAATGTTTTTGGTGCCCCCTGAGCAGCTGAGGGGGAAATAAATAACAGCCATAGTGATGCCCAAAGGTTGGCATCTAGGGCAACCATCCTGCTTACCCTCCCCTAAGGTCTACCTGGTCTTTGGATCCATTTAGGTTGACTGAGTCTGGTGTTGAGGTTTCAGCACAATTGACTCTGATAAGCCACTTGCCTGAAGTGGTTTGGTATATAGTGTAACTGATTCCACCAGTATCTAGACTTTGATCCACAGACATGTTCTGTAATAATGTAACGGGGTGATACTGCTATCCAGGCTATGTCTCTGATTCCATAAGACTTATAGCAAAGGTACTGCTGCTGCTTCTGCTTCCACCTGACCCATTTATGTCTCAGTTCATAGAAAATGCAAAAGGTGAAAGTAGCACAAGCTTATTAGGGGATTCTCTTCTCACTTCCTTTACCTTTAGTGTGTTATTTCCACATAGTAGATTGGCATGTTCTCCTTGGTTTTCAGTCTTTTCAGGGTTTGTGGACTCTTTAAGAGTTGTTTACACATTATGGTTCTGGAGTTAAAAGCTTGTTGCCTAGCTTGCAAGACACACTCCCTTTGTTCAAGATCAAATTTATTTGCCAGAGAAAAACTATGTCCAGGCAGATTATTTGAACAGATCTTTTTGTACAACAGCACAAATGTCTTAGGTAGAAGTCTGGCAGTATTTGTTATACAAGAGAAGTAAGTCCCAGCTAGATCTCATTATTACAAAGGACAACACCCATTATTTCCAGTTCTGCATCAGAGTCAGCAAAGAACCAGTGACATTGGTAGACTGGAGGTGCCAATCGAGTGTCACCTCCAGTGACACTGGATTGGCACCTCCAGTCCATTGTGGGACTGGAGGTGCCAATCCCACAAGTGTAAATACACAGAGGTGACACTCTCAAAGAGCAGTAGTTACTAGTAAGTAACCTCTCTTTTTGAAAACAAATTTAAGTAACAGTAAGGACATGATCTGTTATTGTAGGCATGTTGGTCCCAGGATACTAGAGAGACAAGGATATGAGTGAGATAATATTTTTTATTGGACCAACTACTGTTGATGAAAGAGCTAGTCTCTTAATAAAAGATATTGCCTCACCCACCTTGGCTTTCTAGTGAGAATATGAGAGAAACTGAGAAGAAAAACAAGATAATGCATGGATGACAGTTGATGGGAAGAGAAACATCATTGTGTAAGTCAAAGAAGTAGTACAAATTTCTTTCTCCCATTCTGGGTAAAGGAGGAGTAATAAAGAATATTCTCTTAACCATTGGAAAGTGGGTATGGTTGGACAGCAAGATAGTGGAACAGAACCTGGGATTGTTCTTACCGGATGTCTTGGTAAAGCAGATGAGCTTGTGGGAGTAGGCTGTTGGATACGTGAATGGGTTAGGTTGAAAGGATATGAGAATTGGTGATTGGGTTAAAGTTTAAACCAGATGTATACCAAGTGTGACGGAGTCAGACCAGAAGGGTATAGGAGAGTGCTGGAAGGCAGGTATATCAGCCTCAGGATGTGTAGGTTCCTGTTCCCTGGATAGCCAAACAAAGGCTACTCCAGACCAATCAGGAAGCTTCTAGAAAGGAGTAGAAACAGCTAGCCTGATTGGGACACCTGAAGCCAATCAGGGACTGGCTGAAACCAGATAAAAACCTCCCACTCAGTCAGGTGGGGTGTGAGTGTCAGGAGCTGTGGAAGGAAGTTATGCTGTTGGTGAGACTGAGTGTTGGACAACATATCATCCAGAAGGAAGGAGGCCCTGAGGTAAGGGTGAAGTGGAGTTTGAAGAAGCGGAGACTGCTGTGGGGAAGTAGCCCAGGGAATTGTATTGTGTTTTGTGCCTAAAAGGTCAGCCATCTTAGCTGATAGTATTAGGGTCCCTGGGCTGGAGTCCGGAGTAGAGGGTGGGCCTGCGCTCCCCCCTTTTCTGTCTCCCCTAATCGGTTACTGAGGAAGGGAGGTCACTCTGGGGCTTAGATGAGTTTCCGAGGCCCCTAAATCTGCCAGGAAGCACAGGATCCACAAATACAGACTTGGAACTTTGTCACACAAGTTATTGTTACATTTTTCTTTTCCTTTTTATATAATTATCAGTCGTTCTTATTTACTGTAAGAAGAGAAGTTAATGTGTTCTGTAATATTAATGCTGCCATACTATATGTTTCACAGGCACTGAAAATGATGGGAAATTACAACTAGAATTAAGTAATCCAAATAATTATAATAATTATAATCCAAATAATTTTCTTTAGACTTAATTTTTTTTGTTAGTTTTCAGGTTAAATACAAGTTTGATACACCATGGAGCAAACAACAGGTTACCAAATTACAGCAAAAAACTCTCAGTGTAAATTTTGGGTACATAATACCTTTAAATTTGAAGTCCTTACTTTGTATTGATTTATTATAGTTTTAATATTATTAAATTAACCTGTTGTATTTAGCTTCCTTGTTTGTTTTTTAAGGAAAGAATATTTTCTTGGATGGCTACAATATAATATTGCTGCGACAATATTTATCTGATTCCTGTGGTGGTTTTTTTTTGTCTAGATAAACTTACGTAACATTTTAAATTCTTAACTTAAAAACAAACTCCAAGATGAATCTGTAAGTGTGTATTCAGGAAAGTTTAGCAAATGCACGTGTAGCTGGTTTTCCTAAGACAGATGTTTGGAAGCCCTTTTAGTCTGCCGTGTAGATAGTTTGTAGGATAAGTGCTGTGCTAGATATATTTAGCATTTATATAATAATTACTTATGAAAAAGTAGTTTTTACTTTTCACAGTTGCCACTTCATTAAGTTTCTGGTTCTCTCTCCAAACTTGCCTTTGAGAGTTATAAGTTTCCTCAGTCTAGTGTCTATTTTATTTTTGTCTCAGAAAGCTGATTGAAGCATGCTAATTTCAAGAGGGAAACCTCAGAGCAGTTTACAAACTGATTATAAAGCATCCCAGAAGTAAATTTTTGAAAAAAAACCCTAAAAGCTAATTTTCCTTTTCCCTTTCAATCATAAAGCAAGATTGTTCTAAAGATGGGTGTCCCCACCAGAGAATCTCCTTGGTGTAAATATGTGATGTGAATGAGGGCTAAGTTCCCTCAAAGCGGCATGACCGTTCAGCAATCTATCAAGTGGCATGCACTTCAGATGCCTCTTGCGCCACTGGCGCACTGCTCCTGCTCTCTGCATTGGAGCCCCCTGGCCAGCTGTTCCTGGGAACCTCCTGCTTGCTATGCAGAGTGAGAAAGTAGGAGGGAGGTGCTGATGTGTCCCCCGACCCATACCTCATCTTCACAGAGCTGGGGGACAGGATACAACAGGGCTTAGGAGTGGGATGGAGGGAGCTTCCTGGTAGCTGCTGCTATGACTGAACAAGCCGACTTCAGCCTGGTGAGTGCCAATCTACTTAAAAGGGCAGCATATTTAAAAGGGCACTGTGTCTGTCTCTCTCTCTTACACACACACACACACTCTGACACATATGCACACACACAGTATATGTCTATCTCTCACTTACCTCCCAAAACATACTTGTGGTGTTGTTACTTCTTGATACTTCTTTCAAGTATCTATTCAATTATTTTAGTTTTTTGACTGATCTGTGCATTTCATAATTTTTATTTCTCTCTTATGCTTAAATTTAATTGAGTAGTGAGGACTAACCTGCCCTGGCTGGAGTAATTATCCCTATAGTAACTTTTTAAAAATATACGTTATATCTAGGTTTTTTGTTTCTGCTGTTGGCACACATCTGCTAATTACCTCATTATGATGCACATAACCAAATTCTTTCCACGTGTGGATGAAAAAAATTAGTGGGAACATTGGATGTGGATGACTATTTTATGTAGGTGTGATGGAAGACAGGATGTGAGAAAGTTGTTTAAGTTGTTCAGGATTGTGGAGAGGAACCTTGAGGTAGGTGGCCCACTTCCCAGTGATTGATCTATTCTGTGATAGGTAGGCCACATTTTTTTCATAAGGACATAAGTATGGCCATACTGGGTCAGACCAAAGGTCCATCTAGCCCAGTATCCTGGGTCATCTGACAGTGACCAATGCCAGGTGCCCCAGGGGGAATGAACAGAACAAGTAATCTATTCCCTGTCACCAGTTCCCAGCTTCTAGCAAACAGAGACTAGGGATATCATCCCTGCCCATCCTGGCTGATAGCCATTGATGGACCTTTTCTATGTGAATGTATCTAGTTCTTTTATGAAGCCTGTTATGGTCTTGGCCTTCACAACATTCTCTGGCAAGGAGTCCCACAGGCTGACTGTGCATGGTGTGAAGAAATACTTCCTCTTATTTGTTTTAAACCTATTACCTATTAATTTCACTCGGTGAGCTCTAGTTCTTGTGTTAATGAGAAGGAGTAAAAACACTTTATTGTTTACCTTCTCCACATAAGTCATGATTTTATAGACCTCTATCACATGTTCCCTTAGTCGTCCCTTTTCCAAGCTGAAAAGTCCCAGTCTTATTACTCTCTCCTCATATGGAAGCTGTTCAGTGCCCCTAATCATTTCTGTTGCCCTTTTCTAAACTTTTACAATTCCAATGTATCTTTTTTGAGATGGGGCAACCATATCTGCATCCAGTATTCAAGATGTGGGCATTCCATGGTTTTATATAGAGACAACGTGATGATATTTTCTGTCTTACTATTGTGACAAAGCTCCAAGTCTGTCCTTGTGGGTCCTGCGCTTCCTGGCAGATTTAGGGGCCTCAGAAACTCATCTAGGCCCCAGAGTGACCTCCCTTTCTCAGTATAATTGGCAAGAGTCACCACCTAGTGAGTTACCTTCATCACAGGCCAGTATGGAAGGTGGAAAAGGGGGGAGCCCGGGCCCGCCCTCTACTCCAGACTCCAGCCCAGGGACCCTAATAGTATCAGCTAAGATGGCTGACCTTTTAGGCACAAAACACAATACAATTCCCTGGGCTACTTCCCCACAGCAGTCCCTGCTTCTTCAAACTCCACTTCACCCTTACCTCAGGGCCTCCTTCCTTCTGGATGATATGTTGTCCAACACTCAGTCTCACCAACAGCATAACTTCCTTCCACAGCTCCTGACACCCACAGCCCACCTGACTAACTGGGAGGTTTTTATCTGGATTCAGCCAGTCCCTGATTGGCTTCAGGTGTCCCAATTAGGCTAGCTGTTTCTACTCCTTTCTAGAAGGTTCTTAATTGGCCCCAGGTGTCTTGATTGGTCTGGAGTAGCCTTTGTTTGGCTATCCAGGGAACAAGGACCTGCACATCCTAAGGCTGATATACCTGCCTTCCAGCACTCTCCTATACCCTTCTGGTCTGACTCCGTCACACTATCTATCCCTTTGTTAATGATTCCCAACGTTAGTTTTTTTGACTGACACTGCACATTGAGATAATGTTTTCAGAGAACTATCCACAGTGACTCCAAGATCTTTCTTGAGTGGCAGCAGCTAATTTAGACTCCATCATTTTATATGCATAGTTGAGATTGTTTTCCAATGGTAAATGTTTTCGTGGATATTCTTAGCTGCAACTCAGGACACCTCTTGAGAATTGCTTGCTTATATGCAGTGTTTAAATTTCTTTTTGGCTTAATTAAAAAACTAGCTTCCTGTCATAGAAATAAGTGAATTAAATGTAATGGAAAACTGATTTAACTGTTTTTTTTCTGATAATGTCTCTACTGAAAATCTTTTCATGAAGCTGTAATGAGAGAAAAGCAAGAGAGAGAAGAAAACAGACATTTTTGTTATAACTATAGACTAAGGAAAACAAAGCATATCTAAGTTTCCTTTTTTGGATGGTTTTAAAAAAATATATTTTGTATGATATGGTTTTCTTGAATGCCTCTGACATTGGAATCTCTTGTGTAAATGTAATTCACAACTTCTGTCCATGCTCCTGGCTAGGAATTCACTTCAAACTCTATTAAAATAACCGCAATGTGAATATTGCTGAGTGAGCACTCTAGCAGTGATTTCTAACTGCTGTCTGCGTGTGGCTTTCGAGTAAATATTTGTTAAGACTTTTCCATTTCATCAACAGTTCTAAAATGATGTAATGTCAGTGGCATATGAAGTATTGTATTATAATCTAAGTATGTTATCCTACTAAAAATATTTTGAGTCATTGATTAACACAACAGGACAGTTGTGTGAGCAACTTCAAAATAATCAAGATGATTTTTGTTGATTATACAGAAGACTGAATGCCTGTTTCTTGATTTTTGTTCTTGATGTTTCTGTGGTAAAAAGTGAAGAACCTGATCACTGATTACATGTGTAATTTACAAGATTCAGGTAGCTGATAAATCTCAAAATATAATTGTAAACAGGGAATCATCATTGAGTTGGTGTGTTTTCTAGCGGGGTCCCATGGGTATCAATTTTTGGCCTTATGTTGTTTAACATTTTTGTCAATGACCTGAACAAAAACATAAAATCATCACTATTAAAGTTTGCAGGTGACACAAAAATTGGAGGAGTGGTAAATAATGAGAACTGGTCATTGGTAAGATTGACGCAAGCAAACAATATGTATTTTAATATATCTAAATGTATAAATATAAATGAAATGTATAAAGATAAATATATATCTATCTCTAGAAACAAAAATACAGCCCATATTTATATGATAGGGGACTCTGTCCTTGGAAGCAGTGACTCTGAAAAAAATTAGGGGGTTGTGGTGGATAATCAGCTGATCATGAGGTCACAGACCGATTCTCTGGCCAAAAAGGCTAATGCAGTCCTTGGATGCATAAATGGGAATCTCAAATAGGAGCTGAGATTATTTTATCTCTGTATTTATCGTTGGTGGGACCCCTTCAGGAATATTATGTGCAGTTCTGGTGCCCACAATTCAAGGAGGATGT
Source organism: Dermatemys mawii (assembly GCA_007922305.1). Taxonomy (NCBI): domain Eukaryota; kingdom Metazoa; phylum Chordata; order Testudines; family Dermatemydidae; genus Dermatemys; species Dermatemys mawii. Next base: position 56,119,342 of record ML677341.1, read on the forward strand.
TGAGAAATTGGAGAGGGTTGAGAGAGGAGCCATGAGAATGATTAAAGGATTAGAAAACATGCCTTCTATAGTAATAGACTCCAAGAGCTCTATCTATTTAGCTTAACAGTTAGAAGATAAAGAGGTGACTTGGTCGTAGTCTGTTACAGAGGTTGGCAACCTTTCAGAAGTGGTGTGCCAAGTCTTCATTTATTTACTCTCTAATTTAAGGCTTCACGTGCCAGTCCAGAAGGAGCGGAGCTTCGGGTGAAAGGGGAAGGGCTGAGGGAGTCAGCCTACCCTGCTTTGGGGTTTCCCCCGCAGGCTCCTGCCAGCCAGGGTCTAGCCTGATGCCATCCTGGGTTCCCTAACACCCAGGCTAGCAGCGGGTGCTGAGTGAGGCAGGCAGCGGGACCCTAGCTGGCAAGGGGCCAACAGGGGAACCCCAGAGCGGCAGTGGGCTGAGCCCTCCGCTGCGTGCCAGCAGAGATTGGCTCATGCCACTTTTGGCACATGTGCTGTAGGTTGCCGACCCCCGGTCTGTTAGTAGCAACATGTGGAAAAATATTTGATAATGAGTTTGATATTTTGATTTGATATTTTGCATCTAGCAGAGAAAGATATCGCACAATCCAGTGGCTGGAACTTCAGACTGGAAATAAGGCATATATTTTTAACAGTGAGGATAATTAATCAATGGAACACTTTACCCAGGGTTGTGGTAGATTGTCCTTGATTTTTTAAATCAAGATTGGATGTTTTTCTAAAAGATATGCCCCAGAATTATTTTGGAGTTCTATGACCTCTGTTATGTAGAAGATCAGACTAAATGATTACAGTGGTCTCTTCTGGTCTTGGAATCTCTAAATAGGAAATAATATAATGTCAATAAACAAGAAGGAGAATGGGGACCAGTCATTTGAGTCGAGACTTATTCAGCAGATTGGGTCCAACCATTTAAAATCTTATTTGACTAGTTTAAAATTGGTTTTATAAGAGCTTATGTATTGACCTAGGGATAGCATAAAACATTTAACATTAGGTTTGATTAAAGATTCATATCAACCCTGCTTCCCTTGTGTCTTATATTACACCATAGTTACCCCTTTGACCATCTGCGGAGTGACATTAACTGACTCTCATCCATCCTTCTGCATCAAGGGAACTTGAAAAATGGGACTTCTACAGGCTCTGAAGACCTCCAGGAGCAAAATCTTTTATTAACATATATGAAGATATAGTTGTTATTTAATCTATTACATAAAAGGAGATTTTTCACGTGTACTGATATTGAATTTAAATTGCATATAAAAGAACATACTATGTGATGACATCACTTCTGTTGTTTTACAGATCATTCTTTGATCACTCAATGCATAGTGCACTGCCTCTTGGAATATACCTGGCAACTAAATTCTGGATGTATGTGACATGGTTTTTCTGGTTTTGGAATGATATCCTTTTTCTTGTTTTCAGTAAAGTAACTTTTTCATTTTAGTGTTTTGTATGTGTTTAACATCAGCGTTGAGTTCCAAATATAACCTCAAAAGTAAAGAATGAATTGTAATTTAAAAATAGCTACACGCATTTAAAATTCTTAATGCTTAATTGGTTTTGTTAAAATAGAACTTACTATGCCATAGTAATCGAAAATCTTAATGGTTATTTTTGTACTGCTTTAAAATTACATTGTTGCTTTGTGCCAGTAACAATGTTTTTCTCAAGCCTTTTCCTTAAAAATGTCTGTCTGAGCTTTGGGTTGTTTTTTCATTTCTTTAGCAGAGAAATGCAAGTGGTTGTATAGACATGTCAAGGCCATATTTTGCCAAAAAGATTAAAATTATGTGAACTCACTATGACCTACAGTCTTTAAACTTAAGTAGCATATACAGTAAGTAGACTCTCGATTATACAGGATGATAGGGAAAAAATTAATTCTGGTTAATAAAATCCTGGATAATCACCATCCATAGGAAATATGGGGAGGGGGGGTTGGTTCACCAGCCACCCTGCACTGGGGGGAGGAGATGTTGGTTCACTGGCTGTCCTGTGCCCTGGTGGGTTGTTTGTTTGTTTTTTGTGCTTGAGGCAGCAACAAAGCCAGAGTCGGCCCTGCGAGTTATGTGTATTTTTATTTTTTTTTGACATCCTGGTTAATCCACTTTCTGGTTAACCCAATCCTGGATAATCGAGAGTCTACTGTGTGCTTTTCCTAGGATAAACGGGTAACTTAACTTTCCCTGTTCTCTCATATTTATCACTTCTGGTGTCATTTTTATAGGCAGTTCAGCCACAACTAGCTATTCCTAAGTAGTTTGCAAGTTCCATTTTATATGGACTTCAGAAATGTGTTAAATAAAATGTTACATACTGTGAAGGGTTGGGATCACAGAAACCCCATTAGGAGCTGCCACCTGATGTGCCAAGGCTACTCCTGCCTCTGTTTTCCTGCCCAAACAGCTTGGGACCTCAGTACCCTACTTGGTTTGAGTCAGACTCACTAGCCTGCTCAACACCAGATCCAGATTTGAGCCACGTCCCCCAACAGCTATGGGCTTGCCTGGAAATAGGTATGAAGTATTCTTGCCTCTAGCACTCAGATGCTCAATTTCCAATGGGGTCATACCCTGAATAAATTTGTTTTACCCTGTATAAAACTTAAACAGAACAAACTCATAGATTGTTCACCCTCTATAACACAGATATGCACAGCTATTTGCCCCCCACCCCCTCCCAGGTACCAACATGTACTCCAGTTTAATTAATAAGTAAAATGTGATTTTAATAAAGACAGGAAGTAGGATTTCAGTGGTTCCAAGTAGTAACAGACAGAATAAAGTGAATTACTAAATAAAATAAAATAGAACACGCAGATCTAACACTAATACAGTAAAAAGCCTCACCCTCAGATGTTTCAGTGAATTTCTTCTTTCAGACTAATCTCCCTGTTAGTCTGGGTCCAGCTATGACTCTCATCCCCCGCTGCAGCCACTGTCCTTTTAGTTTCAGTTTCTTCTAGATATCCTTTCGGGGTGGAGAGGCTGTTCTTTGAGCCAACTGAAGACAAAATGGAGGGGTCTCTCCAGGGTTTATATAGATATCCTCTTGTGGGTGGAGACCCCTTCCTTCCTATGCAGAGTCCAGTTGTAAAATGGAGTTTCAGAGCCACATAGTCCAGTCACATGTTTGAGCCAGACTCCATTCGTTACCAGCCAGGCCACATTCCCGAGGAAACTCGGGTGTGGAAGGGCATCTACAAAGTTCATTGTTAGCTTGATTGGTTCTTAACTGGGATTTACTGAGAATAGTCTTTTCTCAGAGAGCTGCTCAGCTGCTTTCCAAAGTCTACTTCCAACTAACCAAGCACATAGTCAATATTCATAACTTTGAACCACAAATCAGACACATACGTACAAATAGGATGAACAGATCCAGCAGATCATTACCTTTACATAGATATGTTACGTGGCATATGTAGCAAAACCATATTCCAGTAATGTCATACATATATTTATAGGCACCCCCCCCCCCACAAAGCCTTATGGAGTACACTGTCACACATACATCTTATGAAACTAAATAGAATACATTCTATGAAAATAATTAGAATTGCTGGGATTTGACTACATCACATCTTTATAAATATTAGCCGCTGGACAGAACGTATAACTAGATCTGCCTAGACACACACTTACCATGTTAAGAAGGACAGTAGAAATTAAGTCAGATTTTGTCAAAAATTCAGCTTACCACATTAATCAAGTTAAATTTCTGTTCTACTTTCTCTGGGATCACACATTTTAGTAATATTTTATCATTTGAACAAAGAATCAGCAAACATATTTTATTAATTCCTGTTTAATTTTTACTTAATGCTCCTAGTTTTAAGTATTTTTAAGTGAATGTAATGCTTATGAAAGATATTGGCTCGACAATCCAATATCGCTGCAGTCTCCGATATACCTGTGTTTGCCACTGCTTTTTCATGCTTAAAGAGTGATCCGTTACTCCTAGATACTATTTAAGTCCAACATTGAGGTTAAAAAGTAGTGTTGCAAATTTTTGGGTCTTTCATGTCTCTTAGGATGTAAACATACAAGTTTGAGTGCTACTGTGCCTCAAATATCTGAGAATCTTGTTTTAAAAATATTAACATATTGTCTAACATAGTCAAAGATATACAACATTAAGTTCTTCTTTGAGTGATGGTCCTTATTGTATTCCACTAAGGGTTTACACATCTGCACCACGTATCCAGAGCTGGAGATTTAAGCTCTAGTGTCCGTTGCTCTGTTCATGTGCCCTTGGCTCTCCTCATTCTTTAGTCGGAAGTGATAAGGCAAGGTGGACTGACTGCATCTCCAGTTCCTTCTCACCACCGCATCATCTGGGTTGAAACTATTAGTGTCCTCTTAAATGTGATGCACTTAAAAAATATATAGTTCATAATTAATTTTACAGTTTTACCATTTTTATTGTTTTTATAATAATCTTTAGTAGTTCGATAGTTTTAAGCTCAAGATTAGGTCTCCTTTTTTGAGTTAGTTTTAACAAGGAAGATCAATACTGCCTATACTGCTTGAGAGACTCCCATATTTCACCCAGGTACAGTACCTGCCAGTCCTTCTCAAGTCATACCTGAGAATGCCAAGCTCTCCGCTATGGAAGCGCCTCTTGGAAGTCGCTATGAGACCTCATTCAGATCCTGGCCAAGCAACCTCCTCTTCCTCCCCTGCTTTCCCTCCTACATTGACCTGAGGCTTCCAGGAAGGCACCTCTAATGACAAAATCTAAGGCAGTTACTGGCTGTACCCATGCCATTGTGGTCCCCATGCCAGGACCTAGTCTGGAGGTAAGGATATAAGTTTTCCTCTAAGCCTAAGAAGGGAGAGACTCCTTCCATGAGCTTCAGTCATAGGGATGGAGTGCATTAAAGCACACAAACACAAAAAGAAGCCACCTAAATGGATGGATCCACTGGTATCAAGTGCGAACCCACACACACATCAGCATCCCTCAGAGCCAGAGAATCATCTGCTCTGGGTAAGACTGTTGCTCCAGTTCCAGGGACTTGATTCAGGGAAAAGGTTGGGAAAAGCGCCAGAACTCTGGTAAATGTTTGCCCTGGGAGAGCCAAGGTCTCCGCACCTTCTGGGGCCCTCTTCTTCCAGGGAGACATTATCTCTGGCACCAGACATGCCACATTTGAGGCACTACTCACCCCCTGCTCTGACAGTGTACACAATTTTGCCGATTCTGCCAATGAAGCAGCCTCCGAGTTTCATGCTTGGAGGACTTGAATGAAAGTCAGGGACCATCCATCTTTTCCTGCCACTACAAGTACCAGGGGAAGCCTTCCACATCGTGGCAGTATCCTCCACTCCAGCCACTGCAGAGATACTGGTTTCCTGTGCAAGGAGGCCTTCCTCAGCACCCTCTGGATCCATTCTGTTGGCCTTGTTGGGTATCTCTGAATTCCCCCACTTCTGTACCCACGTGTGGGTACTGGACTGTGCTGAAAACCCAGGGTTTAAAATCTGCGTCTTCTACCCACATTCCTTCTCGGTCAGCAGGCAAGATCAGTACTGCCTCTATAGATCAATATTGCTTCAACCATGGCCATCCTCCATGATGTGCTGCTTTGGGATATATGTAGAGCGGACACGTGGAATTCAGTACATACTTTTGCCACACATTATGCCTTGGTGCAGGACTCTGCAATAGATGCCTCATGTGGCACGGCTGTTCTCCACTCAACCATTCTCATCCTTGCACCCTCTTCTGACTTAGATACTGCTTGTTAATCACCCTCAATGGAATACAATAGGGGCCATCACTCGAAGAAGAGGAAGTTACTTCCTGTAGCTGGAGGTTCTTCAACATGTGCGGTCCCTATCTGCATTCCACTTCCCAGCCTCCTTCCCTTTGCTGTGGATCTATTGGATTTGCAGTGGAGAATGACTGCATCTCTAGTTCCATCTGCCCCAGCTTTTATCACCTTGGATGAAACCATGAGGTGAGCCAAGTGTGCATGTGCAGATCAATGAACACTACTACAAGAAATATCTCTAGCTCTGGATGCATGTTGCACATCCATAAACCCTCAGTGGAATACAGATAAAGGCCATGCATCTCGAAGACCCTCCAGTTACAGATAAGTAACCTCCTCATCTGCAAGTGTAGAAAATTAAACATCTAGTATAAAAAGTAGAGAAAAGAATGAATGCTGGATATTAGAATGTTTGGGGCAAATTATTTTACCTCAGAACACTTGCTGAGAATCACATAAAACAGTGTGAAACAAATAGAAAATGTTTGTGCAACCCAAGGGAAAGAGAGAATTTTAGGTCTGTTTTTTTCTGATTATTGTGCTTAAATAGCTGGCTGTAGTATTAAGTAGCTATGTTGTGAAAATGGAAGATCAAATCCTCTTTAAAGCAAATGAATACACATCAGCTGGATAATGTTGCTTTATGGAATTTGATGACTATCATTTCCAGATACAATAGGGAAAAGAATGAAGGCTACACAGTAAAATGTTAAGCACGGTGCATATTCTGTAAAGCGATAGCAGGCTCTTTGACTTGTGTCTGAAAAGCATGATGAACTGTCTTGCATTCAGCACCATTACTAAAAAAACACCTTTATGAAATAATGTGCTACACACAGTATCTTTGATCCCCTTTCCCTGCAAAATTGGTCAATTTAAAAAGAAATTTCAGGTCCCTTTCTTTGTCAGGTTAAAATACACAAATGGAAATGCTTTTTCATATCAGTGGAGAAATTTAACTACAAACTTCTTTTGGCTCGGATTTAAGTTGGCTCGCATTCTGTAAGCTGCTTTAAGTTATAAATCTTGCATTGTATAAGAGAGAGGCTAGAAAATATCTAAAATCATTTGCACGCTATGGCTTAACAGAAAAATGATACTGTGGACAGTTTAGTGTATGAAATGCAGATATCCTGGAAAATTATTACTATAAAAGAGCATTCTGACATTTGTTATGGAATGTTTTCAAATGTCTTGCTCAGCTGTATTTCAGAAGAGATTGCATGAACAGCTTTAGTATTCATACGCTACTGTATGTCCTATATTTTTACAACAGATACGGGGTGAAATTCCACTTGTAAAAACAAAAAACACACAGTGGGACACATGGAGCCATTTTCAGTTACTACTGGTGGGGGGAGGGGTATACATCTCTCGCTTACCCATTGTTTCGCATATCCATCACTCATCAATAGGGGAACATGTTCCGATTCACGTCAGTCCCAAGCTGCAGAGCTGTCATTTCAGTACTGTAAGTTGCAAAGGATGGATATGCTGACTAGGACCAACGTGAATTGGAACATGGTCCCCTATTGATGAGCTACAGCTTTGTGTTGCCATGGGTGGGCTGCAGTCCTCCCACTTAACATCAAAGCCCATCCTTCCCCAGTCCCAGCTGTGCTCCTGCCCCAGTGCTTGCCCCACACCGCCCACTCAGCGCTCCAGCTGAGGAGCAGGGGCTTGCCTAGCTCTGGCACTCCAGCCGTGGAGCAGGGTTGGGGGTTTGGCCAGCTCTGCTCACCGACTCTCTTGCCAAGGAGTGGATTCAGGGTGCGAGGGCTTCCAAGTCCCCAACTCACACTCCCTGGCTGGAGCGCGGAGTATGGCAAGCCCTGACACCCAGACCCTGCTCCCTGGCTGGAGCACTGGGGAGGCGGAGCAGGGTAAGCCCCCGCACCCTGATCCCACTTCCCTCTCTATAGGAGTGTCTGGTGAGGGAGAGCTCCAGGCAGGGTGTGTATGGAATGGGTGGTGGTGCAGGGTAGCATTTTTATGGCTCCCCCATTTTTCCAGGAGCCCCTGACCAGATCGCTCCTCCCCTTTCGCCACTCACCCAAGTGACCCCTCCTGCCCATACCACTGCTCTACCAGCGGGTCCCCGGTATATGCCATTTCAGTATCCATCACCCTTCTCAAGAACACAACCCCAACATATACCAGGGATATGTGATATTACTATAATAATTACTATTGTGTAAATTATTTTAAAATTATTTTAGCTGATTTCAACAAAAATATACATAGATTTTGTTTGCATGGTGTGATCACTCCCACCACTTAGAGTTTTATCAGACAGCGATTGTAACAGACAAATCAGTTTTAACAGTTTAAGATACCACAGAAAGCCTGAAGTGTGAAACCTTGTGATTTAGCTAAGTTGCTTCACTTTTCATGTGACTGCCCTGAAATTGCAGAATATCAGCTGTTAATCTTAAAAAAAAATTTAAATATTTGTCGTCATATTCAGTTTCTGTCCTCTTACTTGACTCACTGGCTTTTGAAGTAGAAAATTATATTACCTTAACTGGGCATTGAATTGAGTATGCTTAATTGTTGTCTATATAAATAAGAGTGCTTCTTATAAAACATATCTGGAATGTTAAATGTTGCTTTATCACACTTTCATCAATGAACTTACATTTAAAATAGAACAGGTAATGAAAACTAAACAGATCTTGAGATCATTAGACAGAAGTCAAAATGGAAATGAAAAGTATTATTTTTACTTAATATTACTGCGTTGAAAGTCCCCATAAAGCAACTTGATGTGTAATGAATCCTTTTGGAAGTGTTTTTGAGTAAAATAACTTACCAGATTCATTTCATGAAAACTGCCACAATGTGGAATTTCATCAGATATCACTTTACCGACACTACAGAGAATAAAGTAGTACAGTGCTCTGCTCTAAGTAATCATGTAAAGCTGTAAAAATATAAAGATTCTTACTTGACCACAGTTCTCTGTCCTATGCTACAAAAATAAAGCAGGCATGTAATTTCTTTTTTTCAATAAAGCTACAGGGCAATTTGCCAAAAGAATTAGAATGAATTTGGCATCTTATTACAAAGACTTCAAACTTAAAATTATCAGTTAAAGTGTGACAGCTTACAGAACTCAGTCTTTCAACTAGATGACAAAACACTGTCATCCCTAATGAAAAAATACTAATAGTAACTTAGTTTCCACCATGTCACTTTTGAATACAATGAGGTTGTTGCAAAGGCTTATGGGCACTTACCTTTAAATGTCAAGATGACTGTTAATCTACAATTTTGACTTTTTTAAAATCAATATAATACTGTCTAGTTTCTTGTGTTTACTACTTTTATTTGCCAGTGAATATTATTATGCAGCATGTAAACCCCAAGTAAGGATCTAACAAGCAAACAACTAAACCTGTAAGGAGAGGGAAACAAATCTGAGATGGTTTAGTTCAGCGGTTCTCAAAGTGGGGGTCGTGACCCCTCAGGGGGTCGCTGGGCGCCTCCCGAGGGGTCGCAAGCCCCTGCTACCGCGGAGAAGCTGCCAAATTGATTATTTTCGTATTCAGCAGCTTTTCGGCGGACATACTGAGCTCTCAGTTGGGAGCACTTGGCATGTCCCTTTAAGAGCCGTGGAATGCGGAAATAATCAATTCGGCGGCTTTTCGGCGGACACACATGGGTTGCACCGAGAACCCACAGCTAAAAAAGAGGTCGCGGTTCTCTCAAGCTTGAGAACCGCTGGTTTAGTTCATCATCAGTGTCTAAGGGTTCTGCATTTGGGCGCTTATTTGCCAAAAATTGAATGTGATGCTATCTGGCTTCCAAACAACAGATAAGTTTCATTTTCCACCATATATTGCTCTTACACTTCATGTGTGCACCCTACTACAACAGTTGGCCTGGCTTCACCATTCTGAAAGAATTAGGAACAATATGAAGTCGATTTCAATAAATGCTTCTTGAAACCTCTCTTGCTTATACAGCAGACCTGCCTTTCTAGTCCAATTTTTACTGGTAAATCAAAAAACAAAGCAGTGGCAATCACTAGTCCAGTTAAATAACATTAGTTTTATGCCTTTCTACACCTTTGGTATCCCCTCATGTTATAACAACTAACTATCAGATTTTGAAAGCAGCTAAGGGAGTTAAGCACAAATTTTCATTCACTTTCAATGGAAATTAGTCTTCTAGCTCCCTTAGATGGTTTTGAAAATCTCTCCTCAAATTTCTACTATTTGGCCAATTAATGCTGATAGCTGAACACAGAAGACAGTCATAGTTTTTTAAATAAAACTTTACAAAATGAAAGCATCACATGTACATAGTCAAAATTATAGAGACAAATCCAAGAAAAGAACAAAGGAAGATTTACATTCAGAAAGACAAAGAGACTACTAGTTATGGAAGTGTAGATTTGAGACTTAATGAATAATTGGATTTGTTCAGAATACTCTGTGGGAGCGTCTTGATATGTCTCTGTGTATATACATACACTTAAACACACACACAGACTCTCTCTCTCCCTGCCCCCTCGCCAACTTTGGTTGCAACCAATGCTATATGGAAGAATGTATAGCTTTGGTTCCAACCAATATTCTGCTTAATATGTAGTTGTAAATTAATAGTAATTTGTATATAATTGAAGCCACTAAATTGATCCAAAACTGTAACCTAACTTAGCTAATCAAATATTCACATCACCTTTTATGTATTCTGTCACTTTAATGGGACAATCATAATTGCTCAAACTGCTCTCATAATTACAGTGAAAGGTGTTATTTTGTTGTGAGGTAATAATGTGAGTAATCATGTAAGATGTAAAAAAAAGATTTTGCATTCTGACTCTCACAAATCCGGAAAGTGTCTTGGTTAAGTTCATTTTAGTATTTTGCTTTAGGATTAAAACCTAAATATTTCAGGAACCCTTTAGAAAGTTACCGAGTGAGAAATCTGCAGAGAGGCAATTGATATCAACATTATTCTTCAGCTTTGCAGCCACCTCTACAGCTGTGTACTTCTCTCTGTTTTGGTACGAGTGAGGAAAATGTTAGGGCTGAAAAGAAGCGAGGCTACAACTGGAGCTGGGCAGATAATGGAGTTTTGAAGAATAAATAAATAAAATACTCTCAGATCCAAAAACAGTTGTTTAAATTTTTCAGTGTGTAGAAATAATAATAATAAAAAAGTTAATCACAATGTTTTAATCTTACTGAAATGAAAAATTTCAACACAAAACATTCTGGTATTGTCAAAAGGAAATATTTAGTTTTAACCTGAAAAATTTCATTTAGACTTTCAGGCATTTTGACAAAAGCAAGCAACAAAAGTGGTGGTGGGGAAGAGGTGAGTGGAGCCTCCCTTATTAAAAAACAAAACCTAAAACAGCTTCCAGAGGGAAGAGTGAAACAGCCCCATCTCAGAGTATCCCTTAGCACAGTGGCTAGGGCACTCTCCAGTGATACGAGAATTCCAAGTTTAAATCCCTTTTCTTCATCAGTTAGTGTGTGGACTTGAACCTGAGTCTCCCCGCCTCCCTGAAGAGCATGTTAACCACTGGGCAACACTTATGGGAGGAAAGACACCGTCTTTGTGAATCCTTTGCTTGCTGTTGTGAAAATGTCTGTCTAAAACTCCAAACAAAAAGTTTTCTTTTGACATTAACAAAGCATTTTGACTTTTTTGGTTCCATCAAAATTAGTCCATGAACTTGACATGAATTCACAAATAGTTTATAAACCTGAAACTGCATTTTCTGATAAATAAATTATGAATCCAAAAAATTCATCCCACCCCATCCATTGGTGCTTTGCCTTCAGCTAGAATTTCGCCTGTACTGTAGATATTTCAAAGCTTCATGTGTTTTTCCGCATACACTGCAGGTGTCCCTTAAAGCTCTGTAAATTGCCGTAGTCTTCCTTGAAGTAAGTTACTCTGCCATCCAGAGTGTGCCTGCCCTTTTCCCCATGAGGATTCTGAATTGCCTGTCAGCACAACCTTCCCCTACTCAGATTCTTGTTCATTCACCTCACTTCTTTGCTCCCTGTTTTCATTTTCCTGAAATTCTCTGCTCAGATTTGACCCACTCCCACCCCTTATCATTCATCCATAGTCCTACTTCCCCATTCAACCTTTCTTTCACTTTCAGTACAAACATGGTCTATGCTGCACTTATTTTCTGGAATCTTCCTAATAAAAGATAGCAAGAGAGGGTCTGAACTTTGCCATTTTATTTTAGGACTCTTAGGCCTGGTCTACGCTACAGAGTTAAGCATAGGCAAATGTAAGGCAACTTACATCGACCTAATTCTGTAAGCGTCAACACTAAACTGTCACTCCCACGATGTAACTCGCCTACTACACTGACTTAACTCCACTTCCACAAGAGGCATAGAGTCAGTGTTGATGTAGTTAGGTCGATACAGTGTCAGGGTAGATGCTGCATTGCTGCTGTTGCGTTTCAGAAGCCGTCCCACAACCCCAAACACTGACAATTAAATTGGTGCAAGTGCTCCTAGTAAGGACACACACCACGAGCCAAGGAGCATAGGACATGCCCAAGCAATTACTGTGGTGGCTCTATGTCACCATAACTTAGGTCGACGTAACTTTGTAGTGTAGACATATCCTTAGGCTCTGTCCATATAATCTGTGTGAGTGAAGGGTATACAGGGTTAGAGGAACGTGTAGGAAAAAAATATCTCTGAGTTACTACCTGTGGGGCCTGGGTACATGAGCAGTTTTTTGGTGTCAGGAACATATTGTCCAAATTTTATATAGTAGATTTAATACAGCGGATTAAAAGCAATGGCCACAGACTGAAGGTTCTAAAACCATTTTACTGAAGAGAAAATAAATTCTCATCCTGCCTATTTCTTTTTAGCAGTCTAGACATGACATTTAGTAATTTGGAATGAATCGTAATTTTTTTTTCAATTGTATCTTGTTGTTCATCGCAGATGTCTGTTCAAGGGCTTTTAAATAGAAGATGTTTCACGTATTTTTTTGCCTTTTTTTTTATTGTGACACACATCAGTGAAAATAAGTATTTTTGAGAAAATGTAAACCCTTTAAGCTTTATAAATAAAGTTAACTTATTTTTGGCAGGAGCTAATTTCAAAAAAGTGCATTTAGCAAGAGAGAGCTTTCAAATTAGTGTATCAACTCTGAGTTGAGTATCTTGGAAATGAGCATAGGTTGAGGGATTACTGCTGTGTAACTTCATTCTCTGTTAGATGATACCTTATATGGTTAAAAACATTTCTTTTGGTGATTTAACTGGAATTTTAAGACAATGAAGACAAACACTCAAATGTGCATCTTATAAATAGAATTTCTGGATGCTTACTGTGAAATCAGGAAATGCTTTAAAGAGATAATATATGGAATGTAAATTAAAAACAAAGATAACTGAATTATGATCATTCATATTTTAACACAGTGTAAATAGTTACAAAAAGTTAAGCAATCAATATATATGTACAGAATATAGAGTACAATAAGTCCTTACAACACAATATCTTGTGCTTATTTTAAGTATCTTTGATTTTGGCAACATTTTAGAAGAAAATGATTCTTAGTCATCTTATTTCAAGTTGACAGATGTTAATAATTCAGCCTGGTTTGGTCTTTCTGTATTTTTTTCATTTTGAACTTCTTTAGATTCCTTGACTTTAAACACATCTCAGTTTTCTCTTTATACATCTTCCATTCCTTGCCAATAGTGTTGCACTTTTCTACAATTTTGGAAAATCCTGGAAATCAGACCCAGGAATCATTAAAGCCACAGAAGAACAAAAGAAAAAGGTAAAAATACGACAGACTTTTTTAGGAGGATGGGGAGAAAATACATGTCCTTTTTCAAGGATGTGTGTTTCCAAATGTTGAGTCACTTGCTGTTTAGCACAGGGAAATAAGAGTAAATTATTATGAAATAAAAACATAGCAATAGCAAAAATAATTCTGTATTTATCTTACAGATTCCCTTGTCTTTATTTGCAAGTAGTGTGCAGCTCTTGCTTTCTAAATTTAATATTCATGATGTTTTAATTAACAAAATAAAATTGTAGTTCAAATTTAATGAGGTGGCAGTGTGTGTAAATCTTTATATTAGGTTAAAAAAGTGATGATAAATTAGGTAATTCAGATTCATTTATTATGGTTGTGCGCAAAGGCATCAGTCAGGATCTGTCCTAGATTGAACTGGTCACTGAACAAACGTACAGGAAAACTGTCTCCAAAGAGCAAAAGGTATGAAGTGTATTGTATAAGCAAAGGACTGTGTTGAATAGTGCTTTATTCTACAATTACTCCTATTGAATTCACTGGAACTACTTATGGAGAGGTCCCAAACATGCAAGAGGGTATCAAAAGCCAGCCCAAAGTGATCACAATAACGGTAGGCATGCCTCCCGTTAGTTCTGACTCTTTTATTTTTCATCTATTTGTTTTATTTATATTAGTTTTTTGGAGGAATCTCTTGGAATTGAAGTGTAACCTAGAGGAAGGGATTGTTAGAGAGAGGAATGAGTAAAGGGAGAAGGAAACTGCTACTGCCTTCCATTTGGAGGAGGGAGGAGAGGCTGCTGGTTCAAGTGCCATAGTTGGTTCCTTTGATTTCTGCAGAGAAATAAATAAGGCTCTGGTTTATCCCTGAACCCTTGACTGTAGTTTTTACTGGCTGCTTTGGAGAAGGAGCTCTGGGGTCTAGCATATTTCAATATTCACTCCCTGCTAGTTCCTCCATGTAGTGACTTGGAAGAATTGAAAAGGTATTTGGAGACCTTCAGTTGAGGTATCTCCCTTGGTGGCCGTCATCTCAATCAGGAAGTAAAGGTAAACCTTAGAATCATAGAATATTAGGATTGGAAGACACCTCAGGAGGTCACCTAGTCCAATCCCCTACTCAAAGCAGGACCAACACCAACTAAATCATCTTCTTGCATACCACCTTTGTTTGGCTTGTTACACTGACAGAATAGTCATAAGTAGCTTTTGCTCCTTTTGTAATCAGGAGAGGTGAAGAGGGAGTTAAAATCATATGGATTCAAAGACACCAACATGACAGAGCAATGCCCAGAACCATGATTAAAATATATTTTATGCACTATGGCTGAAGGTACACATTAGACAGGCGTATTGGTCTTTAATTTTATTCCTTAACTATTCATTCTAATCAGAGTGAATTCTTCCTGGGCCAAGAAAAGTAGTTTTGGCAAAAGACATTTCCAGGACAATTCCTTTGAAATCTGTGAATATATATTTTCCAGACACTGCAGAGTTTATATAAAAGCCTCTTGTGGCACAATCTTCAGCTGCTGAAATATAAAGATTAGGAAACGAAAACAGTCTACATTTCTAACTAAGTAAAAAGTCACCACTATTCCAATAACAAAATAGATACTGGAAGGACACATAAAATGAAAGGATCTAATTTAGTGTAAGGAAATTGGGATGTTGCAGCTGAAATCCACCGTTGTGTATCACTTGATCCATAGCATGATGCATAGTGGGTTGGAGGTTTGGCTTTTATTACTGCTTTTGTGATTACTAGACAAACAGTCTATGGAGTAGGTAATTGCAGCTTTGAGACTTTGGATTGCATACCACTAAACTGAAATTTCTCCTTCTTGACTGATGGGTCCTGACTGGAAGGTAATCTCTGAGGATTTAAAAAATGCAAAATAGTTTGAGTTTAAATTTATGATTTTAAAATCAATTTAGTTAAACCTGTGTGCTAAATTCTGTGCGGATGTTCTAAGTCAGTCTAAACCTGTTTTATATCTGTTTAACTTAAATCAATTAAGAATAGGTTTAAGGTAAACTAAATAAGCCACTTTTAATTGGAAATAAGTGTCTACATAGAGTTTTGCATCAGTTTAAATACGTTTAAAACTTATTTAAATTAATATTCAGTGTGTAGGCAAAGCCTGAGATAGTCTGAGCATACAAGCCTGAATATGAGCTACAGAAATAATTTTAATGCTGGAAATTAGATGGGTGTGTGTTTAAAAGTTTAAATACTAATTTTATTTCTTGTTTTTCTTCTGAAGACAATAGTTGAACTTGCAGAGACAGGAAGTCTGGACCTCAGTATATTCTGCAGTACATGTTTGGTAGTATGCTTTTTATTTTTATTTTTGTTGTCACTTAATTGAAATGTAAAGATCAGTGTTGGGAGAGAGAGGTTTTGTGTGGTGGGCAAAACTAGATATTTATATAATCAGTAAATGAGACTTCCTCACACACACACACACCCCACCTTCTCCATGTTATTTTAGAGATGAACGTTATTTAAAAAAACTTAGATCAAAAGAGTGTTTTCCAAAAAGCTCAAATTTTGACTTGATGCAGATAATTCATTAATGGTAACACAATGCTAGACTCTTAAGTGTCTATAGCAAGTAAAAAAAAATATTTGTTGGGCATGGTACATATTTTGAAGATTGTGGGGTGAAATTTTGCTATCCCTGTGCAACCATTCTGAAGTAAATGGGATTGTACTGACTGATATAAATGAGAACAGAATTTAGCCCGGTACTTGATCTCGTCGACTCACATCTAACGTGCATGTTTAGTTTGTATACAGGTTGCTCATTTTTCAAATTCTTCAGATTGATACTGTTGCCACCTTTTAGTCTTTTGCTTCCTAAATTCACTGACTTGTGATATTTCAGTAAAACTAATTAAATTAAATGCTGTAGATAAATATTGTAGTTAAATAGATTCTTCAGTATCCTGATTGTCTGGAGCGGAAACATTTATCCACAGAATTTAGTTTAATAATTTTTTTGCTTCTGCAAATTGATTAATAATATCCAACTATCGGGTTGTGGTTTAGAACTCTTATCTCATTTTTTGTGTTTAGCTAATGCACCGATGAGATAGCTTTGACCATCAGTTCACACTACTGACAAATGTATTTTGTACTTCCAGGAGTGCTTGTCAAAGACTTTATAAGCATTATTATTTTCTTAATATCTGTACACTTTTAAACCATTTTGTGTTTTGATGATTATTTGGAAGAATATACTTTTTAATCAACAATATTAAAGGAGTGCTTTGATTAGCAGTTTCTGTATTTCATACAGTCATTTATGCAGTCATTCAGTCTCAGGAACCATTTTTCTTTAGACAAATGTCTGACAATAAAAAAGATGACAACTTTAAATTATGCCTTTGTATAATGTAAAGTTGTTTTTCTCATTAATGAGGCATTAGCTATTTCTGTATATCAAATGATAGTTTCTATAGCAGCAGGTAAAATCAAGGAACGGCATGGGGTAAAAATTGTGATGGAGAACCACCCTATGGATTGAATTTTGCTAACTTTGACACAATCCTGCAACTGATACCGTGTAAATAGATTGCTGCATCCATGCAGAGCTGGAAGTCAGTTAGCTTCCACCCAGGCTCAACAGTACACTCCCATGCTCTTCGTTGGAGGATCAGTGTCTTTGTTTTAACTTCATGTTTATTAGGGGACAAAATTTATGCTAAATCTTGTATCTTAGCGAACACCTTAGTTTAACTTTAAAGGATATCTAACCAAACCAAGCTAAATGTAATTGCTTCACTAGTTTTGGAAAACTAGTGAAATATTCCTAGCTCTTCACATTTCTAGGACTTCCGGATTGTTAAGCTAACTAGAAAGGACATAGGGTTAAAGGAAATATGTGTTAAATTTTTTCTAAAAAAAAGAATAGGATAACTAATTTTATATAATTTTTAAATGCGCTATTCAGTCCTGTTTTTTAAAGTTTCTAGTAATTCAATAATAATATTTTACATTGCTTGTGTCCATTTTTTCTGGTGTTGGTCTTGACAGCATTCTGTCTGGCATTGCCATAACTAAAATAATATCCTTTAGAGAGTTAAATCAGTTTCTTTCAAAAGTGAGCTGGACTTGTTTAATTTGGCTATAATCTTAAAAAGAAAAAATAGTCATTTTCACGCCCCTCCACAAAACATTTTAAAATGGAAATCAGCTATAAGAAAACAAGGGCAGTTATCCAGTTGCACAAGAAAATATAATATGCACTTTCCTTTTAAAATATGATTAACAAATATAAAAGGCTATAAAATTTACTAATAGTACATACTCATGTTTTGCACGAGATGGAATACTAATAACAAAATGCCAACTTTTTAAAAAATTGTCAGTTCTTCTTAAATATACAGCATACAGTACAGTTGTATTAATCCAAGTGGCTAACCATTGGCCTTTTGCTGCTGTTAAGAGGAATCACGTAACTAATCATTTTAACCCTATTTTAATAGTAATGGTTCTATATGAACTGCAGAACCCTATAGTTACCTATAGTTCCAGGCAGTTGGGAGTAGGAGCTGTCCGCCATATAACAAAAGGCCTGCTGCCTGCTTAGTGCCAACAAAAGGGACAGCTGCATAATGTCTTCTGTAGCAGTCTGTTATGTGGCGTTGGCATGGAAAAAGCAAATCAAGATCCAAGAACATGCAAAATTGTATTATTGGTATTGGAAATTATTTTCTTAATAAGTTTAAGATTTACCATGATTCAGTTTCCACACAAGCATTCTTTCATTAATTCAGTGGCCACTTAATGATACTTACACCCAATGTACAGGTGTAAGCATATGCTCTTGTATTATGTACCCAACAGCAAAACAGTTATAAATACTGGCCAAAATATTCTCAACAGGATAAGGTCTGGGAGGTACCTTCCCATCATGACATGACTCCAGAGGAATAAGGAAAGGCACTGACAAACTAACCCTGGAAAAACTTGCTTTTTTAATACACTATAACAAACGGGTGATGTCATTGTTTGTTGTCAGACCTTACTAACTCCAGATGAAGCAGCTAAGTTTGAACCTTGTCCTCTGCCCCGGCCAAGACAAGATTAATGACTGGGCCTCTTTCTTCAAGGTTTGCCTCTTATCTCATTTGGCTGTATTTCTCTTTGAGTACCAAACTACACATTTCTTTATACTGAACTAAACATACCAATTATTTACAATGCCTGGTGCCCAATTAACCATATTTTCTTTATTTCTATTACCTCAACCCAAACCTTAAATGAGATAACACTGGTATTTTTAAGGGTCACTACAAGATTAACACAAATAACTTGTGTTTTCTCACGATTTTCTCCTTTGACATGCTTCAGTCCTATCACTTCAGTTCAAACTCAGTTTGAAACTATAGTCTGCTTAAGCTTAACACGAGCCTATGTTACTACAGTTGACAACCTTTTCAAAATTGTCTGCCTTAATGTTGGGCTTCGGAATCCCTATTTAGGCAGATCATACAAAAGTTAGGGGAGCTGTAAATAATGAAGAACAATCTGGATCGCTTGGTAATCTGGATGTGAACAAACTATGTATTTTAATACAGCTAAATGTAAACACTTAGGAGCAAAGATTGTAGGCCATACTTACGGGATGTGTAGGAGACTATTCTGAGAAGCAGTGACTCTGAAAAAGATATTGGGGTCATGGTAGATAATCAGCTGAATGTGCGCTTCCTGCTTTATGCTCCAGTTAAAGGAGATAGGAATCTCGAGTAGGAATGGAGAGGTTCTTTTACCTCTGTATTTGGCTCTTGTGCGACCCCTGCTGGAATACTGTGTTCAGTTTTGGTGCCCACAAGTTAAGAAGGTTGTTGATAAGTTGGAGAGGGTTGAGAGAAGAGCCATGAGAGTGGGAAAGTTCTATGGCCTGTGTTATACAGAAAGTCAGACTAGATGATCCTTCTGCCATTTATACAGGACATGTCTTGTGAGAAGCTGCAAAATTTTGACAAATACAAATAACTTTTTATAAAAGGTTTATTGAAATAAACCATGTAATTGGTTGTCACATCTTTATAGCAACTTCAAGCTAGGTAGCAAAAGTGTTATATTTTGAACAAGCATTCGGTTTCTCCCAGGTATCCTGGTTGAAGACGTTTTGTATTATAAAAAAGAAAAGTATGTGGAGAAATTTATGTACCTTTGTATTCTGTGATTTTTTTGGGGGGTGGACAAAGGGGAGAATTATGAATATTTGCAGGAAACATTTCAGTTTCACTCAGAATTGCCATTGCTGGTTTAACAAAATGTTTAGGCCTTTTCCTTCTGAAATCATGAGAATTGTAATTGTTTTTTAAAAATTTTAATACTTTGAGAGGTTTTATGAAATTGAAGTACTTTGATTTTTCTGATATAATATAACATGTACATGAATCCATGTGTGTCTACATTCACATTTAATTTAGTCACATAGGGCTTTGTTTTTTGTTGATCTGCATAGGTAACATCACAAAATCATCATTAGTTATTCTAAGAGCTTCTGGAAACATTGTATTATACTCCTTTCTACCATACAGAGGAAAACTCTTCTGGTACATGCATTGCAGATTAGTTATTTCAGGACCTGCGTAAAATAAAATCTATTTGGGGAAGGCTCTTAAGAGATAATAAGCTTCACAAAGCCTTTCAAAACAGAATTATTTTAAAATGGGCTAGAACAAACTTTGAGTTAAACGACATGTTGAGCCTCAAAAGTATCTTTTGCTTTGTGTCAAAACTGTCTAGATACCTTCCAGGTTAACTGGAAAGTTTCTTTAAATCCTGAAGTGTTTTAACATTTCCTAATTGTCTGTGGATTAGTTGCTTAGACTTGCAAGTTATGTTTACATTTTGGAACAAAGTATTTAAAAATAATTTCTTCCTGCACTTACTACTGAGACCTAAAGTATGCATTTTATTTCCCATGGAAGAATTAATAACATGACAAACACCTAATGGAAATACTTTTTCTATGATGTTTATAGTGTCATTAATTTTTGTATAATAAACATGGAACTTTAAATTCAGATTTAAAGGGATAAGTGAAAATGAAGTTGTTTTTAAATAGTTTTAAAGTTTAAATGTATTTTAATTTCAAGATTTATTCATATATTTTGTATTTCAAGACTTGTTCATGTATTTTGTTCTTGATTTGTAATAATAACCATGTTATATTTAGTTTACAAAATATATTCAGTTTGGGAGTGGCTTTCAAAATTGTCAAAGTGAACATTGGAGCAAAAGTCCCATTGGAAATTCACTTTTAAATTCATACTATTGTCTTTGGTAAATAGGCTTTATTAACCACATTCTGTTTACATTAGGGTTCATTTATGAATAATGCCCAAAGAATCATCTCAATTTTAATGCAGTACTTACTCTGCCCATATTAAATAGCTGAAATGAAACAACTTTGCATCCAAAACTCAGATACCTAGAATATTTCCAGGGTTTTGGGTGGGTGGAAAGAGAAATAAATATATGATACTTTTTATGATACAGCATTTGTATTTAAGGGAAAATATTTTAAATAGATTTTTGTACTTTACATACCATAGCTGATGTATGATGAAATTTCAAGACGCTAATTGTTTAATGGAATCTGAATTACCATTAGTCTTTTAAATTCCTGTTGACCTTGATCTATGGGATTAACAGCAGCAAAGTATTATAACATGCTTTAAAATTATTTTTTTTCCACCAGTATAAATCTGTCAGACTTTTCCTTTCACTTTGCTTTAAAGCTTTTTGTAATTATATGTCATAAATATCTGTCAAACAGATACGGAAGCCAGTGAGGTCTAAACATTGTGGCGTGTGCAATCGATGTATAGCAAAGTTTGATCACCACTGCCCATGGGTGGGTAACTGCGTAGGTAAGTGATTGCTCAAATATGGAATTTTGACAAATAGAGAGGGGAAAAATACAATTAGGCCAGTTTGTCCACTCCTTTCTCAGTGCAGGATCGTTCTCTACAATAAATTCCTCCGTACTTTATAAATTCTTGTTTTAAATGACCAGAGTAACATAGTTTCTGACAACTTCCTGGGAAAGACTATTCTAGGTCTTCAATATCACCCAAAGCATCTTGATGTTCAGCCTACATTTTATTTTTTTCTGATTCATTGCATTATTCACAGTTCTCCTCTCTGTTACTAATTCATGCATAAGTACTTATAGCTTTGTTTCTAAGGGCTTATCTATATGGAGCAGAAATGTGCACTAGAGGGGTGAGATTTTTAAAGTGCATCAGTGTGCACTAAATGACTCATGGTGTTCCTGCTGACATGAACTAAGAAGTTTGCACCAACAGACTCTGCATGGGCCAGTTTGTATGCGACATGTAAGTGTGCTTTAGAAAGCAAACCCCTCTGGTATCATTTCTGCTCTGTGTAGACAAGTCCTAAGTAAATTGCTTTCATCCCTATTAATTTTTAAACATTTTATTTCAGCTATAATTGTAACACCACACAAACACTATGTAAATATGTTTTTGTCAAATATGAACTCAAAAGCAAATCATTAATCATATTTTCAGTTATTTATCGACACATCAACTTTTCCATTTCGTACAAAAACTAGAGCGCATATACTGACTACAGTGGTGATTAATCTCTTTAATATATATGCAATGAAGCATGGAGTATTAGGAAATTAAAGTCTGGGTAACAGGAAAACTTACAAACAAGTATTTTCCATTAGGGAACTGTAGTCAAGTGCTCAATTAATTCTTTGATATGTGTTTGTAAATTCAAAATGGCTTCCCATCTAGGTGGATTTTCTACTCCTGGGGAATTTCTGCTCAAAAAAAATAAAAATTCTGTGCACGGTATTTTAAAATTCTGAATATTTTATTTGTCAAAATAACATGGTATAATCATGCCAGTTTCAATTATTTTGGTAAATTATTTCAAAATACCTATCAGCAAGCAATTCTGACATAATACAGAAAACAAAAAAGATTAAGGAAATGTTTTTTGACAGATAGATTCCTTACTAAGCATGTTAATACAGAACTTTGAGTAATAATTCATTTAAACTACAATACAGAACTGTATTTCCCGCACCCCTCAGAAACAGTGCAAAGGGATGGGGAGCTGAGGGAGAGGGAAGTAATTGCTGGGAAGGAGCCTGGCAGTGAACCTGAAGGGTTGTTGGGTGAGAAGTATAGAGCAGTTCTTTTATTCTCATTCAGTAAGATGCCCCTGTATCCCTACTCCACCCTCCTCCCCATGTTTCCCTGCACCCATGTGGCCCTGAAACTGTTCCCTGTATGTCGCATGCTTGGGCAGCTGCACAGGAAAGATTTAAGTGCCTCCCACCTGATTATCAGAGTGTGCACATTCAGCAGCATGTGTTTAAGTGCCCCTCCTTTCTCCCCCCCCCCCCCCTTTCTCAGACTCACCTCCCAACACATACTTGAGGTACTTCCAACATCATTCCTCGTGTAGTCTTTGTTTATAAATGCAACATTACAACATGTTTACAGCTGAAGGAAGCTGTTTGATTTTGGAGGCAGGAAATGCCTTGTGTGCTTGTTCTAACTTGTATGTTTGGATTTTCTGCTTCTGTCTTATTTGTTTGTTCATTTCACTTGTTAAAAGCACTTGATTTTTTTTTTTGCCTCTGGAGGAAGCTCTTGGTTTAATGGGCAAAGTATTTGATGTAAATGACCAATTAAGTGCTCTGCTCTTTGGAAACAGAGGGATGCATCTTTTGTAGCCTATTTTCACCTGTGTAGTGTCTGTGTGGTTAGTGTACATCCTAGGGTCATTGGAGTGCTGTACTAGTGAATGTATTCTACAAATTGAGGGAAAGTTGAGAAGTGCCGAATAGTGTATATATACAAATAAATGCATACAATATTAGAAATGCATCAGTCAGGTATATTAACACATGGCAAAAGTGGTTTCATTTTGAGCAAATGCTGTTATGATGTGTGTCATTCACTCAGTTTTAAATTCAATTACAAGTAGAATTTTTTTTTTAAGTTTCATTCATTAATTTAACCAGTTTTTTAAACATCTTCTTTATCTAAATTGTTGTTTATCCATCTTTTATTGGATGTTTTCTTTTTGGTTGGTTGTCAAGCAGTTTAAGGTCAACTTGTCCTATACCTTTACCTGTTAAAAGAGGATGTGGATTTTTGTCCAGATTTCTGTTTTCTGTCTGTCTCATTAAAAATACCTGCCCTCTGTTGCCAAGAAACAAAAATAATTCACTATTTTTGAGAAATACCAGAACAGTTTTGAGCTCTTCTAGGTTCTGCAACAGCTGTTAACTAACCAGTTCCCAAAGCTGTGTTGATATCAGTAAAGCAGACTGTAAATTAAACAAGCGTGTGTGAATTTCAGATGCAGTGTGGTAGGAGTACAGAAAAATAAAACAATACTTGGCCCTATTGAAAGGGCAAAATTGTAAAGAACAAAATCACCTATTTTCAAACTTCTAAGTCATATAGATTGTACAGACTAATGTAACGTTTCCAGGGAGTAATGTTTCCATATAAAGTAATTAGCAGTGTGTTTTAAAATAATTTAAATTGAATTCACATGTATATCAGCCTTCAAGCGTAGTACTGACCTTTTCTCAAGGTGGAAGAAATTAATTCCTGTTGTTTGTGTTCATCTTTAGGGGCAGGGAACCATCGCTATTTCATGGGCTATCTGTTCTTTTTGCTTTTTATGATCTGTTGGATGATTTATGGCTGTATCTCTTGTGAGTAAATTTTTTCTTAATTATTTTTAAGTACAGTATTTCATTTAATTCCTTGTATGAGTGTTTGCCCTATCATATTTATACTTTGATACCATTTTTGTATTGGAATTGAAGTATGCTTTTGTAACTGCTCAGTTTAGGTGTTCTGGAATAAAAGAATACCTAGTTAGTATAGAAAAAGATCTAATTAAGAGTTCTATATAGTCCTTGTTACTATTATTCCATTCCCTTCATTAACTTACTATCATCTCTGTGAATTTAAATTACAGCTGCTTAGAAAAGGAGGGAGAAAGAGAAGGTTTTTGCAAATTATTTCCATATTTCATTTTAAAAAAAGGTCTTTTGTCAAAGTTTTCTGACCAGTTCAAATTTAAATACTACATTGAAATATAGAAAAAAAGTGTGATTTGATGATTTTATGTGATTTTTAAATCTATAATATTTTTCTTCTTCCAGACTGGGGAATCCATTGTGAGACTACTTATACAAAGGATGGGTTGTGGACATACATTACACAGATTGCCACCTGTTCACCTTGGATGTTTTGGATGTTTCTAAATAGTGTGTTTCATTTCATGTGGGTGGCTGTATTACTCATGTGTCAGATGTATCAGGTATGAAAAGCACTTTATTTGTTACTTATAGTCAACCCTGAATATTGAAAGTAAATTTGCATTCCCATTACATCAAATATTCCTTTTTCAATGTACTTAGCATTGTTATGAAACAAGGCTCAGTTGTGACAGAAACAAGGTTTGCAGAGGGAATAGAAAACTGATTGTGTTGTCAGTCATATGGGTTTCCTCATTTAGAATAGAGAGTAGATCTGGGGTCACCAAGTAAAAGAGGGATTGTCTGACTGGGATTTGAAAGAGTGTGATGTTCTTTGTATACCTGTAGAAATGATAATGTTAGTAAGAGTGAAAGAGGTCAGAAGTCTCTATTCAGTAGCTCCTTTGACAGCCATAAAAGTGAAGATAGTTCAAATAGGACAGTCATTGAATTAGGTTAGAAGGCTTTCTTCAATTACTTTTGGCTAACATTTTCTTGGTTTGAAACCTTGGATAATTTTTTTCAAAAGTGCCTACGTTCCATTTTTCAGATACAGGCACGTAGGCTCCTAAGTCCCACTGATTTTCAGTGAGACTTAGCCTCCTAA
The DNA here is from genome assembly GCA_007922305.1 of Dermatemys mawii. Lineage (NCBI taxonomy): Eukaryota > Metazoa > Chordata > Testudines > Dermatemydidae > Dermatemys > Dermatemys mawii. Next base: position 56,144,819 of record ML677341.1, read on the forward strand.
GTCACTTTTCAAAGTGGGACTTAGGCTGCTCAGTCACTTAAGTGAATTTGAAAAGTGTACCCTTGTTTAATATTACATGGTAAAGCCTTTGCAAATTATTAGTGCTTCTAAATAGCGCTCAAAGAGATTTAAATGCATATACTCTTTCACCTATCACCTTCATGACACTCCTAGCTTCTAGTGGAGCAGTCATCAGGAACTTGAGACTACTTGGCTTGTCTACATGGCCTGGCACAGCTCTCTAGAGGAGTGTGATTTATAAAGTACTGTAACGTGTTATGATCTAATTGCCCCACATAGACCCTGCTGGCATGCTCTAAAAGGTATCTAATTTGTATCTGCATAGTCTGTTTCAGAAATTCAGTGCAATGGTTTATATGTCAATAGTAACTGTTCATTGTTAATGATTTTAGCAGAAGCTTCCAGCTAAATTAACACCCACCGGGCTCCTCCTAGGTGCTGAGGTCCCCAACTTACCAAATTTCCAGCTTTTTCCTCTTACAACATTTTCGATGTAGTTCTTTGTCATTAAAAAATAGGGATGTTAATTTAATAATGATTAATCACGCTGTTAATAATAGAATACCACTTATTTAAATATTTTTGTATGTTTTCTACATTTTCAAATATATTGATTTCAATTACAACACATAATACAAAGTGTACAGTGCTCACTTTATTTTTATTACAAATATTTGCACTATAAAAAATAAAAGAAATAGTATTTTTCAATTCACTTAATAAAAGTTGAACTTACAAATAGAGAATAATGTGCAAAAAAAAAAAACTTCATTCCAAAATTAAACAATGTAAAATTTTAGAGCCTACAAGTCCACTCAGTCCTACTTCTTGTTCAACCAATCACTCAGACAAACAAGGTTGGTTACAACTTGCAGGAGACCGTTCCAGAGGACATACGTCCATGCAGACGTTGAGTTCTGCTCGATAATGATCCAAAGCAAAGCAGACCGAAGCATGTTCATTTTCATCATCTGAGTCAGATGCTAGAAGCAGAAGGTTGATTTTCTTTTTTGGTGGTTTGGGTTCTGTAGTTTCCACATCAGAGTGTTTCTCTTTTTAAGACTTCTGAAACCGTGATCCACACCTCATCCCTCTCAGATTTTGGAAGGCACTTCAGAATCTTAAAACTTGAATTGAGTGTTGTAGCTATTTTTAGAAATCTCACATTGGTACCTTCTTTGTGTTTTGTCAGATCTGCTGTGAAAGTGTTCGTAAAATAAACATGTGCTGGGTCGTCATCCAAGAGTGCTATGTTACGAAATACATGGCAGAATGCGGGTAAAACAGAGCAGGAGACATACAATTTTCCCCCCAGGAGTTCAGTCACAAATTTAACAAATGCATTATTTTTTTAACGAGCATCATCGGCATGGAAGCATGTCCTCTGGAATGGTGGGGCAAAGCATGAAGGGTTATATGAATGTTTAGCATATCTGACATGTAAATATCTTGCAGCTCTGGCTACAAGAGTGCCATGTGAACACCTGTTCTCACTTTCAGGTGACATTCTAAATAAGAAGCCAGAAGCAGTATCTCCTGCAAATGTAAACAAACTTGGCTGAACAAGAAGTAGGACTGAGTGGAAAAACTAAAGTTTTACATTGTTTTGGTTTCGCATGCAATTATAGCAAAAATTGCAAAAAAAATATATAGCAAAAAAATTCTACATTTGTAAGTTAGAGTTTCATGGTAAAGAGATTACACTATAGCGTGGGTTCACGTACAGCGCGGTCGTGGTGATGGATCCCAAATTTAAATATTTATATTGGGATCCACGGCAACACGGAAAAGGAAAGAGCAATGCAGCTGTTCCATTGGGAAAAGAGTACTCCTGTGGGGATTCTGTGCCAAAAAATAAATAATCCTGCAAAATTCTACATATTTATTTGTCAAAATAATGCAGTATAATCAGATCAGTTTCAATTGTTTTGGTAATTTATTTAAACTACAATACAGAAGAAAGTCACAATAAGTATTCAGCATTACCTAAACACGTGAAAGATAAGTTACAAACACTTGGTAACTAATATCCTGCATTCCAGTTATAATCCTGGATTTTCATTTAAATTACATTATAGAACACCAAACGGGAGGGGGGGGAGTAGAATGTCATTTTAAATTGCTCAGACTTCCACACACGAAAGTCATAGTTTTGCTAATCATTGTCCTGGACCTGGCTTTGTACTTTGAGAAGTGCTTGGTTCTGATTGTTCTGACATTGCATTGACTGCTTGGTAAATGTTTTATTCACCCTCAATGTCTTCTTTTTTTTTAATGGAAAAGTAAAATAAATTCTGAGCTGTAATCTAACTCCATTGTGCCACTTTGGCACAGGAAAAATGTGAGAAAGCATATTCATCTTCCTAGCTGATTCTCTTACTGTCATTTATAAGTCTTTACATCACTCTGGCAATGTAGGGGCCTTAAAACTTTTACAGGTTTTATGCTCGTGGGGGAATTGTCTGAGAATGGGAACAGTTAACTAACAATAGGAATGTTAACAATGTTACTATGCAGGTAGGCTGCTACATTTCTGCCTCACAGTATGAGATCAATTAACTAGCAGGCAAGTTGCTACATTTCTGCCTCGGGGACAAAGTCTGCCTCATGCGTAATAAAAAGCCCTACCCTTCCATGCCAGATGAGCTGTAGTAGCAGGTGGGAGGGACAGTCTCTCTCTCACCTGTTGGCAGGCCCGCACACCTACCCCACTTCCTGATGGTGATCAGTGTCTCCCATGCAGGCACACACGCCAGCCCTCCTCCCCCCAGTGATTTGCACGTCTGAGGCTGCTCCAGGCCACTGGAACACACGCATTTCCAGGGAAGAGGCCTGTGTTCCCCTGCAGATTTCTTTTGCATTTTTGTGTTGGGAGGGACACATAGCAATATGTGGACCACATCAATTCTGTACCCCCACAGAGGCACAGAATTCTGTCAGGAGTAAAAGATACACTATACTGAAACAATTTTGATGCATTTTCACACTAAAAATCACTGAACATCCACATATCCCGCTGAAATCAATGAATATGTTCACATAATATGTAATTTTATATGCTAAAATATAAACAGATTCTTTGAATTTTCTCACACTAATGATCTCTTGTGATCAGACATTTAGCTTTTCCCTTGAATGTAATTGTCAGTCTTCCTTCCCAGACACCTCATTACCAAGAGTCTGACCAGCACTCTTGTAACAGACTGAAACTGTAACCAATACCCAAAAGAGTAGCATGGATGAACAATCTGTCTGAGTAGTGTTGGAAAGAGCCAAACAGTTCAACATGTTCTGTGGGGTTGGGATCTGTATTTCAGATGTTCCCCTGTCTGCCCATCTAATGAGACCGTTGTGTGTTTTGCACTATCTGTCAGTACAAAAGCAAGAGGAGGAAATTTTATTCAAATATCTTAACAAAATCATAGGCCAAGTATTCACAGTTAATGGAATTATCAGCTACAGGTTTAGACAGGAAAATAATATTCAAATACATTACATTAGCTGTATTAAAAAATGAATATTTTTCCTTATCTATCCCAACAGTAAAGAACAAAGTCTTATCACAAGTCTCTTCACAAGCGCTTAGTTAGCACTTCAGTTTTTCCAGTTATATCAGAAATAAGATCTACACTCCAGACTTTGAAATAAATATCAGTCATCTCAGCTTTTTCCTTCTCTCCTGCAACAATGATTAGAGCAACCACCAATATAGATTCCAAGTTTATACTTATGAGCCGGGGCCACCGCACTACCTTCCAGTGGGATTTCTTGCCCAAGATAAATGAGCCAAGGTGACCACATCTATTCAATGTGGCTTCCAAACCAATATAAAGCACCAGAATACTAAAGCAATGTGAATATGCAACTTTCCAGTGTGCCGTCCAATCCCCAACTATCCCAGGATCCATTAAACTCCATACTTAAGCTACTTTAGGATGGGATATGTTAGTAGATATTTCTTCAAATTCTGTGGAACCTGGAAGAACGCTTTCCTCACGGTGCCTCGTGAAATGTTTTGCACCCTTAAATGTGATGAAGGCAAAATTATTGTAATTGTAGTATTTAATACTATTTACAAGGCAGAAAACGTGCAATGTAGGAAATGTGAAAAATGAAATGTGCCATAACTACGTTATTAAATGTGTCCAAATAATTACTTATACTATTGTGTGTAGAAAGATAAAAGGTAACATAAAAGAACTTGCCAAAATCTGTTCTTAGAAATCCTAACTTGGCCTTTCAGAGAGCTTTGTTCTCTGCTGTTTTAACTCCCCAGCCCTTCTCTTGATTCCTCTCTGATGGCTTGAAAGCAAAGATAATTGATCCCTTGACCGACCATTCTGATGGGTTCACTCTGTACTATCGTTCTTTGCCACTTTCTATCCTGTCTTCCAAACAGCTTCCATATTTCCTAGAGAAGATTAAAAGACCCAGCCAAGATTTGCAAAAATGGTTTCCTAAAGTTAAACTCCTAAATAGGTGGCTTGATTTTCGAAAGAGAATATGAGAACTCAGGAGTTCCCATTCATTTTTGAAAATCCGGCCTCTTCTTACAGAACCTGGCAATAGGTAACTACTTTTAGGCTCTCGTTTTTTGGAAATCATGTCCTCTTTCTTTAGATACTTGTCTGTTAAAGGGACAAAACTTCAGTATATCCAGAAAAGGCAAGTAAACCTGAGTGTAATTTCCTGAATGCTCAAGATGATCAGGCATGGCTTGTTGATCCCATTACATGGGGCTGAGTTACCATATAACACTAAGAATTCTAAAGTTTTAGCTTATGATGGTGCCCAGTTGTTCAGGGAGTTCTGCTACTTTTGTTTCCAGTATTGCCATGCAATACGCTACAGTAAATCCAGACCTTGCATAGTTTAAGACTTCTTCAGACTCCCCCTTTTTTGGTCAAAGCAATTATGGAATAGTTGCTGAAAACTGTTAACACTTCTTGAGCCAAGTGACCCATGCAAAAGGTGTTTTCAGCCCAATTTATTATTTCTTAAAACTCCTTGTTACTGAGACGAAATTATACAGGGGAAAAAATTACAAAAATATCATTTCACAATTACTTGAAGTATCAGTGCCAAAAAGGAAAAAAAGTTGTTTCAAAATTATTTAAAATAATTCCTAAACATCTACTATAATAAAAATAATTGCTTATCTTATTTATTATCTCCAGTATACATTATTAGGGATTTTTCTTCTGCATATCAGGTTTTATTAAAAATGAAAACTACTACACAGTATGACACAGAACAGTTTCTGTTCACTCAAGAAAGACTCAAATTGAAATGAGGTAGTTGAAATGTACAGGCAGAGCGATTCAGCTTGCATTGTGCCTGGTTCCAAACTAAACAGCCCCTCCCTTTCACAAGCACCAGATAGTCCTGCACAATTAAGACCATAAAGTAGCAAATAAATATGTGTGGTGGGGGTGGGGGCGATTTCCAGCCTCTCTCTTTCCTGGTTTGCTTTAATTTTGGAAATTCTAAGTGTTTGCTTGCTTTATCTCTCATCTTTTCTAGATATCTTGTTTAGGTATCACTACAAATGAAAGGATGAATGCAAGACGATACAAGCACTTTAAAGTCACAACAACGTCTATTGAAAGCCCATTCAAGTAAGTTTATAGAAATGCGTAAAACACTATTTCTCATTTGGATAACCAGCCCACAAATGAATTTCACAGCTGAATGCTGAAAACTATCTTCCAGATGCTGATAGGATCCCAGAATTTCAGTTTTTAGAAGCTGAATTTGAGCTATTTTTACTGTAAGCCAATGTATGTGATTATGGAAAATGACTTATAGTTACTGTTCATATTCCTAAATGAATCCAGCCATTGATGATTTAACATAAAAAAAATATGCTCCCAGGAGGGAAATGGTCTTTTTCTTGGTAAAGAAATGGAAAGCACCTTCCTTGTAGGGCAGGGGTGGGCAAAATTTTTGGCCCGAGGGCCACATTGAGGTTGCAAAATGGGTGGGGGTGGAGGCCAGGTAGGGAATGCTGTGGCTCCCCAAACAGCCTGGTCCCAACCTTTATCTGACCCTCACCCACTTCCCGCACCCTGACTGCCCCCCTCAGAACTCCCAACCCATCCAAACCCACTGCCCTCCTCCAGAAACCCCCTGTCCTTAACACCTCCCAGGGACCTCACTGCCTGTCTCAGCCCCCAGGCTCCTTATCTCCTGACTGCCCCCTCCTGAGACCCTCCCACCCAAACTGCCCCCCTAGGACTCCAACTCCCTCTGCTCCCCGTCTCCTGACTACCCTGACCCCTCTCCACACTCCTGCCCCCTGATTGCCCCCGGGACTCCCTGCCCCTTATCCAACCCCCCAGCTCTGGCCCCCTTACCACACCACTGCTGCGCTGCTCTTCAGGAGCACGCAGCCCCACACCCAGAGCACTGCCCGTGCAGCGCAATGAGGCTGCAGAAGGACAGCACGAGAGGGGCCAGGAGGAGCCTCCCTGGCGAGCTAAGGGGCTGGGCAGGACAGTCCCGTGGGCCAGATGATGCCCTCAGCCCATAGTTTGCCCACCCTGTTGTAGGGAGTGCTGCTAGTTTACTAGGCTTGGTTTTTTGCTAGTAAAAGGACTTACCTTCAACATTTCTTCTCAAATCCCACCATGCAAAAGAAATAGCAAGTGAGACTAGTAACATGGCTTCATGGGGTCCTGACCGTTCTAGAGCTCCAGCACAGCCACAATCAGATTTCTTTTTGTCCGAGGAACACAATGCTGTGCCCAGAGCAGATGCAATGTATTGCTTTCCTCACTGATTTCAAATTTCACATCCTGTCGCCATTTCTATCAGCTTAGGAGCTTTTAGAAGATGTGCTCCTTAAAATCATGAAACAAGTGTTTGAACTTACTAAATAAACACTGATTACAAGATGGAGCAAAAGTGTCAACCACGTTTTGCTTACTCAGTGTCCTTCCAGGAATTCAGATATTCTCATTTTTCTGATCTTTCTAGTCTGCATCCTATTATCTGTTTTGATTTCCAGAAAATCAAGGCCTACTCAGCTTTCAGTGTAATTATGAGCAGAAACACTCTGATTAAAAATAAATTGCCTTCCTGAGATTTTTTTTTTACATATTAGAGATGGTAAAACTTTAAGAAATAGACAACGAGCTCTATGATTTAACAGCTGCTGGACTTGAAAGCTATCGCTCTTGTCCTCTAGTTCCACAGAGATGTGTATACTTTATATTTTGTAGTGTTCAAGGGTTCAAACTGATCTTTGACCTATAACCTATGAACCACCATATAATCTGAAGACCAGTATTAATTAAATTGAAGGTGATCTTGGGAGGACTATCACTTCATATTCATGTTTGGCACTTCTTAATGGTGCAACAATTCCTTTTAGATAGGGGACTTACCAAGTTCTCCATGCCTTTGCCATTTCCAGAATGGTATGCTCCAATACACTTGGTGTGGGACTAGCTTTCAAGACCACTCTGAAACTTCAGCTAACGTAGAATGTGGCCACCCAGTTAGGAGTGTTTGTGGCATGGAATATATTACACCTCTGCACTACAGATTACCTTGCCTTCCAGTTCATCACTGGGTGCATTTAAGGTGTTGATTTTTGTCTATAAATCCCTAGATAGTTTGTGTCTTAGCGATCCTAAATACACCTTTTTCGCACACTTCATATTTTGGAAACTCTTGTTCTCTTATTTCCCTAAATTTCAATGTTGTGTGTGGTCTTAGTGGATGGCACTTAGCTCTGAACGTTGCTTTCCTTTTGGTCCAACAGAGCATGACCTTCGGGATGCATTGTAATGCCTGTTTATTGGTTCAAACTATTACTGGTGGTGAGATAGAGATTGGTTCAGGGATTTCTCTTGAGCTGATTCAATTTTATTATTTTTGAGTTGATGTAATTTTACAGTCTATGCTTAGAAGTTGTAATATTCACATATTATAAAATGGAAAAAATAAAAAAGCATCGTCTGAAATCTAAGGCAGGATAATGCTGCAGTCTTTTTTATTTACTGTTCTGTTGGTGCTATTGTTTGCTTTGTCTATCAGCTATATTCCAGTAAGTCTTTATTTCCCTCTCATTTTTTCTTAACTTTAAAGTAGGATGAGTCCAGTGGTTGTTATATAACCCTGGCATATTTGGGGAATGGCTGATTTAAGGTTAAAGAATCAGTTATCCTCTCAGAGATTTGTCATCCACTTCGGGGTTTTCTATATTTGGGGAACTTTTTGGAGAGCAAGCAGACATGGTAAATTTGGAGGTATACAGATTGTACTATGCTAAGTGAATTGTGATGTTACTAACATATGTCGTCTTGGTTGGTTTTTTTTAGCCATGGATGTATAAGGAATATTATAGACTTCTTTGAATTCAGATGCTGTGGTCTTTTTCGTCCTGTTATTGTGGACTGGACAAGGCAGTATACAATAGAATATGACCAAACTTCAGGAGCAGGCTACCAGCTAGTGTAGCACCACCTTTATCCTGTAAGCATATCATATCTGAGTGGTGCCTGAAAATTTCTCTCTTGAATCCACATCCTTTGAACTGTAGCATGCTATGTGTAGGGCTAACGATGAATCTTACGATACCTTCTCTTTATCAGAGTTTTATTAACGAAGGTAAAAATGGACAGAATAAACTGCCAATCCTGATAAGGAAGAGGAGGAAGATCAAAAAGGGATTTTAACCATTCTTAACATGAGAATTATTCACAACAACATATTCACTGCATTTGTTGTTGGACTTTTATTTAACACCTTTTACAAAGGAGCATGAGATTATTGAAGTATTGACATACCTAGTCATGTTGTGCTGAACAGAAATATTCATTTCCCAATTTGAATAATTCCATTGGAGCAAGAATCTGGAGTCTAAAACTAAATTTCACAATGCAGTCAGACTTCATTAAGATGGCTGCATTTTTGTTCCTGTAATGATTTTCTGTAGTATTAAGTACATGGGAAAATGTGCATTTCAATACTGTGATTAAAATCATGTGGTTTTATTGGGGATCCACTATAATGTGTTAAGCTGCTGAAGCAGGGCACATGAAGATAATGTTCACAAATAACTGTGTTACCTGTATTTTATGGCCATTAGTTTCTGGTACAGTGAAATACTTGTAATAACCTTGTTTTGAGGTTGTATAGTCTGAAAATAAACAGTTGCACGTGTAAGTAAAGCTCTTCTGTCGAAGTTACAGCCCTGCTTAAGTGCATGATATACCTTTTAAAAATAGACCACAATATATACTATATGATATTCAGCAAAAAATAAAACAATTTAATTTGATATCTTTGAACTAATGATGTAAACCATTTAATACTAGGAGTGATCCAGTGTAATATATTGCATAGTGATTAGAAAGGTTTGAAGAGAAGGTGCATAGGGGGACCAAAGATGTGAATGTAAAATCTAAGTAACAGAAAAAGGTTTATAACCATTTTAAATTTCATGTGATTGCAAAACAAATTGTGAAAACTGACTAAAATGCTCATTTTGTTTGAACATAAAATGATTGAATCCAAGCTTAAGTAAAGTGTGATCTCTGTTAATAGCACATAAGAAGATGGTATGTCAGCAAGTGGAAATCACTCGAGATTTTTTTTCTGTTAAGTTCTCACACTGCAAATATGTTTGAAAGGTAAGGAATGATCTGAAATATCATTCCAAATTGGCTTTCTGGTGTTGAATGTGATGCACTGATTTTCTGTTATGGCGTTTTCCTATACTCATGGTGAATTATTCACTGTTTCCTTAACTATTGTTTACAGAGAGACTGAGACTTGGATTAGTTCTCTTTTAAGTGCTGTAGCAACCTAGTGGTTCGAGAAATCTGTGAAGGGAGTTTTCAGAGGTGACCTGGAAGCAGTTGATAGAGACCACTGTAAAGAATGTGTATCTGTATATAAATAATTTATCAAATAGTTTTCTCTTTGTGAGTGTGTGTTAGTATATTTAAGGTTGCTCATTTCATTTTATCAGCCAAAAAGTATAGGAAAATATCTAATGAGCTTTTAGTGATGTTCAATATTGCTGTTAATAGGCATTATACCCTGCAAATTCACTGCATGTTTGATGCTTGGCAAAATTAGCATTCTCTGTAATATGCAGATTACAAGTATAAAAGCAATCTAGTGGTATTCCCGCCCCTTGCCTTAGTAAGAGGAGCAGTGAAACTGTAAATAGGTGATGTTCAGTATTTGCAAGTAGACATTTTTTTCTTTAGCTGTTTCTTTCATCACAAGACACTCGTGTAGTTTGCAAGTACCAGATATCAAGATTTACAGAAATGTAACGTTAGTGTACTTGAATATTTAATACTGAGGGGGAAAAAAATCAATATTATCTTTGATACAATATTTAGGGGAGTTGGTTACAGGAGTTGGAAGAGGTTTGTGCTATTTTGTCAGAATTTAGAATTATAACAATTCTGTTAACATGAGCAAAAACAAATGACACCATTATTTGTATTTTTAATTTCTAAATGGGAAAAAAGCATGAATAAGCCTTCAAAACTTCATTACTTATTTTACAATTAAAGGTAATGTTCTGCACCTCCGGAAATTATTTTTCCCCATTTCTATTTGGGGTCAGCTAACATAAGGAGCTTCAATCATTTGAAAGTTTTCAGTAAATACATTTCATAGTATCAGTAATCTAATGTGTAAATATATTATTATTTTAGTTGTCCAATTAACTTAAAGTCTGCATACCAGAATGTTTGCAAAACAAGGGTGGACTTTGGTGGTAATATGAGGTTAATTTTGCAGTCTTTAATTGAGCAGAGCTCCCTGGTGGGAGTTTTGCTTCATTTTGGGCTGAACAATTTGGCCAATAGAAAATATAATAGGTTTAGAATCAACTTACAAATGTTCTGGATTTAGGGCCTAAAAGTAATTCTAATACAAAGAGTTAATCTTGAGGAATACTGAGACCTATGACCTGAAACCATCAGAATGGGAAAAGCCATCTATGCAGCATTTTTCTGTCAAGTAAACTATTAAACTTAAAATTTGCGTATTACAGCAAAACTACATCACTTCCAAAACTTCATGAAGCTGATCCAAACTGAAATCAGATCAGCTTTATCTGATATAAGTTGAGTAAATGGGAATTTTGTCTCAGCCCTAAACATGTGCTGTTTTTTTGCAGGTTTCTGTATTCTTTGGTGTCCACCAGATTTTGGTTTTGAAAATTAATATGCATAAAACAGCATCATTACATTTTAAGCTATGGAAACAGTTTTTGTATTTTCTTTATTTATAACTGTGCCAAGTATTATTTTACTACTGTCAGGATCTTGATGTATTACATGGTGAACAAAAATCTGTAAAATGTTTAATAAATTAGTTCTCCTTACATAAATTAAATCTGTGAAATTTTTGTAAGTTATTAATCAAATAAATATTGACTCTTACTTTCAGTGTTTGTCTTTACTTTTTGTGTCACACTAAGTTTATTCAATAAGCTGCCTAGCTTCGTCAGCAATAATATGGGAGAACAGTTGTCTCATCACACAATCAAAATAAACCTATTGTGAAGCACAACACATTTCCAGATGTTATTTTGTCCAATGTAATTCTGTAGAGAGGATAATACAATTGTTCTCTACAGTGTTTTGAAGAAGAAAATAGCACTATCATAATACTGTAATACCTTATATTTACTTTTGTAGCGCCTTTCCAAAAAGATTCCCAAGTGCTTTACAGATAGCACAGAATTTGGGTCAGGCTAACATACACGTTGGCACATCTCTCTTTTTCCAGTGGGGTTGCAGGAAGTGTAAATCTGTTCAGTGTTTTAAAATAGGTTCTATCCACCAATGAATTGTACCATTCTCTGAAGTGGAATATGCTGGCAACACACCATTCCTGTTTTTAGGAAGAACTGGGTTCCTTTCTTTTAATAATTTAATTTTGAAAAGGGGGAAAGCAAATTAGAAGCTTCCTCTGCTTGGCTTCACCAATAATAAAGACTGGAAACAACTTTAAGGGCGTCTTTGATTCAGCCTAACTGGTAAATACAATAACTTGTTTTCATTCCTGATGTTGTCAGATTGTGAGAAGACACAAGTTAGTGGCGATCTGAGTCTCTTCTCACATCAGTCCTCACATCCACTGGGCCTGATTCATGTGTATATTGAGAAGACTTTGTGCCACTCTGCTAGCACAAACATGCCCTAAAATATAATAGGTTTAGAATCAACTTACAAATGTTCTGGATTTAGGGCCTAAAAATAATTCTAATACAAAGAGTTAATCTTGAGGAATACTGAGACCTATGACCTGAAACCATCAGTATGGGAAAAGCCATCTATGCAGCATTTTTCTGTCAAGTAAACTATTAAACTTAGTTTGCGTATTACAGCAAAACTACATCACTTCCAAAACTTGCTTAGCCAGCCACCAGAATTTAAGTGCAAAGTTGAGTAGTAAATTAAACAGACCCCTGGCTCCTGAATGTGAAGACATGGCGGAGGGAAATGCGTATGGCCCAGACTTCTTTATGCTTGCCAGATCCTGGTCTGACAAAATGGTCCCTTGGGGCTTTTGACAGCCAGATTAAATTTGCCCAAGATGTTGTCATGTATATCAGGGACCAAACTGATGGCTGGATGGACCTTGTGATCAGCACAGTGCAAAGGTAGCTTATGACCACAGCCAAGCATCTGGCCCACTGACTGAAATGCAATTAGTCCTGATTTACACTAATATGAGATGAGAATTGGATCCTGATGTCAGCTGATCCAAAATAAAATACAAGGGGTAAATTAGTGTAACTTGCACTGATTAGGCATTTTAGCAGATGAGCAAAATAAATGTAATTTACACTCTGCAGCAGCAAAAAACGTATGAAACAGAGTAGTTGGATCATGTTGTACCTTCCATTCTCCTGTTCCTGGTACACCCTTATTCCTGACAGCCTGCATGCATTATACAGATGTAACATACCCCAAGCTGGATTAGACCCTTTAGAACTGCACATGGAAGGGACCCTCAGTGCACTGATCTCCCCAGCCCACAGGGAAATGAGGGAAAGGGGCAGCATCTCCAAGGCACTGCTCTCCCACTCTTTCTTGGACCGGTTAGGAGAAGAATGGATGGCTGAGGCTGGGGCCAGAGCCTGCCTTGTGGTCAGGGAGGAGGTGTATGGTCCTTGTATTAGCTCTACGAAGATCAGGGAGGAAAGATAGTGACCCTTCCTTTCAGAGGGCGCTCTGCTGTGGAAAGTCCCATCAAAAAGCGGGTGGGCAATGAAGTAGTTCTGAGACAGCTGCCAATAGTGGGAACTGCTGGGGAGAGGGTGGCTTTTGAGGGCTTGGAGGTTGGTTCCTAGACCAGTCATTTGGGATAAATCCTACCTTCCACAAACTCCCTATGGAATGTGTGCAATTGGAACCTCCCGGGGGCTGCTTTCCCATTAGCCTGCCTAATGCCAAATTAGCCCTGGTTACACAAGTATAATTCACAATCATTCTTGGAGCAGTTTTAAACCACTGATTGACACCCAGGATATGTCTACTCTGCAGCTCGGAGTGAGTCTCCCAGGCTGGGTTGACAGACTTGTGCTAGTGGGGCTCAAACTAACATGCTCAAAATAGCACTGTGAACTTTGCAGTTCAGGTGGCAGCTTGGACCCGCTGGGTCTGATTTCAGATGGCTAGTCCAGATCTCCGTCGGAGCCGCAATCTGCTATTCCAGTCCAGTTTGCTATTTTTGACATGCTATCTTGAGCCCTGGTAGCACAAGTGTGTCTACCTGGGCTGGGCGACTCATTTCAGCTGCAGTGTAGACATAACTAGAGATTTCCTAACTCCAGGCTGAATTTAGTTCTGGGAATTAAGTTACTGTGACTCGTGGCCTGAATGATGTCACCCAGACTCCTAAATACTGTTAAGAGCCTTTTAGACCACAAACCAATGTCATGTGAATTACTGCTCTTGGTCTAAATTTTCCTTAATCTACATAAGTATAAATCCAGAGTAACTCCACTGAAGTAAAGGGGGTTACTCCAGATGTAAGGTGGGGTGACAGAGCAGTTTTTCATAAAAAGTTTTTGTTGCTGCTGAAACGTTTGGAATCACAGTGAAAGAGGGATGAAGTCACTTCAATGGTAGTCTAACTGTATTATGTTGAGAGGCATAATTTCGATCATTACGGTTATAGTTTGCTTCCTTGCTTTTCTGTGGTTTAAATAACATAATGCCCCGGGGACTGGAAACAAAATGGAGCCATGACTAATCATTGTGACTTGCCATAAGGCATGTCAAGAAAACCCCCAATTTTAGTGATGTAAATCACTTCTGATTTCCTTTCCAAGACACAAAAGCAGTTTTATTTCTGGTGAAATGAACAATGCACAATATGCCAAATTGTGCAGCTAAAGACCAAGCATCCCCTAATTTTGCTGATGCTGTTGTCTGAGTATTTGCATCTACTTACTGTAGCTACAACAAATAATGAAAAGAAGTTGATGAGGAATGTTTGAACTGCGCTCTGTTTAGTCTATATCTTATATGTTTAAGTATATTGTTTTGACTCTTTTGGAGTGTACAGTGCAGTGTCAGCATTTCAGCATGCTCTTGAGATGGTGAAGGGCTTCACTCCACGTAGGGGTGTAAAGAATTAATGTACTGTTAATAAATGTAGCCTATGTACTCATGCACTCTGGAATACAGATTATGTGGAGACCAAGAATTAATCCAACCTAGAAACTGTACTAATGCTTCCCCAGCCAAGTTCATGTTTAAAATAAATACACTCTTGGCAGAGGCAGCTTCATGGGTTTTCTGCTCACTGGGGCTATTTTATAGCACAAAGTACTTACCATTCAGCCTGACAAATGTATCTCACTTAGGTCTACCAATGAGGTAAATTTCCCAAGTTGTTAATGCACCTTGGGAAACTAAGAATGATGCCCTAATTAACCTTTTGGGGCCATACCCTCAGTCATAGTAAGGGTGGGAGTGGTACTCATGTCACTCTAGTAGCACAAAGCAGCCATAATGCAGATTGACTAGCAAAAGGAAGATCGCCAACCCCACTTCAAGTAGCTTTTAAGTGTAGGGAAAGGGGGTATTAACATGCCCTGGCACTCCCCAGCTGTTGGCTTGGCTCCTTGTGGGAACTGGCAGCCAGGTTCACTTCATTGTAGTGGCAGACTAACCCCGGTGCAGTGACTGGACTTTATCAGCACCAACCTGATGCAGTATGAGAGAGCGCCCTCCTCTCACTACCCACATTCACCTTGCTGGGACACACGTCTCCCTAATACACATCTCATCTACAGAACAACAAGGTTCCAGACAAATGGCCTTCCACAGAAATGACTTTCTATATCACTCTCTTTGGGCTAAGGAGAGCCTGTGCACAAACTCTGCCTTTCATCAAAAACACCACACAAAAGGTTATGATGGACTTAATGTAACCTGTATGTTTTGTACACACCGCCAAGGAGCTTCCAGATCTACCTCCCTCTACAAGACAGCATTCCACCTTTGGAATTGATGAACCCATCACAATGTGCTCATCTCAGCTGTCTGTCTACAAGGGATACAGAATGGGACAACCAACAGTCTCAGTTGGAATTTTCTCACGACAATGAGTGTATACTAAATTCAGAGATGCTTGAAGATATAGCCACCCTGTGGGGAGCCCAACCTATGGATCTCTTCGCTACTTATCGGAACAAGAATGGTCCTTGCCATTGCTCTAGGGTTACATTTTCCTTGGAGAAACTTTCACTGGCAGTTGCCCTCATCTTCCCATGGGACAGGGCCCACTTGTATGTCTTTTCCCTGTTTCCTACTCTATCTAAGATTCTGCTGAAAATTCAATGAAACAATGCAAGATTTATTCTGATTGCCCCTCTTGACAATGACAAGTCTGCTTTCTTTACCTGACACAGATGGCAATATGCCCTCTTGTTCCTCCGACTTCAGCCCATTCCTCACCCGCTCTCTGAAAGCAATGAGATGACCCTTCACCCCAACCCATGGGTCCTCTGCCTCCAGGCTTGGATCTTTCTTTGTTCCAAAGCTTAGAAGCAGAATACTCTGACGAGCTGAAACAAGTGTTGCAACAACCACACGTTGACCACTCCACATACCTATCAACAAAATGGAAATGACTCCAAGTTTGTACCATTCCAAACGGGCAGACTTGACCTCATCTTTCCTCTATCTGATTTTCCACTACATTTAAACTCTCACTCAGCTCCCTTAAGGTACATCTCATGGCAAAAATGGCTTCCCACTTGGAGTTTGCTCAACCACTAATGCATTGATTCTTTAAGGGCATTGGGACTCTCTTCCGCCTCATGATGCTGCCTGCTCCAGCCTGGGACTTTAACCTAGTTCTCAGGGCTTGGACTAAACCTCCCTCCGAGTCCAGGACAACTTGTTCTCTCTTACACCTGTCCATGACGACAGCATTTCTAATTGCCATCACCTCAGCGAGGTGCATAGGAGAAATAGCACCCCTGATGGCACATCCATCATTCAAGGCTTTTTTTTTTTTTTTTTTTTTTAAAAAGACAAAGTAACTCTAAGGCCATATCCTAAGTTTCTCCCTACTTTTTATGCACCTTTGTACGTGGGTCAGTAGGCCCTCCGGGCCACTGGGGCGGTGAGGAGCTACCACCGCACTCCCACACCTTGGCCACACCTCCCGGTCACGGGGGAAATTAGGATCGGAAGGTGGAAAGTCCAGCGTTAGTGGCACGCCCCTCAGGCAGGGGAGCGCCCACAGAGTCAGGATCGCACCCCTCAGGCAGGGGAGCACCCACAGAGTCAGGATCGCACCCCTCAGGCAGGGGAGCGCTCACTAGGGTTTGGGGTGTACCTCACAGGCGAGCGGGCACCAGCAGACGTCAGGGTCATCTGCAGCAGGTAGTTCCGGGTTCCCATCAGCTTCCGCCTCGGCTGCCCACGGGTCACTGTTGGGCTCCGGCGGTTCCTCGGGGTCCTCAGCCGCTAGCCACTGGGGATCCCCCATAGCGTCCACCTCCGTCAGCCACGGGTCCTTGCAGGTCTCCGGGAGCTCCTCGGGGTACTCGGCAGCTGGCAGGTCTGGAAACCCCAGGCTGTCCCCTAGATCAGGGCTCCCTGGCTTGGCAGCAGGGTAGGGAGGGAGCAGTCTGTGTCTGCCTCCTTCCCCAGTGACTGAGCTAGGGGCCCTGCCTTTTATACTTCCTGTCCCGCCCTTCCTCTTCCTGGGGGCGGGGCCAGCTTCATCAAGGCCTGCCCACTCCAGCTGCAAGAGGGTTTCTGTTCCCTCGGGCTCAGAGGGAGGCGCCCACATCCTGGGATCTCAATATTGGCTCGGAGGGAGGCCACCGCGGCTCCCTACAACCTTCCATATGAATCGACAGACCCATCTCCCTGTTTTTTCCCAAAACCACATTGTGACAACTGGGAGACAATTATGCATATGCTAGATATTAAAAAGACATTAGCATTCTACTTGGACAGGACTAAGGACCTCAGGAAATCCCCTAAACTCCTCCTCTTGTCCACAGAAAGATCCAAAAGCTCTGTGATATCTCCTCAAAGACTATCCAACTATGTCTCTAGTTGCATCAATCACTTAGTAAGGGCATAACTTGCTTCTGTCCACACACTTTCCATGAGATCAGTTCCTACCTCAGTCACATTCCATAGGGATACCCCTATCTCCCTAATCTATAGAGCAATGATTGGGCCTCTGTCCATTCTTTCACAGAACATTATGCGATCACTGAAGATTTGGCCACTGACACCATCTTCAATTCCACAATACTGTCTGTAGTAAAACACTGTGCTCTGAAGTCCCAGCCTCCAGTGGTGGGTATTGCTCTGTAGTCACCTAAAGTGGAGCATCCACAGGGACGCTACTCAGAGAAGAAGAAGAAGAAGAAGTTACTCATCTTGTGCAGTAATGATGGTTCTTCGAGATGTGTGTCCCTATGGATGCTCAACAACCCGCTTGCCTCTCCTCTACTTCGGAGTTCTCTACAGGACTCTGTGGTAGAGAAGAAAGTGCAGTGCTAATTAGCCTCAAGGCAGACCACAAGGGAGGGAGAGCACCTATGCGGGCTCCGTGGGACACTGCTACCAAAAATCTGCGATTAGAGGGGCAGGGGCACACAGACACCTAAAGTGGAGCATCCATAGGGACACACATCTCGAAGAACCATCGTTACTGCACAAGGTGAGTAACATCTTCTTTTCTGATTTGAAGACTGCACCTCATAAATCCATACTGTCCATTAGAATAGCTCTCTTTGAGTCTCAAATGAAACATGCTTTTGTGCAACTGTCAGAATATTTTGATTTGTTAGACTAGATTATACTTCAACCTGAGTGTGAACACCACTGCATTCAATTTACCAATGTCATGGGAAGCATTAGATAGGGGGCCCAGAGCCCCAAAGATATATGGGCACCTACCTCCCATTGAAATCAGTGTGAGGTAGGTGCATAAATAGTAGTGACAGAAAGGGTAATGAAACTGACTGGTGCCATGGAAAAGTTAGGACTAATATTTCAGGAGAGGTGACACAATAGCAATATATAACAATAGCAGCATCCATGTCCTATTTCTTACAATGCTAGAGGTGGTCCTACCAAGTGAAATTGTCAATAATTTAAAAAGGGGTACACACAACACACAATTAATTTATGGTACTGCTACCAGCTATTATCGAGGTCAAGAGCTAAGCAAGATTCCAAAGGGTTAGACACTGCTAAGCAGCATTATTCACAGCTCTATTTTCAACTGCAAAGCTTTAGTTTAGAGGGAATGTAATTTCTGCTGCATAAAACACCCACTAGCTGCCTTGTGTTAGGAGAAAACGTCCCCTCATTTGGCAAGTTATTCCACAATTGTCCATTTTTCTTAGAGCACTTTCAGCTGGGCTGTGGGAGGAGGTAGACCTTTGCTTTGAGCTGCTATAGAACTACCTCCTACATTCTATTTTCTAAATGCTGTTCCTCCTCACCCTACTCACTCTCAGTGATGAATACGGCCTGTTCCCAGGGCAAAAACCAATGCGTCCTGTTGTGGCTAGCTTTAAAAAAAAGATGGGTGAAGAGTAAGAATGAAGCCTGACTTAGAGAAAAGAAAACTACCTACATGAATCTACCTTATGCTTCCATCTGGCACTGATACCTGGACTTGGGAATGTGAATAAGTTATTTCTGAAAACTCAAGAAACCATCTGAAGAAATGGGGGTTTTTACCCAAGAAAGCTTATGTCTAAATAAATCGGTTAGTGTTTAAGGTGCCATCGGGCTCTTTTTTTCTTTAGGGAAAACATAACCATGGCCACTGTGCATCTTACCTTAGACTGGCCTGAACAGCAGTCAAGAAATTGTCAAATAAAATTCGCCTGCCAGTGCACAGCCATGATAAAGGGGGCGGGAGGGTGTAAGAGAAATGACCATGCTGGGGCTCAGCTTTACGTGTGGCAGGGGTGTAGTACAGAGCTCGGGGCCTGTCCTCATCTATGGATTAGTCATCCAGTGTGTGCCTGCTGAGCAGGGCCTAAAAAAGTGGTTCCCAAACTTTAACAACCCACAAACCCCTTTCACTAAAATGTCAAGTCTCGCACACCCCCTCCTAAAAATGAATATTGCCAGAGATTTTTCTCCTTTACCTGACTATAAATTATACAAACAGAGAGCTTGAAAATATAAAATCTGTTTTTATGACATCATTACTGCACACTATTTATTCTTATGTATCATTACACTATTTTTATTACAGTATGAAAATGGCAACACTCTTCCATGATCTCACTTTCGTAGCTTGTATCACTTTGAATAAGCCTGTTATAACACCAGGCTCCTTTGTTTCATCCAGGACTAGCAGATTTGAAACAGCATTAAGGTATTTAAGCAGCCAACTCAAAGAGTTCCTCTTACACAAGCATTCAGGTCTTGAGTAGCCCAGGCAAACAATGCACATTACAACAAAGCTGAAACTTGTTCTTCATATTTATGTTAAAAACAATACTAGCTGCCTATTTAATTTTTAAAACAGCAAAAAATAGCCACCTGTCTTTCCACTGCTGATAAGGAGTCTTGACGTTTAAATCTCCTCAGTGTGAGAGATATTGCATAGCTCTTGGAAGTCCAGGGGCTCTGGGCTGATGGCCCCCATGCCGCCCATGGTCCCTAGGGACAGCTCTGTCTGCCATTAGGGAATATTTTCCTTGCGAACCCCCAGGGGTTCATGGGAACCACTGTTTGGGAACCACTGGCCTAGAAGCAGAGGGGAATTTGGCCCAGGCATCAGTTTTCTCCTTGAGGGTTTGATTGCATCATATGCATTCCTTGCACATTACTTAATGCGAATTGGTCAGATGAGCCCAGTGGAACCATCTCGCTCAGGAATATGCCCCCATTCAGCGTACGAGCCTAACTCCTACCGTTGGGGCTTCCCAATCAAGAGTTGGCCTTGGCTTACGTCAGCAACTTCTTGACATTTTATTTTTGAACTACAGCACTAGTACTAGGAAAGAATAGTGATAGTATTAACAAAAACCATGAGTCAGGGGCTTTATAAGCCACCTTAAGAAAATTCAAATCATGACTTCTCTGCTAGCTCCACCCCCAGACGTTAACAACTAAGCCTTGGTCTGAAAACTGGCCTGACATCAGCCTTTCTTCTGGGGCTGGTCTGTGTTGTTTCAGTTTGCATACAAGGCACCTTGGAAGGCCCAGAGTGGAACCAGCACTTAGCTAGTGTTAAACGGTGCAGTTGTGGGTACAAACTATTTTGCTTTGTTAACACAGGCAGAGACTGCCCCTGGTGTTACTGTTCCTTATGCAGAGAGCTCCGCAAACCAGAGACCGTTTTTTTTCCAATAACAAAAATGACAAAAACATTAGTACGGAGAATCTTTTCCCAGGTGTTTGGCTGCTGGGTTTTGCCCACATGCTCACTGATTTGTATGAGGGTTGGCGGAAGAAATCAGGAAGGAATTTTCCCTCAAGGCAGAGCCCCTATGAATTTTATGCTGTCTTTGGCAGGGTGGGGTCTTGGTCACATGCTGGTTTGAACTAGTGTAAATGGCAGCGTCCTTGTAATGTGACATCTTTAAATCAGGCATTGAGAACTTCAAGCGACGGTTGAAGAGTCTAATTCAGGAGGAGGTGGGTGGTGTGCCGTGGCCTGCGATGAGCAGGCAGTCACACAAGATGAACTAAACCCTTGGCTACCCATGGGTTGCTGGAAGCTAGTAACACCCATACAGCCTTGGCCTTGGAGAAATGGCTTTAATCCCATACAGCAGGCGTGGTCACAGAGCCCCTTCACAGTAGTTTGTGATTTCTAGTATCACCTCTTGTCAATTAAAACTAAGCCAGATGCATTTTAGCCCTCTTCCTTTCTCCACCCTGTCTGGCAAGCAAGGAAGCACGTCATTGCATTTTAAATTGATTTAGGACCCTGTAGGTTTTTCTTTCTAGCCTGATTATATTTACATACCAAAAAGATAAGAATGAAAGGGTTGGACTTTATCATGGCAACCAAAGACTCTGGAGCAGTGGGGTTCAAACTTTATTTCTGGTGACCCAGTTGAAGAAAATTGTTGATGTCCACGACCCAATGGCACTGGGATGAGGGGCTCGGGAGGGGCTCAGGGTTAAGACAGAGGGGTGGGGTGGGACCAGGAATGAGGTATTTAGAGTGTGGGAGAAGGTCTGGGCTGGGGTTGCAGGCTTGAGCGTAGGCCAAGGATGTGGGATGTTTGTTGCGGGGGGGGGGCACTCATGGCTGGGGCAGGGGATTGGGGCATAGACTTACCTCCGGTGGCTCCTGGTCAGTGGCCACTGGCCAGCAGCAGATCTGGCTCCTAGGTGGAGGTGCTCAAGTGGCTCCTTGCAGCTCCTGCCTGCAGGCACCCTCCCCCACTGCCTCCCACTGAGCAGTTCCCAGCTAATGGGCCTGAGGAGCCAGTGCTCAGAGCACGGATAGTGCACAGAGCCCCATAGGTCCCTTGCCTAGGAGCCAGCCCTGCTGCTGGACAGTTCCAGGGTGCAGCCCAGTGTCAGAAGAGGTAGGGACTAGCCTGCCTTAGCCAGGCTCTAATACACTGCCAATGGGACTTTTAATAGCATGGCTGGTGGTACTGATCAGAGCTGCCACAACCCAGCGCCTTACATTCTGCAGCCAAGTACTGGGTGGCAACCCACAGTTTGAAAGCTACTGCATGAGAGTAAGAGAAAATGGTAGTGTGAAATATGAAAACATTAGTGGCCATCACATGTAGACACACTGATGAAAGTTCCTTGATAAAAGGGCATCACCCAAACACATCTTAAGATTTTGTCAGTAGCAGCAGAGGTCAGTTTTTTGGATGTGCACACACAATGCAGGAAAAACGCCTGCCTAACTTGTAGGCAGTTCCAGCATTAATGCTGGATACCTTGTCCATTCTACACAACTAACCATCTCCAACCTTTGGGGTTGTAACAGTTGATTACAGAGCTACAGGATTTCAAGGACTACATCCATATTTTTTTTTTAAAAGAAAAGTGTGAGGCAGTTGAAGAGAGAGGTTATTGTTTGAAAGGTTTACTTTACCACTTGGTCAGTTCAAGTCTAGCCAGTTTCCATTAACTGTTTTTCAAGCATTAGAACAAGACTGCACTGTTCTCCTGGGCATGTTTTAGAAGGCTGCTAAGAATTTGTTTGAACTTTAAATGTTAGTTTGTGCAAGTAGCTGAGGTTTTAGCTTTCATTACTCCTGCAGAAGAAGAGACCAACAGCCTTACCTTCTTCCCCTCCCCACCACCGTACTGAAATAACTTGGTTGATAACACCTAAGTGTCTCACCTGTCCCTTTCACCTTATGGTAATATTTTCAATTTGGACTATTTTGTTTATGCTGATAACTTGGTGTAACCTCACTGCTTTGCAGATATTAGCTGTGCTAAAGCTAGAGGAAGCGCTAGCTGGGATAATGCTGGGTCACAAAAAACATCCCCCCTTTATATTTCCTATCAGTAAGGAAGGCTTTTTCTTTTAACTGACTAGAGTAAATACTTAAAACCACAAAAAACAAAACCACCCACACTTCAAGGCCTGCAACACTGAATATAGGTTGATGTGTGTTAAGACTGGGATCAACAGGGGCTTTAGCTTGAATAAGTTAAACTCTTCTTGTTTCTCTCCCCTGAGCCTACCGCCAATTGCCAGAAGATGGGTCTCTTCCCCCACCAGGAAGAATGTATTTCAGAAGGGAAAACCACCATGCCTGCATCATCTCTTACGTGTTTCAAGTTACTTGGAGACCAGCATCTTCCTACCAAACTAACTTTGAATCACCTTTAAAAATTTAAGTGAGAAGCTGAGGTTTTGGATGTGTAAAGGAAGCCTTGATGGTTTTTCCCTCCAGGCATGGGGAGGAGAAGGGTATTTACTCATTTTTACTCTAGGGAAAGATGGTCCTTTGTGCCTTTTTTTGCTCAAAGAGCATTTGGAAAGGGGGCTGCCAGCCCACAGTTGGGATGGAGAGAGAGGTGCTTATGTATCCCACTAGTGGGTTTGAGTTGTGTCCCTAACTTGTGTCACAGAGGCTAACAGTCTAACAACTTTCACCACCAGAGCCTGGCTCTTGAGCTCAAGCTGGGGAGACCTATGCTTTCTGCTCAGGAAATCAGTGACTAGTTCTTTTCATTGTTTCTTTAGAGCTTTGGCAAAAGAAATGGTCACTTCCCCAGGTTTTTATTCTTCTGATGTAGTGTCACTAGTTGTCCAAGTATCCTTCAGGTCTAGCACTGTACACCATACACTCTACTGGTGAAATCCTGGTCCCACTGAAGTTACTGGGAGTTGTCATTGACTTCAAAGGAGACTGGATTTCACCTAGTATTTTTACAGTGAGTAGCAAGCAGAAGAGTAGACCAAAACATTACAAAATTAAGGCAAACCCAAGGCCCTAGGTACACTCACAATGCTCCCACCCCACCCCCAAGCTCTATTCCCAAATGGAATACCTAGTAATACTCCCTGCATCCTCTAGTACAATCATCTTCAAAGTGGGGTGCACAAGACCCTGGTGCCACCAATCCCACCCGGGAGACCACTGAACTCAGCAGCTGTGTATTTTTGTACCGCCAAAATACTGCTGCAGAAAGCAGAAACTTTGTTTGGCAGCATTTTGGCAGACATACCAAAAAACTTTGGTGACTGCTGCGCTAGTACTTGCTCAAGCAGATGCCTTCTAGTTGTGGGGTAAGTGAGTAGGGTTCACTGCCCATTTCTCATGTCAGTGTCCCTGCTGAGGTGGCAGGTGTCTGAACACCCCCAATGGCATACATTGGGGAATTCAAGGCTCCCTCCCTCAGTCATAAGGGCTAGCAGCTTTTTAAGGTAAGCAGAAACTGGTGTAACCACAACTCCAGGTGCTCGTGCACTAGGTCCAAGTGCTTTAATCCAGCACTGGTCTCGAACTTGTTATACTGGGGAGTCAGAGGGAAGCAGTTTTTAACCTGACTTTAAAGAGGCTACACAAAAAAAAAAGTCACAATACACAAAGCTTTATTGAAGTGGAATGACAGTACTAATAGCATGCTCATTAACAGGTGGTCCACAAGAAAAAACAAATATATAGTGCCTTAGTATTTGGTAAAAGCGTGATCCAAGCAATATAACACACTAGTGTCAGTTTCACAGTAACTAGTAATACCTAGGTTGTGCCTGTTGCAGAGGAAGAGTCTTGGTCAATCTGTCTTGGATTTTACTCCTTCACTGAGCATGAACAAGGGCACCTGCTCCCTGGCCATACCCAAATCCTTTGGGGCCAAAGTTCTTTGCATAGCAGCCTGAAAGGAAGAGAGAGACATGTTAGGATGCCTGCAAGTTACATGACTTCTGTTGCTCAGGACCACTCAGCAGTCTGCTTGCTCCAAAGCAGTATCCACGGAAGGATGCTCGAGAATAGAGGATTTAGAGCCATCTAACTATTCCTTAAACAGAATGTCGGTAAATATTGCACAGTTGCAGAACAGTTGTTAGCAATACTGCAGTGCTAAGTGTCCCAAACCTGTCAAAATGAAGGAATCCTTCTGATGTCAGCATAGGATTCCCACCCTAGAATGACTTTGGATCTGAACTGAAGATCTCTGCTCTTTAGAGCACATGCTACTCTGAACTGTAGGCAGTTGGTTCATGCAGGTTTCTTCATCTTACCTTTACAGTAAATTTCACCTTCTTTCTCTGTCAGGGTTGTGGATTCTAGACTCTTCCCACACTTGGCACATCGGAAACAGTTTTTATGCCAAGGCTAAGAGAAGCAAAGAATATAAGTCACTGTATTTACTGGACACATTAGCTATGAGAGACTCAGAGTCACTTTTAAACAGTGGTAGGTACAGACTCCTGTAGCTTAAAGCAGACAAGGATCCTACTCTAGTTTTCCATTTCTCACTTAAATAATGAAATGGTATAATAAAAGCTGATCTCAATCATCTAACAGACTGTTTCAGATGCAAGTTAAAGAACATTATGCTCTAGGTGAAACACTAAATACATATAGGTTTTGCCAGATGTTAACATGACCGCTCCAGCCCCACACATTTGTCTTTAAAATCCTCCCTCAACTTTCTCTTGGTTTAAATGATACTGAACTGGTTTGATTAAATGGGGGTTTCCATGCTGAGAAGCTGCTAAACCAAGGGAATTATGCACCATAATAAATCAGCCTACCAGACTCTTTCTGGCTAAATATGCTCAAGAACAGTTTTTACCATCAAAGCAAGGGTTGGCTGTGTCCCCCTGGTCTCCTCCCCCAACCCCCATTTAGGAAAGAATCATCAAAATCCTACTTTACCTTTCCAGCTCCTATTACTTTCTCAGCAGCATAAACAGAATCACCACATCTAGAGCATTTCTCTGCACCTCCAAATTTCTGAGCAAACTTTGAAGTATTTGGACTTGTTGTAGGTCGGTGAGGAGATGGTGTACTAGAAGGAACAGGTATTTAGTAGGTCAGTCTTGTGCTCCTATTTGCCCTCTAAAACAGTGGCCCACACACCCCTCCCTCAAGTCAGTCAGGAATTAGGGCCTGGAGTGGAGCTGTAGCTCCCAGGGAGGGAAGGAGTGGAAAGGGGTAAGGAGGCCTAGGCTTGGGCCATAACTGTGGTCAGGGCTAGGAACCAAGGGCCAGGGTCTAGCTGATGGCAGAATGGGGTTGAGTGGCACTCCCCTCCCAGACCCCTGAATGTTCCTCCATGCTCCCTACAAGGGTGCACCCTCCAGTCTGTGGACTACTGCTTTAAAAAGGAGGAGAGCAGGGGATATCTGAATACATGATACAAATAATTGTGTATTTGTTACTACATACACCTAGGTTTTGCCTGAATCTGTAATAACTTCAGCTCCAGCCACATGCATTTGTCTTTAAAAATAAATAAATAGTGGTAAGGTGAGGATAGATTTTAAAGTGTGTGGGAGGAACGAAGGGGGAGACACTGAACTGGTTTGATTAATGTTTTCCATGCTGAAAAGCTGCTATTTTAAGGGAACTTTGCATCACAATAATTGGTGTATCTGACCCTTGTGTTTAGTTGCGGACAGCATGATAAGTTTCCTCCATGCCAAAGTGCTTCCCAGTTATCCAGAAGGTGTAGACACTGCAAAGTAGTATCAAATACCAGATACTGACTTGATGAGTCATGCCAGTTTCTAAATTAAATTTGGAGATACTGACTGAACAACCTCATGAGACTTTATCTGAACTGTTAAGATCCAGAAGCAGGAATTTTAGAAAGGCTAATCTACTAACAGGTAAACTTTAATGGAACTAGAAGTCCAAATGAAGCCTTTCATGAAGTCATCAGAAGTGTGTACTAGTTATTGCTATCTAAACAGAGCAGGAGTTTGCATTTGCTGAGCAGGTTTTGATAACTATTTAAGTACTTTTACCTGGCCTGCTTTAAAGAACCAATTCTAGCACACTTTTGTTATTACCCAGCCCATTAGTTGCTCTACCTGACAGACTGAAATGCAGCGAGGCACTTCAGTTTAGACAGAGCAGGATTAAGTTTTCCATATAGACATTAAATCTCTGTACAACCTCAAATCCTCCTTTATTTTAATTCATAACTAGAAAACAACCTTGTCAAATCTTAGTGTATGAGCCTAGCAGCAAGTAGGATTTGAGTACTAAACAAGCCACGTTTAGTCATCTTTACAGTTGCATAAAGCAAGTAACCAGCACAATATAATTGCCATTAATCCAGAGAGATTAAAAACTTGATCCTGAAGTCCTTGCCTACAGGTAACTCTTACTGATGTCAGTGGGAGTTGTGCACAGCAAGACTGCAGGAAGGGTCACCATGGGTTTAGTGCACCTTTGACTTGCAGAGTCTCTCTACTTCAATATGCTGCTCTGGGATAGGCTGGCATGTTGATGTGTTTAGAACACAGCCACATTATAGATCTGTAAGAGCATCTGGCCTTTAACTCCTGCATGAAGAATCTTTAGCACCACATCAAGATTACGTGCCAACTGAGCATCTTGCAGTTAGCTACAGTGAAGAATTGAACTTACTTGTCACGCTTGATGCCCAATCTCTCGCCTCTGTCCATGTTGAGTGTGCCTGCTCCTTGGCCATAGCCATAGCCTTTAGGACCATACTTTTTTCCATAGCAGGACTTGCAGTAAACCTCATCATCATGAATTGCTACAGTTGTACTGTCTAAGTTTTTCCGACAAACCACTGAGGGGGGGGGAAAAAAAAGTTAAGTTATCAGAAGTGGCCATTTTCAGCCATAGCACATGCAGTAAACCCAAAAATGTCAAATGCCAGCTGTCATAGGTCCCCTGGTCCACAGTTCATTAGGAAGAATTGTGGGACTGCTGAAAATTAGAGAAGGCAGCTTCTTTTTTGAACTGGTGAATTATGTTTAGCTTAATAAAGAGGCTCTATTCTCTCCCACTCATGGTGCTGATATTTAAAGCCTGACGGCTTCAGCTGAGGGCAACAGGGCTCAGATTACAATCCCCCAATCCAGGGTGGCAGTGCTCAGGCTTCAGTCCCCCTCCTGGGGTCATTTTTGTTGTCAGAAGGGGGTGCAATGAAGTTTGAGAACCCCAGAAGTAGACAGTTGATACATGGCTTTTTATAGCCATTAAGACCAATTAATCAGTTTTAAAATACATTAAGCCTTTGTGTTAAGTTCAACAAAACTAAACATGACATTGGCTTCACTCAGAGTGAAACGTGCTAAACCAACCATTGGTTTGACTGCATGTTCCAAGTTTTAATAAAAGAAACTTCTATAAAAAACTGAACTTAAGCCAACTGAGCCACAGCCAAATCGTTTGCTATAATTGCTGTAGGGTATCAGGAAAAGGAACATAAACACACCTATATCCCGTAATCAC
Source organism: Dermatemys mawii (assembly GCA_007922305.1). Taxonomy (NCBI): domain Eukaryota; kingdom Metazoa; phylum Chordata; order Testudines; family Dermatemydidae; genus Dermatemys; species Dermatemys mawii. The sequence goes on from ML677341.1 coordinate 56,173,218, forward strand.
ACAGATGGGATATTGCAGATATTAGTGGCAAGCTAATTTTGCAAATCTTCCCATTTGTAATGGTAGTTTCCTATAAACCAAGGTTGAACCCTAATCCAGCCTTCTTGCTGTGCTGTTACCAGTTTGGACAGAATTCAAATGTAGGGTTTTCCCTTCAAAACACGTTCCTGACTTTTACAGGCATAAAGTTGTGAAGGAGAGATCTAGGCTGAGTTTAACAAGTCTTTATGAACTCCCACACCAGAAGAGACTGACACTTCTCCTCAGTGGATCTGGATGAACTCTCCATCTACTCACATGGAGGTCCTTATGAGGCATAAGGGAAAAGGTGACAAGTTAACCTATAGTCTGACAGCATTAACAACATTCCTGGGGGGCCCCAAACTAGGCCACTCTGGCAACTTTCACTGCCATTCACTTTCCCAAGTGCCAACTCAGAGCCTTTATTATGGAACCCCTTTTGTAGAAGAGCATCTTCCTCTGACACTGTGCAGTCTGACATGCAATAGGGGCACTGAAACTTACATTAAAGAGTTTCCTTGACACAAAGCAGCATGTGAGGAATACTTACTGCAGAGAAAGCAGCATCTGTGGAAGCTCCTCCCATCACACTGAACCTCTTCAGCATGGTAGACTGTTCGTCCACAGGCACCGCACTTGTTACCTCCTCCCCAGTTTGGCATTCTGACTCTGGAAGATACACCAGCGATTAGAGACAAAGCAGCAAGATCGAGATTGTTCCCTGAATTGTTTCATGGGTACAGTTCTCAGAGTCAATACAGAAGAGTCTGAGCTAAGAACTGTAGTCATTTAGCACAATGCTGCCAGTCTGCCAGATTTTTGGCTGTTTTGAGCCTAGTTCTATAAGAAAGTGTCTAGTAGTCAGATTGTGAGTACTAAACACATTCTACATCTCAGATAGTACTCATAAGGTCAAACAGCCTTTATGGGCTTATCTGTAATACTGCAGGAGTCTCCAGTTAAGCGTAGGGAACAAATCTTTAAACACTTAAGTTCCCCTGTTGTATGCAATATGGCTTGGTGCATTCAACAGGAGACCTGGAAACAGAAGATACTACCTCCCAAAAAAAAAAAACTATATTTACATTGCCTGTTCAGAATTTTGAAAGTTACGTGAATTGAATATATACAAAGTCGCATGTATAATGGCTTTACTGTATTGAATGAACACCCTCCCAGATGGATGTAATTTCAGTTTCTATGCTTCATTAATCCCATTTCTCTCTTCTGAAAGAAGCCAACCAACTGTGCCAACACAGGGATTTTTTTTTTCCTGCAGAGTCCATGCCTTGGAAAATGGCATAAACCACAAGGTTTGCATCACTAGAGAGCAATTCACTAGGCTAAGAATTATGTTTTTTCTCAACTAGTGTCTGAAATTTAGTGGTTAATGGGGATTATTTCTGAGGCATCCTCATGCTAGTGACACAAAATCTCACCTTCACCAGGCAGGCATATGCAGTGAGCCCAAAATATTCAAAGTGGGAATTTTGTGAAAGAAAATGGTTGGACAACCACAAGCATGTAGTATTATTTCTTGCCACATACTAAGCTGTAACAAATTTTAGGATCATCATCATTATCGCACTTACTGGTTTGATACTTAAGTATTTGCTAGTAGAGACACTCCATCCTCTACAGCTATAAAAGGAAAAGTACAGTAGTACTGCTAGGATGGCACTTCTATGAATGCCAAAAGCTAACTGTTGAAAAAAATTCCGATATAAGAAGAGCACTAGACTTAAGCAGATATTGGGAAGCCCTTGGGACAACTGGATTTTGTTTCTCAAGTGAGACTGTTCATTAGATGCAACTTCCTAGACAATCAAGATACTTGTAATAGAGACATTATTAGTTCTCACTGCAACAGCACTCTATAAAGCAGATTTAAGGTCAGGATTTTAATCAGAGAATAATCTTGGAGTTCAGCTGTTTATTTTTTCCCCCATTTGTTGGCTCTTGTTCAAAGTTAGATTGTGCTCAAAGTTTGATTGCTAACTCTTTGGAGCTGGGGTCACGACTGTATACTGAATAACACAGTGCAGGCCCAGTTAGTTTTTTAATGCAGACAGAATTCCATTGATGTCATAGTTGCTGCCATAGTTGTCTTAAAACAATATGGTATTGACACAGGGAAAGTTTACAGGGCCACAAGGTCAAGGGAGAAGCGCTTGGGCCTCCAGCCAGCCCAGGGCACCCCCAGTCAAGGGGTGGGGGTATCTGCTCAGGACTCCTCCTGGGGCAGGTGGAGTTGTGACTCTGGCTGCATGGCCTATCCTCCCCAAAGCAGGGCTCCACCCACTGCACATGCTCTTGATAGTTTCATGGCTGTCTGCAGGGTTTTGAATTAGTTGATTCAGTAAGATTGACTAGTGTCATTTTAAGTTCATTTTGCAGCTTGGCAAACCAATAAGAAGCAAAGGAACTGCTGCTGTCCACCTATAGACTCAAAAAGAACAAAACAAAAAAAAAAAATGTTCCATTGGTTTGTGTTCAGTTTACATCTGAAGTTTCTGAAAAGACCCTAACAGCTACAGTTTTAAAAGAAAGTTAATTTCTTCAAGAAAAGGAACCATGCATACACCATGACCAACTCCTACTACAGCAGATCCATAGGATTTCTTCTGAGCACTGCAGTTGGCACTACAGTGTCTAAAGAGAAGCTAAGCTAATCACCATTCATTTAGTTCTTTATAGTCTTTCCCCATGCACTTGTTTTACAAGCCAGATAGGGTTGCCAACTTTCTGACTGCACAAAACCAAACACCCCTGCCCCACCCCTTCTCCTGCTCCCTCCATCCGCTCTCTTCCTCACCCTCCATTCACTTACACCAAGCCAGGGCAAGGGATGAGAGGTTTAGGAAGGAGAAGATCTGGGCTTTGGCACAGAAAAGGGTTTGGAGTGCAGTGTCCCAGTAACGCTTACTGCAGCTCCCAGGAAACAGCCACCAGGTCCCTGCAGCCCCTACACACATGGCACCCACAGGCACTGCCCCGGCACCCACATTGGTCATGGTTCCTGGCCAATACGAGCTGCAGAGCCAGCCCTCAGAGCAGGGGCAGACCTTGTAGCCTCCCTGGCACCCCTGTGTGTAGATGCTGCAGGGACCCAGTGGTCACTTCCAGAAGCCACAAGGAGCTAGGGCAAGCAGGAAGCCCTGCCTCCTTATCTTTGGGAAACCATACTGTATGAAGCATATGAAAGGCTTGTGTATTTTTGTAGGCCAAGGACTGTACCCACTCCATGGGGCCAGGGTTATCACAGCTCCTTGAACTGAAAACAATCAGGGGTGGGTAAGAGGTGAGGGAGCGATGATTAAGGCAAAGCACTGAGGTTATAAACCCCTCCAGAGAAGTCCCACCTGTTTTGGAGGCTCTCAACCAGATTCTCCAGAGACCAACAGACAAAGGACTTTGGGATAAATGGACTGACCTTAAACTGACTTTGGGACTTCATTCTGGTTCCTGATCTAGAGACCAATCAGAACTTTAACAGGAAAAACCCAGTGGTGGGATTTGAAGGTCTGCCACATACTAGAGCCCAACACTGGCATTTGTGTGACCTTTGGTATGCTTTTAAGCATGCATGTAGGTTCTTTTATTGTTATTATATATAGTCTCTAATGTTTTTCCCTTAAGAGTAAATGTGCTCGCTTAGAAGGAGTTGTGTGGTAACTTATCACAGCTAGCAACGCACTGTCCACAATGCTTGGAGAGAAAGCCCAGTGTAGGCACTAGTCTTCAAGCAGACTGGCTTGGTGGGGATATCACAGTTTAGATCAGGGAGCTGTGCAGCCTGGAGGGGGAAAAAAAAAAAAAAAAAAAAAAAAAAGTCAGTCAAAAGTGAGTGTGATGCAGGTCTCTGCCCAGGAAAGGGGAGAGCTGGGAACCTTGAAGTAAGTGCCCTTGGGGGATCACAGAGGGGAAAATACAGGTGCCTTTGTCCTGAAACTGACAGCATGCCTTACACAAGGAATGTTGCTAAGTAACTGCTAAGAGACCTTTGCTCAACATGGGGAAAAAAAAAAGCCACTAGTGGAATGTGGGAAAACAAGATTAACTGATTAACTCAAATTGGGACATCTTAAGTGAATTCCTAAGCAGAGGTTTATGGAACTGTTCTCTCTAATTCAGAAGTGGCTTAGTAGCTGTTCCATTTATGGTGGTGACATTAATTGAATTACTGATCTATTTCTTTGTGCAACCTTTCCAGGGCTTAGCACAGTTGCTTCTCAATGGGCTGGCAATTACTACTGAGCAGGCTAGTAAGATTTGTTTTATGACACCACTATTTGTCATTCTTGGCATTACTGTAGAGTCTAAAAATTAAGATTCCATTTCTTTTATTCAAGTGTTTGGCTGTGCTGCCACACAGCAGCTGACATCAATCATGGCAAACAGGGTCCTCTGAAAGAGGGATACAGGCTGCATTCCTCTTCCGAACTTTTGTACATTAACTGCAGAATGGAGGAAAGATTCCTTCCCACTTGGCCTATTCTCTAAGACAAACAAAATTTTGACTTTGCATATTAAATGAGCTTCTTTCTTGGGCCTCACAGGGCTTTGGCACTGTTACAAGGCACTGACCTGCTTGTGTTTTTATATTTGAACCACCCTATGTACACACACTATCTAATTGCATCTTCCTTTTTACAAAAATATGTAATATGGAGGACAGCTCCAGTGATGGGGTACAGGGACCCAGGTTCACAGCTCAGTCACAGCATTACCGGGAGAGTCAATTAATCTACCCTGTATCTCTGCTTGTCATCTGTAAAATAGGGAGAGCACTGCCATGCCCCAGAGAAGCACTGAGAGGATAAAATCCATTATGAATTACAAGATGCACAGATACTACTGGTTTAAGAGTAGCAGCCATGTTAGTCTGTATCTGTAAAGACAATGAGGAATACTTGCGGCACCTTATAGACTAACCCAGGGGTCTCCAAACTATGGTTTGGGGGCCGGAACCAGCCCACAGCCTCCATTTCTCCGGCCACCACAGCTGAGCAGGCAAGTGGAGAAGCCCCCGCTGCCCCCTGTGCAACCTGCTGCCAACAACCGGCGGAGGGGTGAGTGCCCCCGCAGTGCGGCTGGAGGAGCAAGGAGGGGGCACAGCAGAGGCTGGAGGAGCAAAGTGGGGGTGGGCGCATGGTAGCAGCCCGTAAAACTCCTTCAAACTTTGAGGTGAGGGCCATGTTAGAGTTTGAGACCCCTGGACTATAATTGTAATTATATAATTACCTACTGTGTTCCATTCTATGCATCCGGTGAAGTGGGCTATAGCCCACAAAAGCTTATGCTGAAATAAATTGGTTAGTCTACAAGGTGCCACAAGTATTCCTAGTTTTCTTTACAGATACTACTGTGATCAAGGCCACGCAAGTACCATCCTAGACAGAATTTAAAGGAAGTCAGAATTTGAAAATCAAAAGCCTTAAGAACATCAAAGGTTAGTGCTTCAAGAAGGTGGGTGTTCCTGAGGAGACCAAGAGCAGCTGTCCTCCCCTTTATCATTCCCGTAGGAACTTCTACAGCAGTGATAGCTGTATTCCTTGAGTTAGCACCACAAGTCATCCCAAGCAGTGGAGATTAGAAAACAGCTTCCAGTGCAAAGCAGTCTGTTAATGTGTTCCACATACAGCACCTCAGAGTGGTCAGATAGCTAGAGAACACTACATGTAGCCCTGCCCTAAAGATCAATCCTTTCCACTTAAAAGCTAGATAGCACATATTCTGTCCACATTATTCCAACATGAGCTATGCTATACATTAGAGCCCTATAGGCAGATTAATAGCGTTCTGATCTGAGTTCTCAGAACGGCAGCAAGGATGCTGTAGCTCATAGAAGTTGCTTGCAGAATTTGATAAGCTTTCTACTTGTTAAGGCAGGCCTTAAATTCATTAAAGAGCCATTAATGTGGTATTAAATTTTCCAGATGTCTGTACCAATGGTACCCTATAATTCTGAACTATTTTGTTTTTATGAGTTCTTGGCAGCTACCCTCCTCTCCAGGGGAGTGTACACCTGGACTTCCAGTATGAGCCTGCAAAGAGGTACTCACTTCTAGCCCCTGCACCTCTTCTCAGAGTGGTGCTCTTATTTACTCCATGTTGAAAGCCATGACTATACTACTCCCATCCCATTCCCCAGTTCGGTGCCATTCTCTGATGGGAATACAGGGTTAAGTCAAAAGTTACTCATTTAAGCAATTTTTTGAAAAATAAAACTTAAGTGTTTGAGAGGTTTCATTTTATATTAAAAAGGCCTCATCTTAAAAGGATTTGCTTGCCTTTGCCCAGTGATTACTCTAGAAACTCACATTTCATACTATGTGAAGTAAAGCATTTGTAGGAGAGTTGAGCAAAAATTGAGTAGCAGTTGACCTTAAAGCTTTGATTCCTTTTGGAAGATTGGACTCATGTTTTTTGTATTTAACCATGCACAGTGTGTAGTCTCACAAGTAGGCCATCTTGCCTAAAGGGGAGTCCAGAAAAGAAGGCAACTTTAACCCTTCAGGAGTTTTAGCTATGACAGAGGGTTCAATGTACTTAGTGAAGGACACGAGCCAAAACAGATCAAGATATTTTACCTAGAATGGTGAATAGGCAAACGTGCTAAACAGCAGCATGTGGGAAGAGTACTCAGCCATACTCCCATGCAATGCAAAGGGATCAAGGCAGTGAGGATGCCTCAAGAACACCTAGAGGCAGCTACTGTGCCCTACAATTAGGTGCCCAATCCTGTATGCTATCAAACTAAGCTGTGCACACACAATAGGAGGTGCATGGGTAGAGCTATGCCTCCAAGGCAGCTCCCCATCTACACATTAGAAATGATATCTGGGTTTGAGTTTCCACTGGATATAGACAAAAGATTAGAGTTTAAGAGCCAGCCAGGAGCAGAAAAAGCTATAAAATTAAAGCAACAGGAACTTAAAAAGTAGGACTATTCCCATGCACATAATATTTTACATAGAGCTACATGAAATGTTCCCATAGCTAAATGGTTCATGACCAAGTTGTTTGCACAAGCTAACTGCAAGCAACTAACTGTTTCTGGGTTTTGGAGCCTTAGCTCATGAGAAAATGCAACCTTTCTATACTTAGTTTCTCCTGCTCAGCTGTGCCTCCCAAACAGCCACTTCCCCTTTTCCACTTCAATATTTGACTCACTCCTAAAACTAGCTGGGTGTAACAGGTATGCAGACACTAGCATTATCACTACAACACTTCTATGCAAGAGCATGCATTAGTACAATCTCCCCATGGCACAGAAGAGCACAATGAGCCACCTTACTAAACAACCAAACACACACGCACTACTGGTTGGATAGGTCATGGGGCAGCAAGCTGTTTGGAATCCTGTTTGGAAAAGTACAGCAAAACTAGGATTCTCTTTGAGCCAATGGAGGGACCCTATGCCCTCAACGACACAAAATGTCTGTTGCTTCACAATGTTCAGTCATTCCACTGCAAGTTTGTTTACTAAGCACAGGAGCTGGTTCAATCCTTCAGTCATGGAACCTGACAAGAGGAGACCTCACCTCAACTACACTACACAAAGCTGCCTCAAAAAACCTCACCTTAGTCTGGAAAATGTTGCACTACTTTTAAACACTTCTTCGTGATGCATTTTTTAAAAAATTAAAACAAACTATGATGCTTTCATAAAGTGGCAACCTAGAAACAGGGAAATGTGAAGTGTTTACTATCTAGCATTTAGAAGTGTTTACTATTTATAGTTTCTACTGACAGACTGTTGTAGCATAGGATTCCTCCCCTTCTAAACAAAAAAACCAAACCAAACCAAACCAACATGCAAGTTTCTTAGGGCAGGAACTGTCTTGTACAGCTTTGTCAGCACTCAACAGTTAGATAATCAAGTTTTACCAGCCATGTACTTGAACTTCTGGAATTAAAACTCTGCTTCAGGGAAGTGAGCCCTTGCTTATGAAGTTCTGTGAAGAGAGCTATGGGGCAGGCAGGGGGAGGGAGAGGAAGAGAAAAATCTTTCGAGCTACTAATCCTATATCAAGCGTGTTTTAGATGTACATCAGACTAGTGGCTTTAATAAGAAAGCACACCAAGCCTGTCTAGTCGTGTACTATACAAAATTTGTTATTGTGTAACCATTGTGACAAAAAGACCTATTGAAAATGGAATTGTTTTGGCCAGGAACATAAGTAATCAGCTTGGCAAGCTAATATGCTACGTGCACATATATCCACTACAGTGGAACCTCAGAGTTACGAGCACCAGAGTTACAACTTGATTGGTCAACCACATATCTTATTTGGAATTGGAAGTACACAATCAGGCAGCAGTAGACAAAACCCTCACAAAACACAAATACAATACCATACTGTGTTGAATAAAGGGGAAAAAAGTTTAAAAAAATTAGACAAGGGGACAAAAACTCTTCTGTTCCATTTAAATTAAGTGGTGTTTTTCTTCTGCATAGTGAAGTTTTCAAGCTGTATCAAGTCAATGTTCAGTTGTAAACTTTTGAAAGAACCACCATAATGCTGGTAACATTTCAGAGATAACAACCACCTCCATTCCTGAGATGTTCGTAACTTTGAGCTTCTACTGTACATGCTTCTTTTCCACAGGTATCAGATAAGTGAATTTAGATTGCTCCATAAACTGATGTTTTGAACTTATGTAGGTTAGTCTACCCACACCTTCCTGGCTTCGGTCAACTCAAAATTTGAAATGCAGACCCTCCAGACCCACTATTCTTGCCTGATTTTGCAGCAACTTCCCCCCCCCCCCCCACCACCCCATGATGTTGGAGATGCAAAGACAGAAGAAGATATAGTTGATCTTCTAACCCACAGAATTTGGGCCACTGATTTTACACTACCATTACTCAATAGAAACTGCTAGTCAGTTAATTTGGCTAATGTAATACTATATAGAGCACAGTTTTAGGAGACTGTTATTGCAAGTATAAAACTATTATGTCCAAACATATAGATGCACCAGGCTCAAGGCATTTCTAGCAAGCTATTAATTAGTCAGGCACCCACCGACATCTGCATTATTTAACCATCCAGTATCCAGGGATTTAATTTGGCTAAAGAGAAAGGCAGGGCCGGATTTCCGATTAGACACGTGCCTAGGGGCACCAGGGACACCTGACCTCTCTACAGCGGTGTGTGCCAGGAACATCAGCCGCAGGCAGGGTGGGCGCTGACGAGGCTGTGCCCATGGTGTAAATCCAGCCCTTAGCCTAATTACTCCGATTACTAATTAGCAGACACGGGGGCACTTACTCAAGTTGACTAGGAGACATCAGTCCGCACAGGTGGGGTTTTGCTCCCCTTTGGCTGTGAAAGCCATCGCCGATCACAGCCTACTCACTGGAGGTGCATCTGCCCCATGGCTGGTGGGGCAGCCCCGGGCTCGAAGACGGAGGCGCCACCCCCAGGAGTGGTTGCGGGGGTGGGGAGGGAAGAGACGCCGGGGGATGTCGCGAGACACTTGGCGGACGGTGACTGCTCAGCATCCGAGCCCCGCCGCTTTTCTGGGCGCACCTGTCGCGACGCCAGGCCCGGCACGGGACGCGCCGTGTCCGGGCTCTGGCAGCGCCGAACAGGCGGCTGCCGCTCAGTCAGGGCGGCGACGCGCGCTAGCAGCTGCCGCGGGCTCTGCCCCAGCCCGGCACCGCGGGCCCCCATCTCACCCCCCGCCCCGCGGGTCCCTGTGGGGGTGGGGGAGAGAAAGGGGGTCGCGTCTCTCACCAACGCCGCGAGACAGCGGGGTGGGGGTGGGGGGGGAGCCTGCCACGCGGGGCGCTCCGGCTGTTGGGCGGCGGGGGCGCGCGTGCAGGGAACCGCCCAGCGCAGCCGGCGGCCGCCGCGAGAGGGAGGGAGCGAGGGGTGATCTGCGGACCGGCCGGACCCCCAGTCACAACACAGCGCCCCGGGCGGATACTCACCGCGGCGCAGCACCTCAGGGACTGACTCTCGGTAGCTACCGCTAAGGCGGCCCCGGCGCCTCTTTAAAAGGGTCCTGGCGCCGCCGGGGCGGGGCTAGCGGGGAGCCGAGCCCAGCCCCGCCCCGCCCCGCCCTCCTGCCCGGCCCGGCTCGGCTCCGCGCCCCGCCCTGGCCGGTCTCTTGCCCCGCGCCGCAGTCGCTGGGGGCCTTTCACCGGCGGTCTCAAGCTCAGTCCCTCCCCCGCACGCCCCGGCCGTGGGTCAGAGGCCGACGCCCCGGGGAAAGCGGGGACCGTTGGCGGGAGTCGGGCCGGGCTCGTCCGGGGAGCTGGATTTCAAAGCTTGGCGGCCGTCCGGGGTGTATTAATCTAGGGCTGGGCGTGGGGGTGGTTGGGATCTGGGTCCCCGGCCCTTCCCCCTGTTCTCTCCCTGCTCCCACCCCACAGCGTGTCACACAGCTGAGCCTCACCACCGGGTCTGAGACTGAATGTCGCCTAAAACGGGAATCCGGGGTGACCCCAGCAAACCAGGTTCAGCCTGCACGTTTCGCTCCGCTTTCTTCCTCCAGAGTGTCCATAGCAAGCGTCTGGAGTAAGTGTTCAGGCTCCGTTAGCACGGATCCTTCAGAGCCCGCTTCGCAGGATGGTGCTAATCAGGTGGTGGACCTTAGGGGGGAAAAATACCCCTGTAAAGCAGAAAATCTGACTAGCAGAAAACCCTTGTTTCTGGATAAATGTGTATTCTTAATGAGCAAATAATTGTGTGAGCAGCACTTTTCCGCTCTTGAAAGTCAGAAACCTATAACCTCTTGTTACTGAAGAGAGGGATTTGCTAATAAAACAAAGCACTTACATTTCTACAACACCTTTCATCCAAGAGGATCTGAAGGTGTTTTACAAAAGCCAAAGGGCCTTGAATACCTTCAGCACCTTTTGAAATGCAGCCACTTCTGGGGCAGAGTGTAGCATCTGAGTTACAGGATAGAAGGATAAGAAGCGAAAAATCCTCTATGCAATAATTATATAGAAAAGTACATATCCAAATTACAATTTAACCATGGCTAAAACCCCCTATACTCTTGCACAAATGCTGAGGGATCTTTATTGCCCACAAATGGACATAACCTCCTTTTTAAATCTGATCAGGATGGTACCTCTGTCAGTGCAGCACCTTAAGATATGTTGAATTTCATATAGACTAGTGGTGAATGTGGGTTTTGAATATTGTTTTAACAATGTTTAATTCTGTGCACACCACCCAGTTAAACTGTGTTAGAAAACAGTTCTCTGGGAGCCATGCCTGAATTGTGTTTTAATGTCATTTTAAACATGGCTCCTTCTTTAGTATCAACAGGACCAAGTGTGCTGATTGTTTTTGATTCCTCTCTATCTACAGTGTTTGATCAGGAAGAAGCCCAGGTTTACTTTCCCCTGTTTATTAACCAAATACTAAATCAGCGGAGTATTCAGACAAAGGTGCTCTTTATCTTATTTCAGCACAGGGAGTACTTTCTCAGCAAACTCTTATGGGTGGACATTTTTGTACAAAACACTATAATTATTCTACAGTGAAATGCCATTTTTGATACTGGCATTAACCCAGATAGCACATTTTGTGTAAGCCCTAAAGCACAACACCTGCTTCAAGTTCAGAGACCACAAATTATCTGTATTATAAGATTAAAAATTACATGCACAACAGGCATGTGAATAACAAGAACAAATGCTAGCTTGCCTCTCCCATTAGAATGATATAATAGGAGTACTTAGTGTTCAGAAGTAGCTGCCTGTGTCTGTGATGGTTACTTGCAGACATTTTCCTTCCTTATTATTATTTTTCTTTATCACTGCAGTGAATGATGAAGGGCCACATTCTGCTGCATTGCTTATGCACTCCTTTGAACTTTACTCCAGGTTCAAACTCATTGCTCACTCTCTTGTGGAGTAAGGTCGTACTCACTGTAAGTACCCATGGCAGTCTGCCCTAAAGTGATTTTCCACAGCAATGCAGCACAAACATTGCTATCATTTATGTTTTGAGAGGCCCTACAGGCTTTGGGGGAAAAGAAAAACAAAAAGAAGCAGTTTGTTAGCTGACTTTCATGTCCTTCCTTTGAGACTGCAGTAAGAGAAAGGATCTCCAAAATAACAGAAGAGAGGTGTGACAGAGCCAGAAGTTTAGCTACTGCAGATTCTGTTTATCATGTCTAATGCACATTTCCTCTAGTCTGACCAATCCCGCTCCCAGCCCCACAGTGAGCTAGCTTGGAGCTAGGATATTTATCACTTCTCCATGGGTCGCCTCCAGATGCTAAGAAGTTTTTTGTTTTGATAAAACTTTCTAAAGACCATTATAAATATAAACAAAGGAAATCTAAATTAGAATCAACTGACTTTACAATTCTGTTAGGAGTCTGAAAGTACCTAACACAGGGAAATTCAGAAACCAACTAGCACTGTTTTTGATAAGTTGTCTTTTTGTATCTAAAGTCTGAGACCTGTACAAAAGTTTGACACTGTGGAGTGAGTTAAGATAAATTAGCTGACGGTCTTAATTCCAAGACTAAGTTTCCCCACTTTTGATCTTTTGTCAGTCTAATATAGGGACATAACTATTGGGCAAAGGAAGACAATCATAAGTTTGTTGACACATCAATGACTGTGTTGACACACAGGAAAACATCCAGAAAAAAATTAACAGTATTGTATATTTAAGTATTCTGTATAGCTCTGTATTCATTATACTTTGTAGAATCACTGTCTGAAAACAAGAATCAGGACCCATTCTTCCTTGTGTTTTGCTTTTCTCCACATAATATATTCGTGTTGATTCTGGTTGTTCCTGTTAATAAACATAAACTTTCCAGTCAAGGGTGCAAAAATTGAGATTTTTCTGTACTTTCAAAGGTCATAAAAGGAGGAAATTGTATAATTCAGAACTTTGTACAGATAAAATTTGCATCTGGTTCCGTAGCACCTTATCTCATTACCTTCCCCATGTTTAATCTGCATCCCTGAACCAGGTCTTTGTTGCCCACAAATGGACACAGCCTCCTACTTATATCCGATCAGAAGGATGGCACTTCCATCAGTGCAGCACCGCAAGATATCATGCTGAATTGTTAATTCCCACTCTTCATTGCTGAATCCTCTGTCTGACCTCCACCCTGCCTCCTTCAACATTGCTCATCTACCCCATCTTCCGGTCCTTCTGTGACTTCCAGTCTATCAATGACCATGACTTCTCTTCTACTCTAAGAACCTCTCCCTTCCCTCTCTTCCCTTTCCTCCATTGTCTCAGTCATTGACACCTCAGTTGACCATCACAAGGTCTGCCCAGCCAAGCTCATTCCCTCCAGTCACTGCTTATTTGAATAAACATGATTGTTTTGCTGCTACTTGTTCTCCCTGTTTGTTTGTTACGCCCTATGTTAAGATGTACATTCTTTGTGAGGAGGGGGGGAAAGAGATTTTTAAAGAAGAAATTGTCTTTTTCATTATATATGAGTACAGCACCTACCACTTGGTGAGGGGAGGCTACTCCCTGTTTCAGGCCTCCAGGCACCACAGTAATATAAATAATGATAAAATCATAATTGGCTCCTGTGCCATTTTGGGAGCTTGTGAGCAGGAGCTCCTCTTTCAGACAAATAGTAGCACAGGGGCAGTGCTGGGAAAATAAAACTGGAGGCCACTGGAGCCTGGGGCAGGGAAGAGGAGGAGTTGATGGGCTAGAAGCTTGACTCACAAACCTGGACAGCCAACCCCATCTTCTCAATAGCCTTCACAAACATGGTTAGGGCCATTCTGACACATGCAGCCAGGCCAAGCCAACATCTGGAGAACGATTTTACTTCACAGCAGCAGGAGCCCAGATGATGTAAAAAACAACCAACTTCACAGGGAATGTCCCCAAAAGCCTCAGCTACCATAGACATTGGGAATCACAAGAAGGCAGATCCCCCAGCCAAGCAATCACCGCCTATTTACGAGAGAGGATTGCCAGCCTGCCCAAGTCTGGACATAGGAGAAGAAAGAAGGAGATTCCAGTGTCCAGGAGGTGGGAGTGAGGCCTGGCTGCCAGGCTAGAATTCAAGAGTAGGCCAAGATTTGGACCAGCTCTATTCCAGAGCGATGTGTTTGCCTTGCAGTGGAATATCACAATAGTGAGCATTGTTAGCTAGGAAAGAGCTCTAGGGTGAGTTAAAACTTGGGCTGTGTGCAGCCAGACACAGAAAGGTTTCATGTGCATTTAAAGGGGGCGTGTCATTCTAAATACATCTTTCTTCAATTGGTCCTATAGAACTTCAATGCAAAGGGCAGTGTGTATGTGCCCAGTCACTATAAAAGTAATGAAAAAAGGCTTTCTTTGTCCATCTCCTATAAATCAACATTTAGACTCACTACGGTGTGTGCGAAAGGCAGGTTTGGGGGTGGGTTCATTTTCATTTGTTTAGGGTTTTTTTTGTTTTTGTTTTTTGCCTTTTTTTTTTGTTTGTTTTTTGCAAGTGGAGCTTTATTTCCCTGACACTAAGTCTGGATAAAGCTGGATCCTCCACTGTTTGGCCCCAGCTCCCAAATTCCACTGCTTAAATCAGTGGTGGGCAACCTAATCCTCTGGCAGGCCCCAAGTCAGTTTGTTTACATTGGCTGTCTGCAGGCACAGATGCCCACAGCTCCCAGTTGCCACAGTTCACCATTCCTGGCCAATGAGAGCTGCGGGCATCCGTGTCTGCAGACGGTCAATGTAAATAAACTGTCTCCTGGCCCACCAGCGGATTACTCTGATGGGCCGTGTGTGGCTTGTGGGCTTGAGGTTGCCCACCACTGGCTTAAATGGAGAACAAATCTGGCTACTACAATTTCCCACACAACCCTCCATCCCCACCCCTCTGTAAAAAAACCTCACCCTAACCTCTGACATCCCTTGGTGCAAGAGTGCCACAGCCACAAAAATCCAGATTTGGTACTGGATCCAGCGGTCACTCTGAGCTCAGCAAATTATAATTAGAAAAATGTTTTAGGTTTGAATAAAAAGATTTGAGAACATTTACTGACTTTTTTTGCTCCTTTTAGAACAGTAGCATATATAGGTTTAGATTGTTGGTAGGGAAGTGTTATTCTGTTTCCTTCTGATTTCCTTGCCTGTGCTGAATGATTTTATAAAGTTTTTGAAGGTATCAACAAGCAGCACTCTCCCTTCACTTTCAAAACTTTTGATACAAAACATGCTCACTCTCACCAGATCTTTGGTCAGAGCTGTGCCGTAATATGTGACAGTAGGTTGGGTTTTCTTTTTTTTTTTTCTTTTTTTGAGGCTGAATAAATTAGTTTGTCTGACCTGGTTTGCTTCCAGAACATTTGTTGTATGTCGCAATCTTCAGCCGTTTTACAAACCACTAAGGTCTTTCTACCCACCTGGGATCATCTTATCCTGGATTGCTCATATAAGTGTTGTACCATCTTCTGTCTACTTATAACAAAGAATGTCAACCTGCTTTTCTATTACTGCTCCTTGTTATTATTTTGTGTGTGTGTGGAGGGGGATTATTCTGGTTCTTCCTTTCTGGATTTTAATGAGCCTTTGATAGTTATACTCTGACCTGATTATTATTCAGAACATCTTGTACTATTATTAAAAGTGTTCTTGTGAATGCTGAAATACTGTAGTCAGTAAAACAACAATAAAAAGATTTGTAAGTCCCTCCCTCGATATGAAAGATTATTTTAAACCCAAAGGTAGCACTTCTCGTTGCTATTAACCTTAAAAGCCGAGTATTACTCAGGGATATCCTCAGTATCTCAATTAATTTTTCATAACCCGTTCATAGCAAAGGGGGATTGTAAAGTAAGCTTTACACAGTATTAGTGAGAAAGAGAAGAGAAAGCAATTCATGCTGTGTCACCTTTATTTGTCCCTTATCAGAAATGCTTTTTCCTTCTCTAAATTTGCGTACATTTTAGTACTGCTTTCCTCATATATAGTGCTTTTCAGTCATAAGTCTCAACCAAGTGTTTAATTTATTGAACAAAAATATAATCTAATGATAAATCAACAAAATTTGAACAAATGAACAAAGAAGGAAGTATAGGCAACATAACTGTAGAGTTTACTGTACAAAGACCTATGATTATGACTTTTGAATGAGCTGTTAAGTTCCAAAAATATAAAGTTAGTTAGAGATATATGTCCAAGGAATCTTCTGTATAAGCAAGTTACATTTTTTTAAAGTAATTCCCCTACCCTGAGAGGTTTTCTTTGTAAATTCATAAAATTCTAGCTAATCTAAAAAGCCCTGTTTGTTTACATGTGTTTCACCTGTACGGAAATCATTATCACCTAGTGACAATGAGCACTTACTTTTTTAATGATTACTGAATTACATGATCTTCCACTCCTAAATGAATAAAATTCTATCAAATCAACAAACAATTGCATCTTTTTTTGCCTGTATATTACCTATGGGAAGATCATTGATACTACTCAACATCAAGGTCATAGGTCAGATATGTAACCTTATTTCAATCTATGCAAAGTGACCTTGTGAAAGACATACAGCATGACATTCAATGCCTAATAGTTTCAGAGGAGTTTTTTTATTCACCCATTGGCTTTCATTAAAGATTTGCCCGCTTTTAAGATTAGAAAAGATTATTTTTAAGGATAAGCTTTGCTCTAAATGATAACTAATGCAGCTTTGCTCTAAATGATAACTAATGCTGACCTGCATCTGTACTTAGGGCCTGATCCAAAGCCCAGAGAAATCAAGGGGAATATTTCAACTTTGGATCATATTCTCAGAATCCAGTTCAGCAAACGGTTCTGCTCGGTAGTCCTCATGCCCTAGTGGAGTCCCATTGACTTAAATGGGGTCCTGATATCTGCAGGGCTCTACACACATGCAGGTCAGTCTGCCGTCACAAGGCCTCAGTTTTTCTGAAATATGCCTGCAAATAGACTGTACTGTTTTACAATCCTTAGATGGGGGCTTTCAAAACATTTTCAGCCAGGTTTGATCAAGGCTGTAAAGAAATCACATTCTTGTAAAGGGCTCAGCTCTTCATTAAAGAAGCGTGAGTGGAATGAAATCCCTTGTTTAAGCAACTCTTTATAATACATTGAAGAGGCAGATGTCTTATATTTATTCTGTTTTTTCTTCCCCATGTTTAAATCCTGGTTGAGGTTTCTGTAGGCTTATCAAAAACCCACAAAGAAGATGAAAGAAACATACAATTTGTATTTAATCCTAAATACATCTAGTGAAGTAACGTGCCATGCAGACCGCTAGTGCTGATGCTATCAGGGTCATTGAGCTTTAGAAGCTGAGCAAAATATTGAAGTTATTATATTCAAGTTCTGAGGTTTTCAGAAGAGATCTCAGAAAAGCTTAGCAAAACTTGAACTCCATTTAAGGTGCCAGCTCAGCAGAATGCTAATACCTGTATTAATAATGACGTCACTCTGCTGGCAGGGAACGTAATTTTGGTTGAAAGCATTGGTTTCCTTAATAAAGGTTGACTTACTCACTGTGCTCAGAGGGCCAGATTGTGCCATGGAAAAACCAATGGGTGAGGGCTTAACTGATCTCAGAGATTTACAGGAGCTGTCACTGTCTGACAGAATTTCATTAGTGCAGAACTAAAGCTGAGGTCCCAAACAGCTTGTTTCAATAATGCTGTGACTTTCTTTGAAGACAGCAAGGAAGTGCTTTTAATATTTGATTGCAGACACAGAGTGGCTATCGAGGTGAAATGGTCTGACTTTGCCACAACGTGGCATGACTGCTGAGGGGTTTGCTGGGAATGGGCTCAGACTGGTCACACAGCAGTGTCTGATATGGGACCATCTGATTAGCAGATGGCACTAGTGCCATGAGATGAAAAATCAGAAGACAAACCAAAATATATCAATGAGATTTATTTCCAATCTCATATGTTCACAAAATCTGTTCCTAGTGTGAGCACCCTATGGCCTGCCCAAGCACTGTGGCACCATTGCATCTAGCTTCATAGCCTGTAAGAGCAGAAAATATAAAAGAAATTACCCCAGGGTAGGGGATCATTGTTGCATTCTCTGTTTGCCAGCTGGAGAGCATCACTTCAGGCTTGACTGTGTCACCCCTCTTTTGCTAGCAACCAACCCCTCTCAGACCCACTTCAGATCTAATTTTCTTGGCTGACTGTGAGATCCTAGGTGACCCAACCCACTGTAAGCTTATGTAGGAAAGGAGAGGAGGGCTCCAAGGACTCCATTGGTGCCAACTGGCAGAGGGCATAGGAAATGCATAGGATTTTACAGGGATCCTCTGGATCGAATACCTGCATAATAGTTCACCAAAGGGAGGCATGTGAGGTCTCTATTGACAGCCAGTAGCCTACTGGTCATCATAATCATTGTGAAATGTATGGGTGGATAATATTTAAAGAGTTATGTAGCTTATGTTGTTACGGTCTTGGAGTTAAGGCTGGTCGCCTGAAAATGGTGTATCTTGGAAATGTTCCTTTCAGGCAGAAGGTATAAGACACCTGTTTACCTGTCTGGCTATTTGTGTATTGTATACCTCACACTTTGTACCTATTTACATACTGGGTCATGGGCTGAATGAATGAAATACTGAGAGATCTGCAAGAGAAGTCGTCTACGGTATTAAATGAACAACCGGGAGTGCCCTGTTGATGAATAAAGCTAAAGGTTTAGTCTAGTATATCTGGGAATACAAGAAGACACACTAAATATTTCACCTGGCAGGCATACTGACAATATGCTTATCTCATGAAAGGAGGGTCACAGCCAGCCTGGCTGTAAAGGACTGGAAGGATTTTGGGTGAGCAATACTCTACAGACCTGACGGTATCTTGTTAATTAAGTTTAGGCTCTAGGAGGCATGTTATAATTTTATTTTATATGTGTCCATTTGTTTCCATACTTGTATTTGCTACTGCTTGAATCTCTATGCTTTGTTTGTTCAACTTGTATTTCATTTCACTACAAATATATCTAAGTGTTGGTGTTTTAACTGGAGCAGTGATCTGCAGTGGATGTGGTAAGCTGGAGTGCACTGTCTCTGTGGAAGCAGTGAATCTGAGTGTCCAATGGACCAGAGGCCTGACATTCCAGGCAGAACATCGGCAGGTTTGAGGGTTGGGGTGTGCCAATTGCTAAACTGTATTGTGACAGTGAGGCCTGTGAGGCCTAGAGGGGTGTGAATGGTGTCATGGTTGCCGGTGGACTTGGGGAGATGACCCACAGCAGGCACAGACAAGACTTCCTCATGCTAAGGGCAGATTGTAGTGAAGTGCTTCACAGCCCTAGGTGCTCCTGGGAACTGTCACAAGTTCCCTTCAAAATTCCATGAGATTCTCCTAATGGAATTTCCTTTGCATCTTGCCATCAAAGGAGAGGGACTCTGAACCTCACGGAAGAAACCAGGGGTTGTAATCTATAAAAACTCAGCAGCATGCTAAACTTCACTGGAAAATCATACCTCATATCTGTGGATTTTGGCCTCTCCACACTGTTCCTTTGGCCTCCCTCCTTTGGCAGCATGGCTTGCTTATGATCCATGACACCACTGTCTTTTCCCCACAATGACCACACCCTTACCTCTCCCCTCTGAGGAAGGTGGATGCAATGGAAAGGGAGGGACACTAATCCCCTGAACAGATTTCTGTCAGGAAATCTGCCAGGTCCTAAGGGGAGTAAACTGAAGTGAGTGGTTGCTCCGTAACTCCTTTCTCCCCTAGCATGTCTCCTCATAATTATAGGGTTTTAATAACATGGAGTTTCTATAGAGGAGGTTGGTGGGATCACATACTATTTTGTCTCTTGTATATGTGATAGGCAGTATCAGAAATACACCACAAAAATCCTTCATTTTCAGTTTGCAGTAACAAAATATTGAAGGGTGGTTGTTCTCCATTCTGTGGAAAACCTACTGAAGGAAAACACTTACGCTCAAAGATACAAGGACTGCTGATGAGCCAGAATTGTGCTGTCTTAATCACCTGGCAAAGCTGAATAGGTGGCATTGCTAAAAGGGCTTTGTTGTGCTTCTTATTACAGCATGGGGAGCTTGTTTTTAACAATTCAGTTGTTTTTATTTAAACTTTACCTAACAGCAACCAGAACCTGCAGCCTACTATTGTCTGTTCTGCCCCCTGTCTGGGATGACCAAAATGGAGACTGACCTTTGATCTCTGCAGCCATACCCCTCATCCGTATATAAAAATAGTAGCATCTCGCCACAAGGGCGGTGGGCATAGTCTCCAGTCCATATTGATTGACGATGTGTGGCTAAGAATTGCTCAAATTCAGGGGAGCACAGTCTTTATGTGCACAGCAGCTGTACTGCTGCTTCTCTCTGGCTTCCTGGTTGTACAGCAGGCTCAATAGCCATGCTCTTATTGGTCCCCCAGTGCCACTGCATTCCTGTGGCTCTTCCAAGAGGGTTGACAGGGTACACACAGGAAGCCAATCTGTCATAAATTCCATTACTTTGGGAAAAGAATATACAAGACCAGTTGTTCCCCTTTTTTGCCTGTGCTGTCTGACCTGTATAGTTGGTGTGCAGGGCTAGTGGTAGCTACCACTTAATGATTCCGTTTAGCTGTATTTTCCCAGGTATAACTTAGTTATATGCTGTGTAATGAAATGATGCATATGATCCTCAAACCTTAAGTGTTACAATTGCTATAGCTGGCACAAGTATTTTAATGACTTCTTTTACTAATTATTTATCTACTTTTATTGGTGCAAATAATTAAATGTACCCTGGAAAGATTGATTGTGTGTATGTGTGTGTGTGTGGCAGAGGAGAGGGGGGAGGTTTCAACAGGAAAAGTATGTCAAGACTGAATGCTTGCAGTTGTCACTGTGTGGTAATTAGTTAATACTGACCTATAGGCCAACATAATCTACAGTGCACCCTCATTACTGTCAACAGGACACCTAATCCGAGACATGCTGCACAGACTCTACACTACTGAGTAACCAGGCAGCATAACGCATTCTTCTCTTATGTGGTTTCTTTGGATGCTAATGTATATCACTCCCTACCTCACATATTGAGAAAAACTAGCTGTGCATAGTAAGACCTATGGTCATTCAGCATTGCACAATCTTGGCAATGATGTTCGTATCCTGGCACAAGACCAAAGCAGCAGTACAGCTACAAGGGCATTCAGGGCTACTTCTCTGTGCTGTTGACAGTTAGTTTTCAAGCCTTTGCTTATTAATTGTCTTTAGCAATGTGCTCCACTTTGGGCGGACCCGGTTATATAACATACACTGTGTAACAGCGCACAAACCTAGTTTTCCAAGACAAAACAGAAAATGTCCAGTACACTTGTCTCTAGCTACAAAACACTCATGTAGAAAGAGAAGAGAGCACTAAAGAGATTTCTATAGAAGAGATTTCTGTAGAGTGTTGTTTTCTTTTTTTCAAGTGATATAAAGAATCTTCAGATAAAGGGAAATTCCTCAGATAAAACCGACCCAACCTACAAAGTTTTCCTTACTTGTGTTCCAAAAGCAGCTTTGATTATTGAGAGTGAAATAGTCTTTTGAATCAATTATTCTTTTATGTCGGTTTGCTTTTGACATTTCATTGGGCCTGGAGAGTGAGCCTGTGCTGTTCTGCTTCTGATCGATTTCACTCTCTGTTGAAAGTCAATTTATCATTTTGGTTGACATGCATCAGCACACGGCTGTAGTATTCACTTGTCCAGCATTGCAGGGGAATGTTTAGTTTAACAAACTGAATTTTGTTTGTATTTGCTTACAGCTCATGAAAATAATTAATTAATAGCAATTTCTTGCATGATGGGACCTCTAGGTTCAACTGTAAATAATAATTTTAAAAGCTTATTGCCCCATAAAGTTGATGGCCTTTTACACATGTAGAAGGACACTCACTCTTCCTCAAAAAACTTGTAGTGTAAATAAAACAAGACACGAGCATGTGAGTTCAGGAGAGGATGACTATGGGGGTTATTGCTTGAAAAGGTGGAATTTAAGGGGAAACTCAAAGGTGATGAAGGAGGATGCTGTGTGGATGTGAATAGTGGGAACAATATAGGCACTGTGACGGGTTGCCCCCTTTTAACTTGCCACCTGATATATTATATCAAATGTAGGCTCCTTGTCCACATCTGCAAGGTCCTACATAATCTTTCCATTAGATACTTCTCTATTCTTATTTCCCCCTTCTACATGTAATCAATGGAAAAGATGACCAAACCATTGACTATAGTAGGGACAGTAAGATAATGGTATATTTTGGAAATAATAAAAATAAATAATCCATACTTCTATTAGTAGTAGGTCTGTCAAACCTTTTCTGCAGAAAAGGAAACCTAATTTTATAGCCTCAGCTGCCTGGTCTCAGTAAGTAAAAACATTTTCTGTAAATCACAGGCATTTTCTGTGTTACTCCGGAGTGCTGGGTGCCATTTGTGTTGCTAGAATAATTCCCCTGGTACTCTG
The DNA here is from genome assembly GCA_007922305.1 of Dermatemys mawii. Taxonomy (NCBI): domain Eukaryota; kingdom Metazoa; phylum Chordata; order Testudines; family Dermatemydidae; genus Dermatemys; species Dermatemys mawii. Next base: position 56,195,666 of record ML677341.1, read on the forward strand.
ATGCTTCTTTTAATGCATCATAGAAGTGCATTACCTGAATTCTTAATAAACAGCCCATTGATAAATATTCTGTTACCATCAACAATTATTTTTAACTCCCCCCCTCCCCCAAAAAAGTATACCTCCTGAATGCAAAAGTAATTTGTCTAAAAGTAAAGTTTATAGAGCCTGACTTAGCAGGTAGAATTTTAAGGAGGATTTAATATATCCATAATGAAGTCTCATTCACCATAGCCACATACAATGTTATTTATTCTGCCCAGCAGACTTTAGTAGAAACAGATGTGGGCCATTTAAATAAAATGTCTTTTTCTAACCCAACCCAATGAAAATATTATAGTGCCACTGAAAATCTTTTTTCTGAGATTTTATCTACTGTTCCCCATTCCTTTTCTTCTCTAAATTGCAGTTTCCTTTTGGCTTAAGTATAAGTTATGGCCTGCAATATTTCCCCTTGCATCTTCTGTACTTTTACTAGTGTTTTCTTTCCTAAAGTAAAACATTCTTTCTACCTTTTACTTACTGATTCATTACTACTCCAAGTATAAATTCATAGATTCTCAAATTTCTTCCCATGTTTTCCAGTTTGTTTCTTTCTCCTTATTTCCTTTCTGGCTGCTTTGAACAGACTATTTAAAACATACAAAACCCAGATTTTCCAGCTAAATCTATTCTAAGCAGCTTGTGCTGTTATGGATGTGAGCTATAGAAGTTAGAACCATAAAAGTGGTTTTACAAAGGTAGATCATGCCACCAAACTGATCTCTGTCTTTGAAGAGATAACTGATTTTTTTTAGACAAAGGAAATACAGTAGATCTAATGTACCTGGATTTCAATAAGGCATTTGATAGCATTCCACGTGGGAAATTATTAGTTAATTTGGAGAAAATGGGAATTATTATGAGAAGTGAAAGGTGGATAAGGAACTGGTAAAAGGGGAGACTACAATGGTTTCTACAGAAAGATGAACTCTCCAGCTGAAGGGAAGTTACTAGTGGAGTTCACCAGGGATTGGTACTGGGACTAATTTTATTTAACATTTTTACTAATGACCTTGTGTGACCGGAGTCCCTGGGGAGCCGCACTGAGGGTCACGCATTTAGGGTGAACTGCAAAGAATGGGGCAAACAATCCCCAAAGCTGGTGGATATTCCAATACTTAGATTTACCAAGCTAGCACAAAACAGCTTCTACAATACCTCACTAGTTACCCAGAAGCCAACAACACAGTTCCCTTAAAGCAACCTAGCCTCAGGCCTTCACCCAGGCACCTAAATCAAATATGATGAGGATTACTGAAAATCTTACTCATCGTATAAGAAAGTTCTATCCCAAAGGATCAGACACATTACCTCCCAGATCTTACCCAAATACACATTTACAGCCAATCCTTCTTAATTAAACAAAAATGTATTAAAAAAGAAAAGAGAGAGAGAGTATTGGTTAAAAGATCAATTTACATATAGATATGAGTACAGTTCTGAGATCAGATTCATAGTAGAGATGGTGAGCTCTTTAGTTGCAAAGAGATCTTTCAGAATTAGTGCCATTAGTCCAATGTCTGTGTTCAGGGCAATCCAGTTAGGACTGGAGATCTTAGCCTTATGACTTACGCTTCCTTAGCCCGAGCCCCGCAAGCCCAAGTCAGCTGGCATTGGTCAGACGTGGTGTAGACATATCTCGGTTGCCTAAAAGTTGATCACTGCAACAGTCAGCATCGCAATGCTATGCCCCTTTGTGAAGTTAGCTCTTATGGCTCACCATACCAGAGCAGACCAATGGTTGACATAGTCCAGCATCCTAGTTAGATTCTTAGCTGGTGTGAATTGTCGCAGTGCCATTGGAATCATTACTTTCCTGTCTCTATATGTTGCATAATTGCACAACACTATATGATGGGACAAAATTCTTCTTGACTCCAGCAGGTGATCATGAAAGAGGAAAATTGGTAGCATTTTATAATGGCTCTTCCAGCTACTGTAGCTTCAGATGTTGTTTTTATTCAGTCTAACTCTTTTATTCTAAGTCTAACCCTTTCCTGACTCTTATTAAGCTAATTGCCTCAGTAATGTCCATGGCAATTCATTATAGTGTTTACTTGCTTGCATATAAAAGTATTTCCTTTTATCCATTTTATTCAACTTCCCTTTTAATTCCATGAAATGCTCTGTTGTTCTTGCATTATGGGAAGTGCAGGGCACATTATGGTACATTGTCTTTTAAATCCCTCTTTGTGTAAGAGCGGTATTGCTCCCTCACTCACACACCTGTACGCTCTTCTTTGGCTCTTTTTTAGTTTTGCTATTGCCAGTTTGAGATGAGATGAAAAATCAATGCCATGTGTAATGTTCAGCATTTTCATATGGGTGGTTGGGATAGCATAGGTCTTTACAGTATAGGGCATTGTTTACCAAGTGCTTTAAAGCAGCATCTGTGCAGAGCCAGATCTAATCTTAGAACACATAATAGAAGGAAAAGAGGTATTACAGAGATCAAAGTTGGTTAGGAAAGATCTGGGCCCTCATTTGAATTTGAAATTGAAATCCATAGCTCACATCTAAATTATTAAAACTATGCTGTTTTTCCTATTGCTTTCCATTCCCTTTGCATTTTATTCTTTTTTTCTTTGTATAATGAAATGCCCCTAGAGCCTGACCTATTCTTAGTTTGTGTCCTCTTATTCTTGTAGTGAGCACTAGATCAAGTCATCCTCTAGCACACAGTCCTTTTCATGGCTTTCACAATTTTGAATAATCTCTCTTCTCCAAAGAGCACAGATCTATGGCCATGAACTTTTTGAATAACTCAGACCAAGTCTCTGTATTGTTCTCGTTTGCCTTTTCCGTTCCATGTTTACAATTTAATTCTTTATTCATGTTTTAGATGTAGAACAAGAAAGAACTAGTGGAAGACTAAATATATAATGGAAAACAGTGATGCAGGATATTTCTGGTATGTTAGCATTTAAATATAGTTATAAATAATTGGTTGTGTTGATTAGACACAGGCATGTATGATTTACTAAATTTCATCTTAGTCATAAATGGTAAATCACTGTAAGGAGTTCTTCTTTGATTAAAGGTGTCTGTCATTATTGGCATTAAATAATATTCTTTCCAGAACTGCTAAACCATTTATGGAAATAGACCGGTTTGTTATTTTGGAAATAGATAAAGTCTTTCATTTAGTTTTTTGGCACTCAACATAGCTCTTAAAAACATTTTGCTTTGTTATGGTTTAGATTTTCTGTTGCTGTTAGTCCTAGGATTAGGTGTAATCTTTTTTGGATGTCTTCCCAGAAGGTTTAATTTTTGTGTGTGTGTGGGGGGGGTGGCATTTATAGGTCTTTTGTAGCAATGTACCTGCTTCATTGCAATGTCAGCATTTATAATTTGTTCCAAGATCAGTGGCTGTCATTGTTACCGTTTACAAGAGCCCCCGGAAGTCAGTGAGACTCTGGGAGTAGGGGTCTGCCTGCAATTTGCTGTATTGCTGCCTCAGTTTTTATGTTGTCTTGATTCCAGGAATTCCCATTGATGTCCTTGTGAGTTTGCTTGGGTAGGGATTGAGTCAGGCTTCAGTTCAGCATATGCATGATTCCTATTAGCTTGAATGAGACTTAAGCAAGAGTTTAAAGTTAAGAATGTACTTAACTAGTTTGCTGAATTGGGCTCTCACTTCGAGGCCCCAATACTGTAATCTTTAAACATGCATTGGCAACAATGAGAGTAATTACTCAAGTGCTCCTCCACATTTGTTAGGGTAGCACGCTGAGGGAGGAGCTCAGGATTCGACCCAGTAAATGGGGGGAAGTTTATCTCCTGGTCCCATCTATACATCAGAGAATCCTCAATGCCTTTGCTTTCACTGTGTTCCACATTTTCTTGCCAGTTCAGTAAGCATGGTAGAGTTGGGATAGTTGTGCATTTGAGGTCTGTAGTTGTCTTGGGTAGGCTCTGCAGTCGGACATAGTTATGTGATTGGAGTGTTTCTAAATGGAAATATTCCCATGTTTTGCCACACACTGTTATTTTTTAATATCTCGGCAAACGACGCAAATCCCTCCAATTGTGCCGTTTTGCCAGAGAGATTATTTTTTGGTTGATCCCTAATGCTGAGTTTCCCTGCATAGGGCCTAAGCCTGCCACACTTATGCATGTGTTTAACTTCTCACCTACAAGCAGTCTTTCCGGAACTATTCACGTGCATAAAGTGTGTAAGTGTTTCCCGAATTAGTCCTGTTTATGAAAATATTTAAAACAGGCTGGCGTTGTTGGGCTAACAACTCCATCTTCATAGCAGGCAATGATTGTGCTGGGAAACGGTAAGTGAGTTCTCCCTGTGTTGCCAGTGTTCATTAAGGGAAGTGGGAGTGGCTCTTGAGAGAGAGAGAGAGAATGGGAGAAAAAAGATGGAGAATTTATTTTGCAAATAAAACCAAACCTCAGGAAGGTGACAAGTTTTGATCCGATCTGCTGCAACTTATGTGAAGTGTGTTTGGAGCAGGGGAGAGAAGCCAGTTTAAAATGAAGGGCTATTCCCTGCAATCCATAATCAGTTTTCACTTGGGGCCTACGCACCAGTTCCTGGACTCCCTGCTGCTCACCTATCTCTCTAACAATGCATCTGCAATTGTGCACGATTGAGGGTAGGATGACGTGGATAGTGCTCATGGCGTATATGTGTACAGTGCACCTGTCACCATTGTGCACAGATTCTTGATCCATTAAGGATTCCCGTGGGATGGGAGCCAAGAATGATTAATCAGTGCTAGGGGCAATGCTTCCCCAGTATTGTGTGTGGAAGAGATCTGCAGCTTCAAGAGACCCCGTGGTGTGCATTTCAGGTGGAAGAGCTGTCCTTATTAATTTATAATCCCAGTTAAAACACAGTCTGAGGAGAAAGGGTAACAAGCACTTGGGGCAGGAGGCAGGGAAGGCTGGGAAAGGGGTCCAACAATAAGCTCATGTGAATGTTTTGGTTATTAATGCACAGTTGAGTGTTAGTAAAATATATACGTATGCCATTACTGGGCCAAATCCTGAGCGCCTAACTCCAGTTGTACTCAGTCAAACCTCCCACTAACTTCTGCGAGTTTCCTGAGTACAGACTAAGTATAAGTGGAGTATTTCACACATTATGAAAGGAAGGCTAGGGCTGAAATGGCTGATAAAATAAATATGATTTAAAGACAGTTTTGAAGGAGAAGAGGGTGGAGGACCTAGGCAGGAAGTGGGAGGAAGTCTTAAGCATATGGGATATACTAGATAAAAGCCTGCTAGATTCTAGTAGAGCGTACAAGATAAATGTCAAAATAATAGGTTCAGATAATGTTTCTTCATGGCTCAGTTGTTTGGCTGGTTTGTGATTGGCTCTGTTGCTGTAGTTATTTCCAGGATAGTTGTCACTGCAGGCTCGTCAGTTTTGCTTAATTCTCTGGCATGTTCAAAGAATGGATCCCAATTAAGGCCATTTTCTTGAACTTCATCATTGTGGTCACTGCTCAATTTGTGCATTCCAGCTACATGACAAGCTTGGCAGAGCCATTCTGGCATTGAGAGAATTGATTGCATCTCCCATTTCCATGCAATCAGGATTTTTCCTATCAATCAGCATGAGATGATCTGCTAGTTTTAACTCTGATCTGAATTTGCTCAGACCTGAAAAGGCTCCCAAGAGGAAAGTTGTAAGAGTAACTGGGACCTGTATTTCCTTCAGCTTAGGCCTGGGCTACACTGGGGGGGGCGGTAAAGGAGGGGTTTCGAACTAAGATACGCAACTTTAGCTACGCTAAGGCTATATCTTAGTCTATACTACCCAATCCTGCGGGTAGTATAGACGTACCCTTAAATACATCTTCATGAACTGTCAGAAAGGGAGCTTTGAATCACTGGGAATTGAGGACACTCAGCACCTCATGGGAGGCATTCAGCAATGCACAGGATCAAGTCCTAATTTGGGATACAGGCAAAAGAAATGTGTCAAAATATCGGTCTCTCTACACTGTGCGCAGCACTTATCAGAGTTGGCAGCTGAGGTTGTAGCCTATTAAAAGTAGATTTATTCATGTTGGTAGCTTGTATCAAATTTAGTGATCCTCCTGGGATTATACAAGCAATACTACAGGACCTACCCATATAAGGATAAGAACAGTTGCTAGCTAACATCTGATCATCCAAAATGTGCTACAATTCTGCTAGTCAATAATCAGCTGTAATGGGCAGATTTTGAGCCCAGTGTGGTCAGGGACTTAATGGATCACACTGTTTTCTGCTCTCTTCCTCCTCTATCGTGCAACTCAGTTCTTACTCTAATATTAACTGGAAAAATGGCTTTTAAGTTCTTGCACTGATGTTCTGAAAATCCATATATTAAGGGTTTATTTCCTGTTTACTACCAAATAAAGCCATTTGAAGAGAGGCTGGTTCTTTGCTTGGTTTTTTGAGGGTTGATGTGTACCTAATAATACAAATTTGGCAATATAAGTTATATCAGGAAGTGCAAGAATACTTTATGTAGATACTTTATGCATTCTAAAGGGAGGAATAAGCCAGCAGTAAAGGAATGATAACTATCTACCCCATTTGCAAGATTTGCAGCAGCTAATTTTTGCTGGACTGAAATATGAGTTGTCTTACATTTGGGACAGGGTGAGAGGTTTGTGGTATTTCCATCTTTGTGCTGGCCACAAACATTGCTTCTCAGGAAGTTAAGACTGAAGGACAGAAATGATGCTTCCTTAAATTCCCTTTGTTCCATAATGAACTGAGCAGATTTTAATTCCGGCCTCTTGCCTTCTGAGAGTCCTGTGGGACAGGAGATGGCTATTTTTCAGTTCAGTAGAATCCCTCTTGCCTTTAAACTATTCATGTTATAATTTGTTAAAATGTGCCTATCCACTGCTGTAGGGGCATGTAGTTAATACATATCTCAGAAATGCAAAATTTATTTTCTACCAACATTAGAGAGCTCTTTTCAGCCATCAAAGCCATCAGGAACTACCATCTCCTCTCCTCAACTCACTGGCATGCATTCAACCACTCTCTTCAAGGAAAACCTTCTTAATCCAACTCCCACATTATCTGAATGTAAGTACAAATCTCCTTTTAACAAACAAATTTTGTGTCTTCTGTTCCAAAAAGCTAAACTGGGTTGTAATCCACACTATTGCTCTCATCTGAGAAGCTTCCTAAAAAGAATGGGAACTATTTTCTTTCCATTAGCAGAACTTGTTCTTGGTTTTAGAAGTTTGCATCAGAAATATATTTGGATTGAGATTTCTGTGTTGAATAAATGGTGGGCAAAGAAAAAAATAAGCATTGCTTTAGATGGAATTAGGATGTTTCAATCCAACAAGATAAATTGAAGTTCTGTGTGATTTGGCATTTCTTTCTGACTGCTGTTTTATGACTTACAGTACTATTTTACTCACACTTTGGATCAGTCTACACTAATAAATTTATTGGGATGGGGCAAATTATTATAACATTGTAGTGTTATAATAATTTTGTTTTGCTAGTGTGGACAGGACCAGATCTCACCAGGACACCAGGGTTGTCGAATGGTTCAATAGCTTGGTTGTTGTAACATAATTTAGATGTGTTTACATAGGCAAGACCAAACTCTGTTATATTATTATATAGTCAGAGAAGACTATGTTATAACATACTGTCACAATATAGTAAACCTTGTAGGGCTCTTTCAGAAAAAACAAGAAACTAGTGACCAATAGTTCTTCTTTGAATAAGGTTTAATTTCTGAAACTTTGACTAATTTTTGTGTAGTACAGGGAAAAAATTTTCACCAAAGCCCATATTCAACTTCAAAGCCAGACTGCTCTCACTGAAACCACAACGTACATGTTGTAACAATACTTGCCTGCAGATGCTAACTATTTAGAACATTTTTTTCCATGTGAATCATCCATTCACTCAGGAATAAAATTATCCTGTTAAACAGAATCTAGCCCCATGACAAAAAGCTTTACGTGTTTGTTGTAGGTTTGTGTTTCATAAAATAGAAAAGCATCTTTACTATTAAAATTTAATTAGTTTCACATTACTAATTTATGATTACTTCATTTTTTCCCTGTGTACACAACACGTTTTCTTTAAGACGTAAAATAAGGCCATTTCCTCCATCACAATAATGCAAAAATGCCAAAGTAGAATAAATGTCAAAGGCCTTGATCCTACAATGAGCTAAAAGCAAGGTCGATCTTAGCATGAGGACTGATTTCTATGGGGCTACAGGTGGGCAAGGAGCCAATCTGCATGCATCTTGTTGCAGGATAAAGTTCTAAAAGAGAAGCAAATTCATTATTAATCATTCCCATTCCCTTGCTTTTATAAATGAAAAACATAGAATTGTGTGTTACCAGAAGTCAGTGTTACGCTTTAAAAGTAGAGGATTATCAGGTAACATGAAAAGCACATTTTTCTAGTCATGAGACAGGCAGAATGCTAAGCAAACCCCCATTATCAGATGCTGAGTCTCACTACTAAACAGAATCAGACGGGTAGCCGTGTTAGTCTGGAATTGCAGAAATGACAAAGAATCCTGTGGCACCTTAAAGACTAACTAAAGTATTAGAGCATAAGCTTTCGTGGGCTAATACCCACTTCGTCGGATGCATTCAGTGGAACGAAGTGGGTATTAGCCCACGAAAGCTTATGCTCTAATACTTTAGTTAGTCTTTAAGGTGCCACAGGACTCTTTGTCACTTCTACTAAACAGAATGCTGCTTTTCATAGATATTATGTTGGTCCGTTTCACAGCCCAAATGAAAAGTAAACAAGATCACCAGTTCCAGGACTGATTAGTTCTGGTAATTGTTATGCTGCTTTCTTTGTGCAGTTTACTTTTATAAATACACACTTGGGGAATAATTTATCTAGTGTACCATGGCACAGTAATTTCCTATATAATTTCATCCAATTGCTAGAGGAACTCATTTTGGGTTAGCAGTGGTTCCTCATAAATCATTAGCAATCATTAACTTTGTGATTGCTAATCAAGATTTCCAGGCTACATTCTCAACCTGTGTGTTCTTCATTAATCAAATTACTGACGTTCTTAAAGTCAGCAGTATACATCATGTATTTTCTGAGGAAATGTTAGGAACATCTTGATGTCTTTTAAAAATTGTTATCTGCTTCATTCTGACTGACCCACGGGAAAATCAAAAGTTTCTGCAGTTTGCTGCATAAATTGATTTTAAGTATTTTGCACTTTCTATTGATGATTATGATGACAATTTCTCAGGGTCTGTGATACTAAGAAGTAAATTTTTATGAGCAAAGCTAGACAAATGTTTAAAGAAGAAATTATACTGGGCACAGTATTTCCCCCAGGGATCAGCTATCTGTGTGCCTCTTTGGGCCAATGAAGATCCTACCTATTTATATAATTTTTAACTGCATCTTTTCCTCAAGGCCCTGTATGGTAGTAACCTAACTTCCTGGTGAAGAGACTTTTTGGAGCCCCTCAGTACAACTTTTGAAACAGATGAAGGCATTGCTACCAAGTGATATAAGACCTTTCCTGTTTTCCAGTCATCTGGAGATACAATTCCAATTTCCTGTTCCACTACAGCCCCTTTGCACTACTCCAATAGCACAAAGGGGACAGAAAGCCAGGGAATCTGGCCAGCTGAGAATTCCCTCACTACAGGGATATAGCTGGGAGAAATGGTGGTCAGCCAGAGTTTCTCTATACTCTTCCATCTGTCACAATGGTCCCTTGGGACCACAGTCAGCCGAGCTGCTCTTGCTTACACTGGCCCCAGAACTGGGGAGCTACAAAACTGATGTAAACACAACCTCTGCCCTTAGTAGGATTCTGCACCAATTATAGTTTGGCCAGACCCCAAAAGCAAATCTACTGTGTCTGTCTTTCCTAGCTTCTGCTGACACAACTTTGAGAAGCCAGACCTGAAAAATCAAGATCAGGTCTCTTATGGAGCATGAAGTAAAAGGTTAGCACAGAAATCACTTAGGGTATGGTTACACTTACAAGATTATAGCGCTATAGGTTATAGCGGTCCCCTTATACAGTAATATGTATAGCGCTATTGTATGTCCACACTCAGACGCGCCGGCGGTATAGCATGGCCACATTTGGGGCACTTAATGCGGCATTAAGAGCAGCGCATTAGGGCAGCTATCCCAGCATTCAGCTAGGTGCAACGTGCTTTTTAAACGAGGGGGGTGAGGGGGGACACATTGTGTGTATGTAGAGGGAGAGAAACAGTGATTTTTCCGATCTTCTGAAAGCCTCTCAGCGAGCCTCCGTTCACAGAAGGCTTTGTTTTCACACAGGCTCCCTCCTTAAACATTTGCATTGCTTATCTGCCCAGTTAAGAGAGAAACTCTAAAGAGGTACTTCCGCATTTCTCCAGCCGAGTTCAAAACAAAGGGAAGAGACGTCAATTGCCTTAAATGGCTCTAGGCATCTCCAGAGATCACTTGTAGCGCAGTGGGTGTCCACATTCTTGCTGTAGCGCTACAGCAGCTGCGCTACAGCCCTTATTCCCCATGCGGAGGTGGATTAACAATAGCGCTATAACTCAGCAGTTATAGCGCTCTACATGCTTTGCCAGTGTGGACGGGGAGGAGGTTATAGCACTCGTGGGGGCTTTATAGCGCTATAAAGTGCCAGTGTAACCAAGCCCTTAGAAGGAAAGAGGTATTTTCTAACACTGTGGCCACAAAACTGCTGGGCAGAAAAGCCCAGATCCACAAAAGGATTTAGGCTAACTTCTGTTAATTTCTAAATACCATCGTGGATCTGGGCCAAACTTCTGAATCCTAATCTGTGCTCTGACACTGAGACCTTGGTGAGCAACTCAAATTCTCTTTCAGTTTTCCCACTTGCAGAAAGGGGATCCTAGAAATGATCTCTAAGGGCCATTGTGAGGATGAATTAGTTAAAAGCATGTGGAAGAGGAAAATTATTAAAGTAGAGACTATTTGACTAAAATATTTTTTATCTGTGATTGACTAGGACACACGATGACATGCTACTTTAACAGACAGTGGCAAAGGAACTATTCAGTAGGTAAGGATTTCTGAATTACTGTTCACTGCCCTTTGGCTGGAGCCCTGGGCCACTGCTTTTGCACGCCGGCATTGGAGGCCTGGCCCTCTGGAGCCATGTACTCCTGTTGCTATATGTCAGTGCTGGAGCCTTGCCCCAACCACTGCTGCTTGTTGGTATTGGAGTCTTGCCCCCACTGTTCTTGAGTGCTTATCCTGGAGTCCTTCCACACCACTGCAGCACGTCAGCTCTGGGGCCCTGCGCTGCGGTCCCTGCGTGGTAGAGAAGAAAGCTGATCACAATGTGACTTGAGCATCAGGAATGATTAACTTTGGGTATTAAAGTTAGTAACGGAGATAAACTCCTTACCTACATACCTGACAGGATGTTGAGATGATTAATTGGTTAATGTTTGGAAAGTCCTTTGATAATGAAAATATTACATACAGTGCAGGGTTTATCACTTACATACAAAAGCCAGTAGGAGAACACTTCGGTCTTCCTGGACATTCTATAACAGATTTAAGAGTAGCCATATTTCAAGAAAAAACTCCAGGAACAGACTTCAAAGCGAAACTGCAGAACTAAAATTCTTTTGCAAATTTAACCCCATTAATTTGGGCTTGGATAGGGACTGGGAGTGGCTGGCTCACTACAAAAGCAGCTTTCCCTCTCCTGGCATTGACACCTCCTCATCAATTATTGGGAGTAGACCACATCCACCCTGGTCGAATTGGCCCTGTCGACACTGGTTCTCCACTTATGACGTAACTCCCTTTTCTTCATGCATCAGTATAAAAATCCTGCATCTGTAATTTTCACTCTGTGCATCTGAAGAAATGTTTTTTTTACCCAAGAAAACTTATGCCCAAAAAAGTCTGTTAGACTTTAAGGTGCCATTGGAATTCTTGTTATTTTTAAGGTTTATCACTGTTGCTTGTTATACGAATCCCTTGCCATTACATTCACTATTAAAACAGATTTCCCATGAAATTGTATGTCATAGCCACATGAATAATATCAGGCCCTGTTCAAAGTGGGCTTATGACAATGAATTCCAAAGGAATGAACACTCATTTGCCACTAATTGTAAGGTGGCTTTGATAAAAGCTTTGATGTGATTCCCAACAGCACATATTTTCCAGAGACTGGCTGGTAATGATCAGTAAAACTGAGAACAATATGACCATTAACAGTATGTCAAACACCATCCAGAGTTGCTCACGTGATTCATCACTTCACTGCCTCTTTTGTGCCTGTATTTTCATACTGTGGAAGGGAGAGGACTCATAGGCCAGGTTCCATTTGATGGGATTAACACAAGGAAGATTTTCAAAATTGGGGTGCATGTCAAAGTTCAGACTCCCTGACCAGTTTGTTTGTAGAAACTTATAAGATTCAGTTCAGTTAAACCCCTCAGGATGCGTGAGTAGTCTTCAAGGAAATGAGACTTTCACAGTGCACTTTTCTTTCTTTCTTTATTTTCTTGACTGATGAGATATCAGTACTGGCATCATTTGAACTTCATAATGAAACATCATTATTAATAATTTATTGTTTATACAGCCTTAAAGAATATTTTAAGGCTGTATAAACAATAAATTATTAATAATGAATCTGCTTTTTAAAAAAAAGGGAAAAAAATTGAGCCCTGATTGTGCAGATTTTATTCAGGCAAAACTCTCATTGACGTGCATAGAAGTTCCTGACATGCATCAGGTTACGGTTGTATATCTTTGTAAGAGCCTGATTCAAAGCCCATTGGGAGTCAGTGGGAGTCTTTCCATTTTCTTCAATGGGTTTTGGATCATATTATAATTTTTTAGAGCTGTTTGAAGTGTGTGTTTTTTAAAAATGGTTTCAAAATATTCTCAATCAATAAAAGTGCCAAATTTGGTTAGCTATGGTCATGTTGGTTTATATTAGTCAATATTCTGACAGATGCCAGCTACTTATGAAAATGTTTGACAAGGTTCATGAATGTTAGCATGAAAGTTTGTCTGAAAATATGTGCTGGGTATACAGTAGAACCTCAGAGTTAGAAACCCTCGGAAATGGTGGTTGTTAGTAACTCTGAACTGTTCCTAACTCTGAATAAAATGTTATGGTTGTTCTTTCAAAAGTTTAAAACTGAACATTGACTTAATACAACTTGGAAACTTTACTATGCAAAAGGAAAATGTAGTCTTTAACCATCTAAGTTTAAATGAAACAAACACATAAACAGTTCCCGTACCTTGTCAAATCTTTTTTTAAACTTTCTCTTTATTTTTTTAGTAGTTTATATTTAACCCAGTACTGTAGTGTATTTACTTTTGTGTATATGTGTGTGTGTGTGTGTGTGTTTGTATGTGTGTATCTGCTGCTGCCTGATTGCATACTTCCAGTTCCAAACGAGGCATGTGGTTGATCAGTCAGTTCGTAACTCTGGTGTTCATAGCTCTGAGGTTCTACTGTAAGTTGTTTGCTACTCTCCTGCTTTTAGAGTTCCAATCATCCAGTCAGAGAACAGGAACCAACACTATGTGACTTTGGTGACCAACCACACAACAGAAATAGCCAATTTTTGAAGCAGTTTGCGAATAACTCATTAGCTGAAAATGATTTGCCCAAACTATTTTGCAAACACATCTGAGGAGAACCAGGAGTAGCTTGTGGATGATTTGCTTTGCAAAAAATCGTTTAAATTTTTAACTAATATTTTTTTAAAAATAGTTCAATCAGCTTATGTTTAATTTTTTGTGACAACAGGTGCATTTTTTCCTGTTGATGGAGAAAGTGACAAATAGATGAATGTATTATGATGCCCAAATTCCCTATTTAGGTTAAAAAAAAATTAAGAACAAAATTCAGGGCATTCCTTGCTGTGCTGTCAATTCTCTTCAGAAGATTATCAGGTGTTACTCCAGTCTGCTCTTGAGCTTGTTTGGAATGATAATTGTCAGTGTCTGAAAGTCTGGAATTATCCAAGCATGTTAATCAACAGAAATCACTTCAAAATAAAACTATTGGTGTTTTGCGACTGCATGATCTAGGAGACATCAGAGCATGATAGGTATTGGGCCAAATTCATCCCTCATGTAACTCCACAGAAATAAGTAGAGTTACAAAGGGGATGAAATTGGCCTTCTAAGAATCTACAGACCTTACAGATGAGACTCCTTTATTCCTAGTTCTTATTTCAAATTAAAAAAACAGCTAAGATCAACCATGTGAAAATGCGACATTTTATAGTGATGATCCACAATATTAAATCTTAGTAATCTTTGATTCCTACAAAGTCTTTGCTAACAATATTATATTGTGGCTGTAGTCTCTTCATAGTTAAGGTTGCAAGTAGTTTCTGTTAAGAAGCCCTATTAGATGCACTCCATTTCCCCCATATCTTTGTCTTGGAAAATTGGTTTGACCAGAAAATTGCCAGATTTATTCTGAAGGCCAAGGGGAAAGTTTCTCCAAAGTTTGAAGATTCATCAGAAAAATGAGTTATGGGTTGTCAGACTGTCAGGACTGGTTCACAACTGTGAGTGCCAACCTCAGGACAGACTTTCAATAAGAATGGGTGAGGCCCAACTTGCTCTTAAAAATCCCCAGTGATGGAGATTCCTTCACTTCCTTAGGCAATTTATTCCAGTGCTTAACCACCCCGACAGTTCGAAAGTTTTTCCTAATGTTCAACCTAAAGTGCCCTTGCTGCAATTTAAGCCCATTGCTTCTTGTCCTATCCTCAGAGCTTAAGAAAAAACATTTTTCTCCCTCTTCTTTGTAACACCTTTTAATGTATTTGAAAACTGTTATCATGTCCCCTCTTCTCCAGACTAAACAAACCCACTTTTTTCAATCTTCCCTCATAGGTCATGTTTTCTAGACCTTTAATCATTTTTGTTGCTCTTCTCTGGACTTTCTCCAATTGGTCCACATCTTTCCTGAAATGTGGCACCCAGAACTGGACACAATACTCCAGTTGAGGCCTAATCAGCATGGAGTAGAGTGGAAGAATTACTTCTTGTGCCTTGCTTACAGTACTCGTGCTAATACATCTCAGAATGATGTTTGCTTTTTAGATTCATATTTAGATTGTGATCCACTGTGACTCCCAGATCCCTTTTTGCAGTACTCCTTCCTAGGCAGTCATTTCCCATTTTGTATGTGTGCAACTGATTATTCCTTCCTAAGTGGAGTACTTTGCATTTGTCTTGCTGAATTTCATCGTATTTACTTCAGACCATTTCTCCAGTTTGTTCGAATTGTTTTGAATGTTAATCCTATCTTCCACAATATTTGCAACCCCTCCCAGCTTGGTATCATCCACAAACTTTATAAGTCTCTATGCCATTATCTAAATCATTGATGAAGATGTTGAACAGAACCAGACCCAGAACTGATTCTTGCAGGACCCCACTCGTTATGCCATTCCAGCATGACTGTGAACCATTGATATCTGCTCTCTGGGAATGATTTTCGAACCTGTTATGCACCACGAGTAGCTCCATCTAGATTGTATTTCCCTACGTTGTTTATGAGAAGGTCATGCGAGACAGTATCAAAAGCCTTTCTAAAGTCAAGATATATCACATCTACCACTTCCCCTCTATCCACAAGACTTGTTACCCTGTCAAAGAAAGCTATCAGGTTAGTTTGAAATGATTTGTTCTTGACAAATCCATGCTGACTGTAATTTATCACCTTATTATCTTCTAGGTGTTTGCAAATTGTTTACTTAATTATTTGCTCCATTATCTTTCTGGATATAGAAGTTAAGCTGACAGGTCTGGAATTCCCTGGGTTGTCCTTATTTCCCTTTTTATAGATGGGCACTATATTTGCCCTTTTCCAGTCTTCTGGAATGTCTCCTGTCTTCCATGACTTTTCAAAGATCATTGCTATTGGCTCAGATATCTCCTCAGTCAGCTCCTTGAGTATTCTAGGATGCATTTCATCAGGCCCTGGTGATTTGAAAACATCTTACTTGTCTATAGGGTGACTAGACGTCCCGGTTTTATCGGGACAGTCCCAATTTTAGGGGTCTTGTCCCGTGTCCCGACTGATTTAAGATCAGGACGTCCTTTTGTCCCGATATTGGGATTGCAGGTGCGGCAGCCAGGCGCCGCTGCGCCTCTCACCGCTTCTGTCTGGGGCAGCTCCCAGCAGGAGCTTACAAATTGGCCCAGGCAGGCACAGAGGCGGGGAGGAGGTCTCCGCACAGCCACCTGCTGCAGGGATGAGGCTTGTAGGCCCCAGCAGAGGGCAGACAGCCCCCGGCGGCCCACCTGCAACTCCGCTCCAGCCACCGCCCAGCCCAACTCGACCCTAGCAGGAGGCAGAGGGAGGGACCCACCTGCCACTGCGGGACATTTCCCCAGGTGCCTCAGAGCTGGGGTGGGGGGGAGGAGTGTCCCTGCACCACTGGCCTGTGACCTGGAGCGGGGCTGCACCCGGCCCTGGAGTTGAGGGGGGTTCCTGCTCTGCCCGCCTGTGCCCTGGAGATGGGGCGGGGTGGTGGGGTGTCCTTCTCTGCTGGCATGTGCCCGGCCCCGGAGCAGGGGGGCGGGGAGGCGCCATGCACCGTGGGCAGGTGTTGTATCTCCTCCTGTCCCCATGCTTCTAGTGGGGTGAGGATGGGGGTGAACCTATGGCTCCCCGCTCCCCTCCTTCCCTTTTCTCCCCCCTCCCCCTCCCCCTTTCCCCTCTCTCTCCTCTCCCCTCTTTCCCATCTCTCCCCCCTCCCCACTTCCCCTCTCTCCCTCCTCCCCCACCATGTGTCCCGGTATTTCCTTGTTGTCATCTGGTCACCCTACTTGTCTAAGTAATTTTTGACTTGTTCTTTCCCTATTTTAGACTCTGACCTTACCTCATTTTCACTGGCATTCTCTATTTTAGATGTCCCATTGCCATCAACCTTGGTGAGAGCCAAAACAAAGACGTCATTAAGCCATTTCCACATTTCTGTTATTGTCTTTCCCCTCCTCACTGAGTAATGGGCCTACTCTGTCCTTGGCCTTCCTCTTGTTTCTAACGTATTTGTAGAATGTTTTCTTGTTTCCTTTTACATCCCTAGCTAGTTTGATCTTGTTTTGTGCCTTCACTTTAATAATTTTGTTTACATACTTGTGCTATTTGTTTATATTCATCTTTGTAGTTTGACCGAGTTTCCACTTTTTGTAGGTCTCTTTTTTGAATTTTAGATCATTGAAAATCTCCTGCTTAAGCAAGGGTGGTCTTTTGCCATACTTCCTATCTTTCTTAGACAGTGGGATAGTTTGCTCTTGTGCCCTTAATAATGTCTCTTTGAAAAACTACCAACTGTCTTCAATTGTTTTCCCCTTAGACTTGCTTCCCATGGGATTTTACCTACCAACTCCCTGAGTTTGCTAAAATCTGCTTTCTTGAAATCCATTATATTTATTGTGCTCTTCTCCCTTCTACCAGTCCTTAGAATAATGAATTCTACCATTTCAAGATGACTTTCACCCAAGTTGCCTTCCACTTTCAAATTCTCAATCAGTTCTTCCCTATTTGTCAAAATCAAATCTAGAACAGCCTCCTCTCTAGTAGCTTTGTCCACCTTCTGAAATAAAAAATTGTTTCCAATACATTTCAAGAATTTGTTGGATAATCTGTGCCCTGCTATGTTATTTTCCCCAACAGATGTCTGGGTAGTTGAAGTCTCAGTTGAAGTCCCCCATCACCACCAAGTCCTGTGGTTTGGATAATTTTGTTAGTTGTTTAAAAAAGCCTTATACACTTCTTCTTCCTGGTTAGGTGGTCTGTAGAAGACTCCTACCATGACATCACCCTTGTTTTTTACCTCTTTTATCCTTACCCAGAGACTTTCAACAAGTCTGTCTCCTATTTCCATCTCAATCGCAGTCTAAGTGTATACATTTTTAAAATGTAAGGCAACACCTGCTCCCTTTTCCCCCTTCCTGAGCAAGCTGTACCGTTCTATATCAATATTCTAGTCATGTGTATTATCCCACCAGGTCTCTCTGATGCCAACTATGTCATAGTTGTGTTTATTTACGAGCATTTCAAGTTCTTCCTGCTTATTTCCCATACTTCTTGCATTAGTAAGCAGATATCTAAGATACTGATTTGATTCCCCCCCTCACAGTTCTGTCTTGTCTCTCCCTTATTTCTGCTATAACAGACCATGCTACCCCCAGATTTCAACCCTTCTCCCAAGTCTCCATGTTTTTGACTTACTTGTGGGCTTTGGTAACCCGCCCCCGTCCAACCTAGTTTAAAGCCCTCCTCACTAAGCTAGCCAGACTGCAATCAAATATGCCCTTCCCCTTCCTCGATAGGTTGACCTCATCTCTGCTTAGCAGACCTTCTTCCTGGAACAGCATCCCATGGTCAAGGAAGCCAAAGCCCTCCTGGTGAAACCATCCTAGCAGCCAGGTATTCACTTCCAGGATGCATCTGTCTCTGCTGAGGTCCCTACCTTTGACCAGAAGGATCGAAGAGAACCCCATCTGCGATCCAAATTCCCTCACTCTTACTCCCAGACCCTAGTCATTTCTGATCTGAGAGTCATACTTCACAGTATCATTAGTGCCCACATGGATGTATAGCATGGGGTAGTAGTCAGCAGGATGGATGATCCTCGACAATCCCTCTATAACGTCTCTGATACCTCCCAGCAGCCATTAAGGTGAGCTATTATCAGCAGTAGAAAAAAAACACTTTTGTAGTGATAATCAGGATGGCCCATTTCAAACAGTTGACAAGAAGGTATGAATAATAGTAGGGAAAGTAGTACCATGGGGAAATAGATTTCAGTTTGGGTAATGACCCAGCCACTCCCAGTCTTTATTCAGGCCTAATGTAATGGTATCCAATTTGCAAATTGGAGCATCTCATTGGAGTTTCATTGGAGTCTGTTTTTGAAGATTTTTGTTGAAGAATTGCCACGTTTAAGTCTGTTATGGAGTGATCAGAGAGGCTGAAGTGTTCTCCTACTGGTTTTTCAATGTTATGATTCCTGATGTCACAGTTGTGTCCATTTATTCTTTTGCATAGAGACTGTCCAGTTTGGCCATGTACATGGCAAAGGGGCATTGTTGGACATTGCTGTGCAGGCGTGGCTCCACTAATCAGGTGCCTGGACCCTGGAGAAGATGCACATGTAAGGTGAGGTGGTGGCCTTGAGGAGGCATAGGGGTTGGATGGGGGGGGCAGTGGGGTGAGAAGAAGGGGGCAGGGAATTTGGGATGTGCAGGGCTGTGGTGGCCAGAGAAAGAGGTGACTTTCCCCAGCTCCAGGGCTGCGGCTGCTGGGGAGAGACGGCCTTCCTTCCCAGCCCCAGCTCTGTGGCAGGGGAGAGGACCCCCACTTCCCGGACTCAGCTTGCGGGCTGCCGCGATGGGGGAGAGAGGGAGAAACCCTATGACAGATTTCTGTTACCAACCTGCCTAGCACCTCAGGTGATTAGGCTGAGGCCACAGGATCGTTAGGGTAGCAGAGCAGGAGCACACCAAGTGACTAAATTTTAAAGCTTTATTAACCAAACAACAGTGGTGAGTTCCTGTGTATATCCCATGTCACTCAGAGGAAGGAAAGGAGCGTCAGTATCCGAGCCCTAACCCACTTTCATACTCACATGCACAATCCAAGGCTGGCCAAGTCTAGGTGTAATGTAAGAAGAAGAGGGTGGGGAAGGGTGGGCGGGAGTTCTGCCCTGTGTGTAGGTCAGCCAGGGTCCACTGTAAATCTCCAATTTGCTTTTGCTCTCAGAAAGGTTTTTAAGCCCTGGGTGTCCCTGGGGGTGTCTTGGCAAGGACAGCCCCCCTCATCCCCCGTGCTCTCTGCTCTTTGCACCAGTCTGAACCAACTTCCCCGCAGCTTCCTCAGTGTCCCCAAAACACACCAGCTTCAGGGGTGCGAGACAGACTGTTGATTTCCAGTTTGCTGACCATTGTAATCTTGCTAGTTTTGCAACCCCTTTAGTTCTGTTTGGCTCGGTTCTTTCTCATGGGCGGCTAGGGCTGAGAAGCAGTTTTTCGCTGCTTGGCATGCAGAGAGTGTGTCTGTGTAAGTCATTGGGCTTCTTATCTCTGGTCCTGGCTGAATTTTCAAATTAACCATTCCTTTCTCCCTCGGCCTCTCGTAAGGAACCTGCAAAGGAACCTTCCATTCTACATTCATACCTTTAACTCTTTCCTACCGCCAATCCACTACATATAAAAGTGTTAGCAATGTACGCTGCTCGTGCTTACCTGGGGAACCCCAATGTGGTGGTGGGGGTAATTCGTACTGTGACAACTCCCTTCCTTCCCAGCCCCAGCTTGGGGACTGCCGTGGGGGGAAAGAGAGGGCACATCCATCACATTAGAAAGGTCAGACTGCTACTATTAAAATATGAGTTGTGTGCTTCTATCTGTAGAACAAAAAAAGCATTAATTATTATTAAGGGTTTTTTTAATGTAGTGCTTTAATCCAACGCACTTTAAAATAGTTAGCTAACAGTACAAACAATATTTGGAAAGATCATTAAGTGGTCCACCGAGACCTTCAGCAATTTTCAAGTGATCTGCAAAAAAAATCAAAAGTTTGAGAACCACTGTGATAGGGTATATCTATATCTACACTGCAGTACAAAACCCATGTCACTGAGTTTCAGAGCCTGAGTCAGCTGACTTGGATTTGGGCTTGAGGCTAACGACTGCATTTTAAATATTGGGGCTTCAGCTGGAGCCCAGACTCCAAAATCCTGAAAGTCGGGGTGGGTCTCAGAGACTGAGCTCCAGCCCACGCCTGAATGTCTATACCGCTATTTTTGGTTCCTCAGCCCAAGCCCCGCGACCCCAAGTCTGTTGATCCAAGGGCTGAAATTCAGTGTCATGAGTTTTTTACTGCAATGTAAACATCAAGAGACCTGTTTTTCTGGAGCTGAGGATCTATGATCAGATAGCTTCCCCACAGTTACGTGGGTTTGTCTCCACTATATATATTTTTAACTTGAGTTAATTGATCACCATTACTTCAAGCTAATATCTTGGAAAAAAATACCAAGAAGTGACTTGATTAGGATGTTTAAATACATTCTCAGGGAGAAAATAGCAGGCACTAAAGCTGGGATCGGCAACATTGGCACGTGGGACCGCAGGATAAGCGCCCTTAGCGGGTCCCACTGCTTTGTTTATCTGCTGTTTCGCCGATCACGGCTCCCACTGGCCGCGGTTTGCTGTCCCGGTCCAATGAGGGCTGCGGGAAGCAGCACGGTACTGGCCACCGCTTCCCGCAGCCCCCATTGCACTGGAGTGGAGAACCAGGGTCAGTAGGAGCCACGATCAGCGAAATGGCAGGTAAACAAAGCGGCGGGGCCTGCTAAGGGTGCTTACCCTGCGGTCCCGCGTGCCAACGTTGCCAATCACTGCGCTAAAGGTATCATTATTCTGGCAAAGAAAGGCAGAAAAAGAACCAATGGCTGGAAGCTGAAGCCAGACAAATTCAGAATAAGCATAAATTTAACAGAAAGGGTGATTAATCATTGGAACAACCACCAGCTGAAGTAGTGGATTTTCTGTCTCTTAGGGTCTTCAAATCCACGTTGAAAGGTATGCTTTAATCACCAAATTATTGGGTTCAGTACAAGGGTTGCTAGTTGAAACTGTCTGGATTGTATTATATGGGAGCTCAGAGTAAGTGATTAAATCTGGTCTTAAAATCTATGAGTGAAGGACTTAACATTCTTGTAAAGGCTAGTGTGGATGTCCACACAGATGATCAAGGCTATAAACATTTGTTCTTTAGCCAGGGATCAGCTTAGGGTAAAGAACAAATATTTGTAGGGGTGTGGTCTCCCCCCCGACAAGTAGCGAGAGAACTGTGACCGCTCCCTGGTGGACAGAACCGGGATATCTGCAGCCACCCCACCAGAAGTAGAGGGGCAGGACAGGAACTGGGACTATAAAAGGCCGTCCTCCAGCTCAGTGAAGACAGAGCTGCCAGAGGACCAGGACCTGATGGAGGCTGCTCCTGTGCTAGAGACCTAGAATGAATGCGGGAGCTACCAAATACCGGGAGACCAAGGAGCTGTTGGGACTGCCCACTTGCTGTTTACCTAAGCAAGACCAATGACAACCCCAGAACCCAGGTACCCTTGGACTGGGAGTGTAAGAAGGAGCCCAGGGAAGCTGAACAGGGTTCAGCTGTGTTACTGACTGCAAGGCAGACCACTCTTCCACTGGCAGGCCCCTGGGCTGAGATACAGTGGAGCGGGTGGGCCTGTGTCTCCCTATCCCCTGCCATCCCACCATCAGGGGTGGTAGCCTTGCCACCTTTAGGTCAGGAGGCCTGCATGGGTCTGACGCCAGCATGAGCTAGGACGCCAGACAGTTTTGCAGGCTCTCCCTTCAGAGAGCTAATCACCCCTAGACTGCTGGGCTGACCTGCCTGACAGCAGGCTAGGGCCCCTTTACCTGATTACTGCCCCACCCTGATTGATAGACAGATACACTTACCTGGGCAGATAGACTTACTACTGCTTAGCCTGACTGCAAGCTAGAGCCGTTAACTGATTATGGCCCCCATCTTGATTGAATGTGCCAGGCCTTGAGACTTGCCAGCTGTGGGCCAGATCCATTGACTGTGTGCGTACCTGCTCTGGCTGAGTGTCGGGGCTATCAGACCCAACTGCTACCCAGCCTAGACTGAAGCCTAGGGCCTATTAACTGTTGGCTAACAGAGTGGCTGTAGGAGCATCGCAATGAGGGGGCATGGTCTCCTTCCCTGACAGGTAAAGAGAGAACCGTGACTGCCTTACAGGAACAAAGTAAACAAATCTAGTGTATGCATATCCAAGGTTGTAGCTACAATCCCATTCTAGAAAAAGTGACAGAGTAAAAAAGCCAGTCTTATAAGGGTAAGAGTGTCTATACTGTGGGTTATACCAGTATTACTAAATTGGTTTAAATTCACTTCTGAGATTATACCAAAAATACTTTGTAAAGAAGTTCCAAGTCTGATTTTGATCAGCCTTGTAACTGCAGGTGGGGGTGGGGTGGGGGATATCTGCATAATTTCAAATACTTATGGCTAAAACTCATTGACAGCTGGAATATTTTTTTTTTTTTTTTTTTTTTTACTAAATGATGTACGGTTTGAAATTAAAGGATTTCAAAATGGCTCCCTTCTGAAATTATTGCAAAGGATCCATAATTACTTTTATTCTTCTATCTGCCAAGCAAAAAAAAAAAATCACATTGTGCCACAAGATTTGAAACATGGATAGATTTTGACACTGATTTATTCAAGATGCATTTTTCAAAGGAAGGAAGAATAAACACATAGGAAATTGGTATTTTTCTGTCATTTTAGTTAAGATCACAGAGAGGAAAAAAGCCCATTGCAAATAAGAATATATATGTTGTTGTATGAGCCATCAGCCCAGGCTATTTTTCAAAAGTAGAAGGAGACCTTGGGATGTGGTGAAATGACTCTTGCAATGTGGAAATTCTAAAACCAGAAAGATTTTATTTGAAAACAGGATAGAAATGTCTAAGTAAAAAACAAGCAGCTACCTCCCTCACTGTTTACAAATAACATTCCGGGTACTTTTGGTCTGCTACTAAAATGAAATTTTCAGTTGCAGTGGTGGTGTGTGCTGCAACAGTCTGATAATTTGTAATGACGACACTGGAGACTTTACATTTATGAACCAGTTTTGCTAAAAGTATAAAGCTTAAGAAGTGAAGTAACCTGATATTCCTTCCCCACTAAGCTGATATTCTTCCATTAACTCAAAAATCCACTTTCATTTCTTCTTCCTTTCTGCTGCTCTTGCACTAATTTACATATGTTTTGGCCCTTCTAAAATACTCTTCATTTTCCAATTAGATTTCTCCATTACATAATAATTAAAAAGAAATCAGATTATGGTGATTAGCATGAATTATAAGCCATTTTATTAATTTCTGAGGGTATATTTCTACAAGGGATAACATACAAATTAGAAAGCTAATTAGGCCAAAATTACCTTTGCTAATGAATCTAAGTAGTCATTAAATCCTCTAACAAAAGGGACCTTTTCATGCATTGGAAGCTGAAGGTGTAATTTTCAAGTACCAACACTAGAAGTAAAATCCTTTAAGTTTCAGGAAGATTAAAGTAAGGGCTCGGTTCTAAAAATGTATCATTTCTATTAGAATCTGTGTTTTAATCTTTATACCGTGAAGGTCTGAGGAATGTCTAAAGATCATTCCTTTAAGAGAAGAGGACAAATCTTCATTCAAGTAGGCAAGTTTCATTTTTGGTGGGGATCAGGGCAAAGAAAGGGGTTCAGAAGAACCCATATGAAATTTTACATCACAGTGTAAGTGAAAACTGTACATCGTGCAGATATCATGTTAGGCTTTAATGTACTTGTAAGCATGCGTGGCCATCCCTCCTGGTCTATCTCTGAGAGAGGCCATGCCTCCTCACTGTCACGCCCTTAGCACAGCAATCAATTATTAGTGGGGCAATGAGCTGTCTTTCAAGTTTCAGGCCACTTGGGCCAGGCTGAACAGTAATGAGTCTATGACCCTCAGCTCTCAGGCAGGGCTGGGTAGCAAATGGGTAGAGGGCTCTGGCCTGATTAGATACCAGATATAGGGTCCGCAGTCAGAGAGCACTGGCTCCTTGGAGCTTCCCCTTCCTAGCCCTAAGCCCCCTCCAGCACCTAAACTCCCTCCAGAGCTTGCACCCCTGGCCCCCTCCCACATCCCAACCCTTTGTCTGTCTGGTCCTGTGCCCCATCCTGCACCTAAACTCCCTCCCAGAGCTCCCCACCTCCTCCCACATCCTAACCCCCTGTCCTCTGAACCCCCTCCAGTACCTCCCTCCCAGAGTTTGCACCCCATACTCCCTCAGGCACCCCAAATCCCTGCCCCAGCCCTGAGCCCCTTCCAGCATCCAAAGTTTCTCTCAGAGCTTGCATCCCATACTCTCTCCTGCACCCCAAGCCTCTGCCCCAGACTAAGCCTGGAGCCCCCTCTCATACTCTGAACCCCTTAGCTCTAGCCCAGAGCCTGCACCCCTCTCGTATCCCAACTCACACCCTGGCCCCAGTCCAGTGAAAGTGAGTGAGGGTTGGGGAGAGTGACTGATGGAGGGAGAGGCGTTGGAGTGAATGGAGTGATGCCTTGGAGAAGGGGCAGGGATGGGGCAAGGGTGTTTGAGTTTGTGTAACTAGACAGTTGGCAACCCTATCCACTTGAGAAGGCTGAGTGGGGATTACTAGCTGATCAGGCTCGGGGTGGGGGCTGATGAACCAATTAACCAGCAGCTGAGGGGATGTAGGCAACGATTTTAGTTTATTGTTCATTTATTGTGTGATGATCTGATTAACATGTTATGTCATATGTAATCGTATGCTAAATAGAGTTACATTGTAGGATTATAGAAGTATAAGACTGATCAGTAATTAGAAGGGATACTTATGTATTAGATACCTAAGTAGGGAGGGTTGAAATGCAAGGCCAAAAGGCTGTGACCTGTAAGATTTTAGCTTAGCCATATTAGGCCATAGGCTTAAGAAATGTTTGACGTAAGTAAGTGACCAAAGAATGATCCTATGCCACAAGATTATGGGAAAAGAAGTACCAATGGGTGAGATTATGAAAAATGAACAGTAAGAGTAATGTTTTGCTTACAAGATACCTGGTAGTCAGATTTTTCTAACATATGCCTTAGCCACAGGGTGCATTATGCATAAATGCTAATGAGAGGTAGTCAGAATCACGTTATAAAAAAGAGGGTGTCCAGATTAGGAGAATTTAGCTTTCTATGGGAAACTCCATCAGGAACCATCCCTCTGTTGATGATCAATTGGCAAGGCAGCCATCAGACCTTAAGAATATCATTAAGGATGTGAGTATGACTATATTTATAACTTGTGCGTAGGTCTTTATAGAATTTCCACATGCTTGGGTAATCATAACTTTATTAAAACTTGTAAAACAGAGTTGACCTTGTACTTGTGAAATGTACATGCGCTCGCTACCCTTGGCCTTTATGTGTACCTAGGGACTCTAAATCTGAAGCAAGTAGCAGAGGTGACTTTCACCCTGTTGATCTTGAAACCACCAGAGCCGAACCCACAATGTTGTAATACAAAATCTCTACATTCCCTTTAAATAAAATAAAAGGCTACAGGTAGAAAAGAAGACCCAAGAAGAAAGTGATGCGGGAAGACTTGGGCTAGCTGAGCCTAGCACGTGTTGAGATTGTTGGTCCTCCCTGGCCCTGTGGGAAAGGGCAAGAAACACTGTAAACACTTGGCTGTATGAGACTGTCTTGGTGATAGGAATTCACATGAAGTTACCCTTTACTGGACAGTGTCTGAGAGGTTTCGTGGGAAATCAGAGGATGGGGATGGAGCATGTCCCATTGCAGGCCTTCATGAAATGTATAAGCCCAGTGAATTATAGCCATATAGGGAATGGAAAAGAACCTTATTTTTTTGGAGAATAATTTTGGGGGGAAGATTTGAAGGTAAGAGGGGAACCGTTCCTCTTTACTTCATTCTCCTTAGCCATGCATCATAGTAACTTATTCTGTCTGGTAAGAATGGCTAGATTCATCTATCAATGTTGTTCTAATGTTGGCTGGAGAATGGTTGGTGACGTTTAGTTTTTACTGCTGTTATGAGGATGCACATTTGGGAGTGATCTGCTTTTCAAGTAAGTCTCCTCCACTGTTTCCATGCTCTTTGAGTCACAGATAAACGTCGTTAGTAAAGTCTAATTAGTAAGGAAGGAACAGTGGAGAACGAAGCA
Organism: Dermatemys mawii; assembly: GCA_007922305.1. Lineage (NCBI taxonomy): Eukaryota > Metazoa > Chordata > Testudines > Dermatemydidae > Dermatemys > Dermatemys mawii. Next base: position 56,222,468 of record ML677341.1, read on the forward strand.
CAAAACAATAATGCTCCACAATTCTGTAGCATGGGTATGAATCCATCATTACTCTTGGATGAGCTTCTGATTCCTTATTTTTCTTAAAGTTCGAAGAGCCATAACAAATAGACCATTATATAGAACAGGGGTGGGCAAACTACGGCCCACAGGCCACATCCGGGTCCTGAGCTCCTGCTGCTCTGAGTAGCATGATAAGGCGGTAGGGCTGCAAGCTCCAGCATGGCAGCATGTCTCGCTCCAGTGGGCTTGAGTGGCATGGTAAGGGGGTCAGGGCCAGGCCCGGGCCTTGGATAAGTGGCAGGGAGTTCTGGGGGTCTGTCGGAGGGGTGGGGTTGAGGCAATCAGGGATAAGGAGCAGGGAGGCTTGGGTGGGGTTCTGGGGGGGCAGTTAGGGTGTGGGGTCTCAGAAGGGGGTGATCAGAGGACAAGGAGCGGGGGGGTTAGATGGGGAGTGCAGTCCTGGGGGATGGTGGTGGGGGGGTTGAGAGGGGGCGGTCATGGGATAGGGAGCAGGGGAGGTTGGATGAGTTGAGGGTTCTGAGGGGTGTGGGAAGTGGGGGTGTGGGTCGAATGTGGATGGGGTCAGGCTTCCCTACTCTACCCGGCCTTCCATACAATTTTTAATCTCAATGTGACCCTCAAACCAAAAAGTTTACCCATGCCTGATATAAAAGATGATATGGGGAAGAGCTTAATACCAAACAAACAAAGTAAATGTATGGTAGCTTGCCTATGGCCATAACATACAGAAAACTATGGCCAGGTCCCACTAGACACTTTTGTTGGTATAGTAATATTGATTAGGGGTTTGATAGTCTTTGAAAGCAAAAGCGCTAGTGTAGACACAATTATACCAACAAAAAGGGCTCTTGCTGATATACCTTATTTAATTTGGGGGAGCTGGTTTATGCTATGCTGGCAAAACCACTCTTGCCAGTACATGCTGTGTCTACACTAGAGGGTTTGCCAATAGAGCTATACTGGTATCACTATACCAGCAAACCTTTTCTAGCGTAGGCTAGGCCTAAAGCTTTGCCCAAACTGGGGACTAACCCAATTTCAACAGTTGATGGCCAGCAATTAATGTAGCTATACAGGGACAAACTCCTAGTGGAGGCCAGGAAAGTGGCTAATTGCACTGGTGGAGCCCACTCCAATTTCAAACAGCAGAAGACTCCCCTGACACAAATAGCTGCTTGCCTAGTGCATGCTAGGGATTTCTACTGGGGTGAGTACACTGGCTACTGGCCATGGCTTCCTAAAATTACCATTGACGAGGCTTTACCAAAAAACAAACAAACAAATCCAAACTAAAAAACGAAACAAAAACAAAACCAGAAAACTGCTAAATGCAGTAAATCTCCCTAGAAAGATACTTGGTAAAGATAATCAACAGCCATCTCACACTGGCTAAGCTTTAACCTATAGTGCCAATTTCTTTTATTTGTGGGCCACCACAAAGTGCAGCTTTGCCAGGCTGTTCTATGGGCCAGGAAAGTGGGAAACAAAATGAGTGTCTGAGAGATGTAATGTCACTGTTCGCTCAGGAGCAAAATGCTCTGCAACAATGAGTCACCTTGTTTGAGGATACAATGGTGTCATTAAAGGAGCATTTAAAGTCACTGGACAAATTAAAATAACAGGGAGGCAATTAAACTCATAACAGCCTTAGGAAAAATAAACATAGTGCTTGTCTACACTGTGAAGTTGTCAACAAAACTTTTGTCTTTCACAAGTACTCAAAAAAGCCCCTCCTCTCCCGCAAAAGACAAAAGTTTTGCTGATGCAAGTGGCAGTGTGAACATGGCTTTGTCAATGGAAGTGCTCTCCTGTGAACAAAGGTAATGCCGCTTGTGGGGCTGGAAGTATTTTTTGACAAAAGTGCCAACAAAGTACCAACAAAGAGCATTTACATGTGCTGAGTTTTAACGAGAAAGCTGGTGACACAGCCTTGTCACTAAAAGCTGCGTGGTGTAGACAAGCCCATAGTTACAACAACAACAACAACAACAACAAAGCTGGAAACAGTGGGGTATCAAGAATTCCAGATGGCAAAAAGTGTGAGAACTTGCTTCTATTGATGGATAACTTAATACCTAAACGCCTGAAGCTAGATATTAGAGAAAAACCCTAGTTCTGTTAAAAGGTGTTACAGAATCTCTGTGCATGTGAAAGATAAGAAAGGTGGCCAACAAAGGCAGCTCTGTTAAAAGTCGTTGTCTGATAAAACAGGCTGGAAGAGGATCCTAAAAGCTGTTAAAGCTGAAGGAGACATTATATAGGAGGGTAACAGGATTCTGATTTTCCTGACCCAAGCCACATGATGCAGGCAAGACAAAAGTGAGGGAGGTAGGCAGCTCTTCTATTCCTATAAAACTCCATTATTTCTGTGGATAAATTTGTGAATTCCAGGGGATATATATTCTGCCAAACCTTTATTTGAGAAGATCACCAAGGAAAATGTATTTTGTATCTTGATAGTTTGAGGGGAAGCAAAGGATTGAGCTACCTAGAATGGCTGCTTCTGACAGACACTTCAAGGCCATGGATACTTCAGAATGCTGACAGAACCCATACTTTTCACCATATGAACTTATCTGATGTACCTTGATTTGTGATTACACCAATCCTTTGTTCCTCTGGCTTAGTTTATGTGGCTTCCTTGGACAGACTCTTATCATTCTGTACAATGCAGTTCATTTTTCAGTTACTTCCCTTCAGTTGTATGATTTATAATTTCTGACTGCAAAGCAACACAGTTCCATTTCCCCTGCCTTGCAGCTTGTGCGATCATTTACGTGTGTGCAAAATGAATACAAGTGTACAAAATACTGCCATTTTGATTTGTTAGCATTTTGCTTCCACTTTTTGCTCACTCTGCACAGGTGTAAGTGACTACAGGAAGTGCAAGGCAGCAGAGAATCAGGTCCAAGAAGAAATCTGAGCTGCTGTGCAGGGTGTGCTCAAGAGTACACTTGCACTTTTTCACACTTTTTCACACTTTACTTTGATTTAAAAAATTTGCTTCTGGCATCCGGGTGTAGTTTTGTCTAATCTCTGTCTGACTTCTACACTTCAGAAAACAAAATGAAAAAGGGCAGCTTGGAAGGGGCATGATAAGGAGAAAAATGGGTGGGAAGAGGAAAGCAAGTGTTAATCGTTCAGCTGGGTTCTGGAGGGAGGAGAAATGGGTTTGTTTATATGACAGACAGAATGTGTTTAAAAGGGAAGGTGCTCCCATGACTGAGCAGTTCATGAGACAAGGGCGTAGCAACAATTCCAGTTCCTGAATATCTCAGCAGCATCCGGACTTCAGTCTTGACAGCAGCTTAGTCTCTAGATAGCAGAACAGTTTCCAGCAAAGCTGGCTCAATGGCTCACTTGGTCATTATATAAACATGTGTCAGGTGGAGGGCAGTGCTTCAAAACTTTTTGAACCATCTTGCCCTTCATAAAATCGAGAACAGGGCTAAAGCTTGAAGTCATGAATACAAACTCAGAAAGTCAGCTTTGTGGGTATTCGACCACATACCCATGCTATTTTCAGCCTGTCTTCAAATTGACTGGGTGGGCCTAAAGTGATGTTTATTACTATGAAGCGTGATAATTGAAACTACATTATAGTCACTGATACTGATCATCCATTTCTACTTTCATTACAAGCTTGCCTGGCTGCAGTCAATGAAAGCAAGGCCTTGTTAAAATTCCCTTTGCACTGCGCTGGTATCCAGCCTGCCATCCAACAGTAGTGATTGCTCTTAGCTCCTGAGCAAGCTCCTGGCTTGCTACTAGAAACTGGCCAGCACATAAGGACAGAATAAAAAGAATTTCTTCTCTGCCTTACTTCTCCCTCATCTATTTCCTGAGTTGAGTAGTTTGAAGAAAATGTATCACACTGGTTTTGGCCTGTATTCTCCAAGTTCCTCTTGTGTACTCACTCTTCCTAATGGAAAATGAAAGGGATTGCTCTGTCCATTCTGGTATCAATGGTTTCAGAGGAGGAGTCTGGGGATACGTCTCTGCTATAAAATTATGCCAACCTAAGTTATGGTGACATACAGCTACCACATTAATTACATCACTTGTGCATGTCCACACTACACTTTGTGTCAGCGGTGTGCAACCTCACCAGGCACCATAGACAACACGTGCCTCCCCATGCTTGGGGGGAGGGGCACAATCTAAAGAGAAGGACACGTGATCATCCCATGTGTCTCCTCTGCCCAATGACACCTCACCCAGCCTGGGATTTCTTCACTCTCCCCACTCCACCAGTTACCGGTGATGCTCTGTCCTTCTCCTCCTGCGCCACCTGCCGTGGCACATTTGGTCACTCTTCCTGACAGCCGGGCCCAGGTGGGGAGTGGGATGGAGCCACTTCTCAGTGGGTTGAAGCTGGCTGCTCTGGGTTGCTGACTCTGTGCAGTGCCGTAGCTGCCTGAGAGAGAGCCTGGCTGGGGTGGCGGCAGTGACCCACTCCCTGCCAGGCCCGGCTGCTGGGGACAGGAGCTGAGTGAGCCAGAAACATGCTGAGGAGAAGTAGGGACTCTGACTCTCTCGGCCCCTGTCCCTGGCACCCGGGCCCAGGCAGGGGACGGCCCGCCACCACCTCCCCAGCCAGGCTCTCTCGGGCAGCCGCCGCCCTGCACAGAGCAATGACCCTGAGCAGCTGGCATGACCAGGGCTGGTCCTGCCCCTTCCAGTTCCCACATGGGCGGCCGGTGTCGTAAGCTTAGAGTGACTGTGCCTCCCCAAACAGAGTAGCATGGCCCTGTCCATGCTACACCCCCCAGGCCAGGCCCCCTCCTGCATTTCCTAGAGCTTTGTCCTGACCCAGGCTGGCTGGTGCTGCCCAGCCTGCCTCCCACAGGGACTCGGGACGGCTGGCACAAAGGCTATGCTGCCCTCCCGGCACTTGGTCTGCGCCCCCTCATGCACCAGGGCTGGTAGCGCTGCAGCCACGCCACCTGGCGCTCTGGGGCTGGCTGCCAGGGACAGAAGCCGAGTGAGCTGGGGGGAAGGCGCAACAGTAGAAGGACAGAGCCCTTCTCCCTCCCCTTTGGCAGGCCAAGAAGAAATCTGGGGAGGGGGGGCATTTGACCCTCCCCCCCATACCCCTTCTATGCATCACCTATGCCAGGAGCGCTTGCACCAATTTAACAGCCAGTGAGGGGCATTGTGGGACAACTCCTTGAAAGGAGCAACAGTCTTGTAAGCAATGCAGTGTCTACACTGACCCTGCATCGACCTAACTACATTGACATTAACTCTACGTCTCTTGTGGAGGTGGGGTTATTAAGTCAGAGTAGTGTGTGAGTTACAGGAGCATTAGTGTAGATGTTTACGGAGTTAGGTTGAAGTTAGGCCTAACTCTGTAGCAGACAAGACCTGGCTGAGAGTGAAAGACTGTGGGCAATAATGAGCAATTTTTTCCTCAAACCAGGAATCAGCAATGACTGGGCAATCACAGTGGTGTGAAGACTTTCTTTGTTATGCATCAGACTCCATAACAACCTCGTCTATCATTTGTAGTTCTACTCTCTTGGGGCACTGCACATCACTGCACCTCCAAGGAACATTTCTAAACACCCTTTAGCAGAGCTGCCCAGGGTAGATTTAATGGATGGACATCCCCATTCACCCAGTTCTAACCCAGATGTTGCCATCTCTCCTTATTTCTGTCCATTTTCTCTCCCAGTTCTCCATTTTTCCTTCTTGTCTGTGCTTTTTTTCCATTCTGGATGTTTTGCATGATTTTGCTGACTCTTTCTTTCCTTTTTTTCAATCCCTAACCTTGTTCCCCCACTCACCAGAAGGCTACATGCTTGTGTGGGAAACTTGAGCTGGCAGACTGTCACCTGGGCTTGTAGTTCTGTACAAATGGACTTTGTCTCAAGTCAGCTATGTGAGAGGCCACAACAGGAACAGGCAGGGAAGATTTTCAATGAGTTACCTGCCTCTTTACCTACAGATACAGCAAGTAGCATGCGGGGGCAGGAGGGACCTAGATCTGGCCTCTGAAACTTTCTCCACCACCCACCTTGATCCTCTCCTTTGTATCCCTTCCCTGCCCTGAACTTGTCTGGCTCCCTCTCAGGGAAGCCCATGTACCAGGTTTGTGGAATGCTGGTTTAGGTCATTTGATTGCTCTGTACCCAAAATGTCTTCAAACCCTATTCCAGACGATGACCATAGCCTTTTGTTTTGTCTTGTCACCTTTACATCTCTGCTTTGATTGCTGAGTTCTCTTTCTCTTCAGAACACCAGCAGGAACTTCCCTGATATGCCAGCTCATCTTTATTTAAACAAAATAAGTTTTTATTGGCAATTTACATGTAGATAGGAAACAGCAATAAAAAGGTTAGTACACACCTGATAGGGGTATTAAACTGTGAAAAGCAGCTCCAGACCAGCCTTTATGGGACATTTGCAAAAGCACAAATGGGAATTACGTGTTTGCAGCCCGTGATGTCCAGTGGGAATCAGGCACCTAATTACCCTTTGTGTTTGAAAATCTTTCCATAATTTTTAAGTTACAAAATATAAGTTTACCATGTCCAAGATGTAGCAGAAATCAGTTCAGCCCCTGACAGCCTGTCAGCATCCTTGAGAGTAGCCCTTCTTCACTGCTATGATCTTAGAAACCCCGTGCAGGCCTAGAGTATTGTTTCCCTGAATTGAAGGTGTTACCACACACAAAGGGTGCTGGATTTTCCTGTTCTGATGTCAAAATACACATTAGCTTTTGTTGCACTCACACTTCCACCCCCCACCGTTTGAAGTTTAGAGAAAGCACAAAATGCCAGGTTCCTTCTTTTCTTATTACAAAAATGTATATTGGCTTTCTGTAAAACTCTCTCTTTGGTGATAGGAAATCCTTGTTCCTTTCATTGTCTCTTTTATCCATTTGTTTAAACAGAAGAGCAAGTTTTAAAACAGTAAAAAACCCCAAAATTCTTCAGCTAATTAACTCTTTATCTTGCTACAGACTTCAATCAGCACATTTTCATGTAGCAAAACACTTTCAGTGCCTCAATCCTGCATTGCTTACAAATCTAAAATTCCCAGTGACTTCATTGACTGCTACTACATCGATGAGCATCTTACCCTAGACAGATTGATGAGATCCAGTCATGTTAATTATGGATTCTCAGTTGTGGCTACCTGGGCAGATGTGCAGCTTTTGAATTAAGCAAATAGGAATATAAATCTAATTTAACATTATCCAGAAAAATAGAAATCAATTGTATGACTGCAGTAAATTTACCCAATATTTAGGAAAAAACATTCTTTGGGGCAAAAAAACAACAAGGAGCCTGGTGGCACCTTAAAAATTAACAGATTTATTTGTGCATAAGCTTTCATGGGTTAAAAATCCCCCACTTCTTCAGAAAATTGACACATGAAGAAAAGAGGGTTACCTCACAGGTGGAGAACCAATGTTAACAGGGCCAATTCGATCAGGGTGCATGTAGTTCACTCCCAATAACTGATGAGGAGGTGTCAATGCCAGGAGAGGGAAAGTTGCTTTTGTAGTGAACCAGCCACTCCGAGTCCCTATCCAAGTCCATATTAATGGGGTGAAATTTGCAAATGAATTTTAATTCTGCAGATTCTCTTTGAAGTCTGTTTTTGAAGGTTTTTTGTTCAAGTATGGCTACTTTTAAATCTGTTATAGAATGTTCAGGAAGATCAAAGTGTTCTCCTACTGGCTTTTGTATGTTACTATTCCTGATGTCTGATTTGTGTCCATTTATTCTTTAATGCAGAGACTGTCCGGTTTGGCCAATGTACATAGCAGAGGGGCATTGCTGGCACATGATGGCATATATCACATTAGCAGATGTGCAGGTGAATGTGTCCCTAATGGTGTGGCTGATGTGGTTGAGTCTTCTGACGGTGTCGCTAGCGTAGATATGGGGACAGACTAGGCAATGAGGTTTGTTACAGGGATTAGTTCCTGGGTTAGTGTTTCTGTTGTGTGGTGTGTAGTTGCTGGTGATTATTTGCTTCAGGTTGGGGGGCTGTCTGTAAGCAATTACTGGCCTGCCTCCCAAGGTCTGCGAGAGTGAGGGATTGCTCTGTTATTTTCCAGACCCCTTGTTGGGCCTGTCCTGTAGTAGGTGACTTCTGGGTATCTGTCTTGCTCTGTCAATCTGTTTCCTCACTTTCCCAAGGGGCATTATAGTTTTAAGAATGCTTGATAAAGATCTTATAGGTATTTGTCTCTGTCAAGGGATGAGAGCAAATTCGGTTGTATCTTAGGGCTTGGCTATAGACAATGGATCATGTGAGTGTTCTGATGGAAGTTGGAGACATGTAGGTCAGTATATTTCCAGTATAGGGTGGTGGTTATGTAACCATCACTTATTTGCACTGTAGTGTCCAGGAAGTGGATCTCTTGTGTGGACTGGTCCAGGCTCAGGTTGATGGCGGAGTGGAAATGGTTGAAATCCAGGTGGAATTCTTCAAGGGCCTCCTTCCTGTGGGTCCATATGATGAAGATGTCATCAATGTAGTGTAAGTAGAGGAGTGGTGCTAGAGGATGATAGCTGAGGAAACGTTGCTCTAAGTCAGCCATTAAAATGTTGACATACTGTGGGGCCATGCGAGTACCCATAGCATTGCTGCTGATTTGAAGGTATAAATTGTCCCCCTCTGAAATGGTTTGGGGCATGTATTATCAAGTGCCTTGGGATAGCAGGCCTGGGATAGCAGACCCAAGGGAGCTGACTTCATAGAAATCAACATGGCAGCAACTGACCTGAATGAGACTTGATGGTGCAGACTTCAATGGACTGCAGCCGACAGAGTCAGGAGAGCTGCCTCCTGGTTCCCATTTGACCTCCACTGAGTTTAGTTGGATATTTAGCAGTGCAGCTTAGGTGAGTGGGGACTGTTCTGTGAATAAGAATTCTGGGCTCCGACAAGCCAGGCCACTGTGTGGTGGCCACCCAGTCCCATGTACTGTCTGGGTTTTACTCATTTCATTTCTTTAAATCTATAAAGAGATATGTATCTTGTTTTTCCAAATAAAAATGATTTGTGATTTCACATTCCTCCAAGGAACTCCAGAGTGCTTGCAAGTGGGAAGGAAACATCTGTTATGGTGACTGGGGCGGGGGAGGGCAGGGGTGAATTAAAAGGTCCTAAAACGTGAGAGAAGATAAAGTTTTAGGTGGGAGCTCAAGCCAAACCTTTTGTTTATTTTAAGTGGAATCCCCAGGCAGCAATGTAACTGGTCCTACCCACCCGCTAAGGAGACCCAGCAGAAAGGTTACATAATAATAGGTTATATGACACCTTTTGAATGTTCACAGTATGCCTTTGAGAAATGCTTAGGATTTATTGAGAGTTTGTATATGTATTCCTGTGTGGCCTGGAAGTCCTGGTCAAAGAGTAGCCCGCATTATGCTAGCAACAAACACTGAACAATAAGATGGTCCCTGCTCTGCTAGATGGTGCTATGACAGATGGTTTTCCTAGTTCTGCCTATCTGAATGGAGAGCGGTTAGTTTTTGAAGAAATGCCTGGTTTCCCTTGTGGTGCAGTTCTTTTTAGAAGATAAGGATATCACCAATGAAGTGTGCTTGAGCTGGTGGGACGTTCTGCCAGTCACTTAAACACCTTGGTGACTCCATTTGGAAATGTGTAAAATGGGTATAATACTTACTGTAATGTTCTGGCACCATGCAATGTGTTGTGTGCTTGCATGCTGGTTACGATGTGTAGGCAGCAGCTACGTCAAAGACAATGAACTGGAGAAACTGTGAGTCTGTGGGACAGCTGGAAATAAAATTCAGGCATCTTTACTGCCAATTTCCTATTCCAACTACTGGACAATACCAGTGTACCATGTTTCATTGGCTGAACATATGTAAGTACTTTATAGGTATTAGAGAGGGAGAGCAGGTGAACAGCTCATCAGAGGTTACCAACTTCAAAAGAAAGAAGCCAGAAAGGTAAAGAGAATTACCTTGGGATTTTCCTATTCCTGACATATGGTGGCTGCATCAGCCTGTTTCCAAAATAATTCTAGAGATTTGCAGAGTCTTCGCTGCAACAAACGAAATAAAGTCAGTTTTTCTGTCTAATAAATGGTTCAAAATGCATACAGGTCTGGATGCCCCAATCCTGTTCTTATTAAAGTTGTGCCAGATTGGGCCATAACGAGCAAGGCTGGACACTAATGAACCCATTTTTTGAAACACAGAACTATCACACTGCCTTTGCAATCCTTGTCCAGGAAAAAAGTGCAGGTGTTTTGCTTGTAAAATGAGTGCAGGATCGGACTGTATGGTATTTCTAACATTTCAAGATATAAACAGCATTGCAATGGACTTTTAATGCTTTGATCATTTACCGCTGATGTTTTGTGTTTTTCTCATTCTGCCATTTTACCATTGATTTTTACAAGAATGTATTTTGTTTCACAGAATTGAACAGAATTTGGTCAAAAAGTCATCAATTCTGATTTGGAGGGGAGTAACCATTGTGAAGTAATCCCAAAGGTACAGGTAGTCCCCAAGCCCTGCTTCTTTCTCCATCCTCCAAGCATGACAGACTCTCCTTAGAGTGAGCACTGTTTTCATTCCCAACTTGCAGTGTCTGAGGTGGAATGGTCTTGAACATATTTAGGAGACATGACCCGTGGTAGTGCTGATACCTAAAATAATTGAGGTGTTAAAACCTGCTTTAAAACAGAAATGCATTGCTGTGGAGTTATATATTGTAAATTCAATAATGTGACTATCAAACTGAAAGTCAATGTCATACAGTTTAGAATTAGGCATCTGGTATAGCATTCATACCTAGACATTCTTTTTCTGCTGTCTGAAAATGGCCATGAGTTTTACTGTGACAATTTTAAAATACACCAGAAATATCTGGTTTATGCACAGTTTTTCATTGTGTCAAGAATATAGAAAAAACATAGATGCCTTTTTCACTTACTTGGTCCAAACATTTTACATAGTGTACAGCTGTGGGTAAAATGCTACTTTCCTTACTAGCCTGTATACTCCCCACTGTCTTTCATGGGATTATTTGGATAAATAAACTGAGTAAAGATTTATTTTTTATCCATCATCGTCCTAATCCAATACCCACTGAAGCTGATGAAAAGACTTGTGTTGGAAAGACTATACTGCTGTTCAGACAGAAATAAATTGAAGTTGCTTCAAAATAAAAACCACCAAGTTAGTCTCCTCTTTGAAAGAAAAGTTCTTTTTCTTGCATAATTTCCCCCTTTCTCTTTCTCTTGTGTGATCAAGTGGGAATTAGGGGTATCAATTAATCGCAGTTAACTCATGTAATTAGCTCAAAAAATTAATCACAATTAAAAAAATTAATCATAATTAATTGCAGTTTTAATTGCACTGTTAAGTAATAGAATACCAGTTGAAATTTATTAAATATTTGTGGATGTTTTTCTATGTTTTAAAATATACTGATTTCAGTTACAACACAGAATACAAAGTGTACAGTGCTTACTTTATCATTTTTACAGTGCAAATATTTGTACTAAAAATAATATAAAAAAATAGTATTTATCAGTTCATCTCATACAAGTACTGTAATGTGATCTCTTTATCATGAAAGTACAATTTACAAATGTAGATTTTTTTTGGTCACATAACTGCACTCAAAAACAAAACAATGTAAAACTTTGGAGCCCACAAGTCCACTCAGTCCTATTCTTATTCAGCTGATCGCTAAGACAAACATGTTTGTTTACATTTGTGGGAGATAATGCTGCCTGCTTCTTATTTACAATTTCACCTTAAAGTGAGAACAGGCATTCACATGGCACTTTTATAGCCTGTATTGCCAGATGTGCTAAACATTCATATGCCCCTTCATGCTTCAGCCTCCATTCCAGAGGACATGCTTCCATGCTGATGACACTCATTAAAAAAACAGTGTGTTATTAGTTTTTTGACTGAACTCCTGCAAGGAGACTGGTATGCCTCCTGCTGTTTTACCCACATTCTGCCATATATTTCATGCTATAGCAGTCTCTAGATGGTGACCCAACACATGTTCACTTTAAAAACACTTTCACAGCAGATTTGACAAAATGTAAAGAACCTACCAATGTGAGATTTCTAAAGATAGCTCCAGCACTCGACCCAAGCTTTAAGAATCTGAAGTGCCAAGCAAAATCCAAGAGAGACGAGATGTGGAGCATGCTTTCAGATGTCTTAAAAGAGCAATCCTGCAATGTGGAAACTACAGAATCTGAACCACCAAAGAAGAGAATCAACCTTCTGCTGGTGGCATCTGACTCAGATGATGAAAGTGAACATGCATTGGTCTGTACTACTTTGGATCGTTATCGAGCAGAACTCATAATCAGCATGGACGCATGTCCTCTGGAATGGTGGTTGCATGAAGGGACATACTAATCTTTAGCGAATCTAGCACGTAAATATCGTGTGACATCGGCTACAACAGTTCCATGCAAATGCCTGTTCTCACTTTCAGGTGACATTGTCAACAAGAAGCAGGCAGCATTATCTCCTCCAAATATAAACAAACTTGTTTGTTTGAGTGATTGTCCGAACAAGAAGAAGTAGGACTGAATGGACTTGTAGACTCTAAAGTTTTACATTGTTTTATTTTTAATGCCCTTTTTCTGTACATAATTCTACATTTCTAAGTTCAACTTCCATGATAAAGAAATTGCACTACAGTACTTGTATTAGCTGAATTGAAAAATATTATATATTTTGTTTTTTACAGTGCAAATATTTGTAATAAAAATAAAGTGAGCACTATACACTTTGTATTCTATGTTGTAATTGAAATGAATATATTTGAAAATGTAGGAAACATCCAAAAATTTAAATAAATGGTATTCTATTATTATTAAACAGCATGATTAATCGCATGATTAATCAAAATTAATTTTTTCATTGCATGATTAACCACAATTAATATTTTAATCGCTTGACAGCCCTAGTGGGAATGCAATTCAGACAAAAACTATAAAAATTATTGCAAGAACCTCAATTGCTTATAGATGTTCCAGGTAGGCATACAGGTGTCTCTTTTGTTTCCGGGCGAGGTCTTGTGCTATTTTGCACCTGTTCAAAGTGATTTTTCCTGTTGTGACTGTTTCTTACAGATAGGCTCTAAAGTTTTACATTGTTTTGTTTTTGAGTGCAGTTATGTAACAAAAATCTACATTCGTAAATTGCACTTTCATGATAGAGAGTTTGCATTATGTCTGAAGTAAAACAGCTCCCAATCTATCATGAAAAGAGAGGTGTGACAAAATACAAAAACAGTGCATCAGTTTGTGGAGGATAGAAAAACCTTATAGACAAGTGAAATGATGACAAGTGAAAATACGATGGACATATTCCTACTTTTCCTTCTGGTGTGAATGGATTAACGTCATGATAATACCTTTATATAGGGACAACATGCAGTGGGGTTTTTTTAGGGGAGGAGGAAATTCTGAACCATAGAAATTAAAGACTGCCAAGATCGGCGATTGAGAGCAAGTTATACACCTTTACATTGCCTTAGACTCCCGGAAGCCTGCTTACCTTGCTTACCAATGTGTGCTGGTCAGGGACTCCAAGCTGGTGTAACCTACATGGAAGGAGCGGGACCATGGTGTAAAGTGGTGTAAATCAAAGTAGGGAATGACTTGCTATAATTTAGATGTTCTCACATACTCCTGTTGATAATTTTTCTTCCTTTCTTGTTGTCATCTGGCCCCTTAGTATATGAGTTACTTCAATTGAGACTCAAAGGGACAAATTCAGAGATGACATGAGAGGTGCAGTGGTGTAAATGATACATTGGTAAATGGGTGGGTGTGAGTCTAAAGGAGTCTAAGATAGTATAATATTCACATTGAGAGGGCTGGCAGAAGGTATAAATTACACTGATTTATGTTTCCTCATAACGGTCTTAAACACTCCTGTGAATGTGGCCTAGTGAGTTCATTTTCCTGCAAATGCAGGAGTGTTCCCTACAGTGAATTTGGAGCACAGCCAGACATTTTTAAACTTCCCGGCAGCTCCCTCTTGAGAATTACTCCAGAATGATTAGCTCTGGATTCTAAGAATCAGAGGAGTAGCCGTGTTAGTCTGGAATTGCAGAAGTGACAAAGAGTCCTGTGGCACCTTAAAGACTAACTTTAACTTTTTTCTGGATTCTAAGATACTCGGTAATGATCCAAGAACAGGTTCTTGAGGTATTTCCCTGTTCATCTTGCATGATTCTCAGTGCAGAACATCCCAGTTTTGCAAGAATCACTGGGAAATGGTCTGAGTCCTCCCCTTCTCGTTTCATGACCTGACACAAGAAGAAAACAAGGTAGACAGTGTGGCAGAAGTTGACAAGAGGAGGTGGAGATGGTCCTGCCTGTGTTCAGTGAACATTTGTTCATTGGACAGAACATACCACAGCTGCAAAACTTGTCTGGGATGACCTGTGTGAAAATGCAGGCCAGAAAGAAGGTTTCACGCTATATTTCTTCAGTTAAATGTTTAAAATATACTGCCTGCCACTTGAAGGACACATGGTCCAGTGACACATGGTCTCAGTTTGATGCCAGGAACTCCTGAGTGCGAATCTCAGTTAACATGGACTCCCTCTGTAACCTTGTGCAAATTCTTTAATCCTTCTTCTTCTGTAAAATGGCGCTAATGATAGCTACCTCCTAGGGATGTTGTGAGCTTCATTAGTTAATGTTTGTAAAGTGCTTTGAAAATGTAAGTGCTCTTATTACTTCAATGACATTTAATGTTATGCAATTAGGAGGTACACCCCCATCATTTAGAATATACTTCTCAGTTGGGTCTATCATAACTACCCTGCAGAATACAGCATTCAGCGCCACCCCTGTAACCTTTAGGCTTGATTGTCATCTATTATTTAATTACTTCAAGAAATCTCTAGAACAGAACAGTGCCAACTATTAACTACTTTTTTTTAGTAAGTAATTAAAACAATGAATTATGTGATTTCATTTTCTAGCGCAGTACACAGGAGCAAAAGCATTTTGCGTGCTTCAGAATGATTTGTCACTCAAGGCAGCTGTAAAATGATCTTTTCTATCAGGAATGATTCATGTAATCTAGAGCACCTAATTTCCAAGCAAAAAGCAAAATCCTATTTAGAACTAGGAGCAACTATTAAAATGAAATAAGTTGGAAACAGATACATTTATCTTGTGCTGAATCTCTGGAAGCCATTGGCAGGTACCATTATAAATGTCTCTTGGAGGTTTCAGACTAATATACCTACATGATTTACAGTGTGGTCTAATACACTACCAGTAGAGCTCCTCAGCAAAAAGGAGGCAATAAAAACTTCAGCTGAGGGCCAGGTGTCCAGTGTGGATTTTCATAGGGGCTAAGCTTAAAATTCTGATCTCAATAATTCCAGATTTACCCCAATGAAATGGGTCAGAATAAGGTTGGTAACTTTCTGATCGCAGAAAACCGAGCACCCTTGTCCTGCCACCTGCCCCGAGACCCTGCCTCTGCCCCACCCATTCTCCGAGGCTCCACCCCCTCACTCTCTCCCCGCCTCTGCCTGTCGCTTGCTCTCCTCCACCCTCACTCATTCACTAGGCAGGGGCAGGGATGTGGGAGAGGGTGAGGGCTCCAGCTGGGGCGGGGCTGAGGATGAGGTGTTTGGGGTGCAGAAGGGGGCTCAGGCTGGGGAGGGGGGTTGGAGGGCGTGGGAGGTGGAGTGAGGGCTCTGGCTGGGAGTGCAGGCTCTGGGGTGGGGCTGGTGACGAGGGGTTTGGGATTCAGGAGGGGTCTCTAGGCTGGGGTGTGCCGCTGAGGGATTCGGAGTGTGGGAGGGGACTCCAGCTTGGGCATGGGGTTGGCATGCAGGAGGGGATGAGGGCTCCAGCTGGGGGTGCAGCCTCTGGGGTGAGATCAGAAATGAGGGATTCAGGATGCAGGACAGGGGTCTGGGCTGGGGTAAGGGGTTGGGATGCAGGTGTGGGGCTGGGGACGAGGGGTTTGGGGTGCAGGAGGAGGCTCTGGGATGGGGAAGGGAGGTAGGGTGCGGGGGGGGGGAGAGCTCTGGGCTAGAGCCAAGGGATTCAGAGTGCAGGAGGCACTCAGGGGTGGGGGTTGGGGTATGGGAGGGCATGGGAACAGGCAGTGAGCAGCGCTTACGTGAGGCAGCTCCCAGAAGCAGCAACATGTCGCTGTGGCCCCTAGCTGCAGGGGCGGCCAGGGAGCCAATGGGAGCTGCAGAGCTGCCGAGCTGCCAATGGGAGCTGCAGAGCTGGTGCTCAGAGCGGGGACATCTCTGCACCTAGGGGTCGCAGGAACATGTTGCCGCTTTCAGGAGCTGTGCAGAGCCAGGACAGGCAGGGAGCCTGCCTTAGCCCCGCTGCACCACTGACCGGATTTTTAGTGGCCTGGTCAGCAGTGCTGACTGGAGCCACCAGGGCCCCTTTTCGACTGGGCGTTCCGATCGAAAACCGGATGCCTGGGAATCCTACGTCAGAATTTGGCCCATGTTGGTTGGTTTTTCACACAAATCATTATGATACACCAGGAGGGTCACTAGGGCATGTCCGCACTGCAGCTGGGAGCAAGCCTCTCAGCCTGGGTGCACAGACTCATGCTAACTTGGCTTGGGCAGCAGCTCCAGCTCTCAAGCCCACCGCATCCCCTTGGTCTGAGCTCGGGTGGCTAGTAGGAGTCTGTCTACCCAGGCCAGCAGGCTCATTTATAGCTGCAGTGTAGACTTACTTGAACTGGCCCAAGTGATCATCTGCCAGCTGTGAACTGCAAGCGGGTAGCATGCAGCAACCAATCCCCAACGTGCAATCTACATGGGCAGCTGTGACAGGGGTGGCTCACAGCTGGCTGGCTTTGCACCCCCAGGGAATCCCCACAGGGCTATTTAAGGCAGCTAAATGGTGGCAGCACAAAGGGGCCCTAGTCAAAGTCAGTCTCAGCTGTCAGTGTTGGTACAGGGTCAGGACAGAGGGCTAGGGTTAGGATACAGGCGTGTAACAGTCTGTAAAAGATGTGGAAACACGAGCTGGCTCAAGGAAAAGGATGTTATCATTCCCTGTCATTCGGTTTCTGTATCATCTTTGGGCTTGTCCTCTCTAACCTCCAAGACAGCTTAACTCTGTCAGTCGTGCTGCCTAGGCAAAACCTGTGCATGGCTTGAAAACTCTTTGGTGGGGGTGTTTCTATCACAGCGGTTGGGGATTCTGCACAAAGCTGAGGTAGAGAGAATCAGTATCATCTTTCACAGGAAGTCCCTATAGAATCTGAGGGAGGGAGAGAGGGTGTAGTGAGGCCGAGTGGCCTCCCTCCAGACTTGAGAGCTTGGGACCACTACACTCACCCTGGTGGGCAGAGCCAAACCCGTCCCACCCCTTCGCCAGAAATGCCAGCGTGGGAGCCAGGGAAGGAGATGGATGGCTCCATTCTACTGCAGAACCCTGGAAACGAACCTGCGCTGTGCAGAGCCCTGCTCC
Source organism: Dermatemys mawii (assembly GCA_007922305.1). Classification (NCBI taxonomy): domain Eukaryota; kingdom Metazoa; phylum Chordata; order Testudines; family Dermatemydidae; genus Dermatemys; species Dermatemys mawii. Next base: position 56,239,956 of record ML677341.1, read on the forward strand.
CAGAGGAGACTGACCTTGGAGAGGAGTTGCTGAGAACCTGTGTGTGATGGGTTTTCCCCAGGGTGCCACCTGGAACTGGGGTACTACTGGGCCACCCTGACCCGCCAGCCTGGGCTCACTTTACATTGTATTGCTGTGACAGGCTTTCTCCAGGCTCTAGCCTGCACTTTCACCCCTTCACTGCTCTGAGTCCAACCCCTTCCCCACAGTCCCCACACCAACTCTGCCCTCTCCCTGCCCCTATTCCAACCCCTTCCCCAAATCCCCGCCCCTGCCCTGCCTCTTCTCCGCCTCCTCCCTCCTGGAAAGCATGGCTCCCCGCTCCTTCCCCCTCCCTCCTGGAAAGTGCTAAGCGCCGCCAAACAGCCATTTGGTGGTGAGAAGTGCCTGGAGGTAGGCAGAGGAGCGGGCACATGGCGCGCTGCGGGGAGAGGAAACGGGGGAGGAGAGCTTGGCGGATTGCAGGAAATAATTCTGCAGGGGCTGGAGGGAGGCGCAGGCTGCTTGGTGGGCTGCAGGAAATAACCCAACGGGTTACCTGTGGCCCATGGGCATGTGTTTAAGACCCCTGAGCTAGACTGAGAGCCTTTTGCCTAGACTGAGCATTTATCTACATGTGAGATAAAGATAGATAGTCAATATTCATAATTTCAGATACAAAAATGATACATGCACATGAATAGGATAATCATATTCAGCAAATCATAACCTTCCAATGACATCTTACATGACTTATGCATAAAAACATCATAACTATGTCATAATTATATCATTATAATATCTCTATGAAGAATTTGGGGTGCAGTGTCACACTGTGGACTACAGACCGCCCCACCCAGACTGTGGTAAGAAATAGCCCATGGAACCAGTCTGTAGTCCGGTTTCATCACTGGAGCACAAGTCAGCGTATTTTGGCCGCACGCCCCCACTGACCCAGCAGCAGACCACTCCGCCACAGATAGGACTCTGCTCTGGGACGCAGTGGAGTTGGTTGGGTCTGCGTCCCCTACCACCTGCTACCTTAGCCGGGGGAACGGCAGCTTCCCCGATGTAGGCTAAGAGGCCTGCCTTTGCCTGCCATTTGCCCGAGTTAAGACACCAGATCTTTTGTTGCTCTGTCCTGTCTGACGGTTGGAGAGTGCAAGACCCTTAATTGTTGTCATCCCCAGCCGGTGGCCAGTGGGCTAAAGACTGCTCCCTGCTCTGCATCGCCCTAGACTATATGTTTGCTGGCTGCCTTAGCCCCAAAGCTTTTTAAAGCCTGCTCCCTACTCTTCCCCAAGGCGTCCCTTGTAGACTGTTAATTGCTGTCTGCTCCAACCAGGAGACTGCGGGCTGAAGACTGAGTTGCTCAGCCTCACCCAAGGGGGCTAAGAATTCCAGAGTGTTAAAGGTGGTTTACCACTGCTAGGAGGCAACTGACGGTAGATGGGCCCAAGTGCTACTTCCAGACCCAGTGAGGCAGAGTGGCTTCCCACCCCACTAGAGAGCGAAGGACCACTACAGGGGGTAAGATGGTGGAGCTGTTTTGATCCAGCCCTGTCTCCCACCCCAAATTCACAAAGCCCCAGATTTGTAGCTTCTACAGGTTTTGAGGTCTGGCTTTGGTGGTGGTTTGTACTGGCTGAATGCAGCTTCCCCTCTCTTCCACGTGAATGTGATGAATCCCTGCTTCATCCTCAGCAGATCCCACAGACCCTGATAGTGTCAAAGTTCACCCTTCCTGGGGTTTGGAAAGAAACTCAAAAATCCTAACACAACATAAACCTCATCCTATGCCCCCTCTCTGAGCTTGGGTTGTTCCAAGGGTTTCCTTCTAGGACCTCCTCAGTTCTTAGCTCTCTACTTCCCACTAGTCTAAACAGATACTCTCACCTCTTTTATAGCCAGCTCGGAGATAGCTGGACTATCTGTCAGTATTACTCAGCACTAATTACCCTGAATCTTAATGCAGGATTGTATCACTTGAGTACAAGGTGACTCAGCAAATGAGCTCTGCATTTCTGTACAGGGTCTCCATGTCTGCTGTTACATGTGGGACCAAGGTATTTTTGTCCCATATTTACACAGGTTCTTTCCATCTGTGAGTGAAGCTAATGAGAGATTTGCTGTGTATGGAATGAACTCCTGGGGAAGGGACAGGCTTCATTTAGAATAATAATAATTAATAATAATTAAGAATTAATGAATTAGGACTTCAGGGTTTAGCCCAGATTCATGCTAAAACTTTATGTAAGCAGTGTCAGGATGAGCTCTACCCTGACATCTGGTGGTGAATGGCGGGAATTGCAGTGAGTTGTGGAAAAGAACTTCGGGGCTGATCTTATTTGCATAGGCACACCCACTGTGCCTAGTCTGAGCTCACAGCAGCCCAAATGGTCACTTCGGCTGCTGTGGGACCCCCAGTTTCTCTATTATTGGGGCAGAAATGATAAAGTGTTGTTACCCTGATTATGTGAATCGAGGACTGTGGACATGTACTTGTTATGTACTTCTTTATGATGGAAGGACTCACCATCATCTAGGTAGCACTCACTGGGCAAGGGACAGGGGGTCAACACTTACTGAATTTGAGAAAAACCATGGACAAGTGTCTATATCTTTTGGTGAGGCCTTGTTTAAGGGCCCTACAGGCCTATTACACCTTGTCTCTCTCTACTGTGGAATGTCAGAGCTAATTTTTGATTCCATAAGAAGTCTAGCTTCAGCCTGCTGAGTTGAATTTATTTTGGGTCCAGTGGTGTACCTGCACTAAGGCCTCCCCACCTACTAAAAGCTGAAATCAACTAAGAGCTGAAATCACTGAGCACTGTGTTAAGTAGGGGGGCCTGAAGGTCTATTCCTGAGCAGCTGACTGAGCCAAGCAGTTCCTGAAAATATTGTGGAGCAGCGCAGTTTGTGTGTCGGCTGGCAGGATGGCTAGCGGAGCAGTTTGTGCTGCTGGCAGAGTGGCTGGCGCAGCACAGCAGTTTATGTGTTGGCTGGCAGAGTGGCTAGTAGAGCGACTGGTGAGCAGAGCAGTTTGTGTGACAGCTGGTAGAGCAGAGCCCAGCTACTGGCAGAGCAGCTGGCAGAGTGGAGCAGCTGGCAGAGCAACTGGCAGAGCAGAGCAATTCGTGGGACAGCCGGTGCAACTTGCGGTGAGGGCTGCAGCAGAACCCCACGGAGAGGCAGCGCAGTCGGCCTCGGACCACGTAAGGTGCCCCTTAATCTGCCCTCCATTTCCACCCAGGCTGGGAGGTAAGACTCTGCCAATTGACTTTTGAACTCTGCACTGACCAGGAACAGAGACTCTTGGGCTGTTGGACTTTTGGGACTATTGGGTGATTTCTGGGGTTGTGGGACACAAGAGCCAAAGGGAAGGACACAGCCTATTTGCTGGGAGGGGGTCTTCTGTTTCATAGTTTGTTTTATGAATCCTGTTTGTGGTGTTTCCCCAATATAATGCCACATTGTTTTTCTCTGTTATTAAAAGGCTTTTGATACACTCAGACTCTGTGCTTGCGAGAGGGACAGTATTGCCTCTTAGAGGCGCCCAGAGGGGTGGTATATGGTTGTCCCAGGTCACTGGGTAGGGGCTGAGCCGGTTTTGCATTGTGTTATTGGAATGGAACCCCTGGATACTGAACCCGGCCCTTGTTGCTGCCGACTCTGATGGGCAGAAGGGTTACATTTAAGACACTTTAATTTCTAAAGACAGTCAAGTTTGCAATGAAGAGTATGCTACGCCATTATTTGAATGTTCTTCCACAAGGTTTAGTTACTGAATGATCATGTTAGGATTCTGAATGAGTTTCCTTTCCTGTAATTATTTGTTCACCAGCTTCCTGGCTTCTTGCAATCTCATTTTCTCCGGCAGTCTATATTCCATTCACAGATATAGATAAATAGATCCTGCGGATAATCATTATGGTCTGTGTTCATTAGTTCCCAGCCAAGTGAAGCTGAGCAGACTCTTCTCTGACCTCGCCGCTGCAGAATGGAAACTGAACATTTTATTATGGTAGCATTGCTTCAGTGAAGCTTAATTGCTAAACTGAAAGAGTCTAAAAGTTCGTCGGGTGAGATCCCTTGTCACTGCGACTGGACTGAGCAGTAACGTATCCCTAGACAGAAGACTCGTTAAGGTGAAGTTACTGATGTGTAATGGCTTAGCAGAATGCAGTAATGATGTTCCATAGAAGCATGACCCAGGTCATTCAGATTGAAAAGCAATCAAAGAATGTTACAGTATTGCCAACTTTTGCAAGTTTTGGTGACTGGCAGGATCTTAGCTGGGGCTGGAGCCCTGTGACATGATGACGTAAGAAGTTCCAGCCCTCTAGGGAATATGACCCCTCCTTGTGGGGTTGTGGGGGAAATGACCCTCAGATTGGATCCCTGATCCACTTGTTCACCTTGGGCAGAGCAGCCATGCAGAGCTCTCTGCCCCCTCAGCAACCTGAAACTGGTCTCACAGGAGAGGTAAGGGGAGGAGGGAACAGAAAGAGCCCAATAGCTCAGGTGGCTCTGCTCCTTCCTCCCCCTACTTTAAGCAAGGGGGAAGGGATGGCTCCTCTGTCCTGCAACACCCCATCTGGAAAGAGGTAGGGGAGGGGAAGCCAGCAAGAGGGAGAGGGACCCCACTAAAGCTCCCACAGGCCTGGGAGATGCGGGTGAAGAATCCCTGGTGGAGCAGAGGTGAGGCTAGAGGGATGAACTGATGGAGGGACTTAGGTCTGGATGGGGGCTGAACTGTTGGAGGAATTATGGGGGGATGTTATTGATAGGGACATTGGGAGCAGACAGAATGAATTGCTGGGTAGGAGGAGAGCTGAGGGTGAGAAGTCCTGCAGCAGGGCCAAGATCACCTTTCCCAGTAAACTGGGGAGAGTGGGCAACACTGATTGTTATACACTGTGGATGAGCAGTTTACAAATCAAGAGACGGGCCATGGAAACACAATATAGTTTCTTTTAAAAATATCTCATCTTTTTGGGCAAATCTCATGATTCTCGTTGGTAACACAGCATTAATGTATGGAAACACACAGTGAAGGCACCCAAACAACTGTAGTTTACCCTGAACAGATGCTATGCAATAACCATATCCTAACATTTTATGTCCTGTATCAGATTAAGCTGATGTTTAAAAGATAAAGTAGGTTGTTTCATTTTTCTTCCTCAAGGGATCCCTACATGGCAGAGTTAATTTTTCCTGCAAGAACAGTATTAGTGGTAATGATGCATGAGACGCAAATGCCCCGTCCATTTGAGTCTCAGATCTCTGGGGCTCATAAAAATACTGTAGACTAAGTTTTTGTCTTTGCAGTGCACCACATTGCACCAGGTGTTAGGTAAAAATCCTCCTTGGAGATTTAGACTGGGATTCTCAGAGGGAGTCCAGGGAATTAGGGAGCTGGGTGCCTAACTCTCTTGGACCTCTTCAAAAATCACAACCTGAATGTCTAGATCAAATGACATTCATGTGACTCGGAGACTGAGAGCTGAACATTCAGTGTTTGGAATGTCCAGATTTTTTATGAGCCAAAATGTGGTGAAAGCTCTGATTAAACCTGGCGAAAACTGACCAGCCAGTGAATCCAGCCAAGCTAGCCTTGTGTCTGATGGCAAGGAAGAGAAGGATGGCAAAGCCACTGGTACAAAAGACTGGTTTAGTCAGAACAGAAATACTTTCTGGTTGGGAAATTTTTGATAATTTTTTTTTGTCCGGAAATGCCATTTAGGCACAACCAAATTTTGTCATGGGAAGATTTAGAAAGGGGTTGGTTTCATCTCCCTGTGGAACAGGAAGACAATTCAAAACACTGCAAATGTTTGCAAGATGGGAAAATCATTTCCCCACCCGCTCTAGTCACAAGTATCTGTGATCCCCCACCCAGAGCATCTGTCCACAGTGCTCCTGAGGCTTCTGCCAGACAGATCCTAGGATGAATGGTGCTGCTAAAGAGCACCAGGCGAATGATCAGGCTGGAGTGTTTGGGTTCTGTTGCCTCTAGAGAAAGAAATCTGTGTGTCCTCGGCCCGTTACTACTAACTGAGACTCTGCTTTGTCCCCACTGCTACTGTGGAGTTGTGAGTGGCCATGCTGTTCAGTCTGCAAAATGTTAACAATCAGGCCCTGAATAACACCCCAAGTAATAGACAAAATCCCCTCTGGGAATTTGCCAACATCACAAACGCATCACTGTTCTATTTCTCTTCTCTCCTTGTTCATTTGCATTGGCCCTTCTCCTATCCTGGGCCTGCTGGGAAAGGTCCCGTCAGGGATCTCAGGATCAGCACCGACAGGGAAGTTCTCTTCTAGTTCTTGCTGCCTCCACCCTACCCTTCTCACTCTTGTTCCTGCCAGACTTAACAAAGCAGGTGCTGAGGCCTAGACTGAGGGTAGGGGACAGGTCCCTCTGAGGTCATAATCTCATGCAGTTTCACTAGGCAAATATCAGCCCTAGCAGCAGGAAGGCCTAGGGTCTCCTGCCCCCACACCTCTCATATTGGGCTCCCCCAACCCCTATTTTGTTCTTTTCTTCTTAGCTGTTTTTAAAAGTGGTATTTTATGGAGACTGTGGCTAGAGCAGGGGTGACCAGGAGTCCTGATTCAACCATTCTATTGCTAGCTCTGCCACTGAGTCACCGTGTAAATTAGGAAAAGACACTTCATCTCTGGGTCCCACTGTCCACATCTGTGAAATGGGGACAGTAATATCCCTTGCTGCTCAGAGTATCTGATTATGGTTATGTGAAAAACTAGGCCCAATCTGTATTCTTACCCTAAAATCGAGTTTTGCAGCACAACCCCTCTCCAACTATATTTTACCACGCCCAGCAAGTTAAAGGAATAGTGCCCCCATAATTATACATAACAGTAGCCCTGTGTAGTTGTGCCTTCTCCTCCCCTCATAAGCACTTGCCAGCTGCTTCCAAACTCCTCCTATGTCCCTCAGACACATTCTCTTCCTGATACTGCTCACTAGTCATTCTTCTAGCTACCATGGATCCTTCCCCCTTCAGGTGATTTATGCCTGCTCAGTAGAATCATCACATCAGCATCCTGTTAGACTCTGACGTTTAGCCCTCCCCTCAGAACCACCAAACCACTCGTTATTCCTGGATAAATAAACTACACTAGGCTACAGTGAAAGATGAGAGTATCAGTAAGTTGAGATTTAAAAAAAATGCAAGAAGTTTGTAAGTATCCCCAAAACAACCATTTTAACCTCTGGAAATTGAGAGTTAAGGTTAAAATATCCAAAGATGTTAAGGGGCTAAAATGCACAGTTAAGGCACCAAATCAACATTAACTCTGCCCTATCGTGGGGCCATACAATAACTGCACAATTACAATTAATACATACTTAGATCCAAATTATATTCAACTGATTTTTGCATCAGTGTAGTGCTGCCTTTGGAATCATTTCAATCTTAGCAATAACAACAATGGAACGTTTTGCAAAGTCCATCCCAGAAGTGCATGCTCCATCTGTGAGTTAGCAGCTCCAAGGGTTTCTAAGAAATCTCCTCCTCCAGTCCCACCCTGGTGTGGCTGGTGGCCAAATCTGGGATACCGTAGGGCAGTGTTCTAGCTCCTGAGTTTTCTTGCTACAAATGTCACGTGTGTTAATCTGTATGGTTAGTAACATTCCACGATGACAGGACTACTTGCATGCCTTTTGTATTGTTTGGTCTTGCACTAGCTACCCATAGTTTATTGATCAAGGGTTTGCTGAGGACTGCTAGTAATTATTTATGTATTCACACTAAAGAAATAGGTAAAGTGCTCTTGAAGCATCAAACAGTGCATGTTGTTAGCCTATGTCACTTCATCATCTCACAGATGTTCCTCTTTTCCTCCTATCCCCATAACACTCACTTGGTGTACTCAGACTTAAATTAGAATGTAAGTTCTTTAGGGTAAGAACTGTGTCTTTGTATGTGTTTGTACAGGACACTGCAGCTCCATACCTGCTAGAGGCTCTGGAATGCCCGTACAATACAAATAATAACTCGTAACAATTATAGGAACAGTTCTTAGGGCATCTCTGGCATCTTTTCTCCTTTTCAAGGGGGAGCAGTTTTCTGGGAAAGGGCTGCTCGTGTATCCCACGTATTATCAGATGAGGCTGATTTTTTGATGTCCAGCATCAAATGAGTGAATTTATGAGCTACAGCAGTGCTGGTTAATGTCAGTGGCTACCAATGTGCCCAATTCTGAGAACTCTGCACTAGAGGGTGGAAAGAGCACACGTCATTACTTGATGATAGCATATCAAGTAGACAGTGAGACAACGAAGTTATATTAATGGCATCCCAAAATACGTACAGATGCAAAAAGGGAGAACAGAAGGTTTGCTTATGGGCTAAATGTATTTAAACCCCTCTACAGTAAGCTAATACCTAAAAGCTGATGAGAAAGAGCGATCAATTTTTATACATTTTGAAACCTGACTGCATGTTTCCAGCTGCTGCAGATTTTGAACATGATCAGTTACCTTGTGTTGAGACTATTTATTCCAGTTCTTTGGAGACAGATCGTATAATGGAAAAGGTGTCAGGAGGTATAAAGAAAAATGTCTCTCAAAGTTCCCAGCAGCTGAAATTATTATTTTTTAAACATGTAGAATTTTAAATTATGCAGAAAACATGAGCAATGGCGTAGCTCTCACAGCACAGGGAAACAGGAGAAATAATAAGATGTGTCTTCCTGCTGCTGAGATATAGCCGCTATTACAGAGCTTGGAGCTCGGTGGAAAAGTTTATATCTTGATACAGCCACTGCTTATGTGGGAAGGGTTGGCGGATATGCCAAGATTGTGACATTTACATTGCTTCAGCTGTCAGTTAGGAAACTGGAAAAAGGCCTCTGGGTTTTTATCATGCATGGATTCAATTTCTCAGACAACGGGGAAAGCCAGAATTGCTCATTACTTCTGGAATATATGTACCATATGATGGTTATGAAGTGTTAGGACAAACTGGTTCTGCATGGGTACACATTGTGTGGGGAGGAGGGTCGGGAAGGGAAGTGGTGAGAAGATAAAGTATCACAATGACTCTCCATTGGGGCTCCATGCAATCACTCTCTTTGAACTCTCTTGAGACTAAGCACGGTGGTAGGCTAGTAGCAATTAGTGTTTCTAAAGGCCGGGAGAGAGCAGAGCTGCATACCACACCAGCTAATGGAGCTGGCTCAGCTCAGTGGGCAGTACAGATTGCATTCTTGCCACAGGGTGGTAGTGACAATGATCTCACTGCACGCCTTGCAGCTCCTGAAACACACACCAGCCACAGGAGTAGCTGGGTTAGCACACCTCCGCACCACCCCCTGTTCCTTAAATGCACAATGTACCGTAGCCTTTAACCAGAAAGGAAATCATTTTGGTTATAAAACAAAATTCCTAGCGGAACTCTTTCAGTTTTGCATCCAAAGCACCTTATCACAGGCTTTTTGATGTGGACAGCTGGTGAGCTCTTGAGTTGGGAGATTTTACTGTGTGTGCTGTTTTGTCACTGCTGTGTGGTTTTTAGGCTACGTCTACATAAGGGAGGAAAATAGTGTGCCCAGTCTTGCAGTTAGTGTTTGCTTTCAAGTCAACGAGTGACTCCCTTGCATAAGGCTTTGCGGAGCTAGGCCCTACGTTAGTACCTTTCTAGTGAATTACGTCTCAACAGAGTCTGGATCCTCACTCTTGGGGTGCACCCTTGTCTTGCAGCAAGGCCTACGACCCTCTGGAAATTTTGATCATCAGGGCCAACATAGACTTATTGAATTCTCTAACTGCTGGTGTTCAGACACTGTGGTAATGGGGGCAGGACAAGAATGGGAATGCACTGGAATACAGCAGCTTTCCTGAACAAGGCAGAAAGGTACTAACTGTGTTACTGTGAGCTGGTTAAAACACACCAGCACTGACTCTCTGCTATTCACATAATACAAACTATCAGGTCCCTACATAAGCTGTAGTACAGTTTTGTGAACTGGTGTATATGTAAAAGAGTTAATCTTTGCTTCACTAGCTAAAGAAACTAGTTATCATCTTTTTAGACCACAGTGTTTAAACAGCATTCACTAGATAGATATTAACATGGTTTCACTGGCCAGTGTAGACATGGTATTAAGCACTGAAGTGACGTATTCACAGCAACCTGTGTTGCTACATGGATATCTTACTGTGTTTTGTATTAGCTGGAGCTATTTCAACAGGTATGTCTTCCTTCCTAGCTCTGCGTTTCAATGATCAGGCCTAGGGGTCCTAAATGAATGGATCACTGGGGTCAGATCTGTCCCCAGGATCAAACTGGAAGACAAGACATCACTGAGACAAATTTAGTGAGGAAAAAATGTCACCTTATTGCAGCCAGTTGTAAATAAAATGTCCTGCAGTAAAAGGTCCAAGACTGAATAGCAGGCTACTGACATATCTACATGCTATGTTCCACAGAAGCTCTCTTATTAACATACCCACATACACATAACCTCCACTTAAAATTAATTTATACATTTCAGTCCTCATCACTCCTTGGTGTACCTTTCCATCAGTTTTATGAAGGTAATTAGTGTTTCCCTTATCTCCTTTAATCTAATTGGACTAAGTAAATTCCTGGTGTAACTCCACTGACTTCGAGGTAGTCACATCAGGGATGAACTGAGCCCATTTTGTTCATCAGTCTCTTTAAAAGGAAACCACTATGTTTATTCAGATGTAACAGGAAAAAAAAAGCCCAACAAACACTTTGAGTCATATTCACATGTATATAAAGGCACCTTTACACTGGTCTGTCAGTGTAAAGACACCATAAATCACAGAAATCATAGAAATGTGGGAGTGAGAGGTCATCTAATCCAGTTCCTTGCACTGAGGCAGGACTGAGTATTATCCTCACATACCTGACAGGTAAGTGTCTAATCTGTTCCTAAAAACCTCCAGTGATAGAGATTCTACAACCTCCGTAGGTAATTTGTTCCAGTACTTAACTACCCCAACAGTAAGTCTAAACTAAATCTTTGCTGCAATTAAAGCCCATTGCTTCTTGTCCTATCCTCAGTGGTTAAGGAGAACAATTAATCTCTCTCCTCTTCATAGTGGCCTTTTAAGTACTTGAAGACAATTATCGTATCACCCGCCCCCCCAGCATTCGTCTCTTCTCCAGTCTAACCAAACTCAGTTCTTTCAATCTTACCTCACAGGTCATGTTTTCTAGACCTTTAATCATTTCTGTTGCTCTCCTCTGGACTTTCTCCAATTTGTTCACATCTTTCCTGAAGCGTGGAGAGTGGTGCTCAGAACTGGAAGCAACGCTCCAGTTGAAGCCTTATCAGCACGAAGTAGAGCAGAAGAATTATTTCTTGTGTCTTGCTCACAACACTCCTGCCAATACATCCTAGAATGATGTTTGCTTTATCTTGCAACAATCGCAGGCGCTGGAACTGGGGGTGCTGCCACACAACCTGGTTCAAAATGGTTTCCATTATATATACAGAGTTTACAGTTTGATTCAATAGCTCTCAGAACCCCTATGTATAAATTGTTCCAGCACCCCTGACAACAATACATTGTTGACTCATATTTAGCTTGCGGTCCACTATATCGCCGAGATCCTTTTCCGCAGTGCTCCTTCCCAGGCAGTCATTTTCCACTTTGCATTTGTGCACTTGATTGTGCCTTCCCAAGTGGAGTACTTTGCATTTGTCCTTATTGAATTTCATCCTATTTAGTTCAGATCATCTCTGCAGTTTGTCAAGGTCATTTTGAATTCTAATCCTGTCCTCCCAAGCACTTGCAACCCCTCCCAGCTTGGTATCATTGACAAACTTTATAAGTGTATTCTCCTATTATCCCATATGCCATTATCCCAAACATTTATGGAGATATTGAATAGAACCAGCTCCAGGACAAGTCCCTACGGAACTTCACTCAATATGCCACATCTTGATTGTGAACCATTGATACCTATTTTCTGAGTACGCTTTTCCAACAAGTTGTGCACGCATTTTATAGTAGGTTATATTTCTCTACTTCATTTATGAGAAGGTCATGTGAGAGAGTATCAAAAGCCTTATTAAAGTTGAAATATACCACATCTACTATTTCCCCCCATCCACAATGCTTGTTACCTTGTTGAAGAAGGATATTAGGACATGTTGGTTTGACATGGCTTGTTCTTGTCAAATGCATATAGACTGTTACTTATCACCTTATTTTCGTTTAGGTGTTTACAAATTGTTTGATTATTTGCTTCATTTGCTTTGCAGGTACTAAAGTTAAGTTGACTGGTCTGTAATTCCCTGGGTTGTCGTTGACCCCCCTTTTATAGGGCAGATACTATACTTACTCTTTTCCAGTCTTCTGGGATCTCTCCTGTCCTCTGTGTGTTCTCAGAGGTAATCACTAATATCTCAGAGATCACTTCAACCTGCTCCTTAAGTATTCTAGGATGTATCTCATCAGGCCCTGCCAACGTGAAGACATCTAACTTACCTAAGTAATTCTTAACGTATATATGTATATATTCCAGTAGGTGTATATGTAATTTACTCCACTTTGAGGCCCCTTTACATTGTCAGAGTGGTGTAAAGAGGGCTTGATGTAAATAAGGATCTGTCCCTTCATCATTGTCATACAACATAAATCCCATGACTTAATTTTTTCCCTAAGTTTGTTAATACTGTCACTCCTGGCCTGAAACAGTTTCATTCAACCTCACACTATCAGAGCAAGCAGGGTTGTCACTTTTTGTACTTTGCTCTCAGTGACAAACTCATTTCAGTGAGAGATGGAATGTTATAATTTGTGATGTTTTTGTTGTGGCACAGAATCAGCCATGAAAATATGCCTTGCCTGACATAGGACATCCATGTCCAAGGTGGGACTGCTATTTGAAATACAGTGAGACTGGTGGTCAATTTATATGATACAGCCTTCCTAAAATCTGTGGGAGTTACAGGGCTAAAGCCCAACATACCCTTTGAATATCTACCCTGAAATATCAAAATAATGCAGATGAATTACAGATTTTAAAAATAGAAGATTGTAATGGAAATGCTAAATACCCACATACAATTAAGTATAAGGTTTAAATATTGTGACTAATTTGTATGCTACTTTGGGCACTATCAGTGGCTATTTCACCACATTGTATAACCTTGTAATGCAGAGAGCCCAGAGACTGAGAGACTCCAGTCCTTCTCAAATAGAAATCATGGCTATATATTGATTTATTAATTGCTGCTGCCAGCACTCATGACTTCATCTAAACCAGCAAAAGTGATATCTCAATATGCCAGTGGAATCAATGGGTTAATAATTTGGAGAACAGCTTATTACATTTCTTTATTTAGGCAAGCAGAGGTACAAAGGCCTTCTGCAACAATCCATTCATTTGATTAAAATGAGACAGAAAAGCTTCTGAGACCAAGCTGGCATGAATTCTCTTCATTCTATAAAAAGTACTAGTTGTGCCACACAAAAGTTCTTTGGGAAATACACTGGTTGGCAGAGGGACAGACTAGATGATTAACAGATTGTTTCCATCTCCAATTTCTAGAATTCCTTTTAAGGAACCACTCAAGCCATCCTCCGCCCCCGCCGCCGGTCACCCCCCGGTTGCTTATATAATGGCCATATCTTGTGAAAGAGTTTTTTCTAGATTTCTTTTCTCTAGTATTGCTGATTTCTATGGGCTAGGCTATGACTTGGACTATGCACAGGTAGTAGGCACTGCACACCTCCCAAAACAGGTGAGTGGGTGGGGCAGGAGACAAGCAGAGCCTTTTCCCCACCCCACAGTATGCTAGCCACCGCAGAGGGTATAGGCCTCGTATAGGCAAGCAGCAAATTATTATCACCCTCTGGAGCAAGGGGGAAACAGGGAAGGAAGTGTGCTTCAGAGGGCTGTGACTTAGCCTGGGAGGCAGTATGACTGCTATCCATGGGGTGATACAGCTTAAACAGTTGCTTCAAGTAGTAAAATCTCTCCCATTTGATGGAACTGATCTGGGAACTTTGGTTGCAGTTTGTTGGCAGGATTGGACATGCCAGTCTGTCATTGTGCAGGAACATATTATGAAACCATATAGCAAGTCCACATGTTCATATCTTGGTTTCCTCTTGACGAATTTGGAATGCATTTAACATGTCGAGCCTGCTCCTCAAGTGATGTTAAACTTGTCTTTAATGGACGTATGCTCTTTTATAACCAGTTGAGAAACTGGTCCTATTGTATGTTTCCTGTGAATGACAAAGCTATTTCGGGCATCAAAGAGAATCTCCTTACTGCAGTTCTGTTGCTAGGATTTACATAGCCAATGGCATCATCCACACGTTTCATCCCAGAGTAATTATCCAGAGGACAGAATGAACTGATTTCGGGAATTGTAATGAGCAAGCACCATAGCAAGATACCCAGTCAATGCGACGCTATGTTTTGCTGATACTGCACATTCTTTGCAGTGTTGTTTCCAGTATCATACCACAGTTGTTTCATGTTTTCCTAGGTTTGAATGAAGTGACTGAGGTTCTGTCCTCGTTCAGATGTGGGGGACTTGTTGGTACTCTGTTATTACTGCCAGGGCTTTTTAAACTACACTCACCCCACACCTTGTGGCATCAGTTTCAGTTTATCACCCTGTTTTCAAAGTAATTTCTTGTTTCCCATACACTTTTCCAAGCTGCTTTTTGTGTCCTGGTGAGTGGATGTAGAGAAAAAAACATTATAGAGCACATGAAGGACATAGAAAACAGAAACAGTGTCAAAACATATAAGGTAGTGATTAGCACTTAAGCGGTGCTCTTCATCCCTAGTTCTCAAAGCACTATATAAACTGGTTAAGTATCTTCATTGTTCCCTTTTTGCAGATATGGAAACTGCAGCATAGGGAGGTATGGGCCAAGATTTTAAGTCACTCTTGATTTTGGGATCTGTCATTTCTGAGTGCCCAATGTGAGCCACATTACAGGGGCCTGATTTTCAAAGGTGAGTGCTCAGACCTTTTGAAAATTTGGCCTTTTAAGGTGTCTGATATGGGGAACCCTAAAATTGAAGTGTCCCAAATCACCAACCAGTTTTGAAAATCTTGTCCTAAGTGATTTCTCTGAAGTCACACAGCACATCCTTGAGGAAGCTGAGAGTAGGACCCAGGTCTCTCGAACCTGCAGTCTGGTGTGATATCCCCTGGACTCCACGGCTGTCCCCTATGGATGCTGCTGCCTTGGTTGAGCTAAACATGGAACAAACGAGCCAGTGGATTTATGATATAAACCTTGCCTAAAACCCAATCTGACCTGCATTATTATATTCTTTACCCTGTGATCAGTGATTTTGATGCCATGGTCCTTACGAAAAGTTATGATGGTCTTAGCTAAATGGTCTTGTCCATACTTGGCATAAACTTTATGATAATTGACACTGGGCTTTAACATAGGGACCAGGAACAGAACCAGATATTATTGCAAAGTGTTTAACATTAGGCACAGTCCTACTGCTAGTACATTTCTGTGGCTATGTACATTGTTTTGCCAAGATACAGCATAAATCCACATTTGTGCTGCACAAATCCATAAAAATGGCCATTTTTCCTGTCCTCTTCCAGCTCCTCAGCTTGCTCCTTTGCCATTTTGTCTCCCTTTCCACGTTTGCTTGTTTTTCTGCTTTCCCCACAAGGGGGTGGGTGGTTTCATTAGGATTCTTGCATCTGCTCCCATGCTGGTGCCCTTAAAAAAAGACAGAGGGGAAGGAGAGAAAGATTCATTATCACTGAAGATAGTAAGGACAGCCGCAAGGATGAGAGTGACTGGCCCATCAGACCTTACCTCAGAGCTAAACTGGGAGCTTTGTCTTAATGCAGGAGGAAACAGAGCTGTTTGGGATCCTAAGTGACCCTGGAGCAGATCGGAGCCCTTTATGGCAGCAGCCAGAGCGTAGGTCATTTACTTTCTTGAGAGAGTTTTACAAGATCTCTGAAGTTGGGGCTTCCCTATACGGGGAATCCCCCTCTCCATTTTTCTGCCAGTAGTTCTCTAAACCCTGGTCTACACTGGGGGCGCGGGGGCGGGGGGGTTTCAACCTAAGATATGCAACTTCAGCTACGAGAATAGCGTAGCTGAAGTTGATGTATCTTAGGTCGACTTACCTTGCGTCCTCATGGCGCGGGGTCGCTCCCTTGTTGACTCCGCTTCCACCTCTTGTCTTGGTGGATTACAGGAGTCGAAGGCAGAGTGATCGGGGATCGATTTATCATGTCTACACTAGACACGATAAATTGATCCCTGATAGATTGATCACTACCCACTGATCTGGTGGGTAGTGAAGACGTACCCAAAGAATCAGGGCTGACAAGACAAAGACTTCCATTTGCAATATGTTGCATCTCTCTATGCATTGTTCTTGGATGCCAAGGTATCTGTTATAATGAGAACATTGTAAAAGAGATGATTAAAGTCAACTGCAACTAGGGTAACCAGATGTCCCGCTTTTATAGGGACAGTCCCGATATTCGGGACTTTCTTTTTATATGGGCTCCTATTACTCCCAACCCCTTTCTCGATTTTTCAAACTTGCTGTCTGCTCACCCTAACTACAGCCCAGGTTGTCTTTCCACCACATGCTTTCTAGTGTGGATGCAGTGTTTCCATTCATTAAAAGATGCAAAATTATCACAGCCCAGAAATGTCTTTCTTCATTATTCTGTTGCATGAACTCTTGATGAAATCCCCTGTAAATAACACAGAGAACAGCCTGAACTCTGACTGCTGGCGGTAGACTCATAATGTCATATGTTGCAGAATAGCTGAGGAATGTTTTGAAAATAGGCTAAAACTGTTCCCTATCAGTTTCCTTAAGAATGCAAAGGAGTCTCTACTTCTGTCCTCTAGACAGTAAAACACTGCAGGTATTTCCTAAATAATACATAGACTTCAGAATCTGCACAAGTGCAATTCATAACTGAATGTTTTTATTTTGGATAGTTATTTGGGTTATTGTAGGTATAGGTAATGTTTCTAATGCAGAGCAGACATTGCAGCTACATGTAGACTGTATGAAATTTACTCAGTCAACAAAAATTCTGATCCTGTTCACAGGTTCAAAGCTCAAAGTCAGCTCAGTGTGAGCTTAGTGTGTTTTTTAAGTGTGTCTCCGATGGTACCTGAGAGGCAGATATCCTGTCTACTCTTTGTGAACACCAAATATCTTACAACAGTGCTCATAAGAATTGATTTCCCTTGTACCCCACTGTGGGAAGCCATTGTCCACTTGGCTGCTGTCCTCCTCCCCAGAGGTGGTAGCATTTCAGTGGTGGTTTATGTATCCAGCATATAAAATGGTGAGATCATTGGGGAGGAAAGGTGCTACATAAATGTGAAATTATTCTTATTTTACTGGATTCTTACTGGACCACTGTCTTTTCTAGGTTTCAGGTATTACTTGGAGAGGAAAGTAATCTCTTATTCCTCACTAGTTATGACAAACTTTTTAATCTAGTCTACCTTTGACCAGGGACAGGCACTAAACAGTCGTTTCTCCCTGTAAGTCACTGTCTTGAGTGTAGCTTGTAGCACTAATAATTACAGTGTGTCTGCCGCCAGTAGAAATCCCAGTCGGTGTACGTGAACATTCAATCAATTTTCAAGGTAATATGTTAAAAATGATTCAAGCCCATACACAGTCTCTTCCTCATTATTGAAGTATAATTACTCACTTTGGCTCATTATCTTCCCATTGGATTAAATAGTCATTGTAACCTTTTCCCTCTATCTCAGAATCTAGTTCTGTGCAATGTAAACCAATTTCCTTTTGACAGTGTGATTGAGCCATGTGTGCTTGGATGAATATGGCTACATGAAGATCTTTGCATATTAAATACATCAATTTTGCTCTTTTAATTAGTCACTTAAACTTGGATAATACAACATGGAAATTATTCCCCGTGTCCATTTCTTCTTGGCCAAATCAGGTAGTTAAAGTAAAAGCCTCTTAATACTGCCCTCCAGTCCACATAGTTTCCCCATCATCCAAATCTTGAGTTCCCACTGAAATTACTGAGTGTTTTGCATGTGTAAAAACTGTGTAAGGCACTCAGGAGCCCCCAGAGCAGAGATCTGCCACAGCCTGAGATGATTTTTGTACAATGGGACTTCACTATGGCTTCTCTCCCTCCCCAGTGAAGTCAATGGGAGCAGGAACCAGCAGTATAAAAGTTCTTGTACTATTTTAAGGTGGAGGTTTGATCCTGCAAGGCTTATTCAGTGTGCCCTCTCATTGATTCCAGTGGGCACATGGTCTCCAATGGGAGTCAGGGTGGGGCCCTATCAACAGGTTGTCTTTCAGATCTAGCTCCCAAATCCTGTAAACAACTAACTGAAGGCTTTTGTTCTCACCACATATTTGTGCTGTCCTCAGAAATAAGGAGGGTTGGGTTCATTTGGCTTTTATCCATGTTGTTTTCTGTTCATCTTACCCAAATAGGTGTTCTAAGCAGTGTGAACACTCATAAAAAATCACCCACTGGCTGGCAGGTATTCAAATAAATAAATCACAGGGAAACGATTCTAACTACCCTGCAGAGGGCACAGGTGGGGCTGGGCATAGATATCTGCCAGGGGCAGCCTGGTGTGATGCCTGCACATCCCTAAGTGCAAAGTGAAGAGGACTGTTAGCCCCACTAGCTGCACTACACCTCCCTCCCTCCCCCGCGATGGGCCCATGTCCCTGACCGCTCTGTGCACTGGCAGTGGCTCTAGGTTAGTGTTGGAGGGAGTGCATGCTGTACCTGCGGTAAAGAGACTTAAGAGCTGCTCCTGGAGGTTGTGAAAGCCAGAGCCGTCCTGGCAGTGGGATTGAGTGTAGAGGTGCGTCACTGCAGGAGCGGTACCAGAGACATTGCCGCTGACACTATTACTGCTGATACGGTGCTCCACTGCAGCCTCACTCCCAGGGCAGCTCTGGGCTTTAATAACTACCAACTGGCCAGTAAGGGGAAAGGGAGCAAGAGAGAGGCTGAGCAGGAACGCTTCCTGTTACTGACAGCTGTGCTACACATCCTCATTAGTGCCATAGTCACCAGGACTTCAAGGATTCCGGGGCAGTTCCCCTTCTGGAGTAAATTCTCATAACTCCACAGAAAGCAATGGAGCTAGGACAGTTTGCACTGTCTGGGGATCTGCCCCAGTATATCTGTCCAATCTGTCTCATCATTCACCCCATCCTTGTCACTGTACTAGAATTGCTGGGTCTCTCATTGCCTGAGGATGAAACCCTATTTGTTCACACCAAACTTTAGGGCTTTAGCTTCTTCATATATTATCTACTAACCCCCTCATTGAAAAGCTATTTTCCTGGAACTGATGTGAGTGTTCTGGTTTTTAACTAGACCAGCACGATTGCATGCACGTGGGTTTGTACAGATGTCTTCTTTGGTTTTGGACTTGCAACTGCTGTCACTGCATCCTTACTTTCCCTTTCAGTTTGGGCTATGACCAAACCCCCAGATTCAAAGTGAAACGGAGGAAATGACAAGGTTGATCTGCTATCACATCGGACTGAAAAGTTCACCCATTTTTGTGTGAAACCATAAACTGGCCTAGATTTTGCTCGACTCTGGGCTTAGGTAGACATGAAAGGTTTGAAAGCGTCAGGGAATGTTTTGATTGGTTCAGTTCAGGTCACTTGAGCTCACTTTGCATTCCAGGCACATGTGGATGCTTTTAGCATCAACTAAATATTACCAAACAGAAACAGTAGAGGGGAATAGGGTCATTAAACTACATATTGTTGGGCTATGAATTGAGGCTCTGGGACAATAAAAAACATATGGCATTGTACTGCCACTGTTCCAATAAGAGATGGAGAATGAACTCACAAAAGAAGCAAACAAAAATATTTATTCTTCCTCTAATCAATTCATTTTTGTGGAGGAAAGTCTTTATATCCAGAGCTCATTTTTACACTCTCCAAACTCTTCCCCTTCACTAGGTCCTGATCCAAAGCCCTTTGAAATACATGGAAAGATTCCCATTGACTTCGCTGGCTTTGGATCAGAGCCCTGAAGTACTAATCATGTTCAGAATATGCCCATTGCGATGGATGTTTTAGTTGCATTCTGTTGTAGCAAATTATAATATTTTGGGATCTATTGTGCTGTTAACTGCCTTACCAGCAGTCTGCCCACTAATGCATGTTTTCTAGCTCTGCAAACTACCCAACAGCTTCAAACAGCTGCCATTTAGAAAAAGAAACCAGCCTCATACAAAAAATGTTTCAGCCTTTCCCCACATATGGAATTTTGTCCCCCAAATTAAAATGGTCTCCTATCCCGGATGGGCAATATTCAGACCTGGACCAGGGACAGGATTAAGATCTGACATCGTGTGACCTCACAGAGTGAAAAATGGATGCTTTATACATTTGAAGAGGGATTATTCGCAGTTTCCCAAGGGGAGACAAAGTACCAGAAGGTCCTGAGATATCAGACGGTGAAGTCAAGACATCTTTACATATAGAAAAGCTCTCTTGTTACTTATGGAGGTTTTTAAATAAATCATAGTATCATAGAGTTTTAGGCCAGAAGGGACCGTCAGATCAGGTGGTCTGACCACCACCAACACCCAGCACCCGCATGCTAAACTCAACCACTGCTATTAGCCCGAAGAATTACAGCCCAAAGGAGACTAGACTGTAATGTGCTGCTGGAAGAGACTAGGTGGGACTGAGGCACATCAATGCCCAAGGCCTCCACAATGGCAGGGAAATGATTGAGTGAGTCCTGGAGAGTGACTTGCACCCATACACTACAGAGGAAGGCAATACCCCCGCTGCCTCCAAATATCACTGCTAATCTGACCTGGGGGGCGGGGAGGTGTGATCTGTTAGACCCTGAGCAGGGAAGCAAGACCCAGCCAGCCAAGCACCTGAAAGAGAGAATGCTCGGAGCCACCTCAGAGCCCTGGTCCACCTCGTCCAATGTCCCATCTCCGGATGTGGACATCCTTGATGCTGCAGAGGATGGAGATTAAAAACAAGGAAAGTAAATACATTGCGGGATGGGAAGAAGGGGAGATTCCTTCCTGACCCGTGCAGGTGGCCAGCTGAAACCCTGAACCATGAGCTTCTAGGCACATAAACATAAACCAGACATGAGTCCCAGGGCTGCTGAGACTTGCCCCAGACCACTTGTATATTTTCTTTCTCTCTGATCCCCTGTACAGTTAGATTCATGATAACAAAGGAATCTGACCACAAGTGGAAGTTTACAAGCAACGGTGCCAGTAGAATTTTTAAAGTTTTTTTTGTTGTTGTTTTTTTAATGTGACATAGAACTACAGTGGCCCTGTACGGCATTAAGATTTCACTGGTGTTCGTTTGACGTAACATGCTATTTCCTGGTGACAAAGCTTTCACCTTACACTACAGTATGGGGCACTTGTGTATTCCAACATGTATGTAAATCAACCTCATATAGATCTAATATGAAACTGAGTTGAGCATGGTATTCTAAGACCAAGCCACAGTCTCTGCAGGACTTTTTCCTGCTCAGCCATCTAGACAGTCATCAAGCTTCCATTCAACAGAGACTAAAACAAAGCTCAGCATAACACCTGCAATAGAAGTCAAAATATGATCACAAATGACTGAGGATGTAGCCACCCCTGAGCAGTGAATGGTGAAGTGACAGCTGTAAAGTTCCCATTTATACTGTCTGTGTACTAGACTTTGAGGACCAGGGAAGGGGTAGCTTTATTGCTGGGAGGTCAGGAGTTACCACGTTAGTTCTACCTCCATTCCATCCTGATCCCTAGCATGAGAGGTTTAAAAATGCTGGAGCTCCTCCACTTCTGAAGGCTGGTGTTTCACTGAAGGAGTATTAGACCCTGATGGACTTAAACAGCAGCAGTCTAAAGATCCTGGCCCTTGGTCTGGCTGATATGTGCCTGAGGGTTCCCCTGCTGGTGGAGTACTGGCGTAGTGGCTTCGACCTGATTCACTTTCTGGGACGAGGGCATAGTCAGGGAGCCGTGATGGCTGACCAGTTCCTAGATGTTTGAACAGTCTCTTAGTGGCCATTGCCAGCCATTGTAAGGTGCTCTCAGTAAGTTGTACCCCAGCACCAAGCAAATAACCCCAGCAAAGAGAGAGAAAGAGATAGATTGAGTGTGTGTGTGTATACACACGCATGTGTGTATGTGTGGCCCCCCTCCCCCCCAGTGCTGTGTCAGGCACAGAAGCCATGCTTCTGAGGCCCTGGCCCACTGTTAGCAAACTAACAACTCAATCTGTTCCCCATAGAATAGCAAACTGCCCATTGACTTCCAGTGGGAGCAGGATCACATCTGAGACTTTTGGAGCCTGACCCAGTGCGCATCGAAATCAGTGGGACTCATTCCATAACCTTCAAGAGGCTTTGCACAAGGCGCTTGAGCGGCAGCCTAAAGTGAAGGGAGTTGCACTGCTGCAGATGAGATGAGAATCAGGCCCTTCGTATATAATACCACCAGAGCCTCTCGACAGGTCACGTTTAGCAACAGAGTTGCACCAGGGATTAATTTAACCCATTGTGTTTTTAGTGTTATAGTGCCAAGTTTCCTTTCTTTTAATTCTGATACATTTTCAAAGAAAATACTGGACTACCAGATTTTTTAAAAATATGTATTGTCTGTTTGGCCCAAATGTTAGGGGGTGGCCAGACAGCAAGTGTGAAAAACTGGGACAGGGGATGAGGAGTCAATATAAGAATAAGACCCAAAAATCGGGACTGTCCCTATCAAATCGGGACATCTGGTAACCCTAAGTGTTAGCTAGTATTTGGGGCCTTGCTGTATTGTTCTGTTAGGACAATAAATTTATTATCGGAGTCACGTATTTCTTCTGTACAATCCTGTTTGTTTACAAAGAATGCACACAGGGGACCATTTCCCTGAGCAAAGTAGGAACAATCACCAGCAGGCAGCTTCCATGCTCAGTGATCCCCAAACCTGACTTGCCAGCCAGTCCTGTGCCCCAAGGAGCTGTCCTGCTCTGCTCGCTTGCCAGGCCACACTCATACCTCTCTCTTCAGCTTTCTGGCTGCTTTTCTCTCTCCCACCCACACAAACACATCTGCAAACAACCAATGTCTCAGCCGCTGGGACACTCTCTGATTCCCCTGGAGTTACGTCTTGCACAGGCTTTCTTACTCCAGAAACAGTGGTCCCCAAACCTTTTACCTCATGCCCCCGCCCCTTATTCTTGTCTGCACACTCCCTCTGGAGCCAGGGCTAGGAGGAGGCCTCGGCTTTGGGAGAGGAGGAGACACAGGCAGGGGCGAGGGTGCTGAGGCTAGGACCACAGATGGGGTGAGGGCAGGGCCAGAAACAGAGCCTTGGACGGGGTGGAGGAAGGCCTGGGGGTGGGAGTGGGGGGAGGCGTGGGGCTGGGGCCGGGAGCAGAGCTGAGTGGTTGCTCCCTCCCTGTCCCCCATGGGGGTTGGCCCAGACCCCAGCAGTGCTCCTCCCGCAAAAAATGTTTTTGAGCCCTCCTGAGGGGGACGCCCCAGAATTGAGGGACCTCTGCCATAAGGGGACTCAACTGCTTCTTCCATTGAGTCTGAATGAAGCGCGGCTCGCACATCAGCTTTAATGTGGTCTGTGATGGCCTGTAGCTCAAAGACACATTTGAAGGCAGCCATTAATGCCTTTCAGCATAACAGTATTAGTTTCAGTCTGGTCTGGGCTGCTCAGCCCAGACATTGGGCCCTCCAGACTTTTATCCACAAAGTTGCTGGCGCTGCTTTTAATTTTCCCTTCTTATTAAAAGAGCTAAATCGGGGGATATTTACCGTCCCCTCTCTAATTACTTTTTTACTTCAGAAAGCAGAGTTAAAAGCGCAGTGCAGGTGATAAGCTACTGCAATTTGCATTTCTGCTCTTTCCTATGAAAAACTAAAACTCAGATCCTTGTAGTGGGGTTGGACCAGAGTTAATGTTCCTCACACCACATTTCCTCTTATTAAACATATTATCTTTTTCAATTAAAAAGAAAAACTTAAAACTGGGAAGGACACAGGAAAAAACCACTATTGAATCCACTGGGAATACTAGGAGTGATTTTTGCTATGTACAGTCAGTCATAACTCACAGGTTTACTGCATACTACAAACATTTGTTCCCAACGCAGGCTGCTAGTTCACATTCCCTTAAAATGCTGGGGGTTCCAGTTTTGCACCAACTCAAATCAATGGCAAAACTCTCATTGACATTAATGACAGCAAGATCAGGCTACAGGTCAAGCAATCAACTTGTTCTTTTGCAATTAAAAAAAAGGAAAACTCATCAGAAAGTGAAATGCTTAAGCTGATTTAACAAATGTAGCAAGTTTTCTACATTCCTACACATTAAAAATATATTTCAGAATTGCTGCTGACCTTGACTCATTATGGAAGAAGAGAATGCAAGCGACTCACTGCCCAATCTCACATTAAGCTTCTTTGCAGATGACATGTCTGTAATTGTTTCAGGTGAATCTCTGGGTGATTGCTAATGTATAATACTTTGCCATTGTTTGCCTACACCTGCCTATTAAGACATATTGTGATTCACCAATTTAACACAGAGAAACAATCTACAGCCTTCTGTTTTCACATAGCCCTTTGTGAGAAAGTGGCGTCTTGGGCTACTGCCACGTTTTCATTTTTGAAGGGAAAAAAAGGCAGTTAATGGCAAATAAGCATGCACAGCAATATGATTGCAGTTGCATGGCAACAAAAACAGACAGCAGAGTATGAGCGCCCTGCAAAGAAACACATGAGCATGTGAGCATACATTCAGAGACAGGATTAATGTGACTGCTTTGTTAATATCTTTGATAACCAGGTGCATGTAGGAATATAGTTTCAATGTTAGTACTAATTATTTAGGCTGGACCATTATGCTTTTGATAAGAACAGGTTTAAAAATGTTATTAAAGCTAATGTTAAAAAAAGTATATAATACATAGGTTGGTAAAAGAGTGTCTGTACATTTGGGTAGAGTGCTTAGATTATCTACAAATACAAAGTTAGTTTGTAAAAGTCAGATGATACATAGAGTACACAATCAGCAATAACCCAAATTTAGGTGAATACATTTAACAATACATTTTAGATACTAGAATCTGAATACTCAGGTACATCACTCATGAAAAGTTGTAAGGAGATGTGGCTGTGGAAAGCAAAATATATCAATGAGTGGAGATTGTCCCTCAGTAATTGAGAATTAGCCAGGTAGGTTGTCCATTTAGCAAATACAGTCCATGAGGAAAGTGTTTGTTACTTTCCTGACTGCTGTTCTCAGCAGTCCACCCCTTTGAAAATGATGGGCTATATACAGGTGGCTAACTTTAAAAAAAAAAAAAAAGTGTTCAGTTTTATAACTGTAGCTGTCACAGAGACACTAGCGCCATCTCGTGGAGAACAACGGCAAGAATATTGTGTAGTTGCTAGTGGGATGGAATGGAACAGCATAATTAATCATGAATGCACAATCTGTCATTTCACTAAATGTTCAATTTTTACATTCCAGATGTGCTGTATACAGATGTGTTGCATGCACGGACAAGGTGGGATGCACAACCTGCTCCTTGTATTGGAAAGCCATGGCCCACTCACCCGGGTGCACGGACTTCGCTGTGTACGTTGGAAGGGGCAGTCCATGGCCTGGCCTCCTTGCCACTTCCTTTTTGATGATTTGCTCCCCAGGGGCAAGTGGGACCTGCAAAATGCAGGGCCTGCTCCTGTGGAATGCCCTAGCACAACTGTGCCAAGGATGGGGATGGCTTCTGGGTAGGCCCCTTCTCCCATCTGCACAGGCTGTGCAAGAGCCACTTGTCAACGGAGGGACTGATTTAGACAGCAGAGCATTTGTTTAGTGGAGGTGATACAAGAGATGATAAAACCCATCTTGAATCTCAGACTAGACTAGGGGACAGATTTTGACTCCTGATGTGGCCCTTATATGATGTGCTGGCTGCATATAGCAACCAGACAGCTGGTTGTGGAGGGAATTCTCTCAGCATAAGTACAATATAGGTCTGCTGTCAGTCACCCTACACCGCCCTGCCCCAACCTAAAGTGTTGGGGGCAAAGGGTTGGAATGGAGGAAGGAGCAGGCGGGTAATGCAGTTCTGTAGTGACGCTGAGGCTGCTCTTACACTAAGGCTTGTTCCTGTCCCTGGAGCAGCGCAGAGTCAAGGTACAAAAGGGAAGTAAAACTTTCTGGAGAAACAGAACCGAACCCTGAGTTTGGAGGGCTGTAAGTTAGAGAAAAAAAATTCCTAAAATAGCATATTTGGTACAGAAGTAGAAGAGAATAACACAAGGGAGCTCCTGATGCCATATAATACCTAACTCTTACATAGCACGTTTAATCAGTAGATTTCAAAGCACTTCACAAAGGTCAGTCTCATCATCCCCATTTTACAGATACAGAAGCTGAGGCACAGAGAGGAGAAATAACTTACCTCAGATCATGCAGCAAGTCAGTGACTGAGGCCGGAATACAACCCAGTTCTCCAGAGTTCAACGCAGTTTAAGGCTATGGCTACACTACAGCGTAAGTCGATGTAAATGATGTCATTAAGAGGTGTGAATCAGCCACCCCCCCGAGCAATATACTTATGCTGATTAGGTACTATTGTGGACAGTGCTATGTTGGTTTAAGAGCTTTGCCCACCAACATGGTGACCGCCACTCGCGGGCACTGGAGTAATTAAGCAGACAGGAGAGCTCTTTCCCATTGGTTTAGAGCGGCTTCAGTAGAGAGCTAACAGCAGCACCCAGGATGACACTCCTGAAAGCAGGGGACAGAGCATCCTTGTCTGTGGAGTGATCTAGCAGGAGAGTAGGCTGAATCTACCCCTGACCATGTGTCAGAGCATGTTAGTGTAACCAGAGCCTGAATGAGCTCTCCCCTGACATCTAGTGGTGAGCTGTGGAAAAAGACTTCAGAAGCTGATGTCTTTTGCATGGACACACCCACCCTGCCTAGATGCTCAGCATGATGGGATTGCTTGCCCAAATGATCACTTGTGGCTGGTGTTGGATCCCAGGTTTCCTTGTTATTGGGGCAGGAGTAATAAAGGGCTGTTATCCTTGTTGTGTGACCCAAGGGCAGATGGCAGAGAGACATGGAAACAGTGTGGCTGGCAGAGAGGTGAGACCAGCAAGGCAGCTGGCTGAGAGGTGTGGCAAACGGCCAGCAGAGAAGCTAGTGGAGAGGGCCAAAGCAGAGCCCCGCAGAGGCCTGGCAATCAGCCACTGGGGTGACGAGCGAGTGCAGCATATAAGGTGCCTCCTTACCTGCCCCTCCCCCTCACCTTCCACACTGTGAATCAGCCACCGCCCTGAGCAATATACTTAGTAAACACTGTGGATGAACCTCTGAATTCTGGGGCTGCACTGGCCGAAGATAGCAACTGTGAGTGGGGTACAGAGAAGGGAGGGTTGTGTAAAAGGGATGTTTGGGTTGCTGAACTTAAGAACTTGGAGGGGAAAGGGCACTGCTCAACTTACTTGGGGGTGGGTCTTTTACTCGTGGTTTATATTCATAAGCCGTAGTTGTGGTGTTTTCCCAAATTAATGCTGAGTTAATTCCTTCCTTTGATTAAAAGGTTTTGCTACACTCAGACTCTGCTTGTGAGAGGGGAAGTATTGCCTCTTGGAGGCGTGCAGGGGGTGGTGTGTAATTGTCCCAGGTCACTGGGTTGGGGGTTCAAGCCTGTTTTGTGTTGTATTGTTGAAAACGAACCCCTGGACACCGAACCCAGCCCTTGCTGCTGGCTCCACCTGGCAGAAGGGTTACATGACATTAGCTATTACAAAAAGGGTTTTCAACAAGACGAGTCAAGGCATTACAGTAGCAAGGAACACATGGGGTGAGACTGGGGACTAAGTTTCTAAGAGGCACAGCCCAGAATTTGCAGCTGTAGGAGCTAAGGTGGCTTTAAGCTAGTCTTGTGCTCTGCTGATTCTGGGCTACTCTGGAAGGCAGAACAACCTCTAGAATAATTTAGACGGACCTTCAAAGCAGTTTGTTATTTGACTATGGCACCACCACTGCCCAGAATCTCTTCAGCACGTGCCATGGTCCTACCCTGACACTCCCCTCTGACCCAAAGCCCCTTAACATACATGCTTTATGAGGGAGTTTTTGAAGGGCAGCCTGTGGCTGTCTCCCTCAATTTCTGTATTGGGACTTTTAGAGCCCCTTTGCACTGTTCTGGGGCTTTTACCCAGTATACAGGGGCCAAACAAGGGGTGAGAATCTCACCCATGGTAAGGAAAGCTGCTGAACCTGGAAGCCACTCTGAGGTGCTCTGTGTGGATCTCAGTTACTGTATTTGGTGCTAAAATGATAGGCAACTTGGAGACATTTTAGATAGATAAGAGCAAAAAAACTCCACAATCTCCGCTTTTTTTTTTTAGTTCATTTTTTATTATTTTGTAAAGTTAAGATTTTTCTAAAAGGTATTAAAAAAATGCAACCCAGCAACAGTGTGCTTGTAGTACAGTTATACGCAGGTAGCTACAAAGAACATCGCTAGATAGGAGGAAAAGGAGGAAGTGATGTTTAACCAGTGAAGAACAGTTACAAGCAGCAATAAAATTAATTTCTATATAAAACTAGCAGTGCAATGATACAAAGAGGAAGCAGCTTTACATTAAAAATACAGCTTTTTAAATACAGAAATAGCACCTTTCACAAAAGAAATTGAGAAATGTAAACCTGGTAGGTAGATTCAAGTATATAAATTATACACCCCTCCCTCCCCCCAACACTTGTACCAGAACATAAAGGTTTCACAAACCCTGCACAATATCGTGCACGTGCACTTTCCTCAGTGCAAATTCAAATCCTGCTTCTCCTTCGCAGGTTTGCTGATTCGTTTGACTGAACACAATGGAAGAGGAAGTGTAGACTGGCATTGCCTTGACTACCAGAAATACCCCAAATCAAGGGCAGCACCCTAACTGCTGCAAGTTCTGCTGCTGGTAGCATGGTTTAAAAAGGTTTATTTTACACTCCACAGTGGTCTCGCTCCTGCTCCTGTTTACCTGGGTGAGAGTCTTGCCACTGACATAAATGGGGCAGCGTCAAGCCCAGTGGCAACCCCTTGCATTCTCTGTATATTACAAAAGCTAAGTAGGCCTCATTCTGCTCTTACCATAATTGGTCTAACACCAGGGTGGGCAAAGTACGGCCTGCGGGCCACATCTGGCCTGCGAGCTAATTTTGCCCGGCCCCCAAGCTCCCAGCTGGGGAGGCTACCTGGAGCGGCCCTGGACAGCACTGAAGCGGTGTGGATGATGGTGGGGGGTGAGCGCCTGCCGCGCGGCTCCTTGCCACGCCGCTGCAGCGTTGTCCAGGACCACTCCTGGACATGGCACACTGAGGTTCTGGGAGAGGTGGGAGGCGGGGGGTTGGACAAGGGGCAGGGAGTTCCAAAGGCAGTCAGGGGACAGGAAACGAGGATGTTGGATGGGGCAGAGGTTCTGTGGGGCGGTCAGGGACTGGGGAGATTAGATAAGGGGCAGGGAGACCTGGGGACAGGGGGGTTTGGATGGGGCAGAGGCTCTGGGGAGGCGGTCAAGGGATGTGGAATGGGGGGTGGATAGGGTGGGGGAGTCCTGGGGCTTTGTCAGGAGGCGGGGGGGAGGGTGGGTAGGGGTTGGGCAGTCAGGGAACTGGGGGTTCGATAGGGGGTGAGGTCCGGGGGTGGTGGTTGGAGGGGGATTTCGGGAGGGGGCATTCAGGGGGCAAGGAGCAGGATGGGTTGGGTATTCTGAGGGGGGCAGTCAGGGGCAGGAAGTGGGTCGGGGTCAGATGGGGGCAAGGCCTTCCCTACTCTGCCCTCTGTACAATTTTAGAACCCCAATGTGGCGCTTGGGCCAAAAAGTTTGCCCACCCCTGGTCTAACTCCACTGACTTTCAGTAGAGTTATGCCTGATTGACATTGGTAAAAATAAGATCAGAATCAGGGCCAGTGTTTTAAATGAAAAGTCAACATGTGGAAGTAGATATTGGAAACTGAAGATTTTCTGTTCCTGTATTTTTAAGTATAGTTAGGTCAGTCATGAACTGGAACGCCTTACTGACAAAATGAGATGCTTTGAAATGATGATTTAACCCTGGAGTAAAAAGGCTTAATATTTTGGATCACTCCTCCTCCTTCCAGACTGCAATTTCAGTAACATGCTGCTCACAAGTAAAGGAGCAAAACAGATTGTATAGAGAGTCTATACTAGTCACATAATCGGGAACAATAGCGGTCTGTTTCAAGTCCGAACAGGTACCGACTTGTACAAGCTGAGGAAGAGTCACAGCATCAGTAGCTGTAATTTATGCTTGGCAATATTAATGTTAGCTACAGACATCATTTCACTTTGGAAAGCAATTTATAATTGGGTGTGTAAGAAAAAAATGTTTCAAATACAATCATGTAAACTTGCAAAACTGTAGTGTAAAAATAAAACAAAATTTGAACAGTGGTAAGGTTTCCCTTTCCCACACCTGAAATTTTCTGTTGTAATTGTCCTGTCAAGTTGTTTTATTAAAAAAGAGGGATTAAAATATTCCCTCCTTATAAGGCTGTTATTGGTCTACTTCTAACATAAGGCCACTGTACTCCCACTTCCAGCTCCACTAAAATTCATTCTTAAATTCCATATTGTAAGGACACATTGTATTATATAAAACCCACAAAAACATCCTTCACTCCCAAGACTAGAGAAGTAGCACACTACACTGTCTGCTCTCAAGACAGCAATAACACACAACATTTGCACTATGTGAAAGAAGAGCTCATGTGGCTACCCATAGTTTTGATTAAAAACTCAAAATAACATGATATGATAAAAATGAAGACTGAAAAAATACAACTGCAGATTAAGTTTGTGAAGACATCTCAAATCAGTACTAACCATTACATTATTTCCACTGTGTGAGTACTCTGAATGCTAAGCGTGACATATCCCTTTCTTTATTCCTACTTTCCCCACCAGGAATAAAGATAACTACCCCCCTTCCCAAATTCATGACTCCCACTTATTTATATTGTCTTTCTACAATTTAGCCACATAAGTGCCTAAATACAAAGTCTCCCATTTTTCACATGTATTCAACTATGCCATTCATGGGGGACTGTCCTTTTTCTTAATCTCCAGACACATTAAAATATAGTTGGATACTATTATTTCTAATGAGAGTTACTAAAACCCCCTAGTGTCATTGGTGAACAGTTATGCACACAAGTATTCCCTTTGGAAACTAGATCTAATCTTGTGATTAACTGCTCATCACTGTAATTTGGCCTTAGAGAGAGATTCTAGACCATATATTTCAGTTGAAGATGAAAGCCTAACACACACATTTCAGAGGTTCACTATTCCTAAATTAATTTGTCAGATTGTGTTAGTCCAGAAGCTGGTTCCTAAATATTTGTCAATTAATTTGTACTTTTAGCCCAGTAAAAGACACAAGACAAGGACTAATACAGTTCATTAACACAATTACCAAAAAAAATTAAGATTCACAGTTATTTTGGTCTTAATATTTTTCATATGTATACATTCATCCATACTGTAAGTTTATTAGGCTTTTGTAAAACAAGTGCAGGGAAAACTGTACAACAGCCAATCAATATTCAAGTAGTCGTACCCTGAGAAAATCTGTTATTTTGAGGCTGAAAAAATTGTGCACTAAATCCCATTCCAATGTACAAAATAAATAACAAGAGTCTGCATTACTGAGGCAGAACTTGATAGATTGGAACCCAGCAAGCAGCTGCTTTTACAACTGCAGGAGGTTATCATTTTTTTACCACAGATTTACTCAGGGTAAGTAGAGGACATGTAAAAACACTCACCCTAGATAAGTGCTAGACAGCTCATTAAAAAAAACAAAAAACCAACACCCAAACAAACAAGAAAAAAAAGCTCCATGAGACTCACGTATGTCGGTTTGCATCTCCTCACAGGAATATCATATTTTTCAAATTAAAACCACAAATGAAATTTGATGCTCACATTGCTGCACCATGCACAAAGTTTGAATCCTAACTAGTATTAAATGATCAATTAATAAAGATATTTCAGTAATAGGAATGATTCATGAAAGAGAAAGTTAAAGAACTAGTGGGCAAATACACAACGGAGAAGTGTGCCAATAGAGATGACATTTTAACATGTTCCTCTTGTTATGCGATAGCTGGTTTCTTTTGTAACAACAATGAAGTCATATTACAATATGACCACACCTTTGTAATGAGCTGGATTAGTCACTGCCACTACCTGAGATTTCTAGTCTTCTCTGAGCAGAACTGGCATTTCTGGTCTGGTTGCCTTCATTTTTCTTCCATGCAATAGGATCTCCAAGGCTGCCGGGAGTTTTGAAAAATGCCTCATGATGCGTCGGACGAATACTCTTCGGAGTAAGTGGAGTTGATGATGGCTAGTTATAAAAATGAAACAAACCAACTCAGAAATGTCTTATCCAAAATAAGAACACACACAATTTGTTAGACATACGAATAGATTTCAAATCAGGTGTCTAAAATTAGGCTCCTAAATCCATATTTACACAACTGAAAAAAGTCAGACGAATTCAGATTAAAGTGCCTGCCCTACCTCACTGTCAAGTCAGGTGCCCAATATGAATATTAGGTTCCTAATGCTAAACATCTGGTTTGAAAACTTTAGTGAGAGCTTTATAAACACAATCACTCTTTTTAGTGGTTATATTGTGATTGATTTTTGAATTCTCAGTTAAAACTTTTCATAAATTTGCAAACATCCAAAAATATAACATTTTTAATGGCTCTGCCATTCCCCAGTAGCAAAATAATAGTTTGAAAAGAGTAAGACTAAAGCAAAACAAGCATAGTGGATACAAGAAGCAAGTATGATGTACTACAAGTAGGGCTCCATGTCTGTCAAGGAAGTCACGGATTCCATGACTTTCCGTAACCTGCGTGACTTCGGCAGCGGTCAGTGTGGCTGACCCCAGGGCTGCCCTAGCAGCTGGCTCTGGAGCCGGTGTTCAAGCGGCGTGGGCCGAGGATGTGCTGGCCACTGCTTCCCACAGCCCCCATTGGCCTGGAACAGCGAACCGCAACCAGTGGGAACAGAGATCGGCCAAACTCATGGATGCTGCAGGTAAAGAAACCGTCCCAGCCCACCAGAAGATTTCCCTGATGGGCCACGTGCCAAAGGTGGTCAATCCTGTACTAAACACATCTGATTTCCTCCCCATTCTGAATTTGTAATTGTGATTTCTTTACCCAAGAAAAACCACAAACACTGTGTTAATTTTTTTAAAATTAAGATCCTTGTTCTCTATACATTGTATATAATATTTTTGCACAGTGCTCTAATCTGACACCACCACTAGGAGGCTGTCTTATTTAGTGGTTACAGTCAATGATTGGGGGTGGAGCCTGGAGGATTTATATTTCATATAACTTTCCAGCCAGGGCTCAATCTGAGTTCAAACATCATGGCGGAGGGGGTGACCAGGCCAAAATCTGAATGAACGATGTTGCAATCCGGCACATATGGTTGCAACACCACTCAAAATTTTACCTGGCTGCCTCATTGTCATGCTTGCCTTTGAGAGCCAAGCAGGACACAGATCTCTTCTGTGCTGCTGGCCTGCTTTGGAAGGTAGGCTGCATGCCTTAGGTTCTACTTCAATATAGGATGCTAGGAAACTTGCAGATACACTTCAGCCTGTCAGGGGTTATTTAAAATATTTAACTGCAATGGTAGTCACTGCACCAGAGTTTGTTATCCTCCCCTCTTTCAGACAGGCAAACACACACACTCTGAAGCGGAGTAAATAACTCCCAAACCAATTCCCTTTCATTCAGTCTCAGCCACTAGACTTGAGGATCACACTTTTGTATAGCCTCCCTTTAATTAATTCCTCACCTGTTGTAGTTTCAGAAGGGTGACTGGAGGGCCTGTACAAATTGGGGATTCCGGTTTAACCGTGCTGCAAGATCTTCCAAGCACGGGGCTCAAATGTACAGCAGAAGGAACCGGCTGCTGTGGATCCACGGAAGTTATATTGGAGGTCTTTGGAGTAACCATTGCTGTGGTGCCAATCAAGATGGGTGTTGTTGATGTTAGGCCAGGCATGCTGAAATTTGTGGATGCAGTATTTGCAAAAGAGCCAGGAGGAGCGGAAGAAAGTGGATTGGTGATTGCTGGAGAACAGATTAGAGGGAAGGATGCCAAGACTGTAGACGGCACTACCACACAGGGAACACTAAGAGATGGTAACTGGCTTGCAGACAGACCAACAGCACCAGGGGTTTGGTTTGCAGAAAACAGGAAGTTAAAACCACTTAATCCTAAAAAAGAGAGCAAATTAAGGAATTAAGTTTGCTAATTGACATTGTATTACACAGTTATTCAGTAAAAGGGAGAAGCAGAAAGTGAAGCCATTTAGGAAAAAGCAAAAACATGAAGGTAACAAACTACATGCCCAAGACAGCTGCCCAATCTCTCTATATTTGTTATACCCCCACCTTTCCCCTCATCTTCCTTTTTATATTTTTCTCTCTTTAGATTACAAACATCTTCAATGCATCCAAGTACCATTTACTGTTATATAAATAACAAAAGAACCATAAGCTGCACCCTGTATACACAAGCTTAGTACTTGTTTCCCCACTAATAGAAATAATTTACTGAACTACTTACAAACAAAACAAAACCTTATATACAACTTTAAAGCAGGTAGGGCTGTCAACTAACTGCGGTTAACTCAAGGGATTAATTCAAAATAAACTAACTTGATTACAAAAATTTGCCATTTTAATAGCATTGTTAAACAATAATAGAATACTAATTTAAATTTATTATAAATATTTTGGACATTCTGTTTTCAAATATATTGATTTCAATTATATCACAGAATACAAAGTGTACAGTACTCATTTTTTATTACAAATATTTGCATTGTAATAAAGATAAACAAAAGAAATAGTTTTCAAATCACCTCATACAAGTTCTTTAGTGCAATATCTTTATGGTGAAAGTGCAGCTTACAAATGTAGATTTGTTTTTGTTACATAACTGCACTCAAAAATAAAACAATGTAAAACATTAGAGCCTGTAAGTCCACTCAGTCCTATTTCTTGTTCAGCCAAAAGCTCAGACAAGTTTGTTTACCTTTACTAGGTGCTACCTGTAATTCCAAACCCTATAAGGCACTTTCACAATAAAGAGATTGCATTACAGTACTTGTATGAGGTGAATTGAAAAATACTGTTTCTTTTGTTTATAGTTTTTACAGTGCAAATATTTGTAATAAAAAAATATATGTGAGCACTGTACACTTTGTATTCTGTGTAGTAACTGAAATCAATGTATTTGAAAATGTAGAAAATATCCAAAAATATTTAAAATGACACTGTATTAGTAACAGTGATGAAAACTGTGATTAATCGTGATATTTTAAAAAATCTCACCATTAATTTTTGTAATTGTTTGACAGCCCTACTTTAAAGAAATAACAAATTTATAAAAATCCCTTTAAGGGCCCAGTCAAACTAACTGAACTCAAAGGAAAGACGTTCATTGTCTTCAATAGGATCTGAACTGGCCCCCAGTTTATCAGATCTACTCACCTTGATCAACATTTCAAAGTAAGGCCCCCAACCTGTAATTTTCTCCATACAGGTGAACCCCTGCATTCATGTGGAGCTCTAGTGTCTTTGACTCAGGCCAGGGCTACACTACCTGCCGGATTGGTGGGTAGAGATAGGTCTTTCGGGGATCAATTTATCGTGTCTCGTCTAGATCCCTGAGCGCTCTCCTGTTGACCCTGGAAGTCCACCGCAATGAAAGGAGCGGGCAGAGTTGAGGATGGAGCTACTCAGCGCCATGAAGACGCCAAGGTAAGTTGACATGAATACGTCGACTTCAGCTACACTATTCACATAGCTGAAATTATGTATGTTAGGTCAAATCTGCTTTCCCTCGCCCCACTCCCCGCACCACCACCAGTGTACACCAAGGCTCTGTGTCACAATGGGACTAAATTCCAAGGGAGCAACCTCTGCATTCCAAAGCAGCTTACTCTCTTGCCATAAAATCCTCTTCCCTAGACCCTACTTAGGTGCCTGGAAAGGGGAAAGTTTGTAACTGGCTTTAAGAGAGCAACTCAACTCCCTGGACCTCAGCTGCTGCAGTGTTCTCCAGGCTGCTTAACTCACCGGCTTAGTCATCTAGTTCTCCACACTCTTGGCTACAAGCTGGACTGCAGCTCTGGCTCCCTGCTGCCTAGCTCCATGGACCAAAGCATACATGGTAATGCAAGTGACTTCCCCTTGTGCCACCTGCAAACTGATCCTGGGAGGGCAGGGACCCAGAAAACAAGAATTCACATGACTGGCCACAGCAATAGGACAAATTCTGCAGCAGCAATGCTGAAGTGCACGACATCCTGGAAAAAGAGATTCCATGACTGTGGAATCCACAAAGCCCTGCTTGTGATGAGCGAGGCAGTTCACACCTGCTAGAGCTATTATTTCAGGCTCATGAAGACACCAAACACTAAGGCTACATCTACACTACAAGCGCTACAGTGGCACAGCTGCAGCTACACTGCTGTAGTGTAGACACTACAGTGACAAAGGGGGCTTTTCTGTCACTGTCATAAATCCACCTGCTCAAGAGATGGTAGCTAGGTTGATCTAGTGTGTCTACAGTGGGGGTTAGGTTGCCCTAACTACATCACGCAGGGAAAATTTTCATAGCCCTGAGCAATGTAGCTGGGTCAACCTAAGTTTAGATGTAGGCCAGATATACAGTCTCATGGTTGTAAAGAGAACCTTGAAAAGGAGACTGTATATCTGGCCTACGTCTAAACTTAGGTTGCCCCAACTACATCACGCAGGGAAAATTTTCATAGCCCTGAGCAATGTAGCTGAGTCAACCTAAGTTTAGATGTAGGCCAGATATACAGTCTCCTTTTCAAGGTTCTCTTTACAACCATAAGGGCTAAAACATAAAAAATAAAAAAAGCTGTGGTTCCAAAGAACAGAACTATTGTGATGGGTAACGCGTGTTACTATAGGCCTACGGGAAGCCCTGGTTATTCACTGTAATACATATTTAGGTACCTAAATAAAAGTATACTGGTTCTGAAAGAGTTGCTAGGTACAAGCAGCCCCCATTGACTTCAGTGGGATTTGTAGGTGATCAGGTTTTCTGAAATTCAGGTCACTTTTATTTAGATGCCCAAATCTGGATTTAAGAGCCTCACTTAAGATGCCTACATTTTCAAATGCATGCCTCATCATTTAGTCATAATGTATCTCTGTGTATCTATATAGTCCTTACCTGCAGCTGGCTGCACATAGAGATACTGTGGAAAGATGGGTTGCTTGGTATTTTCTTGAAAGATGTGCTCTTTTCCCTGTGAGGGATCTTCAAGGTCTCTGTTCCAAGATTGCTTTTCCTGCCCCTGAGAAACTAAAGGTTTAGTTGTATCCTCTTCTGCAGCCTCAGCAACAGGAGTTCCTAAGTCAAGATGTAAAGCTCTGACATGCACATTAGAGGCACAGCTACTTCCCAGGGGATATTCTTCATCAGAAGGCTCAAAAGGTTTCTGAGCAAAAACAGAATTAGGAAGGAAGAGTCCAAATTAAAATAGTATATGAGCTACCATCTCTCACACGCCTTCCTTGACTGAAGAGTGAAATTCGCCCTGGTGCAGAGGGACAACAAGGTCTATGCACCATTTAAATCATAGTTTGAGGGCTGTACGGTGCACAGGCCATCTGCACAGGGCTGAATTTCACCTTAAAGGCTTAGGCTTATTAAATAGATGTAGTTCTCTTGCCAAAATACCCCTGGAGTGGGCTTCTTTTTTTTTTAATTTGAAGAAAAAACCCGACAAGGACTGTAGATCCCTTGTAGATGAACCAGATAACTCAGATACAAAACACTGACGTGGGGCCAGGACATGTCCCCTACTTCAACACTTGGAGTGGGCTCTGGATGTGATCCTCCTTCCTTTGCAGAAAGTGGCCTCCAAAGCCCCATCCTCTTCCCATCCGCTCATTCTGCTGAAGGGAGAAGTTGAAGTTGGAGGCAAGACAGGGAAGAGGGGAAGATGCATATCACCTCCCCCATGGCTCTGCAGAATGAGCCATGCTGCCAGGGTGAACCCTGCTGGGACAAGAGCCGGTGTGGAGGAACAAAGTCTTCTGTGGAACTGCCAGGTTTGGAGGCAGCTCCAGTGGTAGGACAGTGTGGAGAGAAATTGTCACAGATTTCTTCCCCTCTTGCAGGTTTTTCTGTGGTAGGGACTGATCTGGGCCATGGCTCTGTGGAACAGGTGATCTTTGCCTCACTGTGAGGCTATCATTTTTCACCAGAGGCACAACTCACATCTTCCAATTAATGCTTCACCAAATGTATTTCTCCCCCTGATTATACCCGAGTGGGGAGGTGGTATCCGTCTCTCTAAATAGGTGTTGTGACAAAGCTCCAAGTCTGTACTTGTGGGTGCTGCGCTTCCTGGCAGATTTAGGGGCCTCAGAAACTCATCTAGGCCCCAGAGTGACCTCCCTTCAGTATAATTGGCAAGAGTCACCACCTAGTGAGTTACCTTCATCACAGGCCAGTATGGAAGATGGAAAAGGGGGGAGCCCGGGCCCGCCCTCTACGCCGGACTCCAGCCCAGGGACCCTAATAGTATCAGCTAAGATGGCTGACCTTTTAGGCACAAAACACAATACAATTCCCTGGGCTACTTCCCCACAGCAGTCCCCGCTTCTTCAAACTCCACTTCATCCTTACCTCAGGGCCTCCTTCCTTCTGGATGATAAGTTGTCCACCACTCAGTCTCACCAACAGCACAACTTCCTCTCACAGCTCCTGACACCCAAAGCCCACCTGACTAACTGGGAGGTTTTTATCTGGTTTCAGCCAGTCCCTGATTGGCTAGCTGTTTCTACTCCTTTCTAGAAGGTTCTTAATTGGCCCCAGGTGTCTTGATTGGCCTGGAGTAGCCTTTGTTTGGCTATCCAGGGAACAGGGACCTGCACATCCTGAGACTAATATACCTGCCTTCCAGCACTCTCTTATACCCTTCTGGTCTGACTCCGTCACAGTATCTACAGTGAATGTAGAATGTGAATCTGCAGAAGAGACTATTTCAAGTAACCCAAGTATCTTTCCCCTGCTCTCAGCCTGAGCAACAAAGCCAGGTGTCAATTAAATGCACTTCCCTACCTTGGGTAGCACCAATGAGAGGGGGACATCACTCTGCTCCATAGTCTTCCTCTTAGCAGCTGGCTCTATGCTGGCTGCAGGTGCGGAGAGAGACGCACACTTCTGGGAACTACGTTTGTGACAGTTAATTGGAAATACAGCAGCTTGTGGCTTTAGGGGTGAGGCCTGTCCCTCCAGGCTTCTGTTGCCCTTTTCTCCTGCAGTTGGAAGGTTCTCCCTTGACAGACTTTCCTGAGGACTACCACACAGCATGAAGAGAGACGCAGAGGGGAGGTAAACAAAAGACTGGTTGGGGAGCAGAGCAGGTTTCCCATTCTCTGTTCTGGAGGCTGCCAAAGTGGGAGTCTGTAAAACTTGGCCATTTGGCAGAGAGAGGTGTGACATGTCTGAGTAAGCAACAGGAAACACTGGGTGAGGTAACCGGTTAAAGCAAAAATCAGAGTCCCCAGGATCCGGAAGAACAGAGAAAGGAGAGATTATGGCTGAGTTCCTCGATGAATTTAAGGTTGTTTCGGTGGCACATATTTTACTCCTAAAAGATGTAAGGAAAAGAGAAAAAAGTGTTTAGTTCAGAATGACATCCCCATAAACCACCCTTAAAATAAAACTGAGGATCTCTGGGATTGTGTGTGGAAAGTACCTGGCAGAGTGCAGTAATAATCAAACACTTTATCAGTCACTTACAGATCACATCAAACCACAGAGAAGCTGCCTCACAGATTCTTTCGCTGTGCTACCATTCAGTTCTTTCAATAAGTGCTAGCAGAGATACACAACATGCTCCTGCATATTCAGGGCTCCATGCTATGATCACCTATGTTAGCAGAGGGTGTTTGGACGTTGGCAGTGGAGCAGAACAGCTCTGCAGCATGCTTACCACTTTCCTCCACAGAAGCCTCTCCGTGGGGCTTAACCCCCACTCTTAAATGGGGAGGAAACAGTAGCTCTCATTAGTATATTCTGGCTCAAAATTAATGCGTAAAGTTAGTATTAATTTGTATGTCAAAATCCCTAAAAGATTCATCGTTTTGTTAGAAATACTTCGTTTCGTTTTAGTGGGAAGAATCCCACTTTCTCTTAGCTATTAAAAACTTTCCTCACTTTTCCACTAGAAAAAGAAATGAGATTTTTTTAAAAGGGGAGAGGAAGAGTTATTTCTTCACAATTGCAAGATGGAAATTCTGTTTTTGGCTTCCAAATTTTGACTGAAACATTTTTTGTCAAAAATTTCAACCAGCTCTATTTGCACAGGCTGCACTTGGACAAGTTCAAAAACCCCAGTAAAGATTCTGGATTCAGCAGCCAGTGTGTGCATGAGCTATATTTAAGAACCATGCTGCCATAGGGCTGGGAACCAGTACAGAGGCACTGGGGCCCAAAGGCACAGTAGAAGTTAGGTGGCTAAATGTCTTAGGCCAGGTCTACACTGCCCACCAGATTGGTGGGTAGTGATTGAGCTATCAGGGAACAATTTATTGCATCTACTCTAGACGCGATAAATTGATTCCCAGTCGCTCTCCCCATCGACTCTGGAACTCCACTGCTGCGAGAGGCGGATCCGGAGTCGACGGGAGAGCGGCAGCGGTTGATTCGCCGCTGTGAGGATGCCGAGGTAAGTCGCCCTAAGATACGTCAACTTCAGCTACGCTATTCACATAGCTGAAGTTGCGTATCTTAGGTTGACTCACTCACCCCAATCTAGATCTGGCCTTTGTGGGCCTGGGCCTGGGAGTGGATGACCCAGGCCTACTGGTAGCTCATCTGAGACTGGTTAAGGGAATGGAACCCCCACAACCCTGAACAAAGAATGCAGAGGGAGTACAAATTCAGTTTTCTTGCCCCAGTTGGGTGGAAAAAGCTCACGGTTAAGGCTAGGATTCAGTCACGGTCTGTGAACTGTCCATGACTTATTCTATAAATACCCGACTAAATCTTGGGGGGGCAGGGGAAGAGAGTACGCCAAAGCCAGCTGCTGCAGGGGAGCTGCTGCTTGGGGTGGGGTGGGGTGGGGAAGGCAGAACTGCCTGACCATGGGGGCCAGGGCCAGCAGCAACAGCTGCCGGGGGCTGCCCTGGGACTGTTGCCAGGGGCTGCTGAGCAGCAGCTGCTCCAGCCACCCCCAGCACTGCTGCTCAGGTGGTCCTTGGGGCCAGCGGGACTGGCTGCTGCTCAGGCAGTCCCCAGAGCCGCCTGAGCAATGGCTGTTATGGCTGGCTGCGGGGCCACCTAAGCAGCTTGTCCTGGGGTCAGCCACACTGGCTGCTGCAGAAGTTCAGATGTTGCAGAATCTGTGACTTCTGCAACCTCCATAGCCCTAAGCTTCCAATAAATATATTGCATGAAAATTTCAAAACACTCTAGCGGATTTATACATATATAGTCCCTAACTGTCTAGGAAGATGTGCCTAAATCCCCTAGACTGCTGTGAAAATCTCACTAGCTGTTTAATTTCTCCATCAAAATGCGATGCATGTTGGTGTGAATTTTTTAGATGCACTTGGGAGAACAAAAGCCACCCTGAGAGCCAATTTCTATCCTCTAATGGAAGTCACTGGAAGTTATAGATCTCCATCCTAAGTACTGAATTTGACCTTAAATTAAAATGCACAGGGCAAGGAACTGAGCAGACTGCAAGTTTTAAGGCCAACATACTTTGTATCCTTTTCCATCTTCTGTCTGCAGACAGCTGCTAGATTTATCATTTCGGAACAGTATTCATCTGAACCTACAACACAAGTTGAAAGAACAATGGGACACTGAATTAATTACATAGATTTACTAAGCACATTTTCATATTGGTAATACAAAGAATGGAATGCAGTTTTTCTACCAAAGGCATGTTTTTATAACTCATTATTCTGTTTGAGCAGCACCTTTGAGGAGCTGAGCACCCTCAGTTGCATGCAAGAAGGGCCTCAGCACCATGCAGGCTTGGGACAATAGACAGAATTCTGGAAGGACCTGCAATTGCTTTATAGCTTTACAATTCTAAACTGTGAAAGTGCTATAAGCTGGATTATTACAGTAAATTCCATCTTACCAGGAACCAGACAATAAAAATCTGTTCTCTTTCTATTTAAAGAATTTTAATCAGTCTGTGCCAAATTTCAGCAGAAGAAATAGCACCATACTTCCAGTGCGTAGAGAACAGAAAATTTACTGAAAAATAAGAGCACTGCTCCAAGGCTGAAAGTAACTGCTAGTGGCAGACACAATGGGTTAGGAAAGAGCAACAATTCTTGATAGTTACCTTGCCTTTCCCTATGTGGACTGTTGGGTTCAGAGCTGACTTTCCTTTTGATCCCTTCAGAAGGCTGAACAGTGGTAAATGAAGCATGCCGTGCGAGTCTCTGTTTTCCATTAGCACAGGTCTGATGCTGGGCACACGCCCCTCTTTTCAGTTCTGGTAAAGCAGCAGATGTTGGAACATCAGTTCTCAGTTCATCTAAAGGAATTGTTTTTTGTAAAGTTATCCCCTGAAGGACACCTGTTGTCACGGTAGCTTCTGCCATGTTGTGGAGCTTTGCTACTGACAGCAGAAGAAAACCCCTTTAAACCCTGCACTATTCTAACACCACAAAACTATGCCACAGCTATTGGACAAGATAAGCCCCCCCTCACCCACTCCAGTAGTGTATATAGCTCAAGAGCCTGGGCTACATCTAAGCTCTACTTGGAACAGCTGTGGGGAGAAAAATGGGAAGATGGGGCAAAGCATCATTAACATTAACCCTTACTTCTCCTTTATCCTAGGATTGGCCAGCCCTAAAATAAAGCAGCATAAGACCTCTACTTTGAGCTGTCTCTGAAGGGCATGTCTGGGCACCAAGGATCACGAGGGTGTAGGTACAGTATGGCCAGGCCCTTTATTTCCTGAAACAACCCCCACCCCCAGATGTTAGGGGACAGGAGGCAGAGGAGCAGCTCTGCACCACCCTGGTGATTCCCCATGTAGGCAGAACAGTCTGCTGCCTGTTTATGGCAGATTTATTGACCCTTTGCAGCACAAAGGTGATGGTGGTGGCACTGGATGGGCCAGATTGTGGCCTAAGGACTTGATTTTCCATTGTCTTATATCTTCAACTAGTGTAACATGCAAAAAAACAAAATAACCTCTGCCCCCGCCCCCCCCCGAAAAAAGTATCCATAAATATCGCCACTCTCTCCCATTTCCCTTACATTCTGGGAGAGATTTTAAAGGCTACCTCCATAGGTGACCTACATTAGGAAATTCAGACACTACACATTTATGGGTGCAGAAGGTAATGAATTCAGACTCACTTTTCAACTTGAAAACAACCATTTACAATTTGAGAAAGAGCAGGGTGGTTTAAAAAAAAAATTGATAGTTTTGAAGAAAAAAATTATTTAAATTATTTTTATTTAAAATGTATTTTGTTATTTAAATTTTAAAGGGAAAGACTTATAAATAAACCAGCTTAAAAAGAAATCTGATATTAATTCAAAATATGTTAAGGCCTAAATTTATTATAAT
Source organism: Dermatemys mawii (assembly GCA_007922305.1). Taxonomy (NCBI): domain Eukaryota; kingdom Metazoa; phylum Chordata; order Testudines; family Dermatemydidae; genus Dermatemys; species Dermatemys mawii. Next base: position 56,283,697 of record ML677341.1, read on the forward strand.
CTCTTAAATAAAAAATAAAATATGCTGAATCGATGAGCCTCGATAAAAAAAAGGCTGCTTTTCTATATAAAGAAAGAATCAGGGAAAAACAAGTTAACTTTTGAGGTCTGGCTTTATAAATTTGGCACACTAGGTCATGTACTGTATTAAGGGCTTATTTTGTTTAATAAAAATAAAATGTTATATGCTGTCTGTGTTTAATTAAATTCCAGTTACCACCATAATGCAGCATGACACAAATCATGAGCACAAAGTTAATTATGTAGTAAATAAGTAATATATATCATTCACCATTTTCTAACATAATAAAAATGTACAATTAATAAGAGTCTGACAATATTAAGCTATATAATTGCTTATATAAATATATATAGTTATTGTGTACCCTCCTACGTTCAAAATTGAATGTGAAGGCTCTATTTAGTTGTAAATCAACCTATTTTAATGGTTATAATAATCAGTGATAATGTACCTTTCTTTAGAAAAAATAGCTGAAGTACAAATGGAAAATTAAAGAAAAAAAAAAAAAAAAAAAGAGGATTTAAACTGAGGCTTTCCACTTAGTGATTTAAATCAATCCACCCTGGAAGAAAGTTCCAGAAAAATACACAAACAAACAGCTCTCCCCCTCCCAACAGCCAAACTACACAAATTACCATTATTTCCATTGAATTCCACAGGCCCAATCCACTTGAAGGCTGGTTTGCGACCCCTTTCTTCTGTGACATGCACTTTCTTTATGAGCCCTAGGCTGGTCAGTACATTGGCGATATCATATAGTCTTCGTACCTTTGCTGAAAGGTAAACACAAGTGTAAGAAATATACTGTAAATATTCCTGTACAACAGTGGTCTCCAAGACTGTGGGGAACACGCCCCCCGCAGGGGATCTGGAGGAATGTTTTTTTGGCATGGGGCAAGCAGGGCCCAGATCAGCCTCATGGGGGGCAGGGAGGGAGCATCACCCAGCCCCACTTTGTCCTCAGCCACGGCCACGGCTTTGGCCCCCAGCTCCCAAGCCTCAGGCTCCTTCCCCAGCCATGGCTCCCAGCTCCAGCCCCCTCCACAGCTCTGCTGTTGGCGGCGGCCTCTGGGCCCTGGCTCCTGGGAGAGGACAGGTTCAGTTAGGAGGAGGAGGCACAAGAGAAAAAAAGTTTGGGGAACACTGCTGTACAAGCTAATGAATTTCTGCCATAATGCCAAGGTAACTTTTGGAAATAGGTTAATGGGAAGTACGTCAGTTCATTCACAAATCACTTTGGAAAAGCATCCTCTCTTCCTTCTGTCCAATGGATGCATTCCCCAGCAAGAGCAGAACTGCTTGATAAAAATATTTCATCCCATTCTGAAGGCAGCAGCATACGAGAAAACTCATATCAATCCATTTTTTGTTTTTATAAATCCCTACAACTCCAGTGAATTCAATGATGATGTAGCTGGATGACAACACTCATAAAATACAAGTTGTGCAGCTGAACGCTTCTCCCCTTCCCCCACTATCTCTGAATATTCAGGGCAAGGGTATTTTTTATGATTAAATTTTTATGTTATAGTTAAAAAACTCTTAATCATGGATGATTCTATCCATGTCATCTGAGATGGAAAAAAAAATAATCTCAGCTGTCAAACTGAATGTGTCTCCATTTCCCTGCTGACTGGAAAATTAATCCTTTTCTTAACAGTGATACTCACTTTTAAACTTGCTGTGATCTGCTGCATCCTGGCTTTCTTCTATCAGTATTTTTGCTGCTATGTCAAGAGTGACTATCTTGGTTTTGGAGACAAGGAACAGCATGACAAACTTTTGGCTCATAATCCGCAACGACTTGTCCTTTCTGCTATTTGCAGATGCTGCATTACAAACAAAATGCAAGTCTCTTAGCATAAGTCATCTATCACAGACAAGAAAGCATTAATAAGGTTGCTCATGTATAACAAGGGTAAAGTGTTTCCTTATTGGAAAGCATAAATCTTTTTACAGGCAGCAAATAATTATGTAAGGCAGATGGACAACAGCACTTTAGCCATCTTCAAAAAGGCAATAAAAATTAAAGCATAAAAAGAATTGGTTTTAAATGTTACAGAGTCTGGGCCTGATTCCCTGCTTCATTACAGTATAACTGATGAATGCCATGGAGTTGATATCAACATTTGAACAGTGTAACAGACTGGAAGATCTGGCCCTCTGTTATAGAAAAGGACAAAGCACGATTTACCAGTCAGAAGGGGACGGGGAGAAGAGAGAAACAAAATGTTTGACAAAGTCCTTCACAAGAAGCTGTTACGGAAACTAGAGATACAAGGTGGTTGAGATAATATCTTTTATTGGACCAACGTCTGTTGGTGGGAGAAACAACCTTTCAAGCTTACACAAAACTCTTCTTCAGGTTTTGGAAACTTACTCCGAGTGTCACAGATACATACAAGGTGGAACAGATTGTTTAGCATAACTAGTTAACATGTGTTTCAAGGGACTTGTCAAGGACAGGTCATTGAGTGTGAGGGGAAATACTGGAATTGCTGCCATCTGTGCTGTACCTGCACTGTGAATAAAAAGAGAAGCCTCATCTCCAAAGTGGTGAATTCAGTGCCTTTTTACAAGCCATATCATGTATTTTACATTAAAAAATAAATCAATTAAATAAGAAAAAAGCCACACTGTATGTTGAACACTATGACTGCATCTGTATACAATCAACCATTAGTCAGCTTACCAGAGGGGCAATCTGCCTCTGAAAAGTCAAGTAACTGTCTGTCTTGGGAATCCTGAAAGGTCTCCTTTTTACAGTCTCCAAATTTATACTCAAGGTCCTGCTCTTTATGCTGGAAGTAAGTCATCTGTTCTTCGTATTTCTGGAGCTCTCCTATTTCCTGAAGGTTTTTCAGAGTTTGACTCAGGCTGTGTCGTCCGTGCCAACAGTATTGATTCTTGGCCACACGGCTAACGAGGTGCAACGATTCCAGAACATTCACTATGTCATAGATGCGCCTACGCTCAACTCCTGTTTTAAGGAAGAAAGACTCAAAATAATGCCCGTTTTTAAACATGCTTCTACTCACTCCTTTTTGTATAATCACACACCAAACAAGATCTACTCACAGCAAATTCTCTCTTTCATCATTTCCCTGGGTAAATCAGAGTCTGCTCCCACTTAAATTAATGGGAGTATAGCCACCGGGCCTGATTTTTCCATTGCCTTGAACTTGTGTAGTACTGTGTAAATTACAGGCACCGTCAAATACGTCACAAGGTGTAAAGCAATGGAGAACTGGGCCTACCGTCTTCAATGGGAGCGAGAGCAGGACTTTAATCTCTGACCTCATCTACACAAAAGAAAAATTTTCAAAAATTCCCCAAAGGTACCAACTCTGGTTCTGCTCTACTGGCATTAGCAGTGTTTGGAGCCTGAACACAACCAGGTCAATGCCTGCAGTCACCATTTTAAACAGTAATCTAATCCCACTAAGAGCTAGTCTAAATGACAAAGTGCTGGCAACAGCTGTCTGCCTTAGGGCGCACAGTATAACTACCAGCAGTGGAGCGGAACAAGCATTGGTAATAGTGAAAAGTTTTGAAAGATTTCCCTAATGTAGACAGGGCCTCTATGTGCAAGTTTACTCATCTGTAAGACACAGATAATATTTACCAGTCTCATGTGGGTACTTGGAATTTCCAGTTTGTTAGTGTTTAAAAGTTCATGGAGATTTTTTGAGTGAAATGTGCTACTAAAGTGCTCAGTGCTACAGATACGTAGACATACTTTACAAGACTAGTTCCTCTGAGCAGCAGCTCCACAAACCCTCTCCTACATGATTCTCTGCATAGAATTCCAGTGCTTGCCAGCATACTGGTGGTATGTTGATGGGAAAGGAGATGATAGTACATTGTACAAATATCTTGACAATGATTCTCAGCCCCACATTACCCCCAAACACAGGCACTGGAGCCCAAAAACAAATAAAATCAAGAAATATACTTTTAGCAAAGTGCACCATTGTCACCCTCCCTACCATCCCAATCCTCGGTATTCTGCCAATAGGCTAAGAAGCTGTTCAGAAGAAACAAGATTAAGGTGCTAGAGTCAGAGTGTGCATAGATTCTCACTAACGCAGGGGTCTTCAAACTTTTTCCCCCGCAGCCCCTTGCCGCGGAGGAAAAAGTCTGGCAGCCCCCGGGGGGTACGTCCACTGAAATGCTGCCGCAAAAAGCAGACGCTTCTGGCGGCGGCGGCATTTTGGTGGTCTAAAAATAGCCCACCCAGGAGTTCGGCGGTGGCGCTGGGGTTTGCGCACCCCTTGGGGTGGTTTCGCGCACCCCAGTTTGAAGACCACTGCTCTAATGTACTGAGATAAATTTAGTCTCCATCTGCAGTCTTGATCCTGCATTTCTTAACATTCCTTTCGCATTCCTATTGATTTCAAAGGGAATTTTGGGCGAACAAAGAATGCAGGATCAGATTCCTCACAATAAGATTTATTTAGCAGGCGAGCTGGAGCGATATTAGACTCTGAAGAATTTGTAGATAAACAGGAAGGGAGGGAACAGACAGACATCTAACCTAAAGCCTGTAGGCTTGACTTACACACTTCTATCACAGGGAGAGACTGTCGCCCAGACAGTTTAACCCTGGGAGAGAGGAGATGGTGTTTGCACCTCTGTCTTCTGTAATGAGTGCAGCCAGGGAAATGCAGCTTTAATCTGTGGCCAGAGAACTACTGGAAACCCTATTAATGAAGGCTGTCCAGGCACCACAGGCCCCAAGCAGAGTCTGGGAACACTGTGTCCTGCTGTGACTCATAAATGGATTTTTCATAGCCAGGCTATGTGAAGACAGCCTTATCTATTGATGGCAAAAATCTATATTAAAGCCATTATTTGGTACACAAAGATCAGCAGTGCTATAGGAAACGAAAACCAAAGGGGAAAACAAACCACTATTTTAAATAAGACACAAACTCTACTAGTACATATAAACAAACTCCTTTGTTTTAAGTCACCAATGAAATATTCCTCAAAAGGAAAAATACACAAGTAATTTCATTTCCAGTTAGTAATGGAGGACTACATGTGTTCAGCTTCATGAGGGCAGAACTCTGGGATTTCATACTAAATAGGGAGAACTCTAATAATTAAAACAATTCCTATTAAAAAATTTCTTAAAAAATGATTACCACAGAAATCAGTCCTTATCTATTTGATTTATTCTTTTGTGCATTATCTTCTGTTTCACTAAATCTTTCTGAGATGCCCCAAGATGACCCAGTATTTTAGGGCGTGTCTCACCAGAGCCGTACAATGAGGAAATCCCATCTGTTCCCTCTCCATCCTCCTTCCCAAAATATAAAAATTGCACTGAATTTTTAGCAAATTAGATAAGAACTTGCAATCTCTTTCCTATGAAATAAATCTGTGATCTAAATTATTATTCTCAGATGCAATACTTTGCAGGTATTCAGGATGAGTCTTATTTTGCTATCTCTATTATCTATAGTTTCCTGGGTCCCTTTGTATGATTTCTTTGTCCTGGATGAGGTTCACAATAGCTCCCAATTAAGTACGACTTGCAAGTTTAGTTAACATGCAGTTTGCTACTTGCAGATAACTAAAGAGGACATTAAAGATGACCAAAGCTAACATTGGTCCCTGAACCACACCACTACATGCCTCCACCCAGTTCAACACATTGTCATTTGTCATTCCCCTTTTTGCAGTCCTGCCAGTTTTCAATGTGCAAGACATTGTTCATGTCCAAGACAATTTGGCTATTTAGATTCTGGAAGATACTGTATCGGATGATTTATTGAAATCAAGATATAAAACCTATTGATTTCCCTCATCCACCAATTTGTAGTTCTATCCAAAAATTCGCCACAGTTATTTTGCACGATTTGTTCTTTATAAATCCTGCTGCTTATTGCTCAGACTTCAATTAGCGGGAAAACAAAAATCTAGGCATACATGTTTAGCAGCAGAATTAGTTCACCATGAGAGCACTCAGAGTGATTTGCAACTTTTTTTTTTTTTTTTTAAAATGATAGGGTTATGTAATAATGTAGTGGTAGAGATTTTTGTAAGTACTGAGCACCTGCAGCTCTTTCTTAAATTTAACTAGAAGGGCACATCCAGCACCTCCAAAAAAACACACCCTGCCCTGAAACAAACAGACCTTAAATGTATTCTACAAACAGGTCAGTTCTTTTAAATGGGATCTAGTTTACTTTAAGTGCCTTTATGGGGTAGACATGTTTTAAAAGACTGAAGTTGTCCACTTCTTGCACTACTTATTTCAGGCATACATACCAAGACTTGAAGCCACTTCATCCAAAGAAATGGTAGATTTTTCTGCTGACAAAGGGTAACTTGGGTAGCGAGCTAGAAACTTTTGGCATAAGAGTCCTAAGCTCTTTTGTTTTCTGCTGGGTCTCTGTTTTTCAAATTCATCCACTGTGCCATCATCTACCATATCATACTGTTGAAAAATAAATGTTATTCCTTTATTGTAGAGCTTCAACAGGCATGAAATAGCAAAACAGGGAACATTTCAGATTCTAACATTCAAGCTCAGACTACTGTTACAAAAGATAAAATACACATGCCAAAGGGCCTTTATACAGACTTAAAATGTGATCTTCTCTCTAAGCACCTAGGTCACATGTTTTGATTCATGAACTTGTTTTATCCAAAATCCAGATACAGTGGAGATCATTGGGAAAGCATTTACAAGGACATTCCATGGTGGCCAGGTGTTGGAGGACTCAAAAGGTGTAACAATGGTCCCACCACAACAGATTATAAGACCCTATTTGGAAGTAACATTCCCTTTTGAGACCATAAAAAGAAGGATTTCTGCAAACACCTTGGAGTGTCACTGACCATAGATGTCTACCAACCACCAGAGGGCTCCTGAAAAATCTCTGCACAGAAATTCCACCATTCGTTTATTTGTGGGTATATCCCTTTAAGAGCTCAGATGTATGTGACCCTAATTCTGAGGGATAAAATTCAGCGCTCTCAGCATCTTGGGCCTTTTAACATCTTGGCAGGCTGTTCAATGAATATAGAAAAGAATGAGTAGGCCCTTCTAGTATTCCTGAAAGCTGGAGACCTCAGATATATATAAGAAGGTATGTTTGTTACAATGAACTTAGTCTAATTTTTATTTTGACTAGTAATTCTGAAGTATTGATTCTCTCTGGAGTGAAGCGGTGAATGTAAATTGCCTGTGAACTTCTTTTTTACTCTTAACACTTTCAGCATCTCAACTACATCTTGCTGCATCATGAGTAATGAATACCCTTGTAACAGATTATGCTTGGGAATAAATGCCCTTGGTTTTTAAATGGTTTCAAAACTGCAGTTTTCACCTGATGTTTTTATAATCTATTTTCCACAGACAAGATTTCATTCATGAGGGTAAATTTAACAAAAAATGAAATATAGTCTATCTGCTTGCTCCAAGTAACATACTGAAGAAGTTCAGAATACTTGAAGCAGTCATGTGCACAATAGCTGAATTAAACTCCATTTTAAACAAACTTTATTATACTATTTAGTCAATAACTACTTCAAGTGCTTACTAATAATACTTGTATGGCTTTTCAGCAGTAACTCTCAAAGTGCTATATAAATAAGACCCTATCAAATTCAAGGTCCATTCCGGTTAATTTCACAGCCAGAGGGTTTTAAAATTGGTCAGTTTACATCTGAAATTTCATTGGGTTGAAACCAAGGGGGTCCTGACCCAAAATGGGACTGGGGGGGGGCATTGCAAAATTGTTGTGGGGGCATAGGAGTCCCTAAGATTGCCATACTCACTTCTGTGCTGCCTAGGGACCCCTGGCCAATTTGGGGGCCTCCTGGAAAAATGGATGCCCCCGCCATGGGGGGCTTGTTACGGGGTTGGAAACCCTAACTGGGTCACCCCAAGCCCCAGCAGGAGTCCTGGGGAAAGAAGCTTCAAGCTCGGGCAGCCTTGAGACCTGACTGCCCTGGGATCTGGCAAGGGGGAAACCCCAAACCTGGATTACCCCAGCTGAGATGGTGATAAGGAAGCACCAAGATCCAGCTGGAGCAGCAGCCCTGGGGGGTGGGTGGGTGTGTCTGTGGCAGCTGGCAGGACTGGGGGTCTCCAGCCCTGGCCGGAGCTGCTGGGGAAGGAAGCCTGGAGCCATAGCATGAGCCACTGGGCGTGTGTGTGTGCAGAAGTCCCTATCATAAGCGGTGGGGGGGGTCTCCCAACCTCTAGCGGGAGCAACAGGGAGCAGAAGCCCAGAGCCTGGGCCGCCTTGGCTTGGTAGGTGAAGGTAGAATCTCCCAGCCTGGGTGGCCCCAAGTCCTGGAGCAGGGAGAAGGCCCTGAACTCAAGCTACCCAACCTGCAGCTGGCAGGAGTGGAAACTCCCAACCTTGGTGCCCCAAGCAGCATCAGGAGTTGCAAGGTAAGGAGGCAGAAGCCTTGAGCCCAGGCTGCTCCAAGCCCTGTCTAAAGCAGTGGGAGGCCCCTCAGCCCAGGCTGCAGCCTTCAGGAGTAGAAACCCCCAGCCTGCTAGGAGCTGCTGAGGGAGGAAGCCAGGAGCTCAGGGCCCAGAGCTGCAGAGCGGGGAGAAGCCCGTAGCACCCTCATTTCTGTGCTTCTTCTGGAGGTAGGTCTGATCTCCTCACCAAGAGCAGCTGTGTACAGGAAGGACAACTTCGGCCTAGCATAGCCAGACTAGCAGCTAGGAGCCCCAGGCTCCCAGCAGCAGGGGAGATCAGATTTTATGGGGAAAAGGCTGATTTCATGGTCTGTGACATGCCATGAAAAACATGAAATTGGTAGGGCCCTATTTATAAAGGAGGCTAATATTATTATTCCCATTATACAGATGGGCAGACTGAGGCACAGAGCTGAAGTGATTTGCCCAGGTCACCCAGCAGGCAATGGTAGAACTTGGAATAGAACCTAAAACGTCTCAGTACAGTGATCTATCCACTAGGCTACACTGCTTCACAGAACTACACTGCTTCAGTTACCCTTTTGGAGAAGGAGACAACTAAAATTTAATGTAGAGTATTTCTGTACAAACTGCTTGTTGAAAGCTTAATTATGAGTGATCTTTCAATAACTTTGTTAACCCCAGCTCTGTCTTTTTCCCCACCATTGTTCAAACCGGGAAATGCTATAAACTGGTTCAGAGCCATACTTGCTCCTAAAGAATTATGTGAGCCTTTATGCCTATAAAATAGCATTTTCTTAGAATGAGAGCCTAGTGACTAGACTCTAGTTAGTTTCATGCTGCTGATGTTGGAAGCACTGGCAAAAGGGGCATCTTATGAGCAGTGACTTGGGATGGGGAGCTAGTGGTTCCTGGAGCAAGAAACAAAAGGAGTGGAGAAAGGAGCTCACTGCTGTTGGATGAAAGTTAAAATTGCTCTCCTCCTGCTCCAAGCTGCTTGGAGTTTTTTGCTTAAAAAAAAGGAAGGATGGGGAGCAGAATCCCTTAGGGAAAAAGAACAACAATGTTAAATGTAAAATCCTGCTTAATCAGGAAACTGTTTGGGTGTTAGACTGTTAGATGTGAAGGTGTGCTTGCTGAATGAGGTATAAATATGGTTTGCCAATCCAGTGAGGCTAAAGTATACAGCTTCTAAAACCGTATTTTTAAAAAAATGCCCAAGATTTGGTTAGTCGGTCTTCAAAACAGTTGTACAGTGGCCAAATGAGCTGTTATGCTGAATCTCTTTAACTGACTTGGCAGTTTCCCTCTCATTGTGGGTAGGCCTTAGTTTGAAAAGAATATAAATTAGCAAGGGAGGGGAAGTAACCATATCCAGTCTCTGAGTATCTGAAGAAATACTTCGACAGCAAGCTTTTAAGATTGTGATCTTTGTCTGAAATAACTTGCAGGTTGGCGTTGCTATATAAATGGTCATCTTTGAGGAGGCTTTCAAATAGTGCTGCTCTGCACTCCTAGTAAAAGGTGAGTGTCAGGAAGACTGAGGAAGAAATAGTACCTTTTTAAACCAAGTAATAAAATATCAATTAACAAGTCAGCCTGAAGCAAGTAGAGGGCATTGTGGGTCAGTTATGTCCAAACTTACTAGGTTAAGTCTCTTACCTGTACAGAATCAGGAAAAGTCTCATTCTGCTCACTGTTTTCAATTGGTCTGAAGAGCTCTTTCTTCTTTTCCCTGTCCCTCATGTCAGGGCTAGCAGCACTAATAAGCATCTTCAGGTTAGCTGTGGGGGTCCATGGATCTGCCAGAGGTCTGTCGACAAGCTTAACAGGTGTAATTGGATTTCTTTCTGGGGTGCAGCCTTTTTGCTTTGATAAATCAATTGGTTCATTTTTCAAGGGAGTCTTTGGGGTCATTCTGGATTGATCAAATATGTTTTCCTATTAAAGAGAGAGAATTGTTTAGGGTTGAAGAAAAGCAAAGCAACACACTCCACGAGTCAATGGCATTGTTTGTATGAAGGTAGTGAGTGCCATCATGCTCTGACAGTCCAAGGTTATATTTAACACAGCTCTTATTAGCATCAGAGGCAGCAAAGTGTATACCATACATCAGTTTACGGTGTACAATGCACATAAGATACCACCAGGAATTGCTTAAGGTGAAATCAACCAGTCAGACCTGTTGTCTGTCAGACTTCTTTGTTCTGCCTTTCCATACAAGCCAACTGCGCCACAAGTGTAAACCAACTCATCCAAATTACGATCCCAGTTTATCCCCTAAGGCAGGGGTGGGCAAACTACGGCCCGCGGGCCACATCCGGCCCGCGGCGCCATCCCATCCGGCCCGCGGCCGGGGAGGCTGCCCCGGCCCCTCCCCTGGCATAGCTGTGGGGCCGAGGGTGCGTGCCCCTGCTGTCTCCCGGAGCCCTGCCACGTGGGCAGCTCTTGGGGCCGGGGCTGCATGCTTCCCCTCCACCCCCAGAGCTGCGCTGCAGGCGCAGTGCTCTGGGGACCAGGGCTGCGCGCTCGCCCCTCCCCCAGAGCCACGCCGCAGGCACAGCGCTCCGGGGACCAGGGCTGCGCGCTCACCGCTCCCCTGGAGTTGCGCCGTGCGGAGAAGCGCTCCGGGGACCGGGGCTGCACGCGTGCCCCTTCCCCGGAGCCATGCCGTGTGGAGAAGCGCTCCAGAGGGCCAGGGCTGCGCGCTCGCCCCTCCCCCAGAACCGCGCCATGTGGGGAGCGCTCTGGGGGCCGGGGCTATGCACTCTGCCCCTCCCCTGGAGCCACCTTGTGCAGGCAGAGCTCTGGGAGCTGGGGCTGCATGCTCCCCCACCCCCGAGCAGCTATGGTAAGAGGGGGAATGGGGAGGTTCCAGGGTGGTGGTTGGGGTGGGCTTTGGAGGGGGCAGTCAGGGAGCAGGGTGGGTTGGATGGGGGTGGGGCTCTGTGGCGGTGGTTAGGGAGTGGAAAAGTGGATAGAGGTTGGGGCTGTCAGGGGACAGGGAGCAGGGGAATTGGGTAGGGCGTGGAGTCCTGCAGGGTTGTTAGGGGTCTGTGGAAGGGGCAGTCAGGGGACAAGGTGTGTGTAGGGGGGTTGGATGGGTCAGGGATTCTCAGGGGGCAGGAAGTGCGACAGGTCAGGGGGCGGGAAGTGGGAGGGGGCTGGATTGGGGGCGGGGCTTTGCCTACCTGGCCCTCAATATGATTTCACAAACCCGACATGGCCCTCAGGCCAAAAAGTTTGCCCACCCCTGCCTTAGGGCCATATGTCTTCCTGCTAAATTTGGACTACAGCTTAAATAGTTCAATAGTCACACTGCACTTAGAAAAAACATAGCATTCTATCTTGGAATCACCATAATGGAAAGCCCTTTTTGGGGATTTCACGGCAGACTACTCAGCCCAGATGGAACACTTCCCTAATTGAAGCAGATTGACTGCTAAAGTATCTGCTGCTCAAAACAATGAAAATATAACAATGAAGAAGTGTTAACTATAGTCATGCAAGCCTCTGGGAAGTGGGAAGTCTACATATGACTTGTTCTTACCTTACTTTGAGAACAAGAATTCCCTCCTTGCCCCCAGCTACAAGTTCTTATACAGGAATGAGGTTGCGACTACCCTTTTGTCCCTTCCCGCTACCACAAAAGTTGTATTACAGACCAACTTCCAACTTACTTAATGGATTGACTCAAGTAGGCATCAATGTCATTCCTTAATTAGCAGGAAAAGCTGCTTATGAGCAACAGGTACTTCCCAATTCCACTAGTTGAACAGGTTTCTCACCCTACACTAACAGGATGGAGAGAATGAGAAAAATATGACAATCTTACTTGGGTTTCCTTTGCTGCAACAGAGTATTACCAGTGGGCAACAGATCAAGCACAGTTAACCTAAAGTTGATGGATCCTAATCCAGGGGTGGGCAAACTACGGCCCGCAGGCGACACCCAGCCCACGGGACCATCCTACCCGGCCCCCAGCCATTCCCCTGTTGTCCTCCCTCCCCCAGAGCCAGACCGCTGCATGGGCAGCACTCTGGGGGCAGGGCTATGCACTCTGACGGGACAGCGAGGCAGCGTGTTTGGCTCCGGCTGGGCCGCTAGACACGCAGCTCTGAGCAGTGTGGTAAGGGGGCCGAGGCTGCGGGGGTTGGATAAGGGGCAGAGAGTAGTCAGAGGCCAGGGGGTGGGTTTGGATAAGGGGCAGGGAGTCCTGGGGAGCAGTCAGGGGACGGGGCTGTGGATAGGTGTCAGGGCAGTCAGGGGACAGGGAGCAGGATGGGGTCCTGGGGGAGCAGTTAGGATGGGGTCTTGGGAGGGGGCAGTCAGGGGATAAGAAGCAGAGGAGCTTAGATAGGGGATAGGGTCTGGGGGTATGGTTAGGAGAAGGGGGGGTCTCTGAGGAGATGGTCAGGGGACAAGGAATGAAAGGGTTTGGATGGGTCGATGGTTCTGAGGGGGACAGTTAGGGGTGGGAAGTGGGCAGGATTGAATGGGGGCAGGGGTGGGGCCAAGCTGTTTGGGGAGGCACAGCCTTCCTTACCTGACCCTCCGTACAAGTTTGCAACCCCTAGGTGCCCTCGAGCCAAAATGTTTGCCCACCCCTGATCTAATCCATTTACTGAACCTGCCAACTACCACTGGATATTTCTTTGTTACTATTCTGATCATTGATTTTGGACTGACCAGTACCTAGAGAAAGCCACTGGTACTAAAGCCCTACCAAAATTTTTCTAACCCTGAGAGATCATAAGACATCAGACATTAAATCATTCTGATTACCATTTAATAACTTCTCTCTGATGCTTCACATGGATTAAAAATGGCAGTTTCTGGCTTTTAATTGGTATGACTCAGTTTCTCAATCTAGCAGTCTGAAATACTTTCATTGTTGGTGCTGCAAGGCATAAGTTCACAGAAAAGTATACAAGCTGGAAAAGCTATCTAAAAAGGTATACGTTTTTAATATGAATTTCAGCTAAAACTATTGCTCTGTTCAATTCTCAGTGGCTCAAAAATTCTAGCTAATTGGTAAGGAGACATCATGGAATTTTTTTAAACTACTGTACTAGTTTAACCAATTTAATTGGAATGCAGAAACTGGATTTTAAAGTTCAAAAATTAGCCAGATGTTACTGCTCCTAATAGAAAGCCTTCCATAGTTTGCCATCTGGGGATGAGGACAAACATCCAAAGAGTAGGAAAAACACACTGTGCTCTGAATGTTCAGAATGATTACATAAAATATTATAAATGCCCAGATGGATTATCCACAAGAATGTAAAGGAAGATATTTTTATTTCAGATAAGTGTTGTGACTTAATATGCTGACAAAAAGGACCATGGTGCTTCTGGTATACGTGCTCACTATAGTTAATCCACTTAATATATTCTTGCAATTTCAAATGTGGCAAAGATTCAACATTTAATCTAAAATGAAAAACGCCCCCTCTTTATATAAAGCTGTTTTTATTATGCTTGGTGCTAATGTAATTATAACAAAAGTAGATACCTAGAACTAGCAATCAAGTTACTTGAAATTATCCCACTGAGCTCCCATTAATTCATCCAGGTGTACAAACATTACACTGAGCAGCGATAAATAATAGCTGAAGCTGTAAATGGGTGCAAAACATGTGCCTACTACCTACCCTTGAAATCTTTATCCTCCTCACTGACTCACCTGTCCCAGTTTATCTTTAAAAAAAAAAACAAAAAACAAAAACAAAACAAAAACCACCTTCCTTCTTTCTCCCAATCCCTTGTGCTCCTTGAAAAAGTCTTTAGATCCCAAATTTGCTGTTATCCATATGGATTCATAGTACGTGTAAAGAGGTGAAAAGAAGAGATTCTGAGGTGCCTCTTGCTCCAAGGAGAGAAGGTAGGTCGAAAGTACAAGGGGAATGTACAGCATGTAGAACCAAAATTGTGTATGTAAATAGGAATAAAAAAAATCTTTAGAGAAATAGGAAATGGGCGAGTCTCACCGTGCTGGGTGTGTTATTAATGTATTGGTTCCTAAGAGGACTGTAGCATATAGTTATTCATCATTTTCGATGTGGAGGTGGAAAATCTTTATCTGGGTAGACCTTCACTAAAGTGCACCAACTGGGGATCCACTGAAGATTTCTGAATTTTGCAAATTAGCAAGTAAAATGAAGTTGTTATACTAGGCATTATTCCTGTTTTGTTCATTTATTTGACAACTATAGGACAGTTTTATGCTTGTTTTACTGCAGTATCCTTTGTAAAATTAAGTCTCAATAGTAGGAGACCTCACTACACTGTCAGTCATTAAATCTCTGCTGAAAAATGGGAAGTCTGCTAGCTTTGTGCATATAATGTTTCATCAGGAGTAGAGTGCCAAGGTGAAGTGGTCATATTATCAGCTAAGACACTACATCGATCTGTTGAAAGGCTAGCCAGATCAGTGATGCAGCAGTCCGGTCAATCTGGACTGGGAAACAACAATATTGCCAATCCTGAAAGCTTTTTTAAACATGCAGACCCATAGGATTTTAACCTTCATGCACATAACCAGTTCTAGTGTACATACATGTATCCTATGCTCCGTAGTAAGCCAACAGGAAGCTTACAGAAATGCCCTGGGGAGGGGATATTTAAATGAAGTGCTCCTGACTAAATGGGAAGCACATCTTCAGATGCATCTGCCTCATTACTCACCTTAGACCTGTTTCAAAACTATTTTGGCTGAGTTTAACCCATACACAGTTACCCAATATGGCTTCATACATAGGATTTTCTGTAATCCTTTCCCCAGATGGCAAAGGTATTGTTAATATTCTCTTTAATTAATCCTGACTAAATTCTTGACTATTTCCTTGAAAGGGGAATGGAATAGAGGGGAAATAAGCCTTTCAATAAATTTAAAAGCCAAGATGTCTCCTATTTCCCACCCAAAATTATCAACTTGACATGTGGGCAGGGGCAACTGAGCTGGAAAGGAAGGAAACTAAAATGGCAGGGAGAGGGAAGAATGTTATAATGTTATATTTTATTCTTGGCGTTTGAGAGGGCAAACTTACTACCTTGGGCCTTCTCTCAAAGGTCAGTGGGAGCCAGACATAAACGATCCTGTAAAGAATAGTTTTGTATTCTTAAATAGCCACAGAGCAGTAGGTTATATTCATCTCTAACAAGTACTAGTTTACTTCTGTGATGTGCTAACACCCTTTTCAGAACCTACCATAGTCCATTTACCTGGGGAAAAAAATAGCAAAGGTAGCTCAAGTTACAACACATTTTCCAACAAAATTCAAAGTCCTCGGGTGTTGGTGTTGCAGTATTGGCCATAAATAGGACTCAAAAACACTGTTAAGTGTTATTTACTCACCTTTTGTGCATTCTCCCCATCTTCATCGGCCAGATCGACTCTTGTGTGTCTTGGGCTGATCAGGTCTTTTAGTGTTAAGCAACTTACCTCCATCTGTAAGTTATAAAGTGGTACAGGTCAAGTTTGCTTTTACTTCAGTAAAAAACACCGCCCCACTTTCCAGAGGCTACACTATCGCTTCCCTCCCGTCCCCAAAAGGTGACCTTGGCAGCCTGCAACTGCCCAACTGTGACCATCACCCGCTCTCAGCCTTAGCCCCGGGGAATCAGCCTTTCCGTCAGATCTGCTGTAAAATCGACCCCGGGGGACACGGCTGCAGGGCGCGGGAGGGAAGGCGGCTGAGCGACCCACCCCAGCGCTGGGGGAGCCGGCGGCGGGTAAGTCAGCGGCGCTCAGGGGCTCCTGCGGGGCAGTTAGTTTTGGCGCAAAGAACCCGGAGGAATCGCGGCTTTGAATGAATGGGGCAGCAGAGCGGCCGGCCGGCCCCCGGCGCGGGGAGATCGGCAGAGCCCCGCTCCCCGTGGGCAGCAGGCGAGGGGGCGGGGTGCCCCGGCACTGAACCCCCAACTCCTCAGGCAGGAAGGGCGGAGAGGCTGGTACCCGCTGATGCAGCTGGAGGCTCAATTCGGAGCGCCCCGCTTCCCCACTCCGGCGCCCCGGAGCGACAGGGGAATACGGGGCGAGGCTAAAGAAGTGGCTGGGACAGTACTGGGGGGGGGGGGCTGACCCCCGCCCCCGCGGCTCGTCAGCACTCACCTCTGGGGACCAGCCGTGCCCGGCTCTCGCTCGCGGCCTCCCCCGCAGCAGCGCCGCGCACTCCGGAGCAGCCGGGAGGCGGGGGGCGCCCTGTGCCCAGCCGCTGCTGCCCAGCGCTGCCACTCGGCGCTAAAGCTTCTATTCTGGCGCCCTGAGACACACTTTTACAATCCGGCCAATCAGGCGCGGCCGGCGGGGGAGCTCCCGCGGCGGGCCCCGCCAATCAGCGGCGCCGCCCGGCACTCGGCGAGTTGGCGCTAGAGTCGGCGCGTTCTCTCTCCGGCGGCGGCCGCTCTTCGCTCCCTTCCCCGCCTCCCTCCGCGCCTCCCCCGCCCACCTGGGTACCTGGGATGCTGCGGGGCGGCCCTTTGTTCGGCATGAATGGGCCGCTCGAGCGGTGCTAGTGGGAGCCGCGGCGGGGAACAGATGGAGCCGCCGGGGAGATCACTGGGGTGGGGGGCGCGGAGCCGCTTCGCTTCCCTCCCCTACCCAGCTGCCCGCTGTGGAGGATTGTTCAGCCGCTTCCCAGGCCACCGGAATTCAAGTCACTAGGGACGCGCTCCCTGCTGCCACCCTCCTGACCCCGCCGGGGCACCTCTGTATTTCTGAGCCGGGACCGGAGGCAGTTCAAACCCTCCCACTTTCCGAAACAAAACACTGTTAGGAGTTGATCTTATCAAAAGTTTAGTGTGCGACTGTACAGCGGAGTTCGATAAGATCAAGCTCGCAGATGAGACAAAGCTGGCGGGAGGGTTGCAAACACTTCGGAGGACAGAGCTAAAAGTCAGAGGACTCTTGATGAATTGGAGATCTGGGCTCTAGACAACAAGATGAAATTCAGCACCTAAGATGCTGCACTTAGGGAAGAAAAACCAACTGCACAAATCCAGAATGGGGGATAACTAGCTGGGCAGCAGCACTGCTGAGAAGGATCTGGGAGTTAAGGTGGATCACAACCTCAACATGAGTCAGCAATGCCATGCTGTTGCCTGTTGCAAAAAAAGCAAATGCAGTTTTGGGTTGCATTATCTGAGGCATCATTTGCAAGTCAGGGGAGGTGACACAGTAGGATACCACTCAGCTCAGCACTGGTTAGGCCTTGGCTGGAATACTGTGTCCAGTTTTAGTCACCAATGTACAGAAAGGATGTAGAGAAACTAGAAAGGATCTAGAAGTGAGGAGCAAAGATGATCAAAGGGATGGAATGCAAGCCATACAAGCAAAGGCTGAAGGAACTGGATATGTTTAGTTTGGAAAAGAGGAGATTAAGGGTGGGGACAGGATAGGATACTTGAAAGGCTGCCATAAAAAAAGATGGAGAAAAGTTGTTTTGTCCTGCAACAGAGAACAGGACAAGAGGCAATGCGTTTGAACCACAGCATAGCAGATTTAGATTAAATCTGAGGAAAAAATTAACTGTAAGAACATCAGGACAATGGAACAAACTGGCTGGGGAAGGCATAGAAACTCCTTCATCTGAGGTTTTGAAAAGGAGACTGGATAGCCATTTGTATCGGATGGTTTAGTCACAACAAATCCTGCATCTTGGCAGGGGGTTAGACTAGACTCTTATGGTCCCTTCTAACCCTATGATTCTAAGAGAGCACAGTCTCACAGGGCTTGGGCGGAGGAGAGGGGGTGGACCCAAAACTGTCTGGATTCAAATGCCCCCAACCTTGGAGGGAATGTGGGTCAGGATCAGGGCCAGATTAAGATCTTTAGAGGCCCTAAGCACTGAAAAGATTATGGTGCCCCCCCATATGTAATTCAAAATAAAAACAATACTATACCGTAAAATAAAATTTTATTTTTTGAAATGACACAAAACTTGCATATATGCTAAAATTAAAATAGCTTCTTTCTAGATTTTATGATTGCAAAATTCTGGATAAGTTCATCAAAGCTGACTCGATGAAGCATGTCTGCTTCCATACACAATACGGAAATAGGGAAACACTTCCATACACAATAGGGAATCAAGTCTGTCCTGACACGTTGGTCTCTGAGGGTTTTTTATTCTTTTCAGCTGAGAAAAAGAGCATTCTGCAGAACAGTTACTAATCATCAATGTTAGAAAAATATGTAGTGCTATCTCTGCATTTGGAAATACACATTGATCTTCATGCACAATATTGAAAGACAGAATACAATGTGGCTGAATTTCATTTTTCCTGTTTCATTAAACTTTGCGTGCATATAACTGTGGAACTGCTGTGCTTCTCCACAGAGATTCATGTTCAAGTCAACGTGGTATGAGTCCACTATTGCAATAGATGACAGAATCTGATTTCCTCGCATTATTTCGATCTCCGTTAGTAGGACACCCCCCTGGTTTAGGTGGGGATAAGTAATAAAAAGAGAACAGAAAAATGGGGTAAGAGTGTGTAGTGGAGTGATAGGAAGTCTAACAAAGTTCTGATTTTTCCCATGATGACTACTTCAATGCTTTTTTTGAAATATCAAATATCAATTTTTAAAAAAAAAAACACATTTTTTTTGGTGCCCCCTGCTTTGCTGGTGCCCTAAGCATGTGCTTAGTCTGCCTATTGAGTAATCCAGCCCTGGTCAGGATCCAGATTGTGTAGCAACCTCTAGTCTCTAAAACCAGGCCATGTCACTGGGTGTGATAACTGTGTGTTTATGAACAGGATCAATATTAGCTGATTGACATAGTCATAGAACCATAGGGTTAGAAAAGACCTCAAGGTTCATCCCATCTAACCCCCATGCAGTCCAATCAGCAGATACACGTGAGTGAAGAGGGCAATCTATAACACAGTACTTAGAACTTTAAACATGAGGTAATTTCTCACAATCTCACCCAGGCTGTTTGAAAGATAAATTCTAAAAGAAGCATATACTTCTATGAAGGCAAAGGTCTTGACACAAATTCTTCATAGAGTGCTGAGTGATTGCCACCACCCCCATTCAAGAGACACAGAAGTAAACATCCAATTGTCCTTTCAAAGACCAGAAGAATTATTTGACCTAGAAAAATTCACCCTAACAAGATGTTGCACTTTGCATGTGATTGTTCCCAGAGATGAACTTCAAACAATATGCCTTCATGAATGACTCAGAGTGTACTATGCACACTGAAAGGGATAACAGAAAATTTGAATCAATGGCTATAAACAGTAAGCACAGATGAGAACTCTGTCTCTAACATCAGTAGAAGGCAAAGGAAGTATATTGCCCAAAGTTAGGGTGACCAGATGTCCCAATTTTATAGGGACAGTCCCAATTTTGGGGGCTTTTTCTTAGATAGGCTCCTATTACCCCCCACCCCCATCCCAATTTTTCACGCTTGCTGTCTGGTCACCCTACCCAAAGTTCAGTTGGATAGCACCCCAAATGCATAAAGGTAAACTAAGAAGAGCTGCAGCAACTAATAATGGGGTGGTTCCTATTTTTTCTAGAGCATAGAGGCTCAGTGTCCACTACAAGTTCAAAGGGGATGGGAAAATGACAAAGTAATTGATGTCTGCTGTACAGTTGTACAGTAAACTTTAAAATGTTCATTCTAAATATCTCCTAAACTTGAGATCATTTAGAGCATTCATGAAGAAGTCTCCAACATGCAATGTTGTTAGTGTTTTCTATGTTTAGTTTGTATTTAAGATAGTTAGCCTTTTGCTTCCTTAGCTGCAAGCATACTGATGCACCTGTCCTGTGGTTGGTTGGTTTGTTTGGGTTTTTTTAGTTCTTTTCCAGAAGGATTCCCTTTTTGAGTTATTTGTAAGTCATTTGTGGGAGTTTTCACATCTGATTAAAATCACTAATTTAGCTAAATAACTTGTAAAATATTATTTTTTGTCATTACATGGCATTTGTTGCTCAGAAGTGAGCTTTGAATTTAACTTTATTTCTTAAGTCTAATCACTAGGAAACAGTGGTATTGATTTGTACAGATAATACCTTAATTTATTTATTCTTATCAAGAATGGTACCCTGCTCTATTCTATTCTCCTTTCAAGGTTACTTACTGAGAAGGTTCCCAAGTCACTGTAGTTTGTTGAACGGAATGAAACACAAACTCCTTTCTTTAAAAAGACTGTGGAATTATTTAAGTGCTCTTTGTGTGCCTATGGGAAAATGAATGCTAATTTGTGATCCACAACCTAAGGTGGTATTTTATTAAAATGTAAAATTATCAGTAATTCTGCATTCGTATCAGCAATTACATACTTAGAAAAGAAACTTTATTCTACCCAATAGGTAAACTATTGCTCTGAGCCATAGTCTATCCAGTGACTCATAAAGCATTCCCAACTGAAAAAACTCACAGTCAAGCCATACAAGAATCTTGTACCACACTTTACTGTAGTCAGATATTGGTTCTGACAGGCTATTGGGGAAAAGCAAGCTCAAGATGTGAAGACCCTTTGCAGTGAGCTGCACTCCCCTATAAGTAGGGCCCTACCAAATTCACGGTTCATTTTGGTCAATTTCATAGTCATAGGATTCTTAAAATCGTAAATTTCATGATTTCAGATATTTAAATCTGAAATTTCATGATGCTGTAATTGTAGAAGTCCTAACCTCCTAAAGGAGTTTGTTTGTGTGTCACAAAGCTGTGTGTGTGGAGGTGTCACAAGGCTATTGTAGAGGAGGTTGTGGTACTGCTACCCTTACTTCTGTGCTGCTGCTCACGGGGCACTGACCTCAAAGCTGGGGGCCTGGCCAACAGCCACTACTCTCTGGCTGCCCAGCTTCGAAGGCAGTGCAGAAATAAGGGTGGCAATACCATGACCCCCTAAAATAACCTTGCAATCTTGGCAAATTCCTTTTGGATTAAGTCCCCCAATTTGAGAAATGTTGGTCGCCCCCATGAAATCTGCATAGTATAGGATAAAAGCACACAAAAGACCAGATTTCACGATCCGTGATGTGTTTTTCCTGGCTTTCAATTTGGTAGGGCCCTATCTATAAGGCTGATAAAAATGAAATTGGTATTTAACAAACCTATTATTTATCCTGATATAGTAAACTTTCACCTCAGTTGATCTCTTATCTCTGTTCTTAAACTATAGATTTTATTGATCAGTCATAAACAGCTGCACATTAATTACTAATCTGGCAAAAGTCTGTGAATTTATTAAGAGTAATGGCTTTCTAATTGGAGTGTAACTGCATTGGCTATAGTTCGAAAACAATGACCTTCTGGTTGCTCAAGGGCTTGTTTATGTTTATGGGCTTGATGCAGGAATGGGTTGGTGAAATTCTGTGCCCTATGTTATTCTAAAGGTCACATTAGAAGATCATAATGATCCTTTCTGGCTTTAAAATCTATAAGTGATTAAACAGAAGCAGAGGCATCTATAGACTGGTGTGAGAACAGGAAGTCGGAGCCAGATAGGCTACACTATGTGTATCTTTTTTAAAATGCTACTCTGTTTTCTAACATCTTCAATGGAACAAGGGCCTTTAATAGACCCTTGAGTCATTGTCTCTTCTTGCTCTAAGTTCAAGATGTGTCAGAATATAAATTGCTTAATATTAAAGCTCACTGGGAATATTTTTGGAGGACTAATTCAAATCAGAGTTGGTACTATCACTTATTTTTATTTAACATTTTACATTTGTACTAACCTTGGCAAGTGAACTTCATGCACTGGACACATACAATGCTGCTGACTAACCCCTAGATAAAAGCTCTTGTGCTGGTAGTAGGACAGAATATCAAGATATCGGTAGTGTTCAACAAATACAGACTAGAGAACTCCTCCATGTCTTCCTCGATTCACAAAAAGCATTTTAAAAAATAAGCTCAAGAATGCTTTCTGATGGATAACATCTAGTGCAAGTAAACAGTTTTATTTAGTCTGACCATCCTTAAGTGTGTTCTATTAAGCTAAGGAAAACTCTTGAGTGAAGATGCCGTGAGTCAGAAAATGAGGTATGTGAGCAAATAGCCA
Organism: Dermatemys mawii; assembly: GCA_007922305.1. NCBI lineage: Eukaryota > Metazoa > Chordata > Testudines > Dermatemydidae > Dermatemys > Dermatemys mawii. The sequence continues at coordinate 56,306,162 of ML677341.1, forward strand.
CTAATACAGGTGTGGGCAAACTACAGCCCGCAGGCCACATCCGGCCTGTGGGATCATCCTCCCCGGCCCCTGAGCTCCTGGCCAGGGAGGCTCCCCCCACCCCCTCCCCCTCTGTTTCCCCTCCCCTGTAGCCATGGTGCTGCACAGGCAGCGCTCTGCGGGGCGGGGCTGTGTGCTCCTGCAGAGCAGCGTGGCAGTATGTCTTGCTCCAGCCAGAGACCTGTCAGGGGGCAGGGGGTGTTGATAGGGGTCAGGGCAGTCAGGGGACAAGGAGAAGAGGAGTTGAATGGGGGTGGGGTCCTGGGGAGCAGTTGGGGGTGGGTCTTGAGAAGGAGCAGTTAGGGGACAAGAAGCGGGGGTTGGATGGGTTGGGCATTCTGAGGGGGGCAGTTAGAGCAGGAAGTGGGAGGGGGTTGGATAGGGGGAAGGGCCAGGCTGTTTGGGGAGGCACAGCCTTCCCTACCTGTCCCTCCATACAATTTTGCAACCCTGATGTGGCCCTCAGGCCAAAAAGTTTGCTCACCCCTATGCTAACATAAGCTCTCTGGACTAGATTTCATGAACCATTAGCCAGTGTGGAATTGGACCCAAAGAATTTCAGGGTGAAATTCAGCCCCTTGTGGGTGGTCAGTGAAAAGCCCTTTGTCATGGAAGCCCTACATTGGGAAAAGGTGCAGTCAAAGTAGTCACACTCTGCAATCCTGTGTTCTATGGAAGTGGTCTCCATAGGCCTTAGACAGGCTGGGGCACACAGTGGGGAGCATGGGAAAGTGTTGTGTGTTGGCTGGGGAGGGAGGAAGAAAGGTGACATGGCCTTTGATATGCAATTATGTGTTTCAATTGCTGGGAATGTTAGTGCTTATGGAGGAACAATGGGTGCTATTCCAGTCCCATAAAAAGGTCCATTTAGTCTGGATGGAGCCCCTAACCTAAGCAGGAAATATTGGTGGCAGCAGTATTGTGTAGTAACTCTCTCTTCTGGGATATAGAAATTAAAAATCTCACAACAAACCAGTTTCCAAGATCAGAAAGCTTCCAGTAATTTTCAAGTTGTAGTAAGTTTGCATCTAAGTTTGCTCACCTTTGGAAATTGGCTAATATGCACTATTATAATAATTGCTTAACAAACTAATTACTTGGGATAGTTATTCCTTTACTGAAAGTAACTCAGATCATCTCCAGGAAGTCATGTTTTGCACTATTGCTTAACATGTAAATTAACAAGAGCAAGGACTGGGTGAAACATTTTCTCTGATTTAGCTGGAATATCTAGAAATCTTATATCATGAATTATTATATCCGTGAACAAGCATATCAAAAAATACTTCTCCTAATTATTTACATCTCCATATATAATATCTACGATGTGTGTCAAATATTCCAGTACATCACACAGGATAGGCTTATAAAAGTCATATGCTAAATTTAAGCAACACTGACTCATTTCTGACTCCTCCACTGTATTGAGCCTCCCCTAAAGAAGCAACATTCTGTAAGATTATTTAAATTTCTTGATGACTGGAAAGCACACGTAGCATATGTAGCTTTTCTATTTTTACTATGTAACCTATATTACACTCGCTCTTTAGAGCCGTGCCATGTATATGACTGAAAAATAAAACCAAAATATGTTAATGCAATTCAATTTAATCTTTCCTGTTGCAGACCCTGAAAATATATTCTCTTCTATGCAGGACAGGGCTAATATGTGAGTGCTATACAATATATAGGCAGCACAATACAAATGCTGTACTCTGGCAGAGGCGACAGAAAACGTTCTGTTACAAGTGAAATACTTAAATACACATTTTTATATTAATTTATTAATATTCCTATAGTGCCTTCCATCTGAAGAGTACAAATAACCTTGTAAATGTTAATGCATTTAAACTTCATAAGATTATTTAGAGGGAGATGAGCATTATTGTTTTTGTTAAAGACTGAAACTGAGACATAGATTAAGTGACTTGCCAAGATACACAGGAAGTCTTTGGCTGAAATAGAACTCTGCTATCCAGAACTGGTCTTGCACTTCATCGTGAGACTCTTCAAACGTGCTGCTTTCACAGGGTCTTGAACCTTTAACAGTGACAGTCTTCCACTCCAGAGTTTCTCATTCATTTATGTTAGGTGTATTAAAATAGGCATTGCTAAGCTTTCTGAATAAAAATCTCTTCCCTCTGATTCAAATTTCACTTGCTTGGTGTCAGTCATAAACTGACTATACCAGTTCTTCATCTGGCTATTGGCTTTCATGAATAAAGGTGAGTCAAAGAATGTAATATAAAGTAAATCAAAATGATTATTTATATTACGGCATCTAAAGGTCTCAGTCAGGACCTATATCCAAAAAACCCAATTGCAATTAGCCTTTTAAACAAAGCTGTGTAAGTAATGGTATTAAAAGAACACCACCTTATACATTTCCATTGTGAAGAGCAGTTCCTTTCTTTGGGCCCAAACCTGAAGGAAGATGTTCAGCACACTGCAAGATCAGACCCTTAATTTTAGTGAGATTTAGGAACAGAAATATTCAAAACACAAGTCCTGGTGTTGGTACTGGGGGACTTTTCCAGCAGATATCTTGGTGGCCGGTAAAGTAATACCACAAAACATGTCTCATACATTTTTGGAATGCACTGGAGATGACTTTTTGTTTCAGAAGATGAAGGCAGTAACCAGGAAACAGCCATTTTAGACTCTATTCTGACTAACAGAGAGGAATTGGTAGTGAATCTGAAGGTAGAAGGCAGTTTGGGTGAAAGTGATAATGAAATGACAGGTGTCATGATTCTAAGTACAGTAAAGGAAGGAGTGAGAACAGCAGAATTAGGATACAATGGACTTTAAAAAAGCAGACTTTAACAAACTCAGAGAACTGGTAATAAGGTGTCATGACTCCTATGTCTACACTACAGCCGATGCTGGCAAAACGTATGTTACTCTGGGTGTGACTATTCCACACGCACATGCACCCCGAGTGACATAAGTTACACTGGCTGAAGCACTCATGTGCACAGTGCCATGTCAGTGGGAGAAGCTCTCCTGCCTACATAACTTATTCTGTTCGTGGAGGTGGGATTTTTTTATGGCGCCGGGAGAGCTCTCCTCCAGGGGTGCAGCTGTACTGATACAGCCATGCCAGCACTGTGTGTATACACATGGCCTTAGTTAGAGGTTTTCTGAGTAGTATTTGGCTGTTAAAATACTTCAAATATTGAGTTTACATTACCATTCATTTTAATTCTGAGAGAATAAATCATAGTAGGCATATGTGGTCATGTCTGAGCTTCAAGGCTTTATATTATGTTGAGAGATACTGGTGACTGCTTGGGTCACAAACCTCTTTGAGATTGGGTGGGAGTGCAGCCTTCACTTAGAACAGTTGTAAGGAACACTTAAAGGACCACACCTAAAACAGTATGTCTACACAGGAGCTGGGAGCTGTGATTCCCAGCACAGGGAGACAGACTTGTGCTAGCTGAGGTCAAGCTGCAAGGGCTAGCTGCTTGAGTTCAAGCCAGAGAGTCTCTGCTCAGAATCAAGCACCAGGTGAGCAGAGGGTTCCACTGGGTATTGGTCTGACTGGGTGGTGTGGAAGCTGGGGTCAAATGAAGGCAGATCAGAGGAACTGAGACCTGGTCTACACAATGTGGTTAGGCTGACGCAAGGCAGCGTCCATCAACCTAGCTGTGGACATGTCTATGCTTAAATTTCACTTCTGCTGATATAACTGCCCTGCTATGCTGACTTAATAATACCACCTCCCTGAGCGGCATAGAGTCAAAGTTGATGGATCTAGAGCAGTATAGACACTGCATTACTTACATTGACTTACCAGCCTCCAGGCGCTGTCTCTTAATGCCCCACACTGACTGCTCTAGACTCTGTTTTAAACTCGGCTGCCCAGGATTGAAGAGGACTGGAAGCCATCCCTCCCCTTTAAAGCCACACACATACTCATGGCTGTGAGCTATTCCCGCCTCCCCCCTTCATTTTCCCAACAGCTCCTCTGCCTAAGGGCTGTACTCCCCATGGCTGGTGCTGTGACTGACACTGTGCTGTATCATTCCCAAGGAGAAGTGAGAATGTAGAGTTCTCAGTTTTCTGGGATTAAGGAGAGTGAGTTCAGTGTCCTAAGTTTTGATTTCTCTCATGATTGAATACACTGACAATGGTACCTCTGAGTGTTGTATCTGCAGTTACTGATATTGTGGTCTGGAGGGTCCTTTCCTCCAACCCCATGGAATGCCTGAGCCATATCAGGAGGAGAAAGAAGTGGACTTGGGATGACATGTCCCAGGAGATGATGCAAGCCTGTGCTGCATCAGAGAAGGAGACCAGAACCTGGAAGATGACCCTTGCAGACACCATGGAGAAGGAAAGAGTGGAGTGGTCTGGGAGTCCAAGCAGGAAAAGGAGAGGGAGATGCACCAGGACACAATGGGGCTTCTCATGCAGCAAACAGAAATGCCGTGGATTCTGCAGGTCCAAGAATCCCATGCTTGTCTCCTGCTGCAGTCAATAGCCTCGACGTCAGGACCTCCCCACACCCTCCTATAACATTCCATGTTGCTTATGGGGTTAGTGCACTGCTCTACCACTCCATGCCAGGGGACATTAATGACAATCACAGCTGCACACGCATTGACCAGTGAAAGACACTGTGGGTATGTGTTCCTGAAATGGCAATGACCGTTCTTTCCCCTCCATAAGTTCTGTTCCCTTAATTTATTAACTTTTATTAAATCCAAAATGTTTATTTTCTGGGTTACAGAATAAAATTCTATTTTTTTGGAACATAATTCATCTTTATTAGTTCACAATATCTGCTGCCTGGTGCTGAGCAGACCTGACACATCAATTTCCTGTTATTTCATTTTGTCAGAGAACCCATAACAGCACTCACAAACAATATTAATAGGTGCATTGCAATGTTGTATTCCTACATGCACAGCACTCACTGCAAGGTTCAGACTGGGCTGCAAAAGAGCAAGGCCAGACAGAGCACACTGCAGCAACACACACTACTCACTATTAAAATTGTCTTTCAAATCCTTCCAGAGCAGCATAGCCTAGCATTGAGCTCTTCTTACAGCCCTTGACTGTGGTTGTTCAAATTCAGCAGACAGCCACTACACCCCAGCCCAACTTTTCTCACTTTGCTTCACAGATATTATGCAGGACCCAGCAGGCAACTACAACTGTTGGGATTTTTTTCCCCCACTAAGGTCCAATCTCATGAGCAGACAACACCAGTAAGGTTGCCAATCATCCCAGTTTCACTGGGAGTCACTCAGAATCAGGCTCTGTCTCCCAGAAGCTACTGAAGCCAAACGGGGAGATTTTAGGCTGCTAAAAGTCTGGCAGTGCAGAGGGGCTAAGGCAGGCTTCCTGCCTGCACTGACCCTGTGCCAAACCCAGATATGGCAGGCATCCCTGCAACCCTTGGGGGAGGCAAGGGGCTCTGTGTGCTGTCCGTGCCCTGAGCACTGACTCTACAGTTCCCATGGGCCGGGAACTGTAGCTAATGGGAGCCATGGGGGCAGTGCTTATGGGCATGGGCAGCGTCCAGAGCTCACTGCCCCTCGCCTGCACAGGGACATGCTGTGCAGTCACTTCTGGGATCGGTGCGGGGCCAGGGCAGGCAGAGAGCCTGCCTTAGCCCCACTAAACTGCTGACAGGGAGATGCCTGAGGTAAGCGCCTCCTGGCCGGAGCCTGCACCCCAACCCCCTCCTGCACCCCAACTCCCTGCCCCTGTCTGGATCCCTCTCCTGCATTCCAATCCCCTGCCTCAGCCCTGAGCCCACTCCTGCATCCAAACTCCCTCCCAGAGCCTGCACCCTGCACCCCCTCCTGTGCCCCAACCCTCTGCCCCAGCTCTGAGCCCAGTGCACCCAAACTCCCTCCCAGAGCTTGTGTAACCTACACAATGTCTAGGTGTGGTATTCTGACCCATCTAGTGGCACTGAGACCACTTAGAGGGAAAAAAGGAGTCTACTGTACAGCGTTAACTAACAGTGAGATGGCTTTTAGCTCATGTGGTAGAGGCTTCTGCATTAAGCTCTAGAGGCTTCAGGTTCAATCCTACTCACTGACAACTGGGTCTTTCGGTGTTACACTTGCGTCCTCCTCCCACCCCTGCCCCAGCCTCAGCCAGAAGTCTCCTCCCAAACCCCTTGGCCTCAGCCCTGTGAAAATGATTGAGGGTGGGGAGAGCGCGTGATGGAGGGAGGGGAAATGGAGTGAGTGGGGCAGGGTCTCGGAGAAGGGGCAAGGCAGGGTCTGGGGCAAGAGTGTTTGGATTTGTGTGATTAGACAATTGGCAACCCTAAACACCAGTGAGCCTTTAAACAACCAAAGACACATTCAACTGTCCTTCTGCACCTGCTGAGCCTGTAGGTGGATTGCTTTCTTGGTGCTATCGAGGTGGCCGGTGTATAGCTTCATGAGCCATTGCAACCAGGGATAGGCTCAGTCTCCCAGGATCACTGTTGGCATTTCAGTATTTCTAATGTTAATCTGCCGGTTGGGGAGGAAAGTCCCTGGCTGCAGCTTTCTGAATAGTCCTGGGTTCTTAAAAATGTGCACATCATGCACCTACCCTGACTAGCCCACACTGACGTTGGTGATCCACCATCTGCAGCTGCTCGGTGAACATCGCCAACAACCTTGAACTGCTTCTCACTATATCCCAATCTAGCCTCCAAGGAATCATCTTCCCCGCAGCTCCTCTTGTGGCTCTGCAAATATTGCAAGATCAGGCACCCTGTGTTTGCAATGTTCGTGACCACAGTGCAGAGCTGTACAGGATCCATGCTTCTGTCAGAGATGGTGGACAGCAAGGAGAGACACACGGGTTGGTGGGGTTTTGCAAAGAGACATGAAATATTATGGGGTGCAAGATGAAATTATAGGATGGAGAAATGATTATGGGAAATTGAACCCATCCTCCCAGTCACCCAATGCAACTTGTTTTGGTCCCATGTAACACTACAAAAGTTTTCCAGAACACCCTGTGTTGGATGGTGGTGAGTTGCACAGTTCACTGCACTGTGCATTGATACATGCACTCCTGATAAGTATGTGCACTCCCAACACAAGGAGTGTAGCATGCACCTGCACAAGCGATGTAATGAGTGCTACAGCTGTATACCGACATAACTTAGGTCAACGTAGTTTTGTAGTGTAGACATGGCCTGAGAACAGACAAGAATAGAGATAAAGATAGAGGCAGAAAACAAGAAAGCCAGGCAGCTACCTGTAAATAGGGTGGCTCTGGAAAAAGCTCTAGAACTTTGGATCTGACATGAGCTACAAAGACTTGGGGCTGAAAGCTAGGAAAGTGTTCCTTTTGTTCTTGGTTCTGCCTATGTTCAGAGAAACAGGACTTTGTCTATCCCCTGGAAATAAACAGGACTGCATCAAAGAAAATATGACACTATCCATTTCTACTTTCAACTAGAACATCCCCATGGCCCCGAACTTTGATTGGCCATTCAGGTTGAAAAGGGGCAACCAATATTTACATCTTAGGAAATAAAACTCCCTGGCATAATCATAATGCGCAAGTGTTTTGAAAGGTGGATACACTTGCCTAATTTTGTCTGTCTTTTAGATGCAACTCAGGTGCCCTTCAGGGCAGTATTACACTTCACTCAGATGTTCAGAGATGCCAATAAGAGAATGAAGTGAAAATATAAAATAATTCCTGACAGTTTATTGTACCTTACGGAGCAACAATTTGCAAGTTATTCTAAAAGTGTTAATGAGTAAAGTAGTACTTCATGTAAGTATGATACAGTGCAGTGAGTTTCATGAAGAACATTCCTGTGAAGTATTTATACCTATTTTACAGACAGTTTCTTTGTGTCTCAGTTAAACTAAGTGACATGCCCAGAATCTGTTGGTGATAGCAATAGGAATAGGCAACCAGAGTCTTGTCTGGTCTAACCACTGGGCTCTTTATTTCAGGAGAAGAGTAAAGACACTTCCCTCAATAATTGCAGTTTCCCAGTAGAGATGATTATTGAGTTCCTCCTTACTGGAGCTGGTGAGACCAGCACCACGTTCCATTATATTTCTCAAAAAAGGATGGTTTAGAAAGCGATTAAAAATAATTTCTTAGCCATATTACTTGATAAAATTATTGGTTTTAATTTCACATGCTGGACTTAACTCTGTTTTAGATAAGACCTTTTCCCATCAGCAAGTCTATCCAACCCTAGAGTACCTCTGATTGGGGGAGAAAAGCAGAAATGGAAATCACTTATCTTGGTCTAAGCCAAGGCCCACAGTTTACTCTGCCACTTAAATTTACTTTCAATTTTTCATACCAGACATATAGCCAGGTGCACTGTAAATCATGGAAGTACAGCCTCAGCTGAATCTTGCAACAACCCTGAATCGTCAGGTATCAGCCTGTCACTGTTGGTATGATCATCTCAATCAGAATTTTTTTTAAGTAAAATGTAAAAAGGAAGGGCTTGTATTTTTGAAACCATGATACAGGATCTTATCCATTACTACCATTGGCATTGCAGCTATAAACTGCATAATTATGCTGCAGCAGTGCTCTGTCTCCCTACAGCCCTCTAGATTGTGTGAATGAGCTGCAGGGTGTGCTATCAGATGCTTCCGTTACCTTGGGGAATTCAGTCTTGGCATGAAATTAATCTCTTACAGCTGCTTTAGTAGAGCAGGTGAAAAGTGAAAATAATTATCAAAGCTCCATGGCTGCTGATAATAGTATGAAACCTCTGAATATGCCTGTGCCATAGGTCTCTAGCATAGCTTGTAATTCAGTGAAATGACAGTGTTTAAAACCATTTTCTTCTTGAATGGCTGCAAAGGCCAGCTAGTCAATCACACCGCTTTAAAAAGTCCCTCATAGTCTCAGTGCAAGTTTTGAATGAATTGCTTATTCAACATGCTCAAAGATCTAACATGCACAACCTGGGCTACCCAGAGTATATAATGAGGCCAGTGTGTTGGCCTTCTTCCTAGCCTGAATACAAATAAAATGTCTTGATTTTGCTGGTAATGCTAGTAATGCATATACGATCATTTTAAAATGCTGCCTGTAACCTAGCAAATTACAACTGAACTTAATACATTTAATGTGTAACTGGGGTTGATATGGTTAAGAATGACTTCATTTCCTCTTCCTTTGCTTTGTATCATGACTATGGTCTATCTTTAATTCTTCTTACTCTCAAAGCAGTTGTACAGAATAATTGTTAACAACAAGTCAACCCTTTGACTGATTTTTTAAAAAATAAATTATATACAGACAAGCAAGAAACAGCTATTTCTGAATCTATGCTGTAGGACAGTGGCTCTCACCCTTTTCAGACCCTTTCCAGAGTCTGATTTGTCTTGTGTACTCCCAAGTTTCACCTCACTTAAAAACGACTTGCTTACAAAATCAGACATAAAAATACAATTGTCACAGTACACCATTACTGAAAAAAAATTTACTTTCTCATTTTACCATATTCTCAAATAAATGGAGTATAAATATTGGACTTCTGTTTCAGTGTATAGTATATAGAGCAGTTTAAACAAGTCATTGTCTGTATGAAATTTTAGTTTGTACTGACATTGCTAATGCTTTTTATGTAGCCTGTTGTAAAACTAGGCAAATGTTGATGTACTCCCTGAAAGATCTCAGCATACCGGAGGCTGAGAACCACTCAGATAGGGTAGTAGGAATTCCTTGGATATGGTGTGTAAGCTTGATGGAAGTGATACATTGTAACAGTGTGATCTGTCCCCTTTAAGGAGGCATAGAGCCTGGGACCATCCAATCTCTGTTCCCTGAAATGGCCCCTTTAAGGAAATAAGTATTCAAAGAGCTGCAAACTAGCTAGGTAATGGGGCCAGGTGTTACTCAGATAGTGTCCTTCTTAACATGATAAAACCCAGCTGCAAGGTGACTGATGTAACGAAAGAAGGGAGATATCCTAGGGTACGTCCTCACTACCGCAGGTAGCGGTCGATGTTTTAGCGATCGATTTCTCACCTCTTGTGAGGACGTGAGAAATCGATCGCTAGCGCTGGCCCCGTTGACTCCGGAACTCCAGCTCCTCCGGAGGAGTAAGCCGGAGTCAATGGGGGAGTGCGCCGCCGACTGCCATCGCTGTGAGGACGGGAGGTAAGTCGGCTGCAGATACGCCGACTTCAGCTATGTGATTCACATAGCTGAAGTTGCATATCTGTAGTCGATCCCCCGCATTAGTGAAGACCATCCCCTAGAGAGGAGAATTACAGGGAAGTATTCAATCAGGAGAGAGGCTCTATAGAATAGGCACCAGAATCGGAAGAGATTGGGGGCTGTAAAAGCCTGCCTGAATCACAGCACGTCCCCAGAAAGGAGGCTGAGGGGCCCTTGAATCAAGGTGTTGAAGTGTGGGAGTCTAACGATTAAGATTGTCATGAACTGCAATATGGATGGTCAGGCCTACTCCTTGCAGCAGGGGTGGTCAGGTCTAGGGCTTAGAGCTGGAATCAGGAACAGCGCACAGCTGGGAAGAAGGCAATCACAAGAGCTTGCCTTCTTGTCCATAGCTGTGGACATGTGTATGGACTAGCCAGATAATAAATCTTGCTGTTTAGCAGTCAGGTGGAATTGTCAAGAAAGTGGCCTGCCCTGCTGTAGCTGAGCTGCGCTTATAGATGGCCTTTAGAGTGGGCAGAGGCCGCTATGCGCCCTCATTCCTGACAAAGGGAGGCTCTGTGGAATGGGGCTGGTACCTAGATAGAGTGCACTGTGGAAGCCTACTCAAACTGTGGCACAGCCCCAGGGAAGGAAGCTGTAGAATCCCTTTTCAAAGAAGGAGTTGAATCAAAGAACCAGTTTAGGAGGAGTCCTGAGCGGAGGACTCCAGAAAGGCTATGAGGGGCTGTAGCGATACTGGCAAAGCTTCCTGGCTCAGAGGTAATGGGGACTGTGAAGCCAAGGAACAAGAGTGAGTGGGAACTGAAGCTATCTGGTGCCCAGGTAAAGCCCCTCCTCCCCTTCCAGACAAGACTTTCCCCTCATCAACCCCACTCTCTTGAGACACACCAACTGAGCCCCTCTGTACTTCAGACAGAACCCCTGCCTTCAGTGTAACCTTATTAGTGCAGGGTGGAAAATGGTTGTACCATCTTGTGAAACTTTTCCTGATCTCAAATGTTCAGTTTTTTCCTAGACATTTTGAAGTTATATATATACATACACACATGATTTGCACTGGTTTTGATTAGCAATTCCATCCTGGATGTGAGAGACCTTTCCGGACCAACATTTCTTTGAAATAAGTATGTTCCCATGAAACATTTGTTTTGAAAAATCAGCATTTTCTCACCAAAAAATTCTTCACTAATTTTAACTTCACGTCCCATAACCCTCCCTTGCAGACTTCCCCAGCAAAACTTTCTTTTCTAATTTTCTTCAAGCAGATCTCCACCAGCCAAATTTAAAACTTGTTTTGCAACGAATCCAATCTTTAAGCCTGTTAAGGCCCAAAATAAATGCGCACAAAAAGGAGAAATTTGCAAGTTGTACTTCACACTCAATTTTGTTTAAAAGATGGTAGATGAACAATATAGGGACATCAAAGATGTAAGCACATGGCAATGAGGAAAACATTTTAACATAACAGGTACACTCAGGTCTTGTTCTGACTGAGGATTACCCAGTTTTAGCATAGTTGCAATAGTGCAAATCCCTAACAGAAACAAAGAGAGCTGCAGTTTACAGGAGTTCAGCTGGTTCAAATCACTCCTTTCCTTACCTTCACTTGAGGTTTGCACTGGTCCATCTACCCTGAATGCTGACCTACCTCCCTCCTTCCCCTCAATGGCAGTGGTCTTGTTATCTACACTACGTATTAGCCCCAAGTGTATCTGCATGCACCCAATGTTTTTCCTTGGTGGGATCTTTGTTGATAACTAGAGCTGAATGAATAATAGATTCCCCCGCTACCCAACCCTCCCAGGTTGGTGGCCAAACTCTCAACATTCAGTTTGTTTTGAACTGCAACTGATTTTTTTTCAGTTTTTTTCATTAAATCAGACAACAGGAAAAAATCTTGTTTGGGGTTGAACAAAACATTTTCAGTGTTGACTTAAATCATTTTAGAAATGCATTTTTGGCAAATTTACTATTAGCTGAAAAAATGTCACCTAGCTCTATTGACAATTCCTTTCATTGGGGAGGAGGAACGCTGCTTTGTAGGTAAAGAGGTTTGTTGCATCTCATACATGTAGGTAGGTGGATCACTGTTTATAGAGTGCTTTGAACATTGTAAAGCACAATAAGTGCAAATATATACATAGAAAAAGTCATTGAGCCATATCAATCATGGATGTGTTGAATTGAAGTGTTCAAGATTGTGTACGTAGTGTCAAATTTTGAGTAGAATTTGACATGATTCATGAATGTGCTAATATATGAAATGGCTGTCTGTCAGCAGATATTGATTCTGGGAAGCAACTAGTGCCAGAAGATTTGACAGGATAAAATTTAAATGTGTGTCTGTCACTCACTACTTGTTGGTCCTTATAGACTTTTTTTAACAGGTATGGTATCTGTCCATGTTGGCATCTCAAATGACAAACCATGATGCTATAGTTCAGAAATGATATATGCATGAGATGTGGAAGACAAAATACAATAAGTAGCCTTCTGTATTCTAAGTAGTTTCCACAAGAGCAACTAATAGCTTCAGCTGATAGGAATAACTGTCAAACTGGTGCTGAAAAGATCCTATTAAATCAAAAGGAAAGGATATAGGCCCTCTATCAGCAAAAGCAGCTGGAGGACTCAAGTCCATTCTGTGACTTCTGAAACCTACCTCCTCAAAGAAAGAACATTGCCTCCACAACAAACTTCATGGACTCCAAGAAGGCAGAGGATAAGTAATAGCAGAATGGAAGCTGGGCAGAAATAAGGGTGAGATCCACTAAGGGTGAGATCCACAAAGGAACTTAGCCACCTAACTGCCACTTTAGGCACCAAATGCCGACATTTGGCATCACTGGGTTTTCAAACTCACTGTTCAGCTGCTGCATAACCCTACAGGTGCCTAAATTCCCTAGGTACTTGACGTTCTGCCTGTAAAGGCCCCCAAGCACCTAAATCCTGATACTGCCAAGATACTTGGTGCCCTTGTTTGCACCTAAGCCCCAGTAGGGTTCACAAAGTAGAAGTTCCTCCACCTATGTAGCCTGTTGGACCTGACCCAGTAGGCAAGCTCTGAGAGCACCTAACATGCACAAAAGATAGCCAGGGCACTTGTGTGTCCTCAGATACTCAATAGCCTAGTGCAGTAGTTCTCACATTTTTTTTCCGCCAACCACTTGAAAGTTGCTGAGGGTCTTGGTGGACCACTTTCCAAACGTTGTTTGTACCATTAGCTTGCTATTGTAAAGTGCTTTGCATAAAAACACTATATAAAAAAACCTTAATGATAAACATTTTTTTGTTCTACAAATAAAAGAACACAACTCATATTTTAATATTAGTAGTCCTACCTTTCTAACTTGATGGATACGCCCTCTCCCCCACACCATGGCAGCCCCCAAACTGGGGCTGGGAAGGAGGGAGGGGGTCTCTGCCTCTCTCCCCTGCTGTGGCAGCCCCCAAGCTGGGGTTGGGAGGGAGTGGGGTCTCCCCACCCCCCCGCCACATTAGCCACAGAGCTGAGACTGGGAAGAAAGGCCATCTCTCCCCAGCAGCCAAAGTCCTGGAGCTGGGGCAAGTCACCTCTTTCTCTGGCCACCGCAGCCCTGCACAGCCCAAATTCCCCCCTCCCACCTATCCTCTATTCTCCCTATCTCCACACCTGCGTGGCTCCACTAATTAGGTGGGTGGTCTTTCATTCTCTCATGTGTGGCTGCCCAGGTGCGCACCTTAGAGGGAACTATCTGCGGGCTACCTGAATGGAGCTCGCGGACCACAGTTTGAGAACATCTGGCCTAGTGGTTAGAGCACTCACCCAGGAGGTGGGAGACAGAGATATGAATCCCCACTCTGCCTGATTTAGAGCATAGACTTGAACCCAGGTCTCTCACTTCCTAGCTGAGTGCTGTACTCCCCAGGCCATTGTAGGGTGGGGCTCTCTAAAGCTCTCCTGTTAACTGTTCCACTTCATATAAGCCATGGATGTGTATTGGGCCAGAGAGACAGGCTATAATCCAGTGGCTAGGGCACTCACCCTGCACACAGGACATCTGTCTGTGGGGCTATTCCTGTAATAGAGGGTGTCTCATTTTTCGTGTGAGGGATGGCATGGCTTAGGTGCCCCATTCCAGGAGACAGTTCATAGCTGAGAACCTAAATGAAGAGAGGCAACTCCCTCTGGCCTGGCCTGAGGCACCTAACTACCTTTGAGGGGCAGGGGGTTTAGCCTTGCACCACTTCTTGGCATTTACTATTGGTTAGCCTAGGTGGCTCCCCACTCATCTTGCTGGTTTCTGTGAATCCAACTCTTAAGCACCTAACGCTCTGTATAGGGAGCCTGGGTGCTTAACTTGATGCTGAGGGTTCAACTGGGCGACTGGGGGCCTAAACACTGGGCATCGCAACACTCAAGTCCCTCTATGGATTTAGCCTGATGTAATTTATACATCACCTAGAATGAAGATTTGTGCCCTGAAACCATTCTGCTGTTCCTCTCTCTTCAACCCTCAAGTCAGTTACTGGAGAGAGTAACTTTTACATAGTTTTTAACTGAAAAAAGGTATCTTGTACTTTATGAAAGAGCTGGTATAAAATATGCTTGAGTAGAGTAGTTGTAGAGAGATGTTTCTAGAATGTCTAGTCAGAATAAAATGAGTATTATCAAATTATATGAGAAATTGGACTTGGTTTAAAAATATTCAATAACCACAGATGTAAAGTCTTCAAAAGTTTTTTTTTTTTTTTCATTTCTTTTCAGTTTTACAAGAAATGAAGAGGGAGAATCCAAAGGATCTGGAGTATTTTTTGAATGTAAAGTGTAATTATCATGGGTTGGGGGATTGTTATGAAGGAGGCCAGGCAACCACATTTTGGAATGCCCTCCTTTCATTTTATAGCCAATATAATGTGGTGACAAATCACAAAAGAGGGATAATTTCTCTCTCCCCTTCTGCCCTGAAAACAGCTGCATAAACCCGGTGCTTTGAATTTTGAAACATTATTGCTGCCTTGAATCCCACTCAGTAAGTCGGACAGCAGTCAGTCAGGGTGTCAGAAGTCTTGTCACTCAACAGCATCAACACACCCCTTCCTTAGATCATCTCTCCCAAACTGATGCTGGAGAAGAAATTCCTCCTGGTCTTAATGGGTATGTCTACGCTGTGTTGTAAACCCAGATCTGTGGGACCAGGATTTGTGGACTTGGTGTTGTCAAGCCTGCACTTGAGCATCCAAACTGCTTTGTAAACCTGGGTTTGCAGTTGCGGGATTTGGGTCTCTCAGCCATGCTAGCACATGCATACTGAATTACTTAGACCTTCTGATTCTGGTCTGCAGGCTGACCAGCGTCTATGCTGCAAAATGGCAGGGCATGGCCCCAAATTATTGCAGGACTTGGACTCTGTTCCAACCCCCTAGCAGAGTCCTAGGAGCTTAGTCCTCAGTGCTGGCTAACCTGAGTCAGACTGATTTGTGTAGATGGAAGAGGAGCTGGAGTTCAAACCTGAGAGAGAGCTCAGGCTAAGTGTACAGTGTTGATGTACCCAGGTTCCTCGCTTCCACCTATTTTGTTCTGAAGGACATCTTTCTCAAACTGACTGGCTTCATCTCCAGTGACAAAACTGGGGATAATGGCTTTTCACCAGTCTTTACAGAATACATGGCAATGAAACAGGACTCAGATACTCTTATATTTGTGTTGCCTAACCCTATTTTGGTTGGTGGTAGATAATGTGGTGGAAAACACAGCTGAGATGAATCTAGACTAGAACTTTCACCATGGCAGCTCCATTGTTGGTAGCACTAGCAGTGAATTAAAGGTCTGAGTTTTCCTAATGTATGTAAGACCATCCTCTCCTCTCTGTGATGGTGCAGCTGTTATGCATAGCCCTGAATTACCTCCTTCAGCAAGCAGCTTTTAGCTGCCACTTGTCTTTATTAAGGGAAATCTTTATTGCCATTGTAGTGGAGATCTTGGCATATGCAAGGGCTTTTATAATTCCAAATGAGACTGGGTCAGATCCTTGCCTCCTCATCCAGCTTCTTGCACTGCACAGACAGTGCAAAGCAGACCTCTAGTGTAACTGGGGGATTCCCCTGAAGGCAATACCTGGGTGGTGTAAAACTGATATACTTGCCCCTTATCCACTACTCTCCCCTGCATGTCGGGACAAGAAGAGAAGCCATGGTAAATGTGGAAAAGGACAGGGCTAGCAGGCTTTGTGTTTATGTGATCCTTTGGCTGACAGAGTGGTAGGATTGTGTAAAGACAGATTTTTTTTTTAAAGCCCCCAAATGAGTTCACCATACTTCAGCAATCATCAGATGGAGATTTGGCAGTGCGTATTATTTTTACTTTGACATTAGTATGTGTCTCTTGTGACAGTTATGGGATTGATTTAGAAATTACTGGGTGAAAATCTATGGCCTGTTTTATGCGGGAGGTCAGATTAGATGATCGTAATGGTCCCTTCTGGCTGGCCTCTGAATCTATGAAAGATTCAGTCATCTGTCTCATTCACACTCAGCATTATAGTTGGAAGGCTAATGTATGCAATTGCTCACTTCATTAAAAAGGGGGAATTGTGTGTGTCTCATGTACTCTTGTGATTTCCTGTTGTTTGCTGCCACCCAACTTATAAATTAATGCAGCACTTTAAGCAAGTCCATATTAACATAAATTTTGACAAGGTAAATAATATTACACCACTTATTGGACCAAAAAATAAATTATATGCATATGTTTTTGAGCCAAAAAATCTCTCTCTAAAGTGTTGGCAGTTTTATTGCCTATAAAAAATTCAAATCAATCAGAGTGCTAATAGAATAAGTTCTCCAGATTCCCTGGATAGCTATTTAAACACAAACAAATGTAATCATTTTAGTCAGGTATGTCGAAACAGCACTTATTAATGATAGCAGCAATGAAATTCATATCTTGCCAATGCATTTTAAGTCTTTGCTGTAGCCTTTTCTGTTTGTAAAGAACCAGTGCACTTTGATTTTAATTATCCCAAAAGCAAAAGAACACCAAATAAACGGGAAGTCATAAGTATCAGGCCTGACAGCTTTCAAATGAGAATATAATGTGACTATTTACCGACGGGTGGAGTGACCATTGTGTTCACCTCGTCTTTTGTTATGTTAATGTACTATCTAGTTAACTGCAGGAGCTGGAGAGTGCCACTGTACAATAAGGTTTGAAAACAAATTATTCAGTATCTGAATTGTACGGAAGCAAGGTCTGCAAATGGACCGAGCACTAGACTGGGACTCAGGAGGCCTCGGTTCCGTTTCCTGGCCACGGGCTCACTGTGTGATGCTGGGCAAGTCACTTCCTCTCTCTGCGTGAATTTCCCCATCTGTAAAACAGGGATAATGACATTGAAATCCATTTAAGTGACTTGAGATCTGCTGATAGAAACAGCTACCTTTTTTTGTATACAGTGCCCTATTTTTGCTACATGTCCTTATAGACATAGCCTGCAATCCACACTTGGAGCTGGGACTATGATTTCCAGTCCAAGCAGATATACTCATACCAGCTCTCCTCAAGCTAGCATGCTAAACCTAGTAGTGTAGCTGCGGTAGCATGGGCAGCAAATGGCTGCGTGGACTAACTGTCTCAAGTATGTACCCAGGGGATCTGGGCGGGTTTGTACTCCGGGCAGCTAGCCTGTGTTACCGTCAACTGCTTCCCATGCTACTACCAGGACACTACCTGCTAGCTTGGGGAGTAGGGTGACCAGATGTCCCGATTTTATAGGGACAGTCCCAATTTTGGGGGCTTTTTTTTATACAGGATCCTATTACCACCCACCCCCTGCCCCAATGTTTCACACTTGCTGTCTGGTCACCCTATTGGGGAGAGCTACTGGGAGTGTGTCTGCACAAGCTGGGGCTCGTACCCCTCGCTCCAAGAGTAGATCCAGCCTCAGAGATTCTAAAGCAGTGTTCCCAGTGCAGGGCAGGAGGAGACTAATTTGGGGAGGGTCAGTGCAGGAGAGCTGTGGGGGCAGGAGGAACAGCTTGACCACAGTCATATCCTGCCTCCTGTAGTAGCAAATATGCTGTTCCTTGGGTGTGTGTCAGTTTACCAATGTGAAACCTGCTTAGCTTTCCTCTGGGCTTCCTTTAGGGCTTGTGATGCAGCCATGTGTGAAAGAGCAGCTGTAAATTCAGCCAGCAATCTGCAAGCCCAGACTTGCCTTCTCTGTCAGGGAGTGGTGCTCCTAGCGGCCCCCCAGCACGTATGTAGCAGTCTGTTAAACTGTTACAGGGGGGAGGGGAAAGAGGAATAAACAACGAACACCACAAAACAGAAAATATTTAAAGGAGGCAGAAAAAAAGAAACAGGAAGGGGGAAAAACCAAGGGATCCAGAAAAGACGGGATGAAAATGGAGCCAGTAATGGGGTGATCAGAGAGCAAGTGTGAAAAATCGGGACAGCAAGTGGGGGGTAATAGGCACCTATCTAAGAAAAAGCCCCAAATACCAGGACTGTCCTTATAAAATCGGGACATCTGGTTACCCTAAAGACACGAACACAGTAGGGTGAACAGATGTCCCGATTTTATAGAGACAGTCCTGATTTTTGGATCTTTTTCTTATATAAGCGCCTCTTACCCCCCCACCCATATCCTGATTTTTCACATTTGCTGTCTGGTCACCCTAGAGCACAGTCCTACCGTGCCTCCAAAGATCTTATACTTAGTGGCAAGCATATAAGAGTATAATGCAGAGGACACAAAGGGAACCCTACCTGATCTGTCTCCAGGAAGGATTTGCTTAAAAAGGTTGCGAACCATTTCTCTCTGGTGCTTAAAATTCACCCTTTCCTCATAGCAGGTGCCATGTGATCAAAGCATTGGTCTGTATCTAATCTCTTGTCCTGCCTTCCGTGGCTGCCGGTATCTGCTGTTTCACAGGAAGCCCTAGATTTCAGAATTAAATAATGCACCTAGTCTGCTGCAGTGATGTAAATGTGGAAGGAAAAGTGTTAATTACTAGTCTTTGCTATTGTTATCTGTAGGGATCAATATAACCAAGGCACTTAAGAGTACTTCAAAGAGAGAAAATGCAGCTTCTGCAAACAACTAGAGTCCAGTCTCCACGTTCATTAAATGGGACTTTTTTTTTCTAGATTATTTCTGAGCAACATAATTTAGATAACAAGAGACTACTGGCTATAATGAGGGTAAGGTGCATGAGGCCATTAGGAAAGAATAAGAGAGCTGAAATTAAAACTCCTTGGCTGTGTGCTCAAAAGTGACTGGTGACTCTGAGTGCCTCAATTTTTGAGTGTCCCGTGTGACACTTTTAAAAAGGGAAATGTGTATCAAAGGGTGGGTGCTCAGTGCTTCTGGAAAATGAGGCCACTTTTGAGGTATCTCAGGTTGGAGTCCCAAAAATTGAGATACTCAGGACCAGATATTGAAAGGTAATGAGGCACTGCTGAATTCAGTGTTGCATTGCTGAACTGATTTAGGAGCCTAACCATTGTTTTCAAAAGGGATTTCGGCTCCTAAGTGCCTAATTACCTTTAAAAATCTGGGCTCACATCATTATTGACTCTGAAAATCTTGACCAAGATTGTGTCACGACGCAGTGGGCTTGATTCTCACTTTACACCACTCTGGCAGTCTAAAGAGGCCTTGGAAAGGGTGTAAATTACATGTAAGGACTTCATACGGTGCCAGACTGGGGTAAAGCACACTAGAGTGTAGAGGAGAATCAGCCCAATAACTTAAATCCAGCTTTACCCCTGAGTAATAACCATTTAATTGGAGCAGGTCTCAGGCCAACGAATCTTTCTGCCTCACTGTGCTAAGGGTTGTTGCTTGGGCTCATAGTCCAGAGGGATCCTGCTAATAAGCAAGTTCAAGGGAGGCCTCTGGCATGTCTTTCTCTTTTCTGCCTCAGGTTCTCCACAGGATTTTGGGACCAGGGGCAAAAGAGATCTTCTTGGCATTTTCTCCTCCCTAGGCATCTGTCTGCTCAGCTGTGAGTAACTTAATGCTGCCTGAAGCATCATTAGTAGGCATCCTGTCTGCTACTCCTCCAAAGGGTTTGAGCTGTCTAATCAGTGGCTGCCAGGAGCCATACTACCAGTACCAAACTTCTATGGAAAAGGAACAATCTCATCCCCCTCCCTGCACCCCGAGAATATTAGATTGGTGTAGTCTGCACTCCTGGCAATGAATCCCCTGAGCAGAAAGTTTCTCAAGGCAAATGTGTAGCCTCCCTGCTACTTCATGCTGTGAGAAGCCGCTCACACAGTCACCAGCTCAGAGACGACAGCTGTGAAGAATAGGGTGACCAGACAGCAAATGTGAAAAATTGGGGCAGGGGATAATAGGAGACTATAAAAGAAAAAGATCCCAAAATTGGGACTGTTCCTATAAAATTGGGACATCTGGTCACCCTAATGAAGAATAAAGGACAAAACAAAATGTTTGCTCACTGCCACTAAGCAGAGAGCACAGCAGGAGGCTCCAGAAAGGACAAGGACTCCAAAGGCCTGCTTCACCTGGGTGATCTGAAACATAGTCCCTGAGGAGGTTGGGCCATGGAGGAGAAGGAACTCTTCTTGTTGCTGGTCCAAGAATCTGGCTGACATGCAAGGCCAAGCAGCTATAGGCTCAAGATACCTTGCACTTGGAGGAGGAAGAGATGCAGCATCCCTGTTTCTCTGATGGAAGGAAGAAATAAACACAAGGACCCTGGGCTTGCTGCTCCTAAGGAGAGCCCCTTTGGAGAGAGGCATACGTGGGCTCTACCATTCTTGAACATTAGGGTGCTCCAGGAGGTGACTCCAATGTTGGCATCCCCTGCAAATTTGATTGGGCGTCTCATTAATATTTGGATGTTTTTCTTTTAAAGACCCATGTCCTGTAGTCACGTGACTGACAGCGTCTGCTTTCAGGCTTGTTTGTTTTTTTAAAAGTAAACTTCTAGCTCTCCTGGTGTCAGGCTTTTCTCTGAAATCATGAATCTAAAAAGTGATAACACCAGAAGGAACATAAAAAGAAACCGAAAGTATGTATTTGTAAGCCAAACTCATGACTTTTTGAAGGCCTGACTTTTGATTTTTAAAATGTGTGGGATTAGCAATACTGGACTATGTGTAAGGTCAGTGTTGTGGCGTTTCCTACGAGCCCCCTATTAATGTTAGGGTCATAGTGATCCACCTTTTCCATGTCATGATCCCATGCTACAGAAGAAAAAGGCTTTGGGATCATTCCTGCTATTTCTAGCCACAAAAAAAGAGTATTTGAAACCTTCCCCTGGGCTGTAACCCTCCTCCATCGGGCTGAGTGTTTATGAACATTGTTCACACTGAATTGTTTTGAGAAATACTTGTGCTTGTTTGTCACATTGCTTTAGGACCATTAAAGGGAATATGAATCCAGTAGTTTCACGTAGAGTCTGCATCCTGTCACTAATTAGATGCTCTAGATTTCCAAACCATGTGTGGTTCTAGGCCCTTCATAGTACAAATAAAACATTCCTGCTTCAAATAGCCTTGTGTATTAGTGTTAGAAAAGTGTTTCAGAACTATGGTTGAGGCTTCTCCAGCCAGCAGTGACTTCTGATGAGGAGGACACTGAAAAACAGCTTCCATTGCAGTTGTTCCCAGAACAGCTTTACATGGTGTAGCACCATTTCTGGACTTGGGAAGCCAGTGTCAACTGGTGGGAAAGGATCACTCTGCAGACCTGTGATGACCAGCAGTGGTGAGAGAATTTCAGGATGGTAAAGGCAGCACCCCCTCCCCCCACCTCCTTTTTTGGTAAGATCTGTGCTGAACTACCTCCACCAACAGTGCGCCATACCCATCTAGAAGCAGATTGCTATTGCCATATGGAAACTGGATTTCCCAGAATGCTCCTGGTCCCCAGCCAACCAATTTGGCCTAGGGGGATGGACGATTGGGCCCATTATCATTCAGGCATGTGATGTGGTAGATCTCAGAGACTATTGATGGCTTTATATGCATGTGGTTTCCTAACTGTATGGGGCAACTGATGGAACTCATGTGACTAGCATTTGCCTCTACCCAACAGCTCAGAGTTTATACATAGGAATATTTCTCTATGGCGCTCCAAGGGCTGGCAGACCACCGTGGCAGGTTTACAAACGTAAATGCAGGGTGATCTGGAAAGGTCCATACTGCTAGGATCTTTTGGAACTCAACTCTATTTATCTTAATGGATAAAGGGCAGTTTGCCACCAGGATCAGAGACCACTCCAGTTAGCCTGGGAGACCCAGCTTGTCCTTTGCTTCCCTGGTTAAGGAAGCCAATCACAGGCCACAGGCACAGAAGGAGGGAATTATGTAACTACCACCACAGTAGCTGTAAAATGCCAGTGGCGTGCGCATTTGGCCATCTGAAATGATGATGGTGCTGTCTGTGGAATAGGTCGGAAGTTATTGGGGGAGAAAAAACTTGCCTAAGGCTATAGCTGCATGTTGTAATTTGCCCAATATTTGTGTGAGTAAAGGAGAAATCCTTAACAATGGGGCTGAGGCTGAGACACGAAAACTTGCTCAGCAATCTGAGCAGCCAGCAAGGCATCCACTAGAAAACAGAAATGGCCGGGGCAGTACTGTGCGGGATGTCGATTCATCATACTTTGACTCTGTGGCGTGAAAATACTCAGTGGCACTTTCACCTGTTCTCCTGTGGGGGAGCAAAGGGCTCGTGAGCAGCACAGTCTCTTTTTTTTATTGATGGTAGAAGAGGCACATTGGGGTTACTCTTTATTTCCCTTGTGTCTGAGCCTCTAAATGTTCGTAAAATGTACAGATTCTGAGTACAATGCTTTGCTGACTCTTTAGGAATGAGTAATTTTTATTATTAAACAATCTACTGTCTAACCAGAAGGAAACCTTTAATTAAACAGTGATGAAGCAAAGCTTTAAGTTGATGCAGTGGAGCAGAAGGCTTCAGTTCACAGAGGATACCTTGTCTTTGACTCTTCTCGTTCTTGGGCCTTCTGGTGTTCCCAGTTATCAAGTTATCCGGAGCGTTGGATGGCTCAAAAGAGCTGACCTCCCCAGGTGCAATTGTTTTTGCTGCCCTGAGCTGGCGAGGGGAACATTAAGTGGGAGCTCAGCTGCTGGGGCACAGCAGAGAGCATATGCTGGTGTTCCCAGTACCATGTTTTGTCCAGAGGATGCAGAACATGTCTGTGTCCTGGCTGAGGTCGCTGCATTGTCCGTGTGCCCATTAGCAGCATAAGCAATGTGAGCGTGTATTGTTTCCAGTGTCTGTTTTGTCAGTGGGGTAAGCAGGGAGTATCTGGGAGTGAACTGAATAGTAATGCCCTCTGCATCTTCTTTACACTGCCCTAATCCTTGATGATGTTCCACTGAAGTGAGTGACTAGGTGGCAGGGAATGCCCTTATTCAAGATGGCAAAGGTTAGACCAGTGAGATACTATGAAGTTGGTTGTCCTCTCTCCCCCACCTGCCACCGCGAAGTGGTGCCTGTGTGGAAGGGAACCGCAACTATACCAAAGACAATAACTGTTCAGCTATTCTACGTAGTGACCGAACAAAATTCAATTATTTCTCAGTCTTAGATTTTGCTTTTAATCTTCTCAGCAAACGGGTTGAAAGTGCAGAGAAAAATAGTTTTACACTGATAGTCTGAAGCATAAACGGTTATTACTCTTGCTATGTACACCTGTGCAGAATTATTGAGAGCTGTAAGGCTTTGTTATCCCTCAGATAAACTTCTTTTCCTATACAAATGTCTGGTACGTGGCATTTATGCCTCAGCAAGGAGCTGTAGTCCAAATACCTTTCCAGTCATGCAGTGACCATGTGTACCTCATGTAAACTGAGAAAACTAACCTCATTACTGTCTGGGTAATCACCATCTCAATACATGGTTGACTTTTTGCATGACTGAATGTTTTCACTATCCGAATATGCTATGGGAGAGGAGGAGAGGTGGAGTAGAGGTCTCAGCTGTGCCATGCTGCTGAATGCCATTTTGAGCAAGGGAACAGCGGTTGGTCAGGGGAGGGGAAAGAGGAAAAATAGATAGATGTTGATAGCTGGGGCTTTAGCATGAGACAGAAGCAGATTCCCTGGCAAGAGCAGATTCCATTTTGAAAGTGTTTTGGGAAGGTGAGGAAGCGAAGAGAACAGACAGAGAGGATGAGGCAGGTGGATCCTGAAGACTCCAAGTCTCCTAGCTCACATTTGCCTATAATGGCTGTGGCTGTCGGGCAAATGGAATATGAAATTCTACATTCTGAAGTGAGTTCATATTCAGCTAAAGGATTTACTAATAAAAGAAATCTTATCACAAAACTTAAATCTAGCCCAACCACTAGGGGCTCTCAGAATTCCAATCTAGGACTTGATTTTCCAGAAAATCATTTCCTTATTTAACATTTCTTACCATTTTTGTGCAATGCCAACTCCAGTTAGGGGTTTGTACAGTAACATTTGTTTGTAACTCCATACTGTTCAAAATCTCTCCTTTTTTTTTAAACAATTCTGTTCAAGATTTTAGAAGAAACCAAAACCTGGTTTTGACTCAAATAAATTAAATCTATTTTGTGAGGACTTAAAGTCAGAGTCAAATTTCCATGAAAAAATATTCAAGAAGATTCTGTGTGGAAGTCTGACTCTTTCTGCAAACTCAAGCAGAAAGAGGCTTCAGAACATAAAGTGAAACCCAAACGCTTAGGAACCAATTATCTTACACACTGCCCTTGATGGGATGTTCTGAATGTGTCCATAAAGTGTCACTAAGCAACACTAAAAATAACCTACAGTTTCAACATTAATGTACAATAAGTGGCAGAGAGTCAGTAATGAGTATTTTAAAAAAAAGCATCCTATCAGCATTGACATTATTTCTGACATCACGGATGACACTTTTGAAGGGAAGGACCCTTGATAAAACACACTCCCATATTTGCCTTCATAGCAGATGAGTCTTTCCACCCCTTACTGTGCCTATGGTTTTTCAGGAGGGCGAGTTGAGAGTGAGGTTTCAATTTTGGTGGGTTCATGGAGTTTGTTGACAGATGGTCAGTTTGAAAAATTATGTTTTAAAGATTAGAGGCGTGTCCAGTTTAATAAGCATATGCTGGAGAATGTTATGGGGATTTGAAATAGGGAGCTGGTCCTGTAAGTACAGGTATGGCCAGGCACATGTTATGGGATATAGCCCCATTGGCTTGTTTAATGTATTGCATACTGACTAATAACCCCAGGGCTTTGTTAAACTAAACTAGTTCCTTTAATCAAGAAATATTTACAGGGCGGTTCCAGCTGTAGTTTAGTATTCCCAGCCATGGGCGCACAGTGAGTCTTCCTGGTTCCTTCTCCAAACTCTTCCTTTCTGCACCTTGTGTTCCTTCATGTTCCCTGGAGATTGCTACACAGCTGAGCAGTAATGGATAAGCTGAGTGTGAATCTGCTGCTGCTCTTTTTCTCCAGTTCAGGAGGAAGCCGGCAGGGGATAGTTTGACTGTAGCAGTGGAAGAGGAGAGGAGGCACTGAGTCAGAATGTCTGGCTTACTCTGAGAGAAGCATGGTATCAGGAGTGTATTGGGACCAAACAGTGTTAAGGTCTTCAGAACTGAGTTGCCTACAGCTTGAGCCATGGTATTTGAGGCAGCGTGGTACCTAGGGTTTTTTCAAGACCAAGTTTAGGAGACTGCCTGGGAGAGAGCAGGAAATACCAGGTGTAGGCCTATAGAAGAGTACAGGAAAGTCAGCTGCCTTGGAAGAGCCAAAGGCCAAGACTCTGGAGTGGAACCAGCAGAGCCTCCCTGTGCGAAGGGAGCTGGGGCAAGAATCTGCAGGGTTTTGGTGGAGCAGGACGAGCCAGGAGGCCTTTGGAAAGTGTTAGGAACTGCAAGGCTAAAAATAGCTGTGGTCTTCTTGGCTGCTGGGGCCTTCTCTGGGACCTGTCTCATCTTGAGCAAGAGAGCATTCAGTACAGCCCTCAACTTATCAAAACATTTCAACAAGGTCTAGTCCCCATAAAGTCACTGCCCTAAAGTCATTCTGACCCAGGTAAAATGTGCTGATGTCTTGACAGAATCAGCAGAGAAGTCCAGGATGGAATCATCAGGATGACTGAATTCTCTCCTCAGCTACTCTGGGAGGCAATGTCTCTAAGTAAGGTGTGAGTCAAATTTGCAGGGGGAAGCTTTGTTGCTCCCCATGCAATACCTGTTCTGTGAATAAACAGATCTCATTATCCTGACATAAAGCTGCAATATGGCACTCTCTGCACCAAAATTCACTTACAATTATAAAAACATTTTTAGCAAATTTAGAGTATGTATTGCCACATTCATGTCTTAGTTGTACAAGCATTTTTGTGCTTTAAATATTGTTTAGAGACCAAATACTCTAGTTCTGACAACTTTTAGCCTTACCATATATTTAGCTCCCTCTTCAGCTACAAATAAGCAAGCAATGGGTTCTATCTGGTTACTAATGCAGGAGGTAGTTTACATTTTCCCCTCTGCTATTCATAGACTAACAGATAATCTGGAATATACAGGAGAATTCCAGAGGTTTCTGAAGTTTATTATGGAGAAGCTAGCGATATGTAGAGAGCTCCACAAAATAGGCGGAACCAGGACTGATGCAAATGAGACACAGTAGTGAAATTTAGGACATGAACACGTGTAATTTTTTTAAAAAAATACACCTCTGCCTCTGTAAATGAAGGTTTATGAATTGTTCTATCAACCTCATCAATATCCATTCCATTAGAGCACATCTCTGTAAGATGTTGATTGCCCTCACCTTCTCATTGACCTCCTAGTCCAGGGGTCAGCAACCTATGGCACACGTGCCAACAGAGGCATGTGAACCAATTTCCCCTGGCACCCGGCGGAGAGCTCAGCCCACTGCTGCTCTGGGATTTCCCCCGCTGGCCCCTTGCCAGCCAGGGTATCGCTGCCTGCCCCACTCAGCGCCCACTGCTAGCTTGGGTTTCCTTCACCCTGGCTGGCAGTTGCCTGCGGGGGAAACCCTAGAGCAGCTGCAGGCTAAGCCTGCTGCCACTTTGGTGTTTCCCCTGCAGGCTCCCGCCAGCCCACAGCCAGCCTGGGTTCCCTATACCCATGCTAGCAGCGGGAGCTGACTGGGGCAGGCAGCGGACCTCAGCTGGCAGGAGCCTGCGGGGGAAACCCCAAAGCAGGGGCGAGCTGAGCAGCTCAGCCTGCCCCTGCTCTGGGGTTCCCCCTGCTGGCTCCTTGCAGCCAGGGTCCCTGCCTGCCCCACTCAGCGCCTTCACCCAGGCTGGCAGCAGGCTGAGATCCCGGCTGGCAGTAGCCTATGGGGAAAACTCCAAAGTGGGGTGGACTGACCCCCTCAGCCCTTCCCCTTCCGCCCGAAGCCTCGCCCCTTCCGGACTGGCATGTGAAGCCCTGAGGAAATGCAGACTCGGCACGCCACCTCTGAAAGGTTGCCAACCCCTGTCCTAGTCAATAGATGTAGCAATGAAGGATGCAGTCCTGCAAGGCCCAGAGTGCTTCCTGCAATGTAATGATTATCCTTAATTTTGAGGGTCTGATCCAATCCAATTCCTACTGAAGTCAATGGGAGGCATTTAACCTTAATGACTATTTGGGACTAATTTGGGATTAATGACTGTTTTGCACAGTACAGAAGGTGTTTGGGAGCCTTGTAAGACTAAGCCATTAATTACTAAAAATGCTGACTGATCACTTGTTAAATACAGTTTATTATTCATTTAGTTTCTGTAATCAGTGGTATACCACTAATTCAGCTAGGAACATAACTAGAATTCAGAGAGAATCATTTTTATGTTCTAAACTAAGACTTAACTCTTGCACTGAAACTTTCAGGATTCTCCTGTTTTAAATGAATATACTCTTCTCTTTTACTTCCTATCGTAACTATTGAAAGACAAAAGTTTTTTGTTTCTCTCTCTTTGTGATGGAAACCTCCCAATATAACACAGCATTTTATTTTCTCTAATGAAAAGAATATACAGCTCTTCTCAGCTGTGGTTCACATATCAATGTTTGTTTTCTTAAATCAGGCACCAGGTGAGCAGTACCGTGATCAGTATCAGCTCAGCGATTGGATTACAGGCATGAATAAGGAAAGAGGAAGGGGTATGTTTAAAAGCATTTAACACAGAAGCCAGTTTAAATTTTCCTTATCTTTAAATTTTTTAAAAATCAAGCTTCTCAGATCTTGAGCAGGCTCACGATTCTAAGGCCAAATGCTCATCACCTTTTGGACTGCCATTGAAGTGCCAGTACAACCTGATTTCAGAGGGACCAGTCACAGGAATAAGAACTATACTCTGTAGTAAATTGCAGGACCAGGCTGGCCCTGAATCAAATAGATCCCTGGTGTACCAAGTGAAAGTTCAGTGGGGCAGATAATTTTAAACCTTGCATTGCTTAAATATATTTGATAGGTTCTATGAAATGTTTAGGTTTTTAGAAGGTATTTGAATTAAAGCATGGTTGCTGTTTGGTGTAAAGACAGGAGTGTGTTTCAGGGGCAATAGGGGGCACAGACAAGGACATGGAGATGAAGACAATGTAACTTGAAGCTGGTAAGAGTTCACTCATGGAGGGCTGACTAATTTGGGAGCTTCGTTAGCTGTCGTGGGATAAGAGGGAAGGTCCTCTCCTGGATCAGTAACTGGCTGAAAGACAGAAAAAGGTAGGATTAAATGGTCAGTTTTCAAAATGGAGAGAGGTAAATAGTGGTGTCCCCTGGGGTCTGTACTGGGACCAGTCCTATTCAACATATTCATAAATGATCTGGAAAAAGGGGTAAACAGTGAGTTGGCAAAATTTGCAGATGATACAAAATTATTCAAGATAGTGAAGTTTAAAGCTGACTGTGAAGAGTTACAAAGGAATCTCACAAAACTGGGTGACTGGGCAGCAAGGTGGCAGATAAAATTCAATGTATATAAAAGCAAAGTAATGCATATTGGAAAACATAATCCCAATGATACCTACCAAATGATGGGGCGCAAATTAGCGTTTACCACTCAAGAGAAAGATCTTGGAGTCTTTGTGGATAGTTTTCTGAAAACATCCACTCAATGTGCAGTGACAGTCAAAAAAGTGAATAGAATGTTGGGAATCATAAGAACACAATCGGTAATAAGATCAAAAATATCATAATGCCTCTATACAAATCCATGCCCACACTGTGTGGGATTCTGGTCAACCTGTCTTAAAAAAGGTATATTAGAATTTGAAAAGGTATAGCAAAGGGCAACAAAAATGATTAGGGGCATGGTACAGTTTCCATATGAAGATATATTAAAAAAACTGGGACTTTTCAGCTTGTAAAGGAGATGACTAAGAGGGGATATGATAGAGGTCTATAAAATCTGGACTGGTGTAGAGAAGGAAGTGTTATATACTCCTTCACCTAACATAAGAACCAAGCATCATCCAATGGAATTAATAGGCAACAGATTTAAAACAGACAAAAGGAAGTACTACTTCACACACCACACAGTCAAGCTGTGGAACTCCTTGCCAGGGGATGTTGTAAAGGCCAGAACTATAGCAGAGTTCTAAAAAAACTAGGTACGTTCCTGGAGGATAGGTCCATTATTGGCTATGGTCAGGGATGCAATCACATGCTCTGAGAGTCACTAGCCTCTGTCAGAAGTTAGAGTGGATGACAGGGGATGGATCAGTCAATGATTACTTGTTCTATACATTTCCTCTGAAGTATCTGGCCTTAGCCCATGTTGGAAGACAGGAAACTGTGCTAGATGGACCTTTGGTCTGACCCAGTATGGCTGTTCTTATGTTTCATAGATTCTGTTCTTAGTAATGACACAAGCCATAATACATACTGTATCACAGTTGCATTTAAATGAGCATTGTCTGAATGGGAAGATTGAACATGATAAAAGGTGTTTTGGTTAAACTTACTTGTCACAGTAGATTACCTTTTCCTACATGAGCTATTAGTAAGGCAAAAAAGTAGCTTGAATTTCCATTCTAGGAACAGTAGATGGAACTATTTAAGTTATGCCTCTACATAACAATCTAAATGAGAACTAAACATAATATTTTCACAACATGGGCCAAATTCATCCCTGATATAATTCCGTCAATTCCAATGGAGGCTCTTCACCTTTGAAGGGTGGCCTGATCTTCAGATACCCAAATAAAGGCAGTCAACTGTGACAATGTTGTCATCTGTAATTACATAATGAGCCAAATTGATGCCTGGGGTAAGGATGTCAAAACTGATGGAGTTGTGCTTGTGATGAATTTGTCCCATGGAGTCTGAAGCAAAAGTAACACATTGCAGGAGGACTGTAGGAGGAGGCAGTGAAGGTAAGAAAAGTTTGTTTCTTTGGGGGCAGTAAACCTATCTAGTTGCTTTGGATGTAAACATCTTACCTTTCATACATTAAATCTGTGAAAATGTTAGTGGAGACCTTAAATATAAATGATATACCTCATTCTGACATCTCTACTGTTTATCTATTTTTTCCCTTTCTCAACTTTTCCAGACATTCACCTGTGTATCTGAATAGAGTATTTCCAAAATGCCTCTTATTTCTAAGACTTTACAGCCAGCATAAAAACTATTTGTTGCATTACTACCACATGTAACCTCACCTAGTTCACTACTGCTAGAAATCTTAGGAGGCCTCACAGTGGAAAATATTTAACTCATTACCTTCCTTTCCTGTTGTTCTTCATTTTTGACACTTAGGACACTGGTATTTCCAGATTGTCAGCTCAGACTGTACAGAGCCAGGAGCATAAATTTAATCTCCTATTTCTTTAAAAATCAGGGCCCAAAATCCTGTCTAGCAAGCTCATAGAGGGCCTGCTGATCAGCAGGAGGAGTGTTTATGCACATGCTACATTTACTGTAATTCGGTAATTTAGCCCATGTTAGTTAAAGGAAAATAGCTAATCTTTTTGCAAAGAATTGTTGGCCATAATAACTATGTGTTCTAATAAAACTGCAGTAATGGAAATACTGATGCTATATTTCACCAAAACCTTAAACTGGCATATATTTTTCTCTTCACTTCTGATTATCAAGAAATGTATGTTAACAAGGGGCAAAGCTCCTATTTATCAGCTTTCTCCTCTTGCCTGGTACGTTCAGGAATTCCATAAACTGGTGCTAGTAACATCACAGCTGCCTTCTGAAGAAACAATTGTGAAGTTGAAAATGCTGCAGTTACTTACGCTTATATTTCGTGGTAAGCAACACTATGTGGGAAAGCAAATATTGATAATGAGGCTTGGAGCAAAGTCACTTTAAAATGAATGTTTGCCCCAGTACAGTGCTGCTCCATTTTCTATTTTGATAGACCAAGTCAGAGTCAGGGGTAATGTACCTCATTGTTTCTTTTACTACTGCATTAAAAACTACTAAATTGTAAGATGTACCCTGTTTAATTTAACAGGAAATCTGGAAAAGGTCTTGGATGATAGTGACCTTTCTATTTCTTCTGTCACAGCTCCTTTTCATCCTTGTTACAGCTTTGATTAAACTGTACAAGAAGCTGGATATATTGATGGTGCAAATATCGTTCTTCAGACCAGGGCCAGGGAAGAGGATGATGTAGTTTTCTAATCTCAGCTGTAGCTATTGGATTTATTTCAGTGCTGCATTCTGCATCCACAAATGATATTCATGGAGGACTGACTGGGTCAGGGAATTGGTAATGAGCGATAGAGCCTCTCACCTCTAAATTACTGATCTGAGTCAACTCTGACTAGTGGCTACCAAGAGCAACTGAGATCTGTGGTGTGTCTGATCTTTTCAAAATGAGTTGGTGGTCTCAGTTCAACAAACCGGCATCCTTGTTGGCAGTTTTAACAATCCTGGGATTTAAATTTGCTTGAACCTTTTCCCCTGGAGGTGCTCCCTCTGGCACAGAGTAAAGGCACATTATTAGCAAGTGGTGATGGAGATTCTTGTGCAGCATTTACTATGTGTATACCATGGGACTTGAGTTTTCAGGGAGTTCAGTCGAGCACTTTTCATTATCACTAAAATTCGTATGAAGAAAAACATCCAAAATATATTCTTGGAGTCTAAGAGGAGGCTGATAGCTTTTCAAATCCTCTCTGCACTGCTTAGCTGTAAACTGAGAGGGACTCAGGTTGTGTTGTTTTGTTTTGTTTTTTTAAATGACATCAGAGCCTTGTGTATACAGAAGGCTTTGCTATCCATAGTGCTGGCCGAAGAATTTGTTAAATTGCTGAATTTCAGCCTTTCTTGTTCAGAAATAGATTGGCTCTTAAGAATTTGTGCACTTGTAACTAGTTCAAAGTACTTTAAAAATTTCATCCTAAAAGTTGCTTTGGAACAGATTTTGCTATTTGTTACTCTCTGCTATGGTATTGTTTCCGTACTCTAAATGGATGAGTCACTAAAAATAGGGGAGGGGCATTTAGGCCCTTGATTCTCTCTAGGAGAGGGTGGGTTTGGGAGGAGCTAGGCCATCATGATTTGAACATGTTTAGATTATTTTAAAATTTCCTTTCCAGTTTGGTGCAAATCCCTATAATGAAGTTTGTGGAGAGCTCCTTGCACGGCTTATTTAATTACTCTGTGCCATGGATTTTTGTACTGCCCTAACTAGAGGGTGTAACATACTCTTGCTCATCTCAAAGGCATTAGTGCCAGAATTCTGGGCTGGAGTTTAGGGAAACATCTTAAATCCACTTGGTGTCTGATGTACATTTAAAATGTCATATTTACTAAGTGCATTTATTGGTGTCCACTTTACCACAGTTATTTCTTGAATAAATTAATATTTTGTTGCAGAGGTGTATGTGCATCTTGTCCCTGTGGTTTCATTAGATCTTTTATGACAATAATCTCTGTCAGCGCTATAAGGAATATTTCTAAAGTTCTTCTTTTTGTAACTCCCTTTGACAGTCACCTGCACACTGTAAATGGAGGGGTGGGGCTTGAATCACCAGAGAAGATGTTCATATGGGTCAGGCAATAGACTCAGGATATCTGGGTTCTTTTCCCCAGATGTGCCACAGACTTCAGTGTAACTTTTGACAATGTACCTGTTCCCTATTTGTCAGATAGAGAAGTAGTATTGTCACCATCTCTTGGGAGATATTTTGAGGAGAAATTGTTAATGCATGTCAGGCGTTCAGAAGATATTACAGTGTTAAGAACTAAAATAACATGTGACAGTTTGGTGCTGCTTCTGCTGTCAGTTCTATAATTTATTTCATTGGCCTTTGTTTAAATGGCTGATACACTGCTTCCACTTGTCTCTCTTTCAACACAATGTATTTCATGACACATACCCGTTATGGCCTGAAATCTTTTGGGATCAGTCAAAAAGAAATAAAATGTAAATAAAATATGTCAAATAGAAATGTGATTTCTAACTTGCCAAAAAGTTCATATGTTTTTCCACTTCCTCCAGTTTTACTCACAAGTAATATGATCTGCTAGGTCCCTCCACCCCCGCCCACCTTGTAACTAATGTTTGTTAACTTAGACATGTCAGGACATTTTCAGTGAGATGCTCAGATAAAAACTGAAATTGCTTATACCAGCAAACAGGAAATGTAAAAGTGGCATGTATCACCATGGCACTTTCAAGAGCGACAGTAGAAAATTCATCCTGTAGATGAATCTACATCAATTCCTCCTCTGCACTCTTTGAAATCATGTATAATGCTGATAAAAGAATCTGACAATGCAGCTTGTTCTCTGTAGTGGGAGGCCATGCTGTTACATAAATATACACACACAATGCAAATGTGGAAGAACCCAGGATGAAAGGCCAAGTGGTGTTCTGGTGTGTTTAATTAGTTGGTGATAGAGAGTTAAATTATGGGACTACAGCACTGAAAGATGATTAATACATTTAAAAGAAAACTCAAGTATAGCTCCAGAATTCATATTTTAAAAAAAGTCCTTTAAAGTACATGCTTTGATGAAAACTACTTTTTTTTTAGTCACCTAGAAAAAGTTTTCCCTCACCTGTCTAGGTTAGTCTCCTTTCCAGACCACTGCAGAATGTGACCATCCCTTCTCCAACGAACCTAAGCAAAAGGGAGCATAGCTGAAATGCATGAAGTAAAATGGGATGACACATGCTGTGTAGGAAAGGCCTTTCCAGACTGACTGATGAGTACTATTTTAAGCTTTTTGTCAAATCAAAATAGATAATTTCAGTTGCCTCCTTTTATAGGTATATTATTGGACATTTCTAAGGCTCCATAAGTGAGTCATGCAAAAGCAGCTTATTCATCTGCACTCTTTATGCCATAAAAATCAGCACCAAAGAAAAAATACAAAGAAACAACAAATTCATTTGCCCTTAATTCTGCATGAAATGGCATCAATATGCAGCCAAAGGCCAAATCGGAGTTATGCTCCTCGATCTGTTTGCCCTTTTCTGTATCTGACTTTATCATTTGTTATGCCTAACCTTGATTCTTTTGTACTTTATGATGATGATCTGGTGCCATTGTTTGCGGTTTAGGTTTCAAAACATTGTCTTCAGGACTTGGTCCTCTCTAGTGTACTGTACTTTTGTAAATGAATTGTATTGGTCTAACACGCAGTGGGAGGGGGTAATCACCCTGATTAAGATTCCACCTGAGATCCTAGGCATGTACTTGAGCTGCTGGATCCTCCTGCCATTCGTGCTGTGGCTGCTACACTTCCATTTTGAGAGCGCAAGTTTGATTAGAGCTAGTATGGGTCTGTTGACTTGAGCTAGAAATTACTTCTCCAGTGCAGAGAGACCCTAACCATGTTCTGTAGAAACACACCAAGGGAGGTGTTTCTGTGGACACCAGGTGAGGAAATCTCACTGAATTAAATGAGTTCCCTGGCATGGAGCACTTTACAGTATCCTGCTCCAATAGACATACCTTGCTAAAGGTGCAACACAGTTGGGTGAAGTGGAATAATGGCCAAGTTTGCCTTTTAAATCCCCATCTACCCCCTGAAATAACAGCCTGTTAATGTTTCTCTCCAAGCATTGTGAAGTCTCCTTGTGAATTGTCACTCCTGGTTCCACCAAGTCTTTGTACATGGTTGAACCTAGGAACCAAAGAGCCTACAATCTTACCAAGAAGAAAATAGTGGGTGCAAGTGAGGGAGTGAGGGTACTGGAGTGAGACTACAGTGGTGCATGAATCTAGCACAGTTTATTTTTGAGGAGCTTTGTGGAAGAAGTGAGACTTGCAGAGGGATTCATTTAATATCTTTGAAGAATTAAAGTAACATGTGGACATCCAATTTTGCTTAGATGCCACCAGTTTTGGTTATTTATTATTTTTCAGATAACATGAAACAAGGATGAATGCCAGTATCCAAAATCCACCGATCAATTATACACATTTCCCTCGATATCTCTCTGGAACTGTAGCAATTCTAGCAGTATTGCTATCTATTCCCATAGTCCACTCCACAAGGAAGTTCCACAATTGAGATTTTTAGAACACTAATCTAAACTTTTCTTATTTGAAGTAGGACTTAGAAACAGCAGAACAAACACACTTGCAACTACAGTCAGCAATGTACCTGAATTTCAGTTTTTACAAGGGTCACAATGCTGCTGTACTTCGGAACTAGGGAGGTGAGTGTTCCTTGTATTAAAATTTTCCACACAGGTAAAATTAATGCTTAATTACTTTTTTCCATAACCCAGTGAAGCCATTTCTGTATTACATAATGTTAGTCTACTTCCAGAGGGTACAAAGTAGTGGTGTTCACAGTCCACCAAACTTAATCACATCCTTCTTCTGGTCTGATATGTATTGAGATGTGTATTTCTTTATAATACCTAGATGACCACCTAGCAGCCTGACATCCAGCAATGATTGTCATACGGTTATTGCACAAACAACCTGAGACAGCCAACGATACGAGCAAACAGCTAGTAAGAAATATGTGACATGGATAAAATAACATCACTTGAATGTATCCCCTCACAAATAAACATCAACTTACTCATCTCTTCACTGTTTTCTCTCTAGTAAGCCTACAATAGCAGTCAAACCTGTCCATTGTTATAGCCAGGATGAGGCATACAGAGGGGACAGGGTGCCTTGGAGGAGCTTTTGGCTTCCCTTTTAAGAGAAAGTTGAGATACAAAAGTGCAAATTGTGCTAATAAGAAATTGGGCTGGGGGAGGGGGAGGTGATGCTGCCTGTTCTCGTATTAAGTCTAAGATTTTGATGTGTGTTGGAGGCTTTTCTTTTACTGTAAAGTGCCATCAGATATCATTGGATATCTTGTTGCTCTCTATGTCTCCAGACTTACACTAGTGTAATTCCTTTGACCAGAGAGAGCTACTTAAGATCTGCACTGCTGTAAAGAAGAGTGGAATTTGCTCTTGTGTGCGAGCAGGGCCATCCACACTTGTTTACACAAAGTTGCACCAATTCAACTAAAGCTGTTATTTTAAAATGGTTTTAGATAAACCAGTGACAAAGTCTGGGAGGACACTAACTTTGATTTTAAAGAGTGGTCGATTGCCATTTAGCTTAATTCAGGAATATTTTTTAAAGCTAAATGAAAAGAAGCCTGGTTTAAATGGAAGTAAGTGTCCAGAAGTGTTTGCATCACTCCTAATCAGTTTAAAAAAACATGTTTAAACTAGTGCAACTTTATCATTTAGTTGAAGGGTAAAATTTCCAAAACTACCTAATTCCCATTTTCAAAAGTTACTCAGACTTGAAAGACCCATTGACTTAGGTGTTTAAGTCATTTTGAAAATGGGATTTAGGCAGTTTTGGAAATTTCTCCCAAGGCTTAAACAGCAAAAAAGTCTCTAGAACCCCCGAAAGGGTTCAATTCAGGTAGAACACGGACCTATACTTAGGTTGCCTGCATTCCAGGGAAGTGCCATCCCCACTCAGCTATTGATGGAACCTCAAGCTGAACTCTTCTTCCCCCCACCCAGTCTTGATTTTTCAGCAGTAGAAAATTTTTTTGGAAATCTCCATTTTCTATTATTTTTTTTCTGAACAGCCCCACCAATTAGCGGTCAGTATAAAAACACTGCTATCATTGTTACTTTGCAGGCATCCCAGTAGACAGGCCAATTACCAATCACAGAGAAAGCATTATACTCAAATCAGACGTGATTCCCTCCAGGTCAGGATTAAGACATTGGCAGGTAGGGGGAGCCTTGCCTTGCCTTTTTCCATGCTGGAGCAGCTCTGTGAATGAAGTAGGGCTTAGTCTCCAGGATTTTGCTGTGGACTTGCAAGAGTCCTAGGGCAGCATTTTAAAAAAAATATTCAAAGCCTAGTCAATATCTAATCACAAGAGTATGTAAACATCAGCACCCAGATGTCACAAGAATGAACTCTGGAAATAGAGCATAAAAATTCACTATCTGCATGCCATATGTACATTCTAAAGAAAATATTATATATGAAAATGTATTCATTCCCTCACAGTCATCCCAAAATAGCATATAGAAACACCTTCTTGTGCATTCATTTTGTTCCTCCTCACACGTTAGAGATTTCTGATAGTCTACAAAAAGAAGCAACCAGTCACTGTTTGAAAGCAACTTTTTGGCCCATACCAACCGAACAGCTTATGCCACTGATGATTTTGACAAAAGCTGTTCACCTAAAACAGCAGAAAAGTGAATCATATTTAGCAGAGCCATCTCTTCTCTGACTAAATACGTGAGTTGTCCTCGGGGTAACGTACAAATCTTGTGCTACATGCTGATTTAAGTTACCAAGGTTTTTTTTAAGTAACAATTTAAATTTATTAGCATTTTAGACTGATAATAAACCTAATCAGCTTTCAGTAATATCACTCAGAGCAGTGGCCTACCAGAATAAAAAAGTAAGAGTTTCAACTTAGACTTTAAAAGGCAAAAGTATTTCCATCATTCACTTAAATCTATACTAGACTCTCCCTCTACTGTCCTTGAACCAATCTTCTAACATCGTTACTGCTATAGATATGAGGGGTTATGACTTCAAAAAGTCAATTAGAAGTCTGGAATGGAAGCTCTCCTGTATTTAATTCCTCTCTGCTGAAGATATCTAGCCGTGGGAATGGCATTATGTCCCAGTATATCAAACCATTAGAATTAATATCTCACCATGTGCTAGAGGAATACAGATGTTGTTATGTATGCATCTCTTCTGTTTGGTACAAGGCATGCATGACAATGCCCTTATGGAACAGAAATACTTCATTAAAATACTTTCACTAGAGAGGAGTCAGATGTAAGTTTCAAAACTGACTCCAGATTTCAAATCTAGCCCAAAATTGTGTGTGTGGTGTTATCCAAGGTTTTGGTTCTGACCTAACTCTAAATCATAAAAAACATCAGGGATCAAAATTCCAAATCCATAAACCTCTTTAGTGTCTGCCAGTTTATACTTAAGTAGTCAGGTCTTATTTATCAAATCCAGTAAGTAGAAGGTCTAGTAGTGGATAAAGCACTAGGACTTCTAGTATCAGGTTTGCCAATGGTGTGTTGGATGGGCTTGTACAAGTCTCTCAACCAATCAGTATTTGTTCCATTATCTGTATATCCTGTACATAAGTTATACCATGCTACAATTTTACATTCCAGGGATATCACGGAGATTCATTCATACAGTGTTGTGAACACGTAAATGCTGAATAGTATTGTTGCAGCATGTAAATGAGAAGCGTTGAAGTCTTGAAGAACTTGATGGCCTCTTGTGTAACTAGACCAATCAAAACCAGTCCCTTCCTCTTGCCAAAAATTAAAAAAATGAATGTTTTAAAAAATACATAAAAATTTGAATGAAAATTATTTTTGTAATATTTGTGGGGAAAATCCCATTCTTTTTACTTCCTTTCCGCCCATTAGAAAAGGCAGTGGAAGTAAAAAAAAATTATATGATGAAATTCCTCTCTGTTGCTTTCAACACTTTTTTAGGGGGTGGGGGGGAAAAGAGAATTTTTCAAAGAAAGAAAGTGAAGACAAAACATCCCTCATGGTGGAGGGGCAGTGTTACTTTGTTTTACTTAAGGAGAGTTAAAGTGGGAGACAATGTGACAGTCAAAATAAAGTTGCCTTTTAAAGTAACTTTCAACTCTAACACTGGAGAAAAACTGTTACTTTTAGAAGTGTTATTCCCCCACTTTAACTGTTTTCCAAAGAGGGAAGGGCAATAAAAGACGAAGAGGACTGTCATTTTCTTAGAAATTAGAAATAAGAAATTTTGAAAAGGGAATTTTTTTACAGGTTTTCCGTCAAACAATTAAACGAAAAATATATCAATTTTTGATGAAACCCCGCTTAAAATACTTGTTAATTATGCAAGAATTGCAAGGACCTATTTGATTCTTTTTATAAATGGAGATGGGTTTTGTCACATTTACTGGGTTAAGTGCACCTCTGACCTGTCCTGATCCCTAAGTGCATCCTCTTTAGGTCTTAGGCCTTGAGCTGTGACTTTGTCTCTTGGGGTGGAATCACATGATTCTGCCATTCAGACTGGGCCCTGGGTTGCAATCCCTAATACTGATCTTGATTAGCTCAGCAGGTCTGACTTATGTCAATGGCCATGGTAACCAGTGACCAAACAGCCTACTTAAAGCAAAGTATTTATTAGAACAAAAGCATTTCGGAGAACCTTGAATAGCCTATACAGAAGCCTGCTTCCTAGATATCTACTTTTTTTCCACATGGAGACCTTACCAATAAAACTAGCTCCCTATAGTTTCTTTCACAGGG
The DNA here is from genome assembly GCA_007922305.1 of Dermatemys mawii. Taxonomy (NCBI): domain Eukaryota; kingdom Metazoa; phylum Chordata; order Testudines; family Dermatemydidae; genus Dermatemys; species Dermatemys mawii. The sequence continues at coordinate 56,346,049 of ML677341.1, forward strand.
CTTCTCACTGTACGCTTGTCTCCCTGTCAGAGCTCACTGAGTCAGTAGATAGCTCCTGGTGACTCTCGCTCCCCGCCTCAACCCCCTTTTGCAGGGATCAAGACACTTTTTAGCCGGTCTCTGGCCTCTCAGTGTGGCAAAACAGCTGTATCACTTCAACCTAGAACCTGGAAGGATGTAACTGTCTTCCAGTCACATGCCTGGCTGTTCATATCTGGGAAGCCATTGTGCCACTTCCACACACTGAGTGAGACCCCACTGAATTCAAGCATTATAGGTACATCAATCATTCTACTACTCGGCCCCCAATAACTTCTCCTCACTGATCAAGTTGCATAAAATGTTCATAAAATTGCTACAATGCAGTATTGAAACATTATGACAGATGTAGAGCAGATATGTAGTATTAAAACACAACCTTTCTTTATCCTTAAATAAAATGAGGAATGCTTGCGGCACCTTAGAGACTAACCAGTTTATTTCAGCATAAGCTTTCGTGGGCTATAGCCCACTTCATTGGATGCATAGAATGGAACTGATTTTGATCAGTTCAATATTGGGGCATGTTCATTTTCAGTGTTGGTCTGAGCCAATTTTGAATTATAAAGGGGAGAAATTCCACTTCAGAATAAAATGGTGAGCAAAAACTCCTTGAGACTCTTTGTCCATATTAACATTGTAAATATTTCAAAAGCCAGAGTTATGACCTAGCAAGTGATAACTGCAGATGTAGACTCATAATATCTTTATAGAAATAAAATGGAGTTTTACTTATGCACTGCAACCCACCTATTCTCACACTACAGTTTTGGAACAGTTCTAGTTCTTTCCCCAACTTCTGCTTTCGCCTATGGTTTGGACTAGTGGAAACTTAAAATACATGCCTTTATTTTCCTCACCAAGTTTATCTCTCAGCACCACTGTTTCACCTTCTCTCCTGTAAATGCATGCACACACACTGTCTTATTACGTCTTGCTGGGCCAAACTTCTTAGCAAATTCTTGTTGAGCTGCTAAACTACATATTACAAAATATAACCAAACACAGAATAAAAGGCAAGTCAAATATGGAGCTTAATTTTGATAGTGACTCTTTTTAATTGTATGAATCTTTCACTGATGAATCCTTAGTTAATTAATTAATATTGGAAATTCTATAAGGGCAAGCCATCTGGAAGGCTTTATAAGAGATCCTTTCTCTGGGTGAAGTATGGAAATCATGTATTTATATAGCCCCTTCCACATGGAAATCTGAAGCCATTAAAATATTAATAAATTTTAAATCTTGCACCTCTGTGAGGTAAGTATTATTCCTTTTTTACAGGTGGAGAAACTGCTACAGAAGGACTGTTTTTGTGTGAGTCATTTGTTTTTGTTGTGCAGTACTCCTTGTAGCCATTTCCAGGTGAGCAACGTAGTTGTAAAATGTTGCCACGCTGATAAGGTTGCATTTTGCACAGGTGTAAATAACTAAGGGTATGTCTATACTACCTGCCAGATCCGCAGATAGCAATCGATCCAATGGGAGTCGATTTATCACCTCTAGTCTAGATGCGATAAATTGACTCCCTCTCCTGAGTGCTCTCCCATTGACTCTTGTACTCCACCGGAGCAAGAGGGCAGGCGCAGTTGATGGGGGTGCGGCAGCAGTCGACTCACCACTGTGAAGACACCGCGGTGAGTAGGTCTAAGTATGTCAACTTCAGCTACATTCTTCACATAGTAGAAGTTGTGCAACTTAGATTGATTTCCCCCTCCAGCCGCAGTGTAGACCAAGGATAAGAAAGTGTGTGTGTGTGTGTGTGGTGAGGGGAATGACTTAGTCAAAGTGTGTGGTGTGGCTGGGAATAGAACCTGGATCTGTTTCCCAGATCTGTGCCTTATCTGTGTTGTCCTGCTGTAACTGATAAGTATGTTTGATAGCTTACAAAGCTCATGTGTTAGTACTTTTATACATCAACATTTTTTTCACAGTAATTAAACGGTGGGTAGGATTTTTTAACTTAATCAAGAGAGGTAAGCCAACTTTAACTGATGCCTTAAGTAGCAACAGCAACTTTCAGTGCAAGGGAGAAAACTAACTTTATCATAATTCTGTGTCTAAGACACTAACTTGCAAAGCCATATTCAAAAGCGTTGTCTTGATAGATGGTAGATGCTGTGCCACATAAAAAAAACAAGATTTGGTGCCTCTAACTGCAGAAGAGATAGGAAGCACACTCTAGGGAACAGTGAATTGGACAATACCCTTTGTGGCAGTCAGCCAAGGCAAGACGTGCAACAATGCAGAAATGTAAATCAGCTGTTCACAGGCAGTCTATCAAACACTGTGGCTGTTATCAAGTTTGTTTATAATGAAAAATGTGATCATCAATTCTTTCTTCTTATATACCTCTCCTCCCCAAGCAGTCTTCTCCAAGAACTTTGACTACTGCCACACTTGTATATTAAGATGTACTGTGCCCTCCAGTAATTATGCTTCATAATGTACATAACCAAAACAGACAATTACAAACATATAAAATCAGGCTAAAGTATAGGGAATATGGAGAAGCAGCCTTCATTCATTCTGTGCATAAAGATATCGTGGTCCTGTGCAGAATAGCTTGATTATCTGGTAACCTCTTCAGCTACTACTAGATAATTACCCACCCCATAGTTGTCATTTTTCTTGAAAATGATTTTTCCCCAACACTTACCACACAGCAGTGGCTGAGATACCAGTTATTTTTCTATACAATCACTGCAATAAAGTCAATAACTGAAGTACCTTAGATACAGTAGAGTAACACTGTGTTTATAAACAAAGCACCCTCTCTGGGCTTTTGGTTATGTGTATAGAACCTCTTGATAGCAGTGGAAGGTACATGCACATTTTGTGTGTGTATGCGTATACATATACAGAAAGACAAAATGTGGAAATGAAATTACTTTTGAAAAAATCAGGACATGCAATAAATAAAGTTGCCCCATTAGTCATTTTTTTGTGTATGTATTATGATAGTCTTTAATTGCATAATCACTTTTCCACAGGACTTCTGCTTCTTTCAGTATATGGGATGCTCAGTGAATGAGCATCAATATTTCTTTTTATCATCATTCAGTGTGTGGCCTATGTTTTACTATTGTAACCTGAACTGAAAGATACAGTACTTTCTTCCTGGGATCTTCTGTGTACAAGTGCTTTACAAACATTAGTAAACTTACATTTACAATCTCCTCCCCTTCCCGAGAAAAGAAAATATTGTCCCCATTTTACACATGCAGTGCTAAGGCACATGTACGATTTGGGTCTGCCATAATACAAACCTGAGCTGTTCCCATCTCTGCCAAAAGTAGTCTTGTGTGACTTTTGTTACCACCATCTAAACTGGGGACAATGGTACCTGCCTGTATCATAAAATAGGTGTCTGAGGACTTGCTATGACAGATACAGATTTATTCACCCTAGTTAGTAGGAGAGCTGGGACTAGAACTCATGACTGCTGTTTCCTAGTGCAACACATGTTCCTAAGGCCCACACACATCTGCCAAATATTGTTTAACTTTGTGCAGCCTGTCATCAGTCAGGGGAAATAAATGATCACTCTTTACTGTGCCCTGGAACAGTAGAAAGGATGTGAGAAGTGGCAAGAGTTTGTCCTCTTGTACCTTGCAAGAACAGGCACTGTGAGCCTTGCAGGGGCAATTGCAGGGAATATCAGCACTGACCTTGAAGCTCTAGACTGAAGCATGCTCAATGCAATGAAGTGTTCAGAGATTTTTAGCATCCAGATTCCTAGAAAGCTCTGTACATGTACAAATTGCTACTTTTAGAGTCTCCTAACTCCACATTTAGATGGATAATCATGGGGCCATCAAAAGACTCCTCTCTAACTTCCAGGCTACTCCCGGGCCAAATTTCTAGCCCCTGGTCTAAAACAGAGTCACTAGAGCTTCTCAAAGATCAGTTACGAGAATTTAACATAGGCAAACATATGTTTTACCAACCCCTATTTGTTGACAATGATAGCTTATCATTTCTAACATTTCTTCACTGACAAGTAGTTTTTGTACTAAGAACCTCAACACTTTTTACAACACTAAGAAAGTTACTGTGTTTGCCAAGACAATTGTAAAACTCTTGTGTTGTATGAAAACACAGACCGTTTCCTTTGCCAAAATGTTTTGGGCACCAAAGAAAAAGGAAATATTTTTTTGGACAATGCATAACTAGATTGTGGATGTCATTGTAACAGGCTGTCACCGAGGACAAGAATTTAATAAGATATAAAAAGAGAAGTGGATACTTATATGGATATGAATGTCCAGAGTTAGAATTGTAAATTCTAAGAAAGTTCTGTCAGGGGCCCAAAACTTCCTGCTTCAGGGCTTAAATAAATCTCTATTAGGAGTTAAGGAGGAGACTTTCTTAGGGAATTGTTTAGTCTACATCTGTAGAATTGGGTTTCTTACACCTACCTCTAAAAAAGTGCTGGTCTCTGAGATAGGATACTACCTGGAACAGGAGTCTGATCCAGTAGAGCAATGCCTGTGTACAATTTCTTAAAAACCAACACATTCAGTACAAATTATAACAGGAAAAATCTCCACTCCAGAATAAAATGAACACTACACCAAAATGCCCATTGCCTTTCCCCCTTGCAAACCCTCGAGAAAACATATGGTCTCTATGCCATGACCTGAAGCTCAATAGACTGACTCTTTCAGAATAGAGAAAGTAAATTCCATGACCCTGTGCTTCCCAAGACATTTGGAGCTGGAGGGCAAAACCCTGGCTAATTCTGCTGTGGACAAACCCTGCCCCCAATCAAATTAATCTGGGGAGTTCACCAAATTTCCCTTCCTACTTACTTTTATCCTTCAGATTTTTTTTTTTTTTTTTTTTTTTAGCAGATACGATTGTAACAATGCTAAAGGATAAGTTGCTTTCTTATAGCACTTAGCAAGGAATTTTATTAGGCAATGAAAAATGGTATTATCGCTGAAGCTACTTCATCTCTCCCTGGCTTGCTGTAGAACTAGCTTCTTGCTACAGACAAAAAGAAAACAGTATGCGTAACCTCAAAGGGGCGATGCTCCCTATTTTAATGATGCTGGTGCTTCTGTGTTTGAGGTGTAGGAGAAGAGACCTCCTTTTGTTTCCAGATCACTGAGATGTGTGTGTGTGGGGGAGAAACCTATAGTGTGTGGGGCCTAGGTGTCTTTCCTTACCTGAACTCCATTTCAGAGATATTGGGCATGGAGAAGGCCTATGGGGTCCTCCTTAAGATGGACTCTTCCTTGGATGACTCTCGCTCAGCTGTAGATGAACTTACCTTTGAGCATGCTCATTGTATCCCTGCACATTGCTCTTTAAAGTCACTCTCTGACTCTTCTTTAGATTTTCTCCAATTTGTCCACATCTTTCCTGAAATGTGGTGCCCAGAACTGGACACAAGACTCCCGTTGAGGCCTAATCTGCACAAAGTAGAGCACTTAATATCACCAGCCTGCCCCAGAGAAATGCAACACAATGTACAGAGATGACTGCAGAAAGGAGAAGAATATCCCCAAAGGCAGCACAGACTCATAGCAGGGAACTTGCACTACAGGCACACAATGTCTGCTTGGAAGCCTACATTTGCAAGCTGCTCTTTCCTAAGAGATGATGTAATTTGCCTCGGCCTTTGAGAAAAGCTGCCAACTTCAAGCGCATGTGAACAAAAACCTCAGATTCATCTGTCAGATGTTAATCCTCAATTTCAGCCACATGAAACTGAACAGAAGTGAGCTTTGCTTTAATAACTGACTTAAAGTCTACCAAAAAACAAATGACTCAATATCATTATTTTTAAATTCATGTCAGCTTTTGCTTTCCCCTTGTCCTAACACTTGTTACAGGTCCGGGGCACACCTCCACTCCAGCCCTACGTTTTATATGTGAGATTGTGTATTGTTTCTTTAAATGTATAACAAAGGGAGGGGCCGAGTAAAAGTTCTTTCTTCAGCATTAGAAGAAAATGGTGATGACTCAGCCTCTGTCACATGTCACTAGATAGTGTCTAATACTGTTCTAATTGAAACCAGTAGGATTACTGCCATTGGTTTCAGTGGGGCTGATCTAGCATTCCCTGAACATCAAAAGTTCCTATTAGACAATGAGAATAAAATGGGGCCTGAGCTGCAGATATATGGATTTCATGTCACTCTGTCTCCCACAGCCAGAGTGGTGTTTGGAACTGGAGCTCTGGTTTAGTTCATTGTAGGGCTCCATTTGGATTAGGATTCTGAACACACCCTTGCTTCCTAAAAATTCAATGATGTTCACATCCAGGCTGTTGATTCAGGTCCATCACTAGATTTAAACACATACTAGAGTGTTTAAGGTAGTCAGCTTGGCTAGGGCTGCAAAGAAAACTTCTCAGCCTCAAGGGACATAAGGAAGGTCAGAGAGAGTGTGTCTGTAGTTTAAGGTCACTAACAATTGATTTCCGTGTTGCATTTGTTTGAAAACTAGTTATTTGTACACAAGCTATGCATTGACAAAAATAAAATGTCAAGTAACAACAAAAAAACAAACAAACAAGACAAAACAAAAAAGAAATATTGTGTCACTAATGTGGGGTGGAACAGGAAAACTAACAATTCTAAGCAAGGGTTTGATTTAGTTCAGTAGAAGGGAACTTAAATGTAGGATGATTACCATTGATATTGAATGTAAAGTTTTTATAAGAGACATAAACCTCTCAAAATCTGGGTAACTAAAATATAGGCAGGTGACTACAAATGCCCAAGTGGTCTGCTCTAGCATTTGTTGTCATTGATCAACTTTAAACAGTTTTGATTTAAAGACTACAAGTAATGAAGAATCCACACATTACTAGGTAAGAATTACCAGTTGTTAATTACCATCGCTGTTAAAAATATACATCTTATTTCTAATCTGAATTTGTCTAGCTTCAGTTTCTCACTTTTGGATCTCATCATGACTTTTACAGTTGAATTAAAGAGCTGTGTAGTATCAGAAATTTTTTACCTATATCATTTAGTACTTTTATACCAAAGTCACTTCTTAACTTTCACTTGGCTAAACAAATATCTCTGAGACTAAAGAAACTTAAGCTAAGGCATCAAGAATTAGAGAAGTAGCTGTGTTAGTCTTTGAAGCTAAGGCATGTTTCCCAGCCCTTAAATCTGGGAACCTGTGGCTCTTTTTTGAACCCTTTCCGGTTTTTCATCATCCTTTCTAAAGTATGGACACCAGAACTGGACACAGTATTCCAGTAATGGTCTCACAATCCCATATGCAGAAGTAATACCATAGTCCTGCTCTTACTGGGTATCCATCCATCCATTTATCCAGGATCACATTCACTCTCTGGGTTACAGAGTTACACTGAGCTACAGAATTGCACTTATGTTCAATTGGCTAGCTACTGTAACTCTCAGGGCCCTTTCAAAGGAACAACTTTACAGGACACAGCCCCTCACATATTGTAAGTGTCACCTACATTCTATAGCCACTTGGGCCATGAGCAATCATAGCTAGTGGTTGAAATGAGAACTCAGCCTATGGGTTAGAACTGGATCCAAGGTGGAGAGACTCCAGGAACAAGCCAAAAGTCAGAGCCAAATGCCAGAGAGAAAGCCAGGGATCAATGTCCAAAGCCAGATTGGGAGCAGACATGGTACACATTGACCAGTCACTGATCTGATGAGGAGGCCAGGCTTATAAGCAGGATTGCTAAATCAGCAGCCAATCACAGCCATGCCTACTCCCTCGTTCCAAGGCAGTCAGCTGGGCTCATTGGTTGCCCAGTAGCTAAATTAGTCAGGGAGCAGACCAGCAGCTTGTCCTAACTGGTCTGGACCCTAACACATTCCTGGTTCCTAGAAGTATGATCTTGCATTTGGCTGTATTAAAATGCATGTTGTTCAACTGAGCCCACCTTACCAAGCAATGTAGGTCAGTCTGTGTAACTGACCTACCCTCATCATTATTTATCAGTCCTCCAATTTTTATCTCCTGTGCAAATTATACAAGCAATGATTCTATATTTTTTTCTAGATCATTTATAAAGATATTGAATTCTCAGTGGGCTGAGAACAGAGCCCTACAGGACTCCACTGCAGATTTCCACATTAGTTGCTGATTTCCCATTTAAAATGACTTTTTTGAAATCTATCAAAGAGCTTTTAATCAATTTGAAATGGGTTATGTGGACATTGCATAATGCAACATTTTAATCAGAATATCATGTCTAAGTCTATTATATTGACACAATTACCTTAATCAATCAAATTTATTATATCAAACCATAAAAATACCATGTTGGTTGGCATTAATTATTTTGTTATCTTTTAATTCTTTATCAATTACAATCCATATCAGTCTTTTCATGACTTTGCCTGGGATTGATGTCAGGCTAACTTGCCTACAGTCTTTTCCTAGTCCTCTCAAATTTTGCCAATGTTTCAAGTTATGTTAATAGTATGGCTGTCAAATAATTAAAAAAATTACAATTAATCATGAGCTTTAAAAAACAGTTGCAATTAACTGCAGTTTTAATTACACTGTTAAGCAACAATAGAATACCAATTTAAACTCAGCATGGAAGCAATGACATATGAATCTCTAGCACATCTGGTGCATAAATACCTTATAACAGCAGCTACAACAGTTCCATGCGAATGCCTGTTCTCACTTTCAGCTGACATTGTAATTAAGAAATGGGCGGCATTATCGCCTGTAAATGTAAACATATTTGTTTGTCTTAGCGATTGGCTGAACAAGAAGTAGGATGGGGTGGACATGTAGGCTCCAAAGTTTTACATTGTTTTGGTTTTGAGTGCAGTTATGTAAAAATAATAAAAATTCTACATTTTAAGTTGCATTTTCGTGATAAAGAGACTGCATTGTGGTTCTTTATGAAGTGAATTGAAAATCTGATTTCTTTTATCATTTTTATGGTGCAAATATTTGTAATAAAAATAATATAAAGGAAGAACTGTACACTTTGTATTCTGTATTGGAACTGAAATCAATATATTTGGAAATGTAGAAAAACATCCCAAAATATTTATAATAAATTTAAATTGGTATTCTATTATTGTTTAACAGTGTGATTAAAATTGCAATTAATTGTGACTCTTAAAAAAATCTTGTTAACTTGTTTTGCGTTAATTGCTTTAGTTAACTGCAATTAATTGTCAGCCCTAGTTAAAAGTGAACATTAGTGACTCAGAGAACTCAGGGGTGAATTCTTGTAATACTCTTGGGTACAAGTTATCCAACCCTACTGATTTGAAAATGTTTAACTTTCACAGTTGCTATTTATTATCCTCCCTAAGTACTGTTGGAATAGAAAGATTTATTTAACACTATAAAACAGGAATACATCAACCTGCTTCTTTCCAAATACAGAATGGAAATAGTTATTGACTACTTCTGCTTTTTTGTATTGTGACTGATAATTTTACCATCATTTTGTAGTATCAGACCTACACTGTTATTAGGATTTCATTTGTTCCTGATACATATAAAGAATTCATTCTTAAAACCTACTGGCCATAGACTTTTCATTGATACTTTTTGGTTTTCCTTAATAATTATTTGCATTTCCTAACTGCTGATTCCTTCTTTCTGTTTGTTATTTCATTATTTATTTATTTATTTATTTATTTTATTGCTGTTTTACCTTTCCAGGACAGATTTTTTCCTTCTCTATTTTTGGGCATGTTAAACTATTTTCAATTATCATTCACATTTTTGTTTAAATGCCTTTTCCCACTTAATTTTGCTCATAATTGTTTGCAGCTTTGGGAAATTGGCCTTTTTAAAGCACTAAGTATATATATTACCGGTCAGGGCTATATCTATTTTCGTATAGAAAACACAATTGGAGTATTATCACTTGCTTCAGAGAACTGTGATGGGATCCCTGGGGTACAACCTGGAACTGTTGGACCACTGTGACCTCTTAACTTTCCAATCCATTGTGAGTGACAAGCAGCAATCCCCTTTGGGAGTTGTTATCACTCAGCACAACAGTTCCAGCCAGATTGCATGAAGGCACCCAAAGCCTCTCATGAATCACACAGAGGAAAGCACCAGCTAGTTTCCCCCAGTTCCCCAGCCTAGAACCCCCGAACTGTACCATCTAACCCTGATCAGAAGCCTGACCAGCCTAGGTTTGTTACCCAGTCCGCCTCTCTCTCTTAATGTGGCGAGGACATGCATCAGCTTTTGTACACTGGGCAGAGGTCTTCCAAGCACTTCAAGCAAAATACACTGTTTTAGGTAAAATACAAAACAGGGTTATTAACTACAGAAAGATAGATTTTAGGTGATAAGTGGTAGGGAGAAAAGGACTGAGGTGGTTACCAAAGAAAATAAAAATAAGCAACACAATCTAAATCTTAAACCTTATCACACCAGACAGTATTTAGATGTTCTCACTCCACTGGCTGTTACAGTCCTTAATGCACAGACTTCCCCTGGATCCTGGTCCAATCTCTTCAGATGAGCTTCATCTTCTCGGCATCCCAGTCACTTACAGGGTAGGTGGAGGAGGAAAAAGACCTCTTCATGCTGCAACTGTTCCTTATTTTATATGCTTGGTGTATGTGCCCAACAGACACTACTCAGGCATGTCCCGGGGGGCTTTGCTGAATCACAATGCACAAGCAGCCCTGAGTCATTTTGATTGACCAGTTCCCATTGTGTGGTGCTTGCATAGGTGAGTCATACAGCTGACTAAGGGGTGGTCAACACCCAGCTGGAGAGAGATCCTTTATATTCCACTAGCAAACTTACAGCACATTTCAGTAACAACTATACAGCACAGTCTCATAACTTTATACACACTAGCGATATACACATTTGGCCGAACCAGGGGTTTCAGCAGATCATGACTTTTCATATGATATCTTACATGGCATGTTGTGCATGAAACATATCACAATTATATGACATTGGTGAACATGGGGCTTTCAGGGTGCTTCTTAGGGGTCCAGAGTGCCTTGGTAACCAATGATTTTTAGTTCAGTTATCAATTCATCTTTATCTTTTATGAGGTCTAATATAGAATTACCTCAAGTATTGTAACACATTATAATAGGATAATAACATCAATGAATTATCTGCATAGAAAGATCTTATTTCCTCTAACAAATAAAGCAAAAGGAGAATTTGATTCTATGAAAAAGCTGGGTGTTACTGAAAATATTGAATACCCTTCTGTGACGTTCCCCTCTGTTGTCATCTGGACCGGTGATCTGCTATGTCACCCCAATCCTTGATGCTGGGAACCAGCCTTACCATGTTCTGCTGTGAGAACCCCCACTCCTAGGCTGTTCGTGCACAGCTTCTTGCACGTAGGCTGCGCCCATCTACTTGTAAACCAATAACACTAGCCAATATCTCCAGTCCCAGACATAACCCTAGGGACCTCTGTCTTGCAGTGTCCAGTTATGCCCACTGGATGCTGCAACTTATATATATGTTCATCAGTTTAACAAAGAAATTGATATGTACCAGGCCTGTTCTCCCAAGAGGACTCCCTGATAAAATGCATTTGATTTGCAGTGTATTTATTATTTATAGATTTATTAACTATAAACAACAGATCTATTAACTATAGAGGTAGAATTCAGTGATTATAAGTCAAAGCATAACACGTCAGATTTGGTCAAATGAAATAGAAGCAAAACACATGCTAATTTGATCTTAACACTTTCATTGTCCTTACAAACTTAGATGCTTCTCACCACGGGCTGGCTCTTCAGTCAGGCTCTCCCCTTTGATCAGTGGTTCAGTCACGCGATGGTGGTGGTGTCTGTAGGAAGAGAGAGAGAGCATGGCAAAATGTCTCTGTTATCATGTTCTTTCTGCCCCTTCTGGCTTTGCCCCCTTCTGAGTGAGGTGAGCATTACCTCATCACAGTCTCAAACTCACCAAAAGAAGGGGGTGACTCCTTAAGGATCTAAGATTCTTTTGTTGCTCCCTAAGCCAGTGTCCATAGTTCCTGTGAGACTGGGCTGGGCTTGTACCATCCATGCCCTGACAAGGTGTGAACTACCTCTCTGCTCTTGGAGAGTTTTTGCATTGGTTTGTTTTAGGCCATGAGGATAGATTTTCAGCCTCATAATTATATACATGAAATTATAACCTATCACTTTACTGTAACATTACTACAACAGTTACTATAACAACCATGCTCCGTGCATTATGAACCTTCTGAAGACACCCAACATGACAAACTTTGCACTGGATACCACACAATCATTTTATAAAGATGAATGTGAGGGTGCTGGGTGCTCCCCTGAGGTACAGAGCGTCACACCTACAGCTTCTGTTAATATTTCTAATTGAACAGCCAATTAAAAATCGTATGTATAGATCCATATGAAATAAATAAAATCGTAAATATGTATTCCATTTAAAATGACAGTTAAGGTCTCTGTATGTGCATCTTGATTCATCTAGCTTTGCCTGCCAGACTCTGCGCTAATGACGTAATACACCATTTGGCTGTGTAGTGGGGCAGCTGCCCCACTCCAGGAAAAAGGGGTTAAAACAGCCCTGGGAGATGGCTGGGGCAGGGAAAAGCTGGGCTGATTGGGAGGTAGGCGCAGGTGGGGGCCACACCCCAAACAGACCCAGATGGCCCTATAAAGGCCAGGGAAGCCAGGAGCAGAGAGAGAGGGAGAGAAAGAGTCTCCTCTGGCTATAGAGGCAGACGGACCTGGCTGCTGGGGAGACTCAGCAGGGAACCTAGAGTGGAGCAGGGCTGGGGGAAGGTTAGAGGAGCTGGGGGAGCTCCAGCCTGGAAACCCCCCAGGCTGCATGGCCTACTAGGCGGCTGAAAGGGATTCGGGGGTTGCAGGGCGCAGCCCACGGGTAGGCAGAGGCAGCAGGCCAAACCCTCCTTGCCTATGATGACTGGCTTATGCAGACTACAGTCGGCCTCAGGGAACGGGGGCTCAATGGTGGCTGGCAGTAGCCCATGGGCTGAGGCAAGGTGGGGATAGTGGATGGGGGTTCCCCGGGGAGGGGAGACCCAGTGAGACTGTGGGGGTGCAGCACTCCAGGGAAGAGGGCACCGAGGTCCGCTAGGGACACAGGGCCAGAGGCAAGTGGGACATTGACCAGCAGAAGGTGCTCCGGAGGCTGGAAGAGCTGATTCGTCGGATGACCAGCAGGAGGCGCCGCAGGGGTGAGATGCCGCTCTGCTACAGGCTGCTAAGCAAATGCTGATTAGTAGTAGGGTACTTTTAGAGTTTCCAAGATGTTTTAAAGAGTCGGCTTCAGACATGGATGATTACAATATGCTGAAATTATAATGGATGACCTAATGTAGTCAAGGAACCCTAAAGAGCACAGTGAAATAGTTAAACAGGTTTTGTAGAGAGCAAGAAAAACAGTCAACTCTCAATCTAAAATAGGAATAATTGATTTAACAGAAACAATGTCCAATATAGATATGTCTCCAGAACCAAATAAATCAATAACACGTTTTTAATTACCTTGTGATGCCACCAGAATACAGCCTGTAAATTGTTACAAGGGCTTGAAATGACTTGTGGGGGGAAGCCATAACAAATTCACTGAGTCAGTAGAGTGGATCTGTCTGATCCAACTAAAAATAAAAGCACTAGTGGCAGTGATCACTTCACAAAGCAAAACAAATCTATAGAGACTTATGGGGATGATAAACTGTTTGGCAAAATTTGTTCCAAGTATGTCTAAAATACCCTGAGGAACAGTGCTGGAAAATGACTCTGACAGATCAGCATTAATCTCTCAATCCATATTTGATATAATGAGGTGATCTAGGGAGAATTAGAGGAAGGTGGGCTCTGGATCTTCAAACTCAGATGTGAAGCACACAGTGAGCTGGATTCAGGTTGAAACCTCAAGCCAGGACAATTAACATGGAAAACATGACTATTGGGCTACTGAGCAGATAAGAAAGATCTTGCAATGAGGGCACATTTATTTGGAAATAAGATGTGAGGGAGGCTGGGAAGTAGTTACTGAATACTACACATGTCTTCAAAACAGTTTCAAAGTGTTAATAATAGTACAGGAAAAAGGGAACCAAAGCTGTTCAGCCAAAGCACTGAAAATAATCCCAAGTGAGTTTGGAACATAAAAAGTGGACATTTCATAACATAACTCCTTGGAAGATATATCTGGGTAAGTAGCGTTGTGTAAGGTCATGAAGTCAATGGAGCTACATGGATTTAAACTAGCTGAGGATCTGGCCCAATATCTCTGATAGGCTGCTGGCTAAAAGGATCAAAGGGAGAAGAAAGGATACACTCTTAAGCAATATTTTACCTTCTCATTTTATCCTCTGAATAGGAACACGGCAGGCTAGCTTGGCCCAGATCCGCACAGGGACTTAGGGGTTGCTGTGCTCAGCATTGCAATACCTAACTTTTAAGCACTTAGAAGATCACAGGAACAACACCGTAATCCATGAGGCCTGAGTTAGACATCTAGACAACCTATATAATGAATGAGGAAAGAGAGGTGCTTTCGACAATGGCTCACAAAAGCCAGCATGCTAGGCAGGAAGTGGCCTAAACCAGCCAATGGGAGATGCTGATGAGAGGGGTTTGTGCTAAGCCCCACCTCTCTCACAACGATAGGTGCTGATGTCCAAGCCGCAATGAGACACCTGTCTCTTAGTGATCCACAAATATGAACCCCTCTCCTGGAGCCAGGCTGCTTAGGTGCCTAAATAGTTGCTTGCGGAAATGAGTTAGGCGCCTGCCTCCCTGCACACAACATGGTTAGAGGAGGAGGTGGTGCCCATATTATTTTTAGCCTGGTGGTTAGAGCACTTTCCTGATTGTACAAATCCTTTCTTCCCATCAGACAGAAGGGTGTGGGGAAATTTAACCTGGCTCTCCCTCATTCTTCTGAGAGATTTTGAATGAGACCCAGTCCGGCAGGCAGCCTCTGAGCACACCTACCAGATCAGGCCCTGCGTGTAAAACAGGCAAGTGAATGTCTCTCGTCTCCTGGTCTGTGGATTGCTCTGGGACTTAGGTGGGAGACAGGTTTCTGGACTCCAAGAGTAAGGCAGCAATGCACAAACCCAGAGGCAGACACTTCAGCTCTGAGAGAACTTTTACCCTGGAAACCTAGGTGTCAAGCGAGTTTAGGCACTGACAGTGTTCAATGGGAGTTTTGTGGATGGCCTGTGCAGAACTACATCTGGGACTTAGGCACTTAAATCTCGGGTTTAGGTACCTATGCAGCTTTGTGGATCAGGGCCTTTGTGCATATCATTTCTGTTTTAATCTTAATCCATCCTGTATCACTACAGCCCCTTTGATTATAGACTGGAGATTTCATGTTAACTCTCCTAAAGAGATGAAACAAATTAATTGATGGTTAATCATATTAGGGATTGACCAAGAGCAAACTATAGTCTGGAACAAAAGTTTAAGGTTTACTCATGTGGGATAGTCACTGCTGCTTATGGGCACTGTGACCATCCCAATATCATCTGAATATCTATGTTTTTAAGTGTAAATTCCTTGTGTGTATATGCGTATCCATGCCAAGGCACAATTGACAAGGAAAGGCATGCCACAGGTTCTGAGTACTGCTAACAAACCACACTTCCCACATGCAGAATTTCAAGATTTTGCTAAGACTTATTAGCACAGTACATCTCCTTGCCAGGAGAGCCACAGAGTAACAGGATAACTGCCAGAGCCATTGAGACAGTGAAAAATCTCTTCAAGTTAAACATAACAAAGATCCTTATCTGCCCCTGGTGGAGATTAGAAATATACCAGCAGCAGGACTGGCTATCACAGCAGAAATATTAATGAGCAGATGAACAAGGATTCTTCTTCCCACAAGAGCAGATCCTCAGACCTAAGCAAACACCAATCTTTCGAGTATAGCAAAGGCAAACAGAATAGTTTTACTGTGACAGAAAACAAGGATAGAGTGAGAGTCAGACAACAGATCTATCAGAAAACAGAGAGTCACGTTTGGAAGCCAGCAAGAATTGTAACTCCACTGGGGAGCAATTGTTGTAGGTTTGAGAAATGAGGAGAGTCACAGGAGAAACGGGCAAAAATACACTTGAAATAAGACAGCCCAGATACTTGTCTATAAAGAAGAAAAAATGATATCTTGATTGCTGAAAGAGCAGATGGGGATATGTGAGAATCTGTATCAGTGGCAGCAAAATCAGTGTGGACACCGGCATTGCTCTGAGCCAAGACACACTTGGCTGAAACTGCAACATAATCAGCCTGGGTGAGTCATGTTAGTTGATGTATCCTGAGAAGAACAGCCAGGACTGACCAACTATAGCTGACTCTGCAACTGTGAAACGTATTTCCAAACCTAGTGATCTATCTGAGTTGTTTTTGAGGAAAGAAAGAAGCTAGGACGGACCTTCTGTTGCTGTATGGGCGGGATAGTGCAAATAAATGCTAAACCTCTGAGCCTGCCAAGAGTGAACTAGATGTTTTCAGAAGCTTGAACAGATTCAGTACAAGATGAATACTCATGTGGCTAATGGAAAGGGTGTTTTCTCTCAAACTAACCAGTCTGCTGAATGATTATTACATAGTGCCACTCCCCAGCAGTTAACTAACACTAGTCCTAATTATGCTCACAAGAAAGAAGCCAACAAGTTCTATATGATAAGGGGCAATATTAGCTAAAGTTTTTAAAAAACAAACCCCACAATGTTAATTTCAACTGTATTCAGAATAAATATTTCCTCCCTTGTCCTCAACAGCAAGGGACAAAATGGATAATAGATTAAAATACTATAATGAACTGGCTGGTATGCCACTGCCCTCTACTGGATGAAATCAGAACTTCTCAAGTGTGAGGAAGACCATATACTGTGTTACTAATGCTTAAAACTGTACCTCATCTGTGACAGGAACATTAAGAGGGTTTTGGAGAGCAGAGTATTGGTTTTACTGCGGTTACTACTATGACAGTAACGGTGGCCGTAGGGTGCAGCACAGTAACAACTCTGAAGATGTAGGTAGCAACCAAATTGTAATAATATTTTCAAGCTTACAAAAGGTATTGTAAAAATATGTGTTAAAGTATTGCTTGATATTGTAATTCAAATTTGTCTGTTATCTTATTTTATGGAATTACAAATAAAAATTTGGAATGAACATGTCCACTGTAAAAAAAACCTGGATTTTTCAAGAGTTATTTTTTATTTTGGTTTCTTTTCAATAAGGAACTGGTAAAAGAAAGCATCTGTATCAACAGAAATGAAAATGTCTTAATGGCTTTAAGCATATGTAGTAAAAATGCTCTAGATCATCAACAAATTTAAAGTTAAATGGATTTGTGCTTACTGCTTCAAAAAGATAAGCATGTATTTTGCATTTTGTGATGGCATGTTTTGTCAGCTTCTGGTCTGTGATGTAATTATCATTGTCGTCAAAAAGCCATTACAGAGGTGCTTGTAGCCATTTGGCAGCCTTGTTTTCTCAAGTCATGTTTTGGTGACATTTGGTAAAAAGAAACCTATTGCGATATAATGCAGTCATTTTAACTCAGTTTTCTTTGGTCCTATTTCAGACCTATGAAAAAAGAGTCAATTAAACAGGGAATACCAGCCAGAATACAGCAGAAGTGATATTACTTCCTAGCAGCAGTGAAGCTAAAAACTTGCCTATTGCCTTAGAAAACTACAGACCCCCTGTAAGTTGATTCATGCTGGCAAATCTCTGAGCTCATGAGGAGCTCCACAGATCAGCTCTCTTGCTTATCTAATGGCACCCAACATTGGCACTTGGGTCAGAGAGGCTATGTGGTCTAGTGGATAGAGCATGAGACTGAAACTTGGGTTCAGTTCCCAGCTCTGTCACTCACTTATATGAACTGGGGCAAGTTCTCTCTGTGTCTTGATTTCCACATCTGTAAAGTGGGATAATGATACTGACTTTCTGTATAAACCAGCTATAATCAGAACTAGATATTATATTATTATTTATTACAGGTCCACCTGCTGAAATCAGCTCACTATCGGGGCCTAGTCTCAGTCATTCCTATAGTGACTCTAAGGAAGTTTAAGGGAGTATTACAGATACCGAGGAAATAGGATTTATTTGTCGTACTTAAAATAGGCACATTTCTAAAGGGCACCACAATACAAAAGCCCATATGGGAGGAAAAAGCACATGTTCAAACACTAACTGGAGTAAGGCATTATATACTTGAGCAAATCAAAGTAGATATTTAAATTCACACCCCACACAGACATCTGGTAACTGGACCACGCAACTGGCTGACATTCACGCTCCTATTCTCACACATTTCTCAGGTGTTGCTTATTTGTATTTTCCAGTCCCAGCATGCCTTTTCAATAATGTGCCTACTCTAACTGACAGCATTGGCAGAGACAATTATGTCATTATAATGCAGACTATTTTTTCCCCCTTAAAGAGAAAGTTAATTAAATAGATCTTGCTGACCAACACAGAAATTGGAATGTTTTGTCTACTACAGAGCTTTGCATCTTGTACCCAGGAAACTACATTGCTTCTGTTTTAATGAGCCATGATATGAAATTTGTTCCTAGACATGAGAAAAAAAATTCAAGTGGTAGGAGCATGCTCCATTTTACCGTAGGGCAATGAGATCCCAGAGCAGGTGCAACAGATACACTCAGGCTTCAGGGGGAATAGTACCAATTGCTTTAATCATCATCCTTCCCTCGCAGCCACTGAAACTAATAGGATGAAAGGCTGATTGCGGAACCCTTCCTGGCCCCTCGTTCACAAAGGCCGTGTAAGTGGAGGAAGGGCTGTGACTACTTGTCATATACAAGCAATCACTTGCAGCCTAGTGTGAACCTAGAAAGTTTGCTTTATCTGAAACTTCAGCTAACATTCTAGTTATCAGTGGGGAGTGTCACTTTCCCCCTCCAAACATACTCTTACGAATGAACCTCTTTGTGCATAGTCCTCTAACTTGTCACACATCTTGTGTATTATCCTGGAATACAATCCAGTGGGAAGACTGTAACTGCTGATGAAACACAACACCTGACTACTTCTTACCTAGAACCAAATAGGTGAGGGGGAGAGAATATTTCCTACAATGTGCCTGACAGCAGAAAGTCTGTAAGGGGAGGAGGTGATGGCTACAAACTGCTCTCTGTCCAGGACCAGTACAGCACAAAAGGTAGGTGGGTGCTAGCAGGGCAGTACATCTTGTAGAGACAACAGAGACCCAGGCCACTGTGTTTGGGCTGAATGCAAGGCTGTCTTTACACAGACTCTTACCTCCTTGTTCTCTACTGCCTACTGGCCACCCTGGATAGTGGCTCCAAACATTCACAACTAACACCATATCCCCTGTTTCAAAGAGGAAAGGGTGATAAAACCTTCACCCAAACTTTTCGTTAAACAACATGTAACAGGAATAAAACAGCCATACAAAACAAGAATAAGCAGTCCTGTGGTGGACAGGGTCCTTCAGGGATTTATTCTGCTATTAGTCCCCTGATTTTCTTGAATTCCCAGTTCCCAAGATTTTGTATAATCCTCCAGAACTACACGGGGCCGTCTGTTTCCAAAGGGGTGTCTCCCTGCAGCGAGGATATGCTGGCAGTTTTATGTGGGCAGGTAGTGTGTTGTTCACAGGTTCAGTCTCAGGGTAGCAATCAGAGTGAAACAGAGGTCCATCTGGTGATGCAAGAAGACGACACCTAATCCAAAAGATGATTCCTGATAGTAAACAAAGAAAGGAGGATCAAGGGGTTCTGGCACATCCCTATACTATCCCCTTTTCTTGAGCATTTTTCACCACAGTGGGATCTTCTAGCATCAGTACTCTCAAGGATTGACTTAAGGGCCTCTTCTAGAAGGTCCCTCTTCTAACAGGTCTTATATTGACCATCCTTCTGTAGTCATTAGGAAGTCAGGCTAATCAGGTTCTAACTGGGAAGGGACGGATGCGATAATGGTCCTCAACTTTCATCCATCAACAGTTTTGCAAGGCTGAATCCAACAGGGCAAGATGAGAATCTAAGGATTTAGAAAGAAATCGTTGTCTTCACTGCAGGTTCTGTCTGACCTGTACTCTGGGAAAACTGAGGACTGGATGTGACATGAGTGAAACTATAGGTATCTGCAAACCTCGTACAGGTCTCAGAGGAAAATTGAGGGCCATTGTCAAAGACAACTTGCTCTGGAATCCCGAAATGGGCAACAATGGTTTTTATCCTTTCCACAACTACACTTTATGGGGCTGAGGAGCCTGACCATGAATCTTGAGAAATAATCAGTCATTGAAAGATAGATTGTACTATTCAGATGGAAAACATCATTCCCAACTTTCTCCCATGGCCTCTCTGGTACAACAGATGGCAATATCGGTTCTGGTGGGTTGGTTCCAATGCAGGCACAAATATCACCTTACCCGGTGCTCTGTTATTATTGTTTGCTCATCCCAGATCACGCAACAGATTGTTTAGTTCTCTCCTTGCATTTTGTAATGTCTTGATTTCCCTTGTGTAGTCAAGGATTTCTTGTTGCATTGACACAGAGATAACCAGCCTGGATTTTTTCAACAACAGACTTCAATTTATGGTAAGATCCCTGGAAGTCACCCAATATGGCTTCATGGAGATTTATGAGTTGTCTGTTTTCCTTTTCCCCTTTTTGCAAGGGTGTTCTGTGATCAGCTGGGTCTTTTAATCTCTTCATGCTGTCAGAGTGAGGTCAAATACAGAGACGCAGAACTCCATGGTTGGGGTGAATGCAAGACTGTCTTTATTTCCTGTTTAACTAGATTCTTACCTCTGTGCTCAATGCCCCTAGTGGCCGCTTAGAATAGCGACTCTAAATCTTGGAATTGGCTGCAGTGCCCACAGGTGGAGTTCCTAGGGCACCCTTGGTAGACATTAGTTCCCCCTCCACAATCTGTGAAAAACTGGAAGATGATAGCAGCTGAAAATGCTGTCTGACCTCACTCAAGTGTATCCTCTCCAAATACAGGGGCCCTCGCTGATGCCAGGAAGGAGCTAGTGATCAGACAAGCCTGATCCTTCGAGCCTTACTCTGAACACTAGTGTATGGGAGTTTTGTCTCACTATGGAGTGCAGGAATATGCCTCTAGCTTCAGTTTAGAGTTCACAGGAAATAGCAGGGAAGGTAGTGAGGCTAAAAAAGTGTTTATAAAAATTAATCTTGTTGTTCCATATCTCTTCCCTCCCCTGAGTTATTTCTAGCAAATTCACTCACTTTACAATTAAAAAGAGGGTTTTTTATTTTTTGTTTTTTAAATAACTGGCACTGGAAAAGTTTTTCTCGAGGGGACTGAAGTGGAATGCAGTCACACTTAAATAGTGCACAGCAACACCACACAGCCATTGAACACAGAAAGTGAAGGATAAGGTAAGGCTTTAGGTAAAGAGAGCATTAAGTCTATTAACGTTAATATGTACATTAAAATTCTCAGTGAGAATTTAGCCAGGACCCAAGCACTAATACATCTACACTCTGACTATGGGTACATCCACACTTGGGACTGAAGGTGTAATTTCCAGCTCAGATTGACATTCCTGTGCTAGCTTTGGTTGAGCTACTGTGGTAAACCCAAGTAACCTAGGGTCCTGGGGCAGGACTGCACTCAGAATGGCTAGCCCATCCTGCTGTCCACTTCTATTTTTATGGTGCTAGCTCGATCAAAGCTAGTATGTAAATGTCTACCTGAGCTCTGAAATTACACTTCCAGGCAGCTTGCAGTATAGACATACCCTAAGTCCTCTGGGGTTTTAAATGACTGCAAGTCGTCAAGACCTTGGTTTTATGCTCCACATAAAAGACAACCCCACAGTGGCGTTTACTAGCTTGCTAAGCATAGATTCAGTACTGACTATATAGGGAGATCACCTGTCCAGTCACCTGGGCTGCTTCCAGTAGAAACTGGAGGTGCCCATACAATGTTTTGTATTGCAAGGTTGACCCACTCCAGCTCTGCTTACTTTCTGAGAGGTAACAAGATGGCAGCATGGGTTGTATGGCTGTTCCATAAATAAACTCAAGGCAAATATTAACATTATCATTCTTGTAAATCAATTCTCTGTGTATTTTTCCATCCTAACGGTGTCTTTGCCTATATTCATTCAGAATATGTGACTCTTATCTACACCCTAAGGGCCCTGATGTGTTGTAAAGGGAACTATCACCAATGTTGCCATAGACATTGATAGAAACTCCCCTTCCTCTGGGCTGAAAACACATGCCTAAATTTACGAACCAGTGATCAGTTTCTTTCTCCCTTCCCCTTGGAACTTAGTTATAAAATTACTCTTTTGGAATCTACATCGACTCAGCGCTTGCTTTTCAGATTGAAAGGAATCTGAAAGTGGATTGAAAACAAACAAACCAACCCACAATTTAGAATAAAAAGAAAAAAATAGTGTCTAGAAATACCTGAAAAGCTTACAAGATACTTGTTACTCAAAGCATCCCTGCCCTTCAGATATGTCTCTCTTCTGTCAAGGGGATACACAACAACAGTATTCAGTTCCAGGAAGATGCAGGCAACGTGACACATTAAGAAAACAAATGAAGAAAGCTTGTTCTACAGCCTCCTGTAAGTGACTGGGAATTCTTTAGCACTGTGCCAAATACCCTTCATAAAGATGCAATTCTGTAATGAACATGCCAAACACTTCTGACATATGTGTCATTCATAGCTTTGTCACTCTACAGAGAAACCTGTGGTCTCGTTTTCTAAAATTGGCTTTGCTTTGTGGATGAGAAGGATTCTAGCAGTGCCCAGAGGTACTCAGTGAGGTCAACTCGTAGAAACTATACCATACATCACAGTGATCTTTGTGTTTGTTTGTCATCTCCTTTTATTTTCACTTCTGTTTAACTCTCTTTTCAAATACAGAACCCCCCAAATTAACTGAGTGATGTGATCTAAATCAAAGATCACTGTCTCTCAAGACAGATCATCTCCTATGGAACTTCTTTGGCCTACAAATCACTGCCTTCCTTCTCGCAGGTGGTGTCTGCTAATGTAAAGCTACTCAGCCAATTAAATGTGACGCTGGGCAGTAGGGTATTTTTTTTTCTGCTTGCCTCTACGGAGAAAGGTAAATATCAGCCAAATGAATGTGGCTATGGGTGTTACCAATGTATTTAGCTACTCCCCCCTCAAAGTTATTGTAAGAGCTTGACCAGATTTATCAGCTACTTTATAAAGAACAGCAAGAAACCTCAATTAGAGGTTGCTAAGTTACAAACCAGATAAGTCAAAGGCATGTTTCCAAATTTATACAAACACCATGTCTTAATTCCAGGGAAGCATAACAAACAGGCTCAGCTGAAGATGGCACCAGCTCAGAGTAGGTTAGCTGGTAAGATGGATTTATCTCTCTATTTCTCTACAGGGCCTTACTTCTAGCTATGATTCAAAGAGGCAGTACAGCATTCATATTCTATTTCAATATATAAAGTCTGAGAGAACTAATGCCTAATACCCAGCATGGGGGCTTTTTAATGATAAATACATAATATTATGCAGCATTTTCCCCTCACAAGTCAAGCTGTGCAGGCCTTCCGTACAATTCTCCTACAAATACACACAAACACATCTATTCTGAGTACATGAGGAAAATAAGGCCCTTGTTGGAAGGCAAACAGAGTGGATCTGCCTTCATACACAGATAATATAGACATTAATCCGCAGATTGAGGAAATGGGATTTGAGCTGTGCAAATTCCATTTCAAAAGAGGAAGTCTTCTCAGCATAGATGTCTTTGTTATCAGTCTATGCTTAGCTAATAAATGGTTTATTAAAAATTGCATGGCTGTGAGTGGCTTACATACATATTACTGGGCTTGGAACCCTGTGGAATTACAGACTTAAAGCAAGGGGGATGCAGTCAGGAGAGGTCTATACAATGTATTCAGAAGCACTAGGAGTGGTGAAGGTTTTTCTATAGGCAGCAATTTTTCAGTGTACTTAAGTCCCTAGCCTTTATTTTTTCAGATGTTATTTCTAAATCACCACAATTTATCAAATAAGGCTGCATACCAGCACTATGGGAGCTGTGCATTGTTTAGTGAAGGGAAAACTGCCAAGCAATTTAGTTCTCCAAGTTTGTCACCTTAGTGTCACCGTAGGTGTGCTGTCAGGCACCATACCGCAATGCAATTAAAGTAAGGTCACATGACAGACACCTTTAAGCCCATGAAGTTGCTACGTTCAGATGTGTATTAAATGGCCATATGGCAGGGAAAGGGCTAAAGTGGTTATTTAAAAATATAGTAGGTGGGGCATCCTCTGTATTGTGCAGGCCACATTTAGCCTTCAGAAACATTCGGCAGGGGTGTAAGTTAGAGGATTTGCCCCTAAATAGCTAGGCGGTTCTGTTGATGGTAGGTTTTTTGGACAGTTCTTAACAAAAGAGTCTCAGGGGTTGCCTAACTTCAATCCAGTTGCCTATGGTTCTTGAGGGGCTGTTCCAGCAGCCATGAACTGTTGGACAGCAGAAGCACCTGGCCATACCTCTTTTCCCAGGCCATTCTCCCTGCATTGGTGCAGGGGGTAGCTGGAAGATAGAGGAAGTGGAGTCACTGTATCCTCTCTGTGCCTCTTGCGGGTTCCCAGGGAGTTTCCTGGTTGCACTATGCTGCCTCAGCATTGGCCAGAACCTGGTTTGTAGGAAATGGGTAGTGGTTAGCTTTTCTCAATCATTTAAAAATCAGTACAGAATTAGAGAAATGGGGAGACTTAGGAAGACTGTACTCCAGTTCTTACAGTGCAGGATTGTTACCCATGTTATAGAAAACAGTCAGACATATGTTCAAATCCTAATTGAGGTCCAGTTTTAGAAAGTTTCAGCCATCTAAGCCTTGTCTCTTTATTACAAAGAAACAAGTTCCTGATTTCTTAAACTACTGTAATGTGAATGTAAGCCTCATGTAACATGTTAGATTGACAGGACAGGGGCCTATTTTATTTATCTGCCATAGACTTGAGTTAACAATCCAGACATTTCACAAGCACTAAATTCACTTTAAAATATAAGGGCGAGACCACAAGATACACCTAAAAAAATGTTATACTTTAATTTAGAAGCTTATGTCCCCCAAATAGTAACAGTTCAAAGCTCTGAGCTTTTCTTCCACTTACAGATCATCCTTATCAGATATTCTTTTCTTTTATACCTTGCTGCTCCTTTCTGAGCTTTAGATGTCTCCTGAGAAGGAATTTCACTACTGAGAAATAACTAAGTCTGCTGTCTCATCTGCTCTGATATATCCAGTGCATCCATACTATTGTAATATACATGAAATCCTCTTTGCACTGGTTAAAGTTAGTGATCATAGTTACAGCTGCAATAGAAAAAATATTTTGTATTCACTATTATTTTTCACAGAGGTACATTTATGTTTTCCTTTTGGCAGGATTTCATATTTAGGAAATACTAAATTAACCCCATATGGCAAGAGTGAATCTAGACTGAGCCTTTCTGTCAGAAGCCGTGTGAACAGATGGTCTATTGGTTCATTATGCATTTGTCAGTATACTAATCTCTTACTACCTAATAGCAGCTGATTATAAAATGTAGCCCTCATTCCATGTTACTGGAAAATCACAACTGTCCCTACCATCATCACTACCATTTTAATCATTACAGTACCACCTTGCACAGCTGCTGGAATTCAAATGATGGTTGAAAAAACAGCCTGAGGAACAAGGTAATGGGGTTTTTTCAGTCTTTTTTTCTTACCTTTATTACTATAGTTAACACAGAGGCCTGGTTCTCCCCCTTCAGGGTATGAATAACCTGTATGGAAGTTACTGAATTCAATGGGAGTTATTTGTACCCCTGAGGACGGGTAAGGAAATTGGGTCCCAGGATGTTTATTTCCCTTCCAAATGAAAGAAGGCCATTTGTCTAACATAAGGAAAGGGTCTGGCTGAAAGGTGACCCTGCATGTGAATGAGTATTTGATATTTTTGTTCTTCGGTTTGTGAGTTAGACCACACAGTCTTCACTCCGACAAAAGCCCATTGACTCGGTTGGGAGATTTGTTCAATAAGGACTTCCAGATTAGACTGTTGTGGCCTGCACCCCAGTGCATGAGGTTTCTAGCCCTGCATCCATGTGTGTGAGCACATATAGCACTAATTAAAAACATTACTTCCTCATCTGCTGCTGGCACTAGTCTAGTTTTCACTTGGCCCCAAACAATTGGCTCTACACAAGCAGTCTTGCCAACTCTTACTATTTTGTCCCAAGCCTCGCAATATTTGGTATTTCTCTGAAAGCCCTTGCTCCTGTGGGTGTGTCATTACATAAGAAACTGATTTTTAAAAAAGTTTTTAGTCCTCATGATTGCAGAGACAAGCTTGAAAATATGATCCTTAGAGGCTCAAACAACAGAACAGTATTCAAATTTTGTATAGAGAGATCAGGACTTTTAAGCCAATCTCATTGATTTTTGAACATCTGGCATTGGCAATACTGCATTAGGTAATAACAAATGTAACCTGCTGTACTCCATGATTCATAATGTGGCCATGATTTTGATCACTATTTACTTTTGATAAAATAAATTACAAAGGGTTCTCTATTATGCCCTGGCATGTATGTTTCCATGATCAATGAGTAAAATAATGCATATATTCATCAGCTGATCCTGAAATTCACTGTGTGTGGACACAACACTGTGCCCCATGGAAGTGCATTGTCTGCAGAGAGCAGAGAGGCTGGAGTAATTTGTATAAATGGGGTGCTGAGAGCCATTGAACCAAACTGTAAACCCTGTATATAATGGAATCCAGGTGCGGCAGCACCCCCAGCATCCCTATTTCCAGCACCTATGTCAGAGAATCTTCGTGCACAGAGAATTCAGCTTATAAGTGCGGCCTATGTACAAGATATTTAAATTAGTTTTCTGCAACTCCCATTCACAACTAAACAGCATTTCCTCTCAGGAAGGCCAGTAAAGCAAACCATACTTGGAGGCAGCAGGATAAAACCTTTAGGGAAATTTTTAAATGTGAATTTAAAGTTCCTTTTCTGATTTTTCCCAAACTTTCCAGAAAAATGGAACCCTCAGTGAGACATGGCATATGGAAATTAATGGAGTTGGGTTTTTTTTTTTCGGAAGCTAACACTGGGGTTTAAAAATGTGACTTAGAATTAACTATGTAATGGCTACTGCCAGACCATAATATAGCTCTTCATAGCAGTTCTTTATCAGTCCATAAAAGACTGATAGTTAAGTCACTTTAGTTATTTAGGCCTGGATCCACAAAGGGACTTAGGGCTTGTCTACATGGTGGGGTAATGTGCACTACAGGAGTGCAATTTCTCAAGCTCACTGATATGCTGTGCATTAATTGGTCAGTGTAGACCCTGCTGGTACACTTTAACATAGTGCTGTTTGAAACAGTCCTATGTAAAAGTGCACTGGAGAGCATTTAGTGCACACCAGAAGGGTCTGCACAGATCAAATAATGTGCAATGCATTAGTGCCTTTAGAAATCACACTTCCATAGAGCACATTAACCCACCATGTAGCATTTTAGGCATTTAGGAAATCACTGGAACAGCAAAGGGATATACAGAGCCTAGGGCAGGCATCTGGGTTCCCTATATGATGTATGGGGAGAGACAGGTGCTGAAGAATGAGATCCACAAAAGCCAGTATGCTAGGCAAGGAGCTGCCTAAGCTAGCCAATGGGAGATGCCAACATGAGAGGTGTATGCTAAGTCCTGCTCCCTTCCAGAGCAAACCTATTGGACAGGCGCTCCTTTGCCTTGCTTCCCCCAGGTTGTGGATTGCACTGAGCCTTAGGCAGGAGATAGGCATCCGGATGCCTAGAGAAATGTAGCAATGCACACGTCCAGATCAAAAACGTAGTCACGTTCCAGGTTACGCAGCAGCTGAGAGGTGGTTTTGTGGATCACAGTTGCTGGATGCCTGAATCCCTTTGTGGTTCTGGGCCTTCCAGACCAGTAGTGTGCTGGGCCCCAGTCCTGCAGTAAGCCAGTGGATTCCCACCTTCACACAGAGCCTAACTGACTGTACGGTCTCATCCTTGCTGAGCCAGTTGCCAGATTAGGGCCTTGGTTAAGTGCATAAGATAACAGTGAACTACTGGTTTTTATTGGACTGATACATGATTGCTAAGGAGGGCATTAATGCTTAAAATGTATATTATCCATACAGCATCAAGAACAGTAACATGCTTATAACACAGATAGAAATAGAGCAAATCTTCATATCCAATTTTCCTTTAGCAAAATACAAAATCTATGTCCCAAGGAGTCTTTATCTATAATTTATTATATCCTTGGAAAAATCTCAGTGGTTTACAGATTACACTCAGGAAAGTTACACTGAGCACCTTCTAATGCTGGGGTTCTCAAACTTCATTGCACCGCGCCCCCCTTCTGACAAGAAAAATTACTATATGACCCCAGGAGCGGGGACCTAAGCCTGCCCGAGCCCCTCCGGCAGGGGGATCAAAGCCAAAGCTCCAGGACTTCAGCCACGGGCGGGGGCGGGGGAGGGCTTTAGCCTTGGGCCTTGGCTTTGCCCTGAGTGGTGGGGCTCGGGCTTGGGCTTTGATCCTGGGGGTGGGGCTCAGGCTTTAGCTTTTGCCCCAGCAAGTCTAATGTGAGTCCTGGCAACTCCATTAAAACAGGGTCGCAACCCACTTTGAAGTCCCGACCCACAGTTCGAGGGCCACTGTTCTAACCTAAACATTGTGATTTCCAAAGAGATTTGAGTTGATTACTGGAAACACAAAGCTAAACTGAAGAGAGCAGCAAGCTTCACAAATGAAGAGCAAGAACAGGAACTGGCATGATTCATACCAACATTAACCAGACTATGTAACAGAAAAATAGACAATTTTTAAGCTTTGATGAGATCATATGCACCACTAGTAGAGACAGCAGCAGCATTTTCAAAGTACTGAAAAGCTTTTAAAGGCTACGTTTTGAGAGACCTACAAACAGAATTGTAATAATCAATACAAGCAGTGGCAAAAGCATTAATTAAAGCAGCTGCAGTATCAAGATCCCATGAAGTATAGATTTAATATAATTGCTGTAAGTGGAGAAAAGAAATCTCACCTATTTGTCTTGTATTCTGTCTAATTTGCTATATATATAAAGAAGTTTTCATACTAACCCTTTAGCACTGATCCATATCTGAAGAAAATGAGTCAGTCACAATACACTTTGGTATGGGAGCTATAGTCTACCACCAAACTTCTTGTTGTTTGGAGTTTTTTATAGTGACCTCAGAGGTCAACTGATGTAATATATCTACAGCACACAGACACTCTGTGAGAATCCATGTGTAGTCAGGCCTGGAGGGAAATCAAGAAACCAAAAATACCATGTAACAGTTGCATATCAATATCCAAGGTTAGAATGCGTAGTTATAGCTGCCATTAGAATTCTGTAGACAGAACTCAGGACAAAGGCATGGGGGGAATGAGGGATTACTGCTAATAAATAAAAAAGTAAACAATCTAAAACACACAAATCAAATCAGCACAAGCCAGGGGTATGGGACTGAAAAGATAATCAAGCCCATCCAGCAAATCTATTAAATTAATCTATTAAAATCAAATGTTTAACTCTTTCAGAAAAGCCAGCTTACCAGTAGTGTGCACTATTCTAAACAGGCAGTAGGACCTACTGGGTTTACAAGATAGGTAGAATGCAGTGATGTGCCCCAAATACAATAGCCTGATGATAGATAAAACAAACTGAGTGAAATAGTCAGAAATCCAGTTTCTCTGTTTTTCAGGTGAAGTCATACTTCCACTCTCTACAGATGTATGAATCCCCTCTCTCCTTTTTTCTTTATCTTAATTAAAATATATTGATGGTAGTGTCTGCTGACTGTGCTCTGATCTGTAACAGAGTGATCTACCCCTTTAAAGGCAGCTAGCCTTTCCCAAGAGTCTGTTTGGCTAGCCCTGTCCAATTTATCAGACCCAGCAAGGAACGACTCTAAGGGGCTGAGACTAGAGCTCAGTGGCGGGATGCAGACGAGGTCCTGCAGTAGGCCCTGAAGCAGTAGTAGGATCGAAGGGAAGGGTGTGTCCTCCTTCCAGAATTAAGAGAAGAAAAAGGAGAAGTCTCTCAGAGCTGTAGCACAGGGTGGGCAGAAGAATTTATTTTTGTGTTTGATATTTTTGCCTAAGATCTATATTTTAAGAATAAAACTGCCTGGAAAAAGACTGGAGTGTGACAGTCTTCCTCGGCGGGTGGAAGTCAGGCCAGTTGCCCACATATAGGCCTGGTCTACACTAGCAGGGAGGGTCGACCTAAGATACGCAACTTCAGCTATGTGATTAGCGTAGCTGAAGTCGACGCATCTTAGGTCAACTTACCTGCCATCCTCACGGCGGCAGCGGTCAACAGCGGGCTCCCCCCGTCGACTCTGCCTTGCGCCTTTTGGCGCGCTGGAGTTACGGAGTTGACGGAAGTGCCTCTGGGGATTGATTTATCACGTCCTGATGAGACACAATAAATTGATCCCCAATAGATCGATCTCTATGCATCGATCCAGCTGGTAGTCTAGACAAGGCCATAGTGGGGAATGTGGGCAGGTGATAGGCCCTGAAACTGAGGGAAATTGAGGCAGCAGCCAGATCTGGTCAGTGGCCCTGTGACACTCAGGCTGGACTCAGAGTCACTCTGTCAGGTGAAGAGAGAACTTTAGCTTTCAGAGTCATTGAGTCATGACCTCTTTTGAGCATCTACATTGCACCAAATAAGGCATGGCAATCACAGTAATTCTGGTGATACAGTCTGTGATGCAAAAGGAGCTTAAGTGAAAAAACTCACTGCATATTGGACTGACATAGCCATCACTTCTTGCTTAGTTTTAATTGGATAGCCTCAGTCAGCTCTTACTAAGAACTGACGAATATCCCCCTGAGTTTACCTTGCTTTAGTGTTAGCTGTTGTTACTGAGCTACCGTTAAAAAAGGTGTTTATAATACTTTTCATGGTAAGGAAACTTTGCAGTACGTTTTTCCTCCATTTGTTTTTGCAAATATAATTCACAAACAATTGAAATCACTGTTCTCTATGGAAAGTTAGCTGTGAAAGAGGAGTAGAGAATTTGTACATTGTTTCAAGGGAAAAGGAGGTCATGGGCAATATCGTGAGAAAAGTAAACAGATCACAGCTCCTTACATATTGTGGGGAGAAAAACAAGTCCAGGAAACAGGTTCTAAAATGGGGTGGTCCAATGCAGGCGACCATGCAGCAAACAAAGTTGGCTATTTTTTGCAAATATTCAATAACAGAGAGAAGAAATAGTTGCTGGTAGCTGGTTAGTGGTAATATAAATAGTCGTGGCTAATTTTTGTTACTTTTTCTCATGTACACAGTGCTTTACATTCAAAGACATCAAAACACTTCACACACATTAATTAAGTCTCACAGCACTGCTCACAGGCAGATGATTATTACTATAGTACAGTAAATGGAGAAAGAGAAAAGCTGAATGACTTGCCTCAGGTTGCTCAGTGAATGGCACAGCTCAGCCTAGCACCCGGGAGTCCAGACAGCTAGGTCCCAGCTGCTGCACAGGCGATACATCTTTTCCCCTTTCTTGTCAACCCAAATATGTTTTGTAGCAAGCACAGAAGAAGCCTTATTTTGGTGGATCAAAACACAACTGCCAGATATGAGAACTTTATTTGTGATACCTAGGTCACTTTCCAAATTGCCTGAATGTGGCACGTGATTTCAGGCACCCTGCCTCCCCAACCCAGGCGAAGTGAAGTCTGTGGTTTCCGTTGGAAACAACTGAGACTAGAAGCATCAACTTTCAAAATATCCTAAGAATTCAGCTGATATATTTGTCATGCCCTAACCACGTCACTGTTGCATGCATTAGCTGTCAGGAGCGTCTTACTTGTGCCAAATATTGCTAGCCCTAAACATGGGGGGCCAAATTCTAAACTGATTTATTTACTAAACTATCCCTTTGGATTCTCTTACTGATATATTGAATCAATGGAGTTTAAATCAGTGCAGAATTTAACTCTTCGACTGCTGCAGGATTTTTAAAGAAAACTGAACCCACCTTTCTCAGTGCAGTATTGTGAAACATCACATGGTGAGAAGAAGTTTTCACCCCTATATAATTTTTAACTGCAATTGATATTAAAATTTTGAAGCTCCTGTCAATGCCAATCATCTATCTGAAAGGTGCAGTTATATTTACTATGTGATGGAAATATGGGGCTCAGTTTTAGTAGCACCAAGATATGTGATATATCCCCTTTTAATTGGTTTCACAATCTGAAAAAGAACTTCAGTCATCTAATTCAGTGTGTAAGAATTATGCCAGGAAGGAATTTAGCCCATTCTGTGTTATTTTTCTAATGATTCAGGTGATTGTTATAGCTGGAACAAAACTGTTTTTCATGGTCACTGGGTCCCAGTATTTCCTGTCACATACAATATCATTTTCCAGCAATAATATAATGTAGAGTATCTCAGAACATTCAGCAGAATTAATAGAAGGCTAAATTCCTGTCCTACTGAAGTTACTTAGGGAAGTCTATGAAATGTGCAGGGTCTCCAATGCATGCAAGGTTGCAGACTCACACACAGAGGCAGAGGGCGTGGCCTTCGAATTGCAGGTGCATTCTGGGATCTGTGGGGAAATCCTGCAGAATGGCTAGCTGATGAAAACAACCTGATTAAAGAGCACAATATTTTATTCTAGGGGTTCTCAGCTTTGGTCTGGGACCCCAAAGTGAGTCACAACCCTGTTTTAATGGGGTCACCAGGGCTGGCATTAGACTTGCTGGGGCCCAGGGCCAAAACTGAAGCTTGAGCCCCACAGCCTGCGTCTGAAGCTGAAAACCCAAGGGCTTCAGCCCTGGGCAGCAGGGCTCAGCTTACATGTCCTCTGCTTGGGGCTGAAGCCCCTAAACTTGGGATTTGGTCTCCCAGCATAGGGCAACAAGGTAAGGCTCCAGTCCCCATTCCTGGGGTCATGTAGTAATTTTTGTTGTCAGAAGGGGGTCACGGTGCAATGAAGATTGAGAACTGGTGTTTTATTCCAAACAGGATCATCTCTGTAGTTAAACGTCTCTGTCTCCACCTTGAAGTAAGATAATCTACCACATTTTAAACTATATACATTGCTGGAAGGGGAGCGGGGGGAGGAGAGCATAAATTTTCACAACATTTAAAACCACAGTAAATATACATCTCAAAGGAGTACTGCATTTAAACATCCCTCCCACCCAATGTCTACATAGCATTAATCTTCAGACTCACTGTTACAAATCATTTCAATTGCAATCATTCTCTTAAACTAATTTTAGTGAAATTAATCTTATTTCTTCTCATTAAACACATCTTTCATGCAGCGTCTAAAACAATAATCCAGTTATAATACTTCCTGGCATTGGCCCTTATCAAAAAGAACAGTGGAGAATCAGAGTTAATGATAATAATGGAGGAGCTACCTTTACTCAGCTAACCTTAGAGTCTGCTGTTTGGATGGCAGGTTTTTCTAAATCTCCCGCCAAAGGGCTGAAGTGACTGAAACTCGGGAGCTGATAGTGTCTTTGTGCATTGACTACAGGATCTGGGTGTTGGCAACCCTTTCCCTCCACTCTCCTGGAATTATCCTATAGATGACATCCCTTTGTCTACTGTATAGTGGCATCTGACCATGCACACCTTTTAATTTCCTTCATGAAAATAATTTAAGTCCATTTGAGTTAATTTAATAAACTATTTTAAAAAGAATATGGTGCACCTGAAAGGTGCCAGATTGACAGAAATCCTCTAATTATCCATAGAACGTTTATAACATGGGCCGCAGAAGCGCAAGCTTCCCTACAGTGCCATGCTATGGTGCTTCAACCCTGACACCGAGAGACATCACAAACAAGAGGATGGTTCAGCATCCAGGTCCATTCACACCTGGGCAGCTCTGCTAAAACTGACATCAAGGTTGCCAGTCCTGGGTTTTATGAACATCTATCTTCATGTCACAATGATGCTACCACATACTTATAAGCCCAGGTTTGAAAACAAACCCAAAAGCATTTGGGCACTTCTGCGTTAACATGTGTGCACTGAGAGATGGGTGTGCAGAAGTGAATGTGCACTTTTGTGTGGGCAGCAGGAGCAGCTCTAAGGATTTTGCCGCCCTAAGCACGGAAGTTCCGCGCCATGCCTGTGGGAGGTCCGCGGCTGCCACAGATTCGGCGGCGTTTCTGCGGGAGGTCCACATGTCCTGCGGCCTCGTCATTCCCACTGCCAAAATACCACCAAATCCACGGCAGCCACAGATCTCCAGCCGAAATGCAGCCAAAGACAGCCTGACTGCCACCCTGACAGCGAAAATCAGACTGCCCCCTGCCAGCCATGCACGCACTTGGAGCACTGGTGCCTGGAGCCGGTCCTGGTGGGCAGGTTTGGAAATGTGGGCCATCATATGCTTTTGATTGAATGAGAACAGAGATACAAGTACTAAGGGTAATGCTTTCCCTATGCAAATGGCAGCACCCTTTTTGAAGTTTCTCTACACTGAGTTTATAAGGAGGAGCATATATTTTTTGCTTATGCTTATCAGAGCTCTATTAATGGCCATTTTCATGCTCAGTCTCCTCGAGGTTGCAGCCAGCTAGCTGATTATAGAATGTCAATATTTATAGGCAACCATAATGTACAGAGCTAGTGACACAATTCAATATTAATGAAGTTTTTTCATAAATATCAACATTCAATAATCATCACAGCTTCCGCATTAATACTTCTTCTGATTTCAAGCGCTAATGAACTTGTGTTTCTTAAAGTTTCAGAGCTGCAGATCATCCATTCAGTATGCTTTTGACAACTTCAGTCTGCTGTGTTTGGTACTGAGAAGGAAGGATATTGAGTCCATATTCCCTGCAACTAACTTTGAATGGGGGTGCTGTTCCTGCAAGTTATCATGTCACAATCTTGGACTTTTTGCACTGGTGGAAATCCGGCATATTTTAGAGATGATGATCTGCCTGAGTCCCAAGTGAGAGATGGATAATCGCAGCAGGAGTACCTCCTAGATTTATCCATTTAATTCCTATGTCTGCCCTAGAAGAGATCAATGGATTATTTCCACATTTGCAAGATGAGCATTGCATTCTCAAGCCTTTTAAGTAAGGTGTATGTGGGGGAGAGAGAGTTCCAGCAGGTTATGCCATTGATTAAGAGAGTGGTACCCTGCCACCAGGTAGAAAGATCCACATTTTAAAATGAAATCTGTTTCAGTCATAATTTATATTAATGCAGTACCTTGCATCCTGGAGTAGCCCATAGCTCTTTATAAACTTTATATATACAAGAAATTAAAGTCTTAAAAATAAAAATACATATCCACTAAACAAAAAGTCTTGAGACCAGCTTCAATGTTCTGAAGTGGCAGGGGAGATCATTTTAGAGTCAAGAACCCCCCAGTGAAGACTTTGTCTTCTATTGTCTTAAGATTGTAAGTGTAATGAAGGATGGTCAGCAACTCCAACCTCAAATCTTGTGGTGACATATAAATTCATAAACATTCCCTCAAGTAAACCCTTGACTTGAACCTCGTGGATTTTTGGGAGCCAAATTTGTTAACAATGCATTGGCACCACCACACTCAGACAAAAGCCTTAAAGAAGTCATTCTTCTGTATTGTTTTAAAGCTACCACCTGTGAATAGCACATTCAAGTAGCCAACATAGAGGCCATGCAGGAAAAGCTCACAATGGCAAGGTTCATTTCTGGGGCATTTGGGGAGACAAAGGTTACCACTTCTGAATAGTTTAGAAATAAAAAAAATAACCCAGCATTCTTGACACTGCTGAAATATGTGTTTCCATGTTCAGTTCACAGTGAAGAATTACAACTGCATAACTGCACAGTAGAGAGAACTACTGTTCCCTAGACCCAGACTGTCTCAATGAGGAACACTATCAACTATGTAAGAGCTGCCCCCACTTTCTGCAGCACTTGGGTTTCCTTAAGGCATGTCTACACAGGGACACTTAGAAAACTGAATCCAAAATTAACTAAATGTATAAATTAATTTTAATTAACTTAAACCAAATTAAGGCTACTGAATGGTGTGTCTAAACAGGGGTTTAGTGATGTTAATTAATCCACTTTAAATTCACATGGTAGTTAAATTGGATTAACAATGTGTCTGTGCAGACAAGCCTTTAGAGGCTTCCCATCCACATACTAACCAAGCTTGCTTTTACTTAGGACAAAGACTTCTATCAACTTGAGTGGGATTTGGGTCAGGTTCGTATATTGCAAGATCTGCTGAAACCAGCATGAGCTGGTATTTCAGCAGGTGGTTATGCTGGAAACAGAAGTGACTTTTCAGTGGTGGAGTGGTTTAAAAATAAAGAAGTGTGTAACTTAAACTAAACTTCATTTTTCCCAAATGAGCAATGGGTAAACTCTGTTTACCTGCTTTTACCCTCAATGACACTATTGCTTGTCACACTCACTCATGTACTGCTATTCTGACCATCACAGCAAAGAGATTTGTGTATGTAAAGAAGAAACATGATGGTATCAGAAATGAAAGAATGAAAGCTCTTCCTAGTTGTCATTGAGTGGGAGAGGGTGGAAACAAGGGGATGAGGAGGCCATGTTTAATTGCAGGAGGAAATGGTGGGTGGCAAAATCTAACTTAATAAAAGAAAGAAAACTTAGCTGGATTTTCTGCTAACAAAGGAATATCTGTTGGACTAAAGATATTGGTCTATAAGGATATTGGTTGGACTGAACCTTTTTGTAGGTTCCTCCAGAAAGCTGGGGGAACCAGGAACTCTTGAGTTTTAATACCACCTCACCTGTCTAATTCACTTGATATATGGGCTTGGCCACCTCTGCTAAGTTCCTTATGTCTATTTCTTCATCTGTAAAATAATGGAATGTGAAATAATATCTAACTTAGTCACAAGGATTCTGTGAGACTAATGTAGTTAACATTTGTATTGTGAAAAATACCAAATGCTGTGTAAGAGCTGAGTGTTCTCATTTTTTTTCTTGTCTTGAATGGTAAATGGTTCATTTGCATAGCAAAATCTCTTTATTCAAAATTTTCAATGAATAGTGATAATAATTAATAATTAATAACATTAGTTATATCCACATTCACTATCTCCTGGATCATCAGGAGCGGTAAAAGGCAATGCACAATTCCTTTGTCCACTGCTATTTTTCCTCATATTGACATTCTCATAACATAAAATTCTTGATCTTTCTATAGTGCAAGTTTGACCTTTTGTTAACATTCTCTTTTATGTGGTAATATGAAGAATTTGTGACTGCAGAAAGCTAACTTTACTAATTTTCCTGTGGGAATTAGGGAATAGGGCCAGGAAATTAATTTACCTCCTTTTGAATAAAATGTATCAGTATTTATGGCACATTTTGGAAAACTGCATTAACAGTGTTATGCATAAATAGATCTTTGATATGGAAGTGTGAAGTAGATCCTGAAATAGATGTTAATACAAGAAAAAGGTCATATTTTCAAATGCATATTAAACATTTCCCCTGGGTTCCAAAAGTGTTTGCTAAACAATTGCAGATGCAGATTTGTTTTGCTGTGAAATGCTGTTTTTGTCACCACCTGATAGGAAGGCAAACAAAACGACCCATTGAACAACTGTGATCACTAAATGGAAGCCTCTTTCCTTGTTAATTTGA
Organism: Dermatemys mawii; assembly: GCA_007922305.1. Taxonomy (NCBI): domain Eukaryota; kingdom Metazoa; phylum Chordata; order Testudines; family Dermatemydidae; genus Dermatemys; species Dermatemys mawii. The sequence goes on from ML677341.1 coordinate 56,383,781, forward strand.
AATAAAGCAGGTTAAATGAAAGACTGATCTGTCCAGAATTCCCCCCCAACACACACACACACACACACACATAAAACAGATGTTAACCTTATTGTATTATGGCTTCTATCAAAGCTCCCTTGTAGTAGTAATTCAAAGTAATTTGCATGAATACGTTGTCGTTTTCTTTGCTAGGCACCTAGTTAAAGTCCCTTTAATTCTCTTAAGCATGTGCATTGTCTGTAAATCTTGGACAGCTTAGGTGAAAGAAGTATTTCAAAATAGGCACAATTCCTTCATTTTAAATTTGAATTAAAGTAGTGCCTAGGTGCCATGTATCATCCTCCAGCTGTGATTGGGGCCCTAGTGTGCTACAGCTACATAGAGATAGTCCCTGTACCAAAGAATTTATAGTCTAAATGGACAAATCAGATAAAAGGTAGTAGGACAAACAGAGGGTAAGTGACTTGCCCAAGGTCACACAGCAGGCCAGTGGCAGAGCTAGGAGCACATAGTGAGGAGGCAAAGTCAGCAAGAAAGCAGTAGGGCAATAAAGACAAGCACACTGATATGATCCTGCTATAGTATGAAGAATGTATTAATAGATACTTGGTGCTGCTATGACAGCACACTCTAACAATAGGGAATGTGGTCTGAAGGAAAAGAAACATTGTTGGCCTGAAATCCAGTAAACACTTACGATGTCATCCACAGATCATGAACACCTGCCTTCATCTTTGTGCAGGGATTTTCTTAGGCAAATGTTTATAGCTTATGATGGGCTTGTATCGGAGTTCAATGGGTGGAAGCTGCTGAGGGAAAGTGAGGAATCATTGCACCCTCCTGCCATCTTGGCCATGACCACTTCTCATCCAACACTGCCCACTTTGTAAATAACCATATCCTTTTTGGAACCATCATCTTAAGGGGAGCTAGGGCTGCTATTTGCCAGCCCAATCTCCTTCCCTGAAAGACTTTGTTCAAATGGGGCTCTATTCCAGAGTTTACACTGGCATAAACCTGGGCTGAATAAAACTAGAGCGGAATAATAGGCAAGACACGGGCAGGACAAGACCTACACATAAGGACAAAGCTTGTCAAGGTAGTTTCTTCCCTTACCCAACTCTGTCTCTTCAGTGAATGGCCATTTTCTGGAAATCATTTAAAAGTAGTATAGCTCTAGCCCTACAAAAATGTACCTCTTGCTATGCATTGGGGCTCAAGGTTATCAGGGGAAGTACCTCTTAAATTCTTTTTACTATTCATCTGGAGTTTAAGAAAACACCTTGAATAGTGTAATACTGTGTACCCAATAGACTGATGCCAGAGATTGCATTCAAATAGTATAAAGACAGCCTGAACTGTCTAATATGCTGGGGAAATCTACATCCATATATTAAACTGTATTGATCTGTGTGCCATGGAGAAAAGATTAAACAATGAATTGAGCCACATACTGTCTGCCTCTTAGACACACAAGAGTAGTGTTTTTCACTGATGCACAGGGAGGCTTGAAACCCTCATTAATGGTAACAGGAGTTGAATAAGCTCAGAAGATAAAGTGCATAGATTGCAATACTGAGAGATGCTTGCTGTTGCTGAGTGAAAACAAGCCAGGGTTTCTCTGTAATCCCCCAGCCGTGTTGTTTGAAGGATAAGGAAGGACGATGGCTTCGAGTATGGGGGAATCTTCTATAAGAATCTGGAAATGAACAGATCCGAGAGAGTAAGGCTGGAACCGCCCAACGAGTGCACATAGCCACTACCATTGTGTGCAACTTTCCTACATTTTTAACCCTCTAGACCTGCTAAGTCGCTAAAGTGGTGTATTGGGAACAGTTCCGCTGTCAAGAGACTGTGTGAATCCCACCAATAATTTTTTAAGAGAACTGGCTCTTCCGCCAGCTCAGAAGCTCCTTTCTGCCTTCCCAGGTTTTCTCCCGCACTCACCTCCCCATGGCACGCTGGCTGTTATTCCTCTTCTAGATAATACCCGCCCCTGCCCCGTCACCTCCTGAATCACCACCCTCAGGCCAAGGACTTGGGGCCTGTTGTTTAGTACTCCAATTTGATATCGCAGGTGGCCACTGCAGAGTACTGCACACATGGGTACATGAGACTAGGGTGACCAGACAGCAAATGTGAAAAATCGGGAAGGGGTTTGTGTGTGTGTTGCGGGGGTGTGGGGGGGAGGAGGGTAATATGAGCCTGTGTAAGACAAAGCCCCAAATATCGGTACTGTCCCTATAAAATCGGGACATCTGGTCACCCAACATGAGACTGACTAAGGACAAAAAGGAAAGTCTGAAATTCAGAATCTGTTTGGAGTTCTGATGGGCGCCTCTATCCCCAAGAAACCCCAAACTGTGTTTTTAAAATGCTGTTTTACATGCATTCTGCGCAGGGCTGGGTTACTCCATAGGCTAATAAGGCTGTAGCCTTAGGCCCTCCTATTTTTAGACCCTACTGGTCAGGCAGGGGGCACGGCTGGGGCCGAGTGAGGAGTGGGGAGTGAACTTGCTTATGTAGACTTGCTGGAGCGCTCCTGCCAGCAGGAAAGGCAAAGCAGCCCCCTGTCGCAGGGAGGGAGCTCAGCTCAGCTGGCAGCCTGCTGCATCTCCCCCCCACAGCAGAAACACACTGCCAGGTATCCGGTTAACAGTGGTGACCAGACACTAAAAATCCAGTTACCACGGAAACCCACGCCAACTGTGGGTGCAGTTTGAGCCGGCTTTGTCCCCCTTCTATACCCTCCACCTCCAATTTCTCCAGAACTCTGCTTAGCTGTCAGGGAGGGAGAAAGCTCCCTCTGCTCCACTCCTCAGCTGTACTAGGACGTACAGGCAACCACGTTTTTTCCTTGTACTCAGCCTAATTCCACAGGCCAATGCATCTTTGTATTTTTGAAGGGTTGCAAAAGCACCAGAGGAAGCTCAACACATAATGTTGTACGTTTCTCCCTCCTCTCACCCTCAAGGATTTTAAATGCACTTCTTAGCAGGCTATGTTAGAAGGACTGGCTAAATAAGCAAAGGGCAGTTTCTATTTGGTGGTTCTCTAGCGGTTCAATCCATCATAAAAGTACCTCATGTTTGATTAAACTTACAATTAAATAAACCTGAAGTTAGTCCTCATTTTTCTGCCCCAACTCAAACTAACTTCTTTCCCAAGTGGAAAATGTTGGGTAAGCATGGAATGTGATTCCAGAAGGGAATGAGAACACAGGCCAGTTCCTGCTGACAGTTACACCTGTGTAGCCTTGGCCTTGGTCTACACTGTAGGTGGGGGTATCGACTTAAGATACGCAACTTCAGCTACGGGAATAACGTAGCTGAAATTGACATATTTAGGTCGACTTACCACTGTATCATCATGGCACTGAGTCATAAGAACATAAGAATGTTCGTACTGGGTCAGACCAAAGGTAGAGTATCCTGTCTACCGACAGTGGCCAGTGCCAGTGCCAGGAGCCCTGGAGTGAGTGAACCTAAACAATAATAATCAAGTGATCTCTCAAGTGATCTCCCGGGCCGGGTCTCAGCTGCAGCACCCGGCTCCCAGCTCTCGGGGCTGGGGCGGGTCTCCACTGCAGTGCTCCGCTCCTGGGGCCGGGGTGCTGCGGCCCCCGTGGGTGGTCTCACACACCCCCTGGGGGGTGCGCACCCCATTTTCCAGACCACTGATCTAAATATCTGTGTCACTTCTAGCTGTTACCCTTTTCTTATAGAAAGCTTAAAACACACAAATGCAGGGGGCTGGTGCACACTGAACTCATGCTTTAAAAAACCTAACGTCAGAGCTGCTGATCTCACATCCTAGAACAGATAATACTTAATCCTGTCATGAGTGCAGGGGACTGGAGTAGGTCCATCTAGTCCTATGCTTCTAATTGTGGAAGAGCTTTATGACAGAATGGCCTGATGTGGAGATTAATCACTGGAGATTAACTACACAAACTGGGTATCATCCCACAAATAATATTTGGGATCAATGTAAAAACAGTAATTCACTGATCTCAGCAAGTGCAACACTGGGAGGCAGCTTTCAGAGCAAGACAGCCTAAAATACAATGCCACCCAATGTAATTTTCCCAATACCACTTACTCTACTCCAGTGGATTTTACACCTGAATAGGTTTCTTGTAAATAATAAAAGCTGGCTGCCTCCCAGACTGCAGTCAGAGTGAGATAGGGTATGTGGTGTAGAGACCATAGCTTAGGAGAAACTCCTGCAGGGCCTGACTTTCACTGCTTCATGTGGAGAGCTGAGGGTAGAATCACAAGGCAGAAAAAGATGAGCAGGATGAGGAATGTTGCAGTGTGCATCCTCATACAGATGAGCACTCCACTACCTAGGAGGAAAGAGGCCTAAGAGAAGGACAGAATAGCATCCCTTGTGCTACCTTTTACTCCAAAGTATCTGTTTGAAGAACTGAGTGTTATGAGAGTAGAATAAAAACTTGTAAATTTTACATAAATAAATAAGATGTAAATATACATGTGGAGATATGTTTGATTTGATTTTTTTTTTTTTTTTGCAGTATGTAATTCATACATATGCCTTCCCTCCCATTAGCCTTAGATGTCTCAAAACCTTAATCAGCCCTGATTCCAGGTCACTTTTGGGAGGCCTTTTAATTCCCTAAACTATTTTCTATTTACCCATTTTTCTCTTCCTAGAACACTGTCATCACAACTGTCTAATAATTCATGAAAATATTAGGAGAAGGCATTAGTGTTTGTAATGAAAGGAACTTTCCCAAAACTTCCAATTAACATTTGCCTCGAGCCTGGGAAGTCTCCTGATTTTTTCAGTATGTAAGAGCAGAGCTGTGCTGTAGCTGCATCTGTCTGCCTTTATTTTGGCCTACATTACATCTCCTGAATAATTTTCCCCCTTTACTGACAGGGAAAGATCTTCTCCCAAAGCTCTGTCTGGATAATAACAACATGCACCTAAGAGGTGGAATTCCATCCAAGAGCTATGTACCACTTAAGTCCCACTTAAGCACTCAAAATAGTACTTTTTCAGCCTGGCCCTCTGCACAGGGCTGAATTTCACCCTCAGGGTTACATCTGGCTGCCATGTTAACACTGTTGTTACCCTGAATGATAACATGATATTACAGATAAACAGTTTTTAATTTGTTTATTGTTTATTTAAAGAGGATAAATGGTAATATATAATTCCACACCATAAGGGAAAACTTTCCATCCAATGATCTCCCTAATTCTATTTATTACTTTTGTACTCATTCCCAAAACCACAAAAATGATTTTCATTTTTGCTCATCATTTAGTCAAAGCTCTAGTGAATATAATATGGGATTCAATTATTAGAAATGTATATAGTTGGGTTTGTGGTGACCAGGAGAGCCACATGGTGAACGCCTGCCAGATGCGAAGGGCGCAGATCTCACAAGACATCTAGACATGTTTATGTGCAGTGCTGGGGAGGAGCCAGAGGTTGTGGCACATATAGGTACAAGTGACACAGAGAAAAGTAGGAGGGAGGTCAATGAGGCCAAAATTAGGCTGCAAAGTAAGAGATTAAAGTCCAGAATGTGCATGGTAGCATTCTTTTAAATGTTCACAATTCCTAAGGTGACCAAACAGCAAATGTAAAAAATTAGGATGAGGATGAGAGGTAATAGGTGCCAATATAAGAAAAAGCCCCCCAAAATCAGGGCTGCCCCTATAAAATTGGCATATCTAGTCACTGTAGTAATTCCCCACACAGGTCCAGAAAAACAGGCAGAACTGCAAGGTCTCAAAGTGTGGATGAAATCATTGTCTGGGAAGGAAAGTTTTAGGTTTATTAGGAACTTGGTAATCTTTTGGGAAAGGAGGAGTCCATACAGGAAGGATGGACTTCACCTACATGAAAACAGAATGGCATGGCATGTACAATTAAAAAGGATGTAGAGGATTTCTTAGACTGAGGGCTGGGGGAAAGCTGACAGGTGTGGCGGAGCACACAGTTTGGGTGTAGACATTACTTAGGGGCCATAGAATCATAGAAGATTAGAGTTGGAAGAGACCTCAGGGCACTGATGCTGCAAACTGATCTACACAAGTAGGTCTCCACTGACTTGAATGGGGCTTCCTATAGGATTAGGCTTGGTTTCATATGTACTGGAAGGACTTTTACAACTGATGAAAGATATCCTTGAAAAGAGATTTAATAAATTGATATGTTAAACATAATATTTTTGGACCAAGGTTACATTTTCATCTTAGATTTCAGCCAAAAGTCAAGATCCTAAATTTAAAATGGCCACCAAGGAGCAAGTCAATTCATCAAAGCAACAAGATATATAGAAGTTATAGCAATGTTTAAAAGTATAAACATTCCTTACAGAAGTCTTGGAGCCAACACTACCAAGGACTGCTATGCCATCTGATACATGGATCATGTAAATATGTATTTAAGTACTTTACAATGTGATTGTTGGAGTTACAATTACTATATTTTTAACATGAGTACTGTTAGTATTTGTTTAGACAATATTTAGAGAGGATAATGTTATGCACAGAGAATATAATTTGGTTTACAGTACACAGTATTCTTCATTTACAAGACTAAGTTCAGTAGTACAGTGATTGTATAGGTGATGTAGCAGCCATTTCATTGATAAGTCGTTCAGAGCATTTGATGTTACAATCAGTTTCACTGAGAAAGTGGCTGTTAAGTAGAACATCAGTTATGTAGCTAAGACTAATTTTAGGAGCTGGGATAAATTCCTGACTTCACTGAAATCAACAGAAAAAATCAATTGACTTCACAAGACCCAGGGTAAAGATGAGCCTTTAGTTTAATGCCTCATTCAAACTCAGCACCTCTAATATTGCACTGGGTGTGAACCAAAACCCTGGTGTGGAATGTGAACCCAGAATCTCCTGACCCAGATAGGAACGTCCTACTGTCTGGACTACATAGACACTTTCAAAATCCTGAAAATGCAGGTAATTTATGTTCATGGTCCATTCCTACTGTTCATAGTTAATAATTTGAAGACAGTGGGAGTTTTGTGCTCATATCTGAGAGCAGATTTTGGCCCTTGAGCTAGTTGAGGGTTTTTTTTTTTGAAGTAAGAGACCAAAGTGCTTGCAGTTGTATAATATACACATCACTTGTCAAATTCAGATCAAAGCAACTTCAGTTATGTGAGAACAGAAAGCATCTTAACCTGGCAAACTCCTACTTTTCCTCCAGTAATTCTCTATCTTCCTTGGAGAACAGTTCCATACTTCACACTTTCAATACACACCCACTCTCTGTGCCCATGTTGCAGCCACCTACCTTCCTGAGAAAGACAGAATAAGGCTTTCTTTAGAGCCTGTCAGTACTGGTGCTAATCAACTGAAGAAGGGACTTCCCTCCCAAGACTGGGTCACCTCCTTCACAATCCCCAAACCAGAAACTGTGAGACCAGGACAGGGACTCAAAGTCAGGTATTCCATGATATTTCTTTTGCCACTTTGTAACTGCTTCACTAGATTTGCTCAAGTATTTGTAGCGCTGGTTGAAAAATCGCCATCTAAACTCTTTTTTGACCAAATACTGAGGTTTTGACAAAATACAATTTAATCATGAAAAATGTCTGCTTTTTGTGGAAAATTTTGATTTTTTTCACTGAAAAAATTAATGTTCTAAACCAAAATATTTCCATTTGGTAACATTGCTGTGGTGCTGCATGAGAGCTGTAGTTCAGTTTTGTCATGTCTCCTCCATTCTTTGTGGCCCAGGCACCCAAATAGGACTGTATTTCCCATGGTAAATCATGCCCATGGACTCCCATGATGCACTGCTTCCCATCTCCAAGAGGAGAGACCATGGTGCTTCATGGGAGATGTAATCTGTCCAGAGACTTTGCAGAATTTTCTCCTATTTTTCTATATTTGTGACAAGCAGTGATGAGCCCACAAAAGACATATGCCTAAATACTACAGCTAGTGAGATTTTTCTTTAGTGCAAGTAGTAGAAATCTGTGATTTTGATCCTAAATTCTACTGTTGATGTCTGTGAAATGTATATGGTTATGATAAGTATAGTGAGTGTAATAATGGATCACTGTGAATTTTATGAGGCCACAGAATAGTTATGACTCAGATTACTTAAAGACCAAACTGATTTTTTGCAATTGCGTATCTTCAAAATTATAGCCAAGTTACAAACCAAAGGGAATTTATGCTCTAAACTCTGGAAAAACAGGATTCAGGGTGGAAATGCAGCAAATCTACGAGCAAACTGGTGTTAGTGAATTGTGCCATTGCAGATAAGCCTTTACAAAAAGAGGATAGAAACGTTTATCTCAATTCACTTCTATGTCAGGCCCATTTTTTTCTCAAGATACTCTAAGAAATCATTATGAGAAGGTAATAACTTAGTTAAATAACTGCCACTTTGCCAAGTCATGAACATCTACAGATGCTTCCTAACATGGGCACCTCATTTGCCAACAATTAGTAAAGGGGCTTTGGGGAGACTGAACTGAAAATTGGCTGGCCCTAAAATCCATTAAAAATTGTCAGGAAAAAATAGCTGGATAGTCTAGAAAATCTTTTTCCTTATGCTGGTATTATTCTCCATCTTTGTTGCAGTGAGCACGATAACATTAAAAGCAGAAATAAACTTCCATGCTCCAGAGTTTATTATAGAGGGACGATAGCTAAGGAAATGGTGGATTATGTAAATATTGACAAGTATGACCATAGATAAATTGGTTTAAATCCCAAATTGCTTTGAAATAGTAAATTTCCTTACTATTTTTGTTTATTTTAATCTGCACGGCACACCTGTAAATCATACTCTTCACTACTGATTCTCCATATTGCCCTTCCATGTACTCATAGCAATTCCTATGTGCTTGACAGGGACAAAGTACTACTTCTATTCTGTACAGACAGCAGTAGATGCTTCTAGGCTTTCAAAAATGTTGCTCTAGTTCTGCCATGGTAAACCTTTAATGTCTAAAAACATAGAGCAATCAGGAACCTCTTACCAAGGGTAACTCAGAAGCTCAAATGGATACTCCCTGACCCTGTTTTCTGGAATACCAAGGAATGAGTGACAACCCATGCTGATGCTCAAACATTGCATCATTTCTAGAAGTAAATTCCTGTGCAGTACATACTGCTACATTAAGACTTAGCACCATGATGCTAAAGCCAGCTAACAAACAGCTGACTAAATGTGCCCTTTTCATTAGTTACCTAGGTTTTGTTGTTGTTGTTTTGGATAGTCATTAGCAGGGCCGGCTCCAGGCACCAGCGTAGCAAGCATGTATGCCAGGGGCGGCCAATCACGGGGGGCGGCATTCCGGTCACTGACAGGGCGCCCTCTCCTGCAGATGCAGCAGCATGCTTGCGGCAGGTCTGCCGAAGCCGTGGATACAGCAGGCTGACCTCTCAACGCCCCCTACTTGGGGCGGCAGAAAAGGTAGAGCCTGCCCTAGTCATTAGGAATTAATCATGCCTCAGTCAGAAACTGAAATAGACAAGATCATGTGAGAAGCAAGGATGAAGGTAAAGATGGGTCAAGTTCTCCTGTTCACTACTGGGAAGAGATAATGTATCATGGTCATGACTCCACAGTTTAGTTGTTTGCAACTATTCCTGAAGGAGTCCCTGTTCTAGTGGATTGATGGGGGTGCTACTCATATGTCCCTTCACACCCTGGCATGGTTGCCATCTTTCATTTCATACATTTTTGCTTCTCTCTTTTTCTACCTCTGTTATTCCCCTCCACTCTTTTTTGGTCCCCTTTCTCTTCCTCACTCAGAAGAAGGCTACATGTTGTTTGGAGTAGAGTCATTACCTGATGGTTCCAGTCATATATGCTCTTACAGCTTAGTTTAGTGCTACGGGCACAAAGGATAGAAGGTTGGTCATGTGAGTAACTTCCTGAATCTGCAGCCCTCTATATGTGAGCTGCTCCTGTGGCTAGCTGCATTAGCGGTCACTGTGAGAACATGGATGGAAAACAGATGGCTTTCTAAGAGGTACCTGCTTCTTTATTCATTTTAGCAAGTCCATGCTTGTCTTGAGAAGTAGAGAATCTCCAGCGTCATGCAACTTTTACCATCCCTGCTGTTTAACATCCCAAATCATTAACAGAACAGTTGGGTAGTTTTACAAAGAACCAAAATGTTTGAAAAAGAATTTCCTCTTTTAATTACTGTATCTGTCAGGATCCAAGATCTGCTTTCCTGCATTATAATCAGTTCTTGTTGGAGGTACAGAAGCCTGAATTCTAGTCCTGCCAGATAAAGACCTGAATGGATACCATTTAGATGAGGCATCTTTGAATGATCGAAAACATAAAAAGACATGAATTCAAGTCAATGAAGAGGTCTATTTTTTAACTAAACAGGCCCCTCTCTTTCAAATGGTCACCGAATGCTTTCTAAGGTGGTATGGTCATCTTCTCCAAATGCTTTCTATCTTCCCTGTGAAAATCATCTTTGACTTTGACCCAATGGAAGCTGAATGGAAAAGACCCCCTTGGAAGATCTAAAACATGATGCTGTATGCTGTCAACAGATGCCTGTCCCTCACAGGTATCCTATCGCATAACACACCATATTAGGCACAAGACAGAATATCATGGAGGTGCATAACGCATTCCGTGGCCTCTATAATGTTCAAGAGACAGCATGAGAACTAATCTAACCAACCCCGCCATGTAAGGCACCCTGCAGGTAACTTTTAAAATAAATCTGTTTGCAGTTTTAAACTTTCAAATAATTTCCATTTTTAACCTTATTTTGACCTTATTTTTGTCAAAATAACTTTTTTTGGCCTGTTTCAGAGAGCCTGCTGTGGAGTGACTAATGTTCAGCTCCAGCTAACTCAAATTACAAAGACACAGGCAAATCTTTAGGGAAGTGCTGGACTATATTTTTTATGAGATAAGAAGCTTTTACCTCAAGTCACAATTAGCCCACTTGTACATGCTGGAAGATGGCTTGTTTTCCCTCCTCTGGTTTGTGGGGAAGAGGGAAGGAATTCTCCCTCTTAAGGCCCATCAAAGGAGACCGAATGATCCTATACTCCCTTCCTCCATGTTGGGACATCTATCTGATTGGATCCCTTGGTTAATTCTTCCCTATGTCTGGGGATCATGGATGAGTTGAAAAGTGACAAGCCACATTCATACACCCCTACCCACATTTAGTTGTATGAATTGGCTGCCCTTTGGTCCAGGTGTATATTTTAATATGCACTTGTTACAACTTGATCTTTTCTGGCGGGAGAAGGTGCTGCCTTCACTTTGCATGAGGGAATGAGGGAATATCAACTCTTCATTTCACCCTCCTGTGACAGGGCCAAAGAATGGGGGTTGTAGCAGCCCACCTTTGCCTTGGAGACACATTGCATCTCTTCCCCTAAAAGAAAATCTCTGAAATATTGGTATCTCCTGCTCTATTTTTTATCCTCTTGTGATCCAAAGTTGGAAACCTCCCCCAATATAAGAATATAATAGTCTATAGACAGACTGATTAAGTATTTTAAAAAATGACAGCTGTAAGTCTAGACTGCAAATGCTTGGTCCTGGAAATCAAATAAACGTATTGAATGACTCATCTTTAGTTTTTCAAAAAATACTGTATGCTCTCTTCTAACCATGTTTTATAAACAATTTTCTGTGTCTTCTGCATAGAGTATTTCAAAGATCTTTGAACATATCATGGACTGGCATGTATTTGGTGCAATAAAATATGCATCAATATCTAGAAACAGTCCACTCTGATAATTTTCAGCCAGAATCTCTGAATCTAGAACTCAGTGCAACAGCCTGAGAGATGATAATCTTCTAACTAGATTCCAAAGATCCCAAGAAGAAAATTTTTCTAGTCTTTGCACTCTGCTTCCTTTTGGCTTATCTACCTTACCTAGACTTAACCACTTAGGATGGATTTCTATATCTTGTGTAACTCAAGATAGGTTTTGTTAGATCAGTAGAAATGGCTCACACCTTAAATAAATAATGAATACATTTTTCCGTTCATGGAATGACTTCTAAGCGATTCTTTAAATATGCCAGGCTTTTTTCTGAACATGAATGATGTTGTCCTTTGTGTGTCAGAGTGTGGTATCTTGATCATAATAAGAGGTACAGATCATTATATCTAACATACAACATATAGCCTGCCTGCCAATTGCAAGCTACAAATTTTATGGATTTATGGTTAGGATTATGATTCAGGAGACCTGGGCTCATTCCTGCTCTGGCACTAATCTGCAGTGTGACTACTTCACTTCTTAGTGCCTCTGTTCCTTCCTGTTTGTCTTTTCTATTTATGCTGCAAGCTTTCTGAGGCTGGTAGTGTTTGTACAGTGTCTAGCCCCAATATCAGCTGGAATCTCTAGTTGCTACCGTAATACAAATAATAATAATGTATATATTATATAAGTTTCAACTTAAGTGGTGTTTCACTCTTTATGTACATTCCAAGTTACTTTGTAGGTTAGTCTGTGGGCAAGATTCTTTTAGTCTTTTCACTAATGTGGTAAAAATATTAATTCTGGGACATGTCCATAAAATACAAACAGAGTAAATAATTATTAAACTTTCAGTCTGCAGTGTTTCCATCTTTTCATTCCTACCATGGTTCCTCATGCTGCTATAGAATACTCAGCTGAGTGGATTTTAACCCTCCCCACAATATGTTTTTCATGATCACAGCCTCATTCTACTATATACTCCCTGAGTAGTGTTGGCCATGTTATAACCCCACTATATGCCCCATTTTTTTCCTTTTGTAAAATGAGATTATAATACTTCCTTACCTCCCTACTCTGAGGTTTAATCCACTATGGTTTGTGAAATGCTTAAGGATCCTTGGTTAAGCGTACAGTACATATGTCCAAAATATTAACATATGCAATGTTTCTATAGATGAGCTGATCCCAAGATATTAGAGAAAGAAGGTGAGTGAGGTAATATCTTTTATTGGATCATCTTCTGGGTGAGGTAATATTTAGAGTAGTAGTAATTAGAAGTTGGTCCAATGAAAGATATTACCTCAACCGCCTTGCCTCTCAAAATATTAGTTGTATTATTTATTTATTTTCTAACATAGCAGAAATTTATATTATAAGGTGACATCTTCAGGGTTTGTGCAACAACTAAACCAAGAAACTGCTGGTTTTGCAAAGAGGTTTCTCTGTTTACTTTTCTAAAGTGGCCTTATTTAACCCAATTGCAGTTTCCCCTTCCCTAGTAACCACACATTCACCTCAACGTGATCATATTTGTTTTTCTTTTTGCTTTCTATGACAATTTGCTGTGACCAGAATTGTTAATTATTGTATAAATCATACAGTCAAACCACAAAGACAGCATATGCTGACTTCGGCAGAAATTTAGCAGTTCCTTGGCTGTGCCTGGGTAACTTTGCAAAATATCCTAGCATCCTAGGGGCTGTACGTGACCCACTGTTGGCTTTGAGTTTGGGATACTTAAGCCCTCAGGTCAGTAGGGGATGACCACAGAGCAGAAGCAGAAAATTCAGTCTATGAAGGAGAGAGAACAACTCACTTTCAAGAAGTGACAAAGAGTCCTGTGGCAACTTAAAGACTAACAAAAGTATTGAAGCATAAGCTTTCTGGGCTAGTACCACTTCGTCGGATGGCGTAAAAATGCAGCTGGGTGTTGCCATGTACTGCTGGCATTGTCACTTGTGTCTCACTAGATTTCCTAATATCTCCATATAGACAGGGCTGGATTAAAGTTCTGAGGGGCCTAAAGCTAATGGGAGGGAAGGTTATAAGTATGAATGACATATTGCAAAAAAAATTATACACTCATCAAACATTTATCTACATACATATTTGCATCTTATTTATTTATATAAAATTTACAAGTTTATTCTACTCTCCTAACTCTAAGTTCTAAAAACAGATACTTCCGAGTAAGAGGTAGCATGAGGGATGCTATTCTGTCCTTCTCTTAGGCCTCTTTCCTCCTAAGGAAAGAGGAGGAAAGTGGGTAGTGGGTAGGTAGGTAGTGGAGTGCTCATCTGTATGAGGATGAACACTGCAACATTCCCCATCATGCTTTTTCCTCCTTGTGCTTCTACCGTCAGCTCTCCACATGGAGCAGTGAAAAGCCAGGCCCCGCAGCTATGGTCTCTACACCACATACCTTATCTCATGTTACACTTACAGCTTTATAGTGGTTTTGGTTATACCTGCCCTCGTATACAGCTATAGGGATAGCACTATAGTGTGTCCACACTGAGATCCACCAGTGGTATAGCGTGGCCACATTTGGGGCACTTGCAGCGGTATGGGGAGTGGTGCATTATGGGCACCTTTCCAAGCATTCAGCTGGGTGCAACGTGCTTTTCAAAAGAAGCGGGGGGGGGAATGTGTTGTCTGTATGCGGACGGAGATAGCGAGTGGATTTTCGTCTTGCTGCGAGTGTGTCAGCTAATTTCCTTTGAAATACAGAGCCTGCTAGTCTTCTCTGTCACACAGGCTCACTCCATAAACATTTGCATTGCTGATTAGCCGAATTAAGAGAAGGTCAGAAAACGTACTTCTGCATTCCTCCAGCCGAGTTCAAAACACAGGGAACAGAGGCTTAATTGGTTTAAATGGCTTAGGGGCATTTCCAGAGTTCACTCAATGCCATGTTTTCTTAATACCCATTCACACTGGAGATAATACGGAGCACTCAATATGCTATAGCTGTTAATCCTCTGGGAAGGGAGGATTACCAGGACCGGTATAACTGCGGACTTTTAGTGCTCTACATGCCTTGCCAGTGTGGACGGGTAGGAGGTTATAGCGCTCCTGGTGGCTTTATAGCACTATAAAGTGCCAGTGTAATCAAGCTCTCACTCTGACTGCAGTCTGGGAGGCAGCCAGCTTTTATTATGTACAAGAAAACCACTCAGGTATAAAATCCACTGGAGTAGAGGAACTGGTAGTGGGAAAATTATATTGGGTAGCATTGTATTTTAGGCTGTCTTCCTCTGAAAGCTGCCTCTCAGTGTTGCACTGGCTGAGGACAGTGAATTACTTTTTCACATTGAACCCAAATATCATCTGTGGGATGATACCCAGTTTGTGTAGTTAATCTCCAGTGATTAATCTCCACATCAGGCCATTCTGTCATCAAGCTCTTCCACAATTAGAATTATAGAATAGAATCATAGGACTGGAAAGGATGTCGAGAGGTCATCTAGTCAAGTCCCCTGCACTCATGGCAGGACTAAGTTGTTATAAGTGTGAAGTAGCCTAGAATTACTGTTTACCTGTAAGGGGTTAAGCTAAAGGTAACCTGAGAGGTGGACAACTGACCAATAAGAAATTCCTCAGAAAACAAAGGATTTTGAGTTTTAGTTTTTTGGGGGGTCTTTTTTTTGTTTAACTTGGCTATGGGATAAACAACACCTATTATTTTTACTGTAACTATAGCTTTTTATTAAGTAAGGTAGTCAGTAAGTTTACCTTTTTTTATTACTTGAAGGGTTCTTAGGGGTGAGTGTTGGCTGGGTGCTTTTTGATACTGTAAGATTTAGCAGAGATATTAACAGTGGGAGAAAGTTGCCTCGGGGGAGAGGTTTGAGTTTTTTTATTTTTTTGTTGATTATTGTAGATGCTGTTTTATTGATGGTTATAAGGGATTTATTTCTCTTTTTTTTAATTAAAATCTTTTTTTAAAGAATTTGACTGCTTGTTTTTTATTCTGTAAGATCCTGGTTTTGGATTGGGCACATCTCGCAGGATTAGGCGAGGCTTTTTTTTCAAGCTTTTTAGGGAGGGAATAAGTTTGGGGGTTTTGTGGAAAGAGAAAGAGGGGCTTTAAGTGGCCCATGTCCAGTAGTTTTTTGAAACATTCTTACTTGATGGTGGCAGCATACGAAGTTCAGATACAGAAGAAGTTGTGTTTTGGGGAAAAACATTTTAACCCAAGCTGGTAAAATAAGCTTGGGGACAGGTATTTTTTTTATGCGGGTCCCCACATCTGTACCCTAAAGTTCAGAGTGGGGAGACAATCCTGACATGGTGGTAGAGGTGGGATCAAGTGTCTTCGGATGTGCAACGACTGGCTGAGGCAGGTGGATTTTGACCCTGCACAGACGGAGTTTGGCGTCGGGGCCGGAGGCGGGTGACCTGTCGTCAGCAGTTCCAGCCGGACTCGTTCAGAGTGACGTGCACAGAGACGGAGTCGGGACGCTTCGAGTGGGATTCAGGTGCACACAAGTGTGTCAGAAAGTGTAAAATACCCAAATCCTGGGACTCCAATTTGCAGTTTATCCCCGAGAGGCAGTTCTACGCCCCGGGTGAGTCAGTGACACTGAGCTGCTCTAAGGGGTATCGGCCGTCACCGCCTGTGATCAAATGTGTCAGGATTGCCTCCCCACTCTGAACTTTAGGGTACAGATGTGGGGACCCGCATAAAAAAAATACCACCCCCCACAGCTTATTTTACCAGCTTGGGTTAAAATGTTTTTCCCCAGAACACAACTTCTTCTGTGTCTGGAGTTGGTATGCTGCCACCATCAAGTGAGCATGTTTCAAAAAACTATTGGACATGGGCCACTTGAAGCCCCTCTTTCTCTTTCCACAAAACCCCCAAACTTATTCCCTCTGGGAAGCTTGAGAGAAAAGCCTCGCCTAATCCTGCAAAACATGCCCGATCCAAAACCAGGATCTTACACAATGGAAAACAAGCAGTCAAATTCTTAAAAAAAAAATTTAATAAAAGAAAAAAAGAAAGGAATAAATCCCTTATAACCATCAATAAAACAGCATCTACCATAATCAACAAAAGAATCAAAAACCCAAACCTCTCCCCCGAGGCAACTTTTTCCCACTGTTAATATCTCTGCTAAATCTTACAATATTAAAAAGCACCCTGCCAACACTCACCCCTAAGTACCCTCCAAGTGATAAAAAAAAGGTAAACTTACTGTCTACCTTACCTAATAGAAAGCTATAGTTACAGTAAAAGAAATAGGTGTGGTTCATCCCATACCCCGGATGAACAGAGAAGAGACCCAAAAAGAAACTGAAACTCAAAATCCTTTGTTTTCTGAGGACTTTCTTATTGGTCACTTGTCCACCTCTCAGGTTACCTTTAACTTAACCCCTTACAGGGTTATTCTAGGCTACTTTATACTTATGACATAAGTATTATCTAGTGTAGAAAAAGGTTTTTTTAAGCATGAGTTCTGTGTGCATGAGCCCCCTACAGTTTGCATTTGTTTTTAAGCTCTCTGTAAGAAAAAGGTAACAGCTAGAAGGGACACAGATCTTTAGATCTTTAGGACTTGTGTACTGTGTTAGCTCTTCAAAATCACTGTACAAACATTAAACAAACTTAATATAAACACTTTCAGTTTTTGAATGACTAGAAGTTGACAAAACAGAGCTATTCCCTATTGTCTTCTCTGTCCCATCCATCCCCCAAATAAAAAGACTTCACTGAAAATCAGCATCTTAAAAGAACCATTAAAGATATTTCAAAAGAACAATCCAACCAAGGCTATAGTGACACCCTTGTTACATCAGGTGTGGTGTTTGTCTAAGACTCATGTAGAATGAAGAGACAGCTTCCTTTTTATTTGCATGTGTAATTCAAGCAGGCCTTGCTTATTTTTTCTCCTTAAAGTGCTCAGAGCTTAGGGGAGTAAGGATTCTGCTTATACCAGCTATGAAAAAGCAGAAGGGACCAAAATCTATTCTTGTGCAAAAATTTGTTCTCCCTGAAGTCAATAAGGCTATACAGGTATAACTGTCAGCAGGAACTGGCCTGTGTTCTCATTCCCTTCTGGAATCACATTCCATGCTTACCCAACATTTTCCACTTGGGAAAGAAGTTAGTTTGAGTTGGGGCAGAAAAATGAGGACTAACTTCAGGTTTATTTAGTTTTAAGTTTAATCAAAAGTGAGGTACTTTTATGATGGATTGAACCGCTAGAGAACCACCAAATAGAAACTGCCCTTTGCTTATTTAGCCAGTCCTTCTAGCATAGCCTGCTAAGAAGTGCATTTAAAATCCTTGAGGGTGAGAGGAGGGAGAAATGTACAACATTATATGTTGAGCTTCCTCTGGTGCTTTTGCAACCCTTCAAAAATACAAAGATGCATTGGCCTGTGGAACAAGGCTGAGCTTAAGGAAAGAACTTGGTTGCCTGTGCATCCCAGTACAGAAACATACATCAGAGTAAATAATTGGATTTCTTTGATTTTTAGTACAGTTCAATACAGTACTAAACACAGTGCATCATAAATCTGAAGCCCCTCAGTGGAAAGTACTGGAAAAGTTAAAGTACTTGTATCTGGAATGAGATTTTTGTTTTGTTTTTCCTACAAATGTGTGGGAATTCATTCCTTATACATGGAGGGGTAATAGTTCCGGCTGGAGCTGGACAGAGTGTGTGCAGTTTCTATGCAAACTTCCCACCCTACCACTCTGGCACTCCCCCCATCTCCCTCCCAGGCACTCACCAGTTATCCAGAAATGGGACCCACCACACATAGAAGATGGCGGTGACAGGCACTAGGACCCAGAAGGCAGCATCCTGGAGCTGCCTGCCAGCCTCAGCTGAGGAGAGGGACAGAGGGAGCTGTGTGTGGTGTTGGGGGTGTGGGGGAAGGCTGCTTAAACTACACCCACAGCTGGCATGGGTTCCCGTGGTAACCGGATTTTTAGTGTCCGGTCACCAGTATTAATCAAATACCTTGCAGCGAGCTCCTTGGACCCTCTGGATTTGGTCTAAGAGGAAGAACCATCTCAGGGCCTTTCTCTTAATCTCTACAGCAGTGAAGCCACACTTTTCCTGTCATGCCCCTCTCTTACCATTAATGGAATCTGTCCACCCCACCCCTATTACTGCACAGCCAGGGCTTCCTTAGCAGAGGAGCTTGGGCTGAAGGCAGAGCTGGGGGCAGAACTGGAAGTAGGGGAGGGGCTGGGGCTT
The DNA here is from genome assembly GCA_007922305.1 of Dermatemys mawii. Classification (NCBI taxonomy): domain Eukaryota; kingdom Metazoa; phylum Chordata; order Testudines; family Dermatemydidae; genus Dermatemys; species Dermatemys mawii. The sequence continues at coordinate 56,402,703 of ML677341.1, forward strand.
GACGCAGAGCTGGCCAGGGAGTGGAGAAGGAATGAGGACAAAGTTGGACTGGAGCGGAGTGGAGGTGCAGCTAGGGTCAGAGCTGGTCTGGAGGCAAAATAGGGCTGGATGTTGCTTCCGCACCACCCCTCAAGGAGGCTGGCCCAGGCCCCACCACATGCCCCCCTGAAGGTTCCACTACACTCCCATAGGGGGTGCACTCCACAATTTGGGTACCACTGGAGATTGGATGGGAATATTTAGTGATCAGTGGTATCAAATACCACAGAGAGCATAGGTGTCTTTCTCTTGTGTATGGACAGCAGGAGAACAACAAGTGTTGTCTCAATAATATGCTCTGGCCTGAAGTTTGACTGAGAAGGATCCTCAATACAGACATTTGAGAAATGTTAGTGGGCATGACCTATGATATGTTTGTTTTGCAAATGACTAAAAAACAATGTCATAAATCCAATGCCTTTCACAAGAACTAATTTAATTTGAAAAACCTGTAAAAACAAGTTGCCCCCAAACATTAGCACAGAATTCCCATACCAGTCAGCTGAACTGGCAACCCACTGCACATGCTCCCACTATCAGGTTGTTACATCTGACGCATTTTACAGATTCTGAAATCTTCCTGCGAAGCAGCATTGTGTCACAATTCTAGTCCTACACTACTGCAGTTCCAGACTCCCTACACTGTGATAGATTTACTTGAAATTCATACATTTCCTTATTGGTAATAAGATTCCTTATTGGCAGAAGCTGCAAGGGGTGGCAATTGCTTTGCCAGTTCTTTTTTTGTCTTGGATTGGTGCTGGGGCCTTTTTTTTTTTTGGATGATTTCATTTTCAGTTTGTGGTCCTTCAAGTTAATACGATGGCAGGGAATAAATGACCATTTTCCAGCTTTGTATTAAACTGTATCCTCAGTTATGTGAGGACTCCTTCTCTATCCCATTTTGATCTGCTGTTACATTTTCTACTCTGTTTGCTGGTTCTTAAAAGATCAAAAGTCTTTTTTTTATGTTTAGAAAAGCACATTAATTACCCAGACAGGTTTGGTTTGCTGAAGGTTGTGTGTATTATCCATTTAGTTGAAGGTTTATCATGCTGTCATAAAAATTCATCAAAGAGATCACAGTTTGCTGACAACGCTGGTCAACTGATGTGACCCACAAGGACCACCTGTGGCCGACCTGATGAAATAGCCTGTAGCTCTTTCTCCAGCATTTCTGGCGTGCATTTTGTGCTACTGCACCTCAGGCACGTGTTATGCATCTTCCATCAGGCCTTTAAGAGACAAGCAGAGTGATTCAGAGAGTGCTGATAAACATAGAAGATATGACTCACAGCTGCCCATGTCACCTCTTCTTCTGAGGTTACCATGGCTGTAAACAAGGGAGAATAGGAATGGCAAGACAATCAATTTACAGAACACTGAAAAGGTCAAGATATAATAGTATGCTGTATTGCACAGAATATACGAGGTACTAAAATTCTGATGCTTCATTCTTATGACAATAATTGCAGTGCAAGGTTAGAGCGGCACAAAATTCAAGTGTTGTGACAATTATACAAAGCAAATCCATACCTATTTCAATTACTTGCTTACTGCACCACTTTTGTCTGGTCCTCTTTGAACCACTAATATTTAGGTATTGTGTCTGAGCACAAGCAACTTATTTGACCAGCAGTTCAGGCTGGAAATCTTAATGCTTGTTTTGTTTCCCCAAGACTGATGTTATTCTGGTTCTGAAATGTAAGGTAACCTCAATCAACCCATCAGCTCCTACAATGGAAAAAGTATTATCTCTTTTTCCTCCTCTCCAACCTCTTTTCCTTCCCTCTATTCTGCTTTCCAATTTTCACTTCCATTCCTTCAGATATTATTCCTCATTGTGGGGGAAAGAAGTTCTGTTGGCTTGATTTTGACTAGCTGTTCTTTTTTAACTGGGGCCAATCCCTCTTCTATGTCCAAATCATCAGCATGACTGCAACTTGGCCTCCATCATTTGAGTCTTTGGGACAGAATATTCCACTTTTTAAGTTCATGGCTCCAGTCAACTTTGAACTGGTGGGTTATGCGAGATAGTGCAGCATGGACAGTTTCTTGAGTTCCAGGATCCTCCACATTTCTTCTTCATCCTCTCACCCATCTCAAGAGATATTGGAAACAAATCAAACCATCCTGAAGGAAGTCTCACACATCTGAATTCCAGGGGTAATAGAATCTGCTCTTCAAGACAAAAGGTGCCCAGAACTCTACTCCACAATATCATAATTTAAAAAAAAAAAAAAAAAAAAAGATCAGGAGGAATTCAGGCCATCTTAGCCCACAAAAGCTTATGGGGTTGGTAAAGGAGATTAAATTCATGCCTGAGACTCTAGCTTCCATTATCACTGCATCTCTCCAGGAGACTTTCTGAGTTCAGTGGACCTCATGGAAGCTCATTTGTACCTTCCAAGCAAACCTAAGTCATCATCAGTTTCTCCCATTTTCCTACAAAAACTCTGCTATAACAAAGTTACTAAGAGTGTTGTTCAAGCTTGTTTCTAATGTTAACCTCCCAGCGTCACCAAATGGCACTTCAGAGTACTTTTGCTTTGTAGTAATGAAAAAGTAACTTTAATGATGGCTTGCGGTTATTGTAGTTGTACTATAACAGTTTATAGGGTTATTTTAATCTAAACTACATTGGGTTTTGCTTCTCAGTTTTCTGTTTGTTTAAAAGTTTTTGTAAATGAAGCATAAGTGACCTAGAGAGCATTTTCTGTGAATCTGAGGTTGAAAATGCAAGCCAGGGTCTGAATGAGCTTTCCCTTGCCATCTATTGATGAACTGAGAGAAAAGATCTCAGGAGCAGACTGTATTTGCATAGACACAACTACTTTGCCTATGTAATCAGCAGACAGACCTGTTTTGCCCAAGTGATCAAGTCTGGCTGTCTGGGTTAAAATTCACTGTAGTCTTAAATGTGGGGATAATTAAATTATTATTTCTTATTGTATAAATAGAGGCCAGCAGAACTGTACTTAAATACCCTAACTGAGAGGGTCATCCTAAACTGAACTTTGCTCACTAAGCAGGAGGTAGTGATGTCAATGGCATGTAGCTATTAGCCATTATAGGGGTAGGTGTTTGTATAAGGAGTCTCTTTAATTAGTTCTAAGTATTGTTTGATTTTTTTAGTGTTTAAAAACAGAACTGATAAGAGTCATGTTATTTCTTGTTTCTACTCAGTGATCACAAGAGTTGAAAACACTGATTGACAATTTTAGGAGACTGAGCTTTAGGTTTAGCTGGGGATAGTGGTGTGTTGGAAGACAGTGTGGAGGGTAAAGCAGTAATGAGGTTCTCCACTATGCAGTGAAATCAGTAGGAGTTAAAAACTGGAGTTTTAACTGACGTTAAAAACTGGCCTAAGTGGTGGAACCTCAGAGCACCTAGAGGCAGAGGCAACAGTAATCGGTGGTAGCAGCAGCAGTGGTAGGAGTGATGCTCAAATTCCCCTTCTCCCCCAGGAGTGGCAGGTGAACCCATGGGAATGCAGTCCTGAATTCTGGAACTTTGCTGATCTTGGACAACCAACCAGCTGTGAGTGTGGTGCGGCAGAGGGAAGGGGGAATGGTAAGTTAAAAGGACATTTGTCCATCAGACTTTCACGCTGCAGGGTGGGAAACTGAGGCAAGGAACTACTGCCCAAGGTACTGTGGAGTGGATGTTTAATTATGGTTTGCATACTTTTGAATTGTTGTTGTGGTGTTTTCCCAAATTAATGTTGAATTGCTTCTGCTCTTAATAAAAGTTTTCTTTTGTTTATATGTAGTCTCAGTGCTTGTGAGTGGGGAAGTATTGCCAAGTAGTGTTTAGTTTCCCTAGATTTGTGGGTAGGGGCTCATGCTGGTTCTGGTTTGTAATGTCAGAAGGAACCTCTAGATATAGAACCTGGCCCTTGGTGCTGCCAGCACCACTTGGCAGAAAGATTACAAAAATAATAGCTCAAAATCAAAGAGGACTTTTCAGCAGGCAATTTGGATCCCCAGCTGGGTATCCCTTCACTTGAAGATAGCATATAAAACACCCAGGGAATAGGGCTGAAAGAAACTGCAATAACTGAGAAATGGAAGAGTCTAGAAAGACTAAGGCTATAAAAAGAACTGAGCAAACTGGTAAAAAGCTGTGAATTTGGGTTAAGGGAGCTGAGAGCTGGGCCTTTCCTCAGAGTCAGACTGGAATTACCAATATTATATGCGCAGTTGGCACTCATCATGGAAGGTTGCCTGACACTTCCTCTTATAAATCCCTGTTGTTTCAGTAGTTTACAACTTTGCCAAACTTCAGATATTTAGGCAAGGGGAACACACATTGTTTTGCCCATGTTAAAAAAATGTGGTGACCTTTTCTTTGAACAGATTCACCTTCCACATGCATTGGAGCGGGGACTTGAAATTTGGCACAGTGGTGGCCTTTGTGTCAGGAATGTGCCTTTTTACTGTCCTTGTGAAAATTCCCCCAAATATGGCCCACTTATAAGCTTTTGAAAAACCACAGTTTGCACATGCTCAGTAGAGATGTCTCTGATTATTAGCAGCTCGAGCCACTTACAGTTCCTAATCCTGATCAGACTGCACAGAATAACTGAACATGCTTTCACAATCCAGGTCTACAGGGGCAAAACTAGAGTTTCCCTGGAACGGCTGCTCCTTGCTGGGGCGGGGCTGGGTAACCAGAACTGAGACTCCAGAGAATCTATTGGTCCTGTACTCTCAGTAACCCCCCCGCTGGCACCCAGATAGCATGGAGAACGAAACTGTGATTCAAATACTGAGGGGATAAAAGCTGGACTGAGGGGAGAGAAAGGAGTAGATTGGGGTCTTTTGTGAAACTGTGACTGGGATGAGAGAAACTGGGAGCACTCTCCTCCAAGGTGTAGAATGGAAACTTGGTTTCCATTCTCTCACCATTTCTCTGTTGTCAGCAAATGTTTGTGAAACCCACTGGCAAAGTGTGTGCCTCATCTTCCTATAGTGCTGGCCCATGCCGAAGATGATAACATATTAGTGCTATCAGTTGTTCCATTAGATCAAGCAGATCTAAATGTCTCCCAACACCATCTGATGAACCATGTAGATGTCAATATGGTGTCATGGTATGGATATGGTTTTTCAGTTTGCATTTTCAAAAATCACACACACACACTAAAAACATTATTAAAGTTGCAAAGTCAAGCACTCAAAAGTTAGGAAATGCCAGAAATGCAATCTTACTTGTGCCCCCTTGTGCATATGCATTGTGATACAGTCTTTAATTACATGATCACACTCTAATCACACTTCAATCTGTAGAATTCCTTGCCTGAGGAGGTTGTGAAGGCTAGGACTACAACAGGACTTAACCTCCATGAATTTATCTAGTTCTCTTTTAAGTCTTTTAATGGCTATTAGCCAGGAAGGGTAAGGAATGGTGTCCCTAGCTTCTGTTTGTCAGAGGATGGTGATAGATGGCAGGAAAGAGATCACTTGATCATTACCTGTTAGGTTCACTCACTCCGGGGCATCTGGCATTGACCACTGTCAGTAGACAGGATACTGGGCTGGATGGATCTTTGGTCTGACCCTGTACAGCCTTTCTTATCTTCTGTTTTTTCCTCAGGGACCACCCTTATTCAGTGCACAGGATGAAGGGTGCTCCTTTAGAGAGCAGTTATTCAGTATTTTGTTTTCTACTCGTGTAGCCCCATGCCTCATTTACTTTGAATTATTCAAGCCCTGCTCTGAATTAATTTTGAAGCCACCTACATTTTTAATGTTTGACTTTGCAACCTCTATCACGTTCTTTTAACATAGGTTTGTGTGCGTGTGTGTAATTATATGTAAATCAAGAATGCACATATTTGCTTCAGGTGAAGGTTTTCATCGTATGGATAGGCTTTAAGAAGAGACTGTGTGTCTCCTGGGATATTGTGGGGATGTTCTGCAGAAGGATGAGTCCAGTAACAAATAAAGAAAGCACTCTCTCTCCCCTGGGGAATGTGTCGCTAAACTGAAACTATTGGCTTTAGTCTCCCAGTTTGCTTTCCAGCAAACCCCAGAGTTCCCCACTGACACTAAAGGGAACAAAGCTTTGTAATCTAAAAGAGCCAATGAAACCCATACAAGGTGCCTCAAAAACCTAGAGGGTGGGCAGTTGACCTCCACCACCATGGCTTTGTATAAACTAACAAAGTCTGAAAGTGAAAACAGAAAATGGATTAAAAGAAACAGCTTGGTTAAGCAGCTCTACTGCAAATACCCAGCAGGAATGTGGGTGCTTCAGAGATGGGCAGCATCAGGTCACTCTCTTTGCCCTGGATAAGGCTCTCTGCTCTAGTGTTTTCCTTGCAGTCTGCACAGGCCATATTCAGGCTGGCAGCTGTCATGAGTGTCATGCACCCTGCGGTGTTGCAGTGCTGTGAAGCTCTTGCCCATAGCCCAGTGAGAAGCTGACGTCCTCAGGAGCTGCAGCTGGAGACGTAGCTCTGGCTTGCACCCACCAGAGGCTGCTGTTGGTAGCCTGGGCAGATGGCTTTGGAGCACGGGTCCCAGGGGCCGCCATCAGAGACTGCTTTTTCCACGCTTGCAGCTTCCTCCGGGGCCTCAGTACCCTGCTGGGAGGATGGAAGCATCCACCGGGCCAAACCAGGAGCTGAGAGCACCAGCATCAAACTGCAGGAAACAAAGTCAGAGGATGGGTCCCAGCCAGAGCGGGGGCAGAAGAGTGCGAGTCCCCTGCTGGAAACAGCATACTGCCACTGAGCTGCTCTCTTCTTCCAGCTGCTGCTGGATTCCTGCCTGGGGCAGTACCTACTTGGAGAAGAACGGTGCTCTGGGAATAGGGCGTGAGGACAGGTGGGGGAGCAGCAGAACACTGACCAGAGTTGAGATCTGAGTGAGGGGGAGGGCTCAGGATTCTCTCTCCCATCATTCCAGAGACAGGTGCAGAAGGCCCCCTCAGTTAGAGTGACCAGATGTCCTGATTTTATAGGGACAGTCCCAATTTTGGGGTGATTTTCTTATATAGGGTCCTATTATCACCCACCCTCTGTCCTGATTTTTCACACTTGCTGTCTGGTCACCCTACCCTCAGTTTCTACGTGTGCCCTTGGGGTCTGTGTCAGGCTGATTTTGCACGCACAGGGTGGGTGGGGATGGAGAACTACTTAAAGACAAAGACAGGAGTTATGTTGTTGTAATAAATCTCATGGGTTATGAGATTATCAACTGATTTTTATTTATTTGTCTGTCCCATGACTTTTGATCTTGTGACATTTGCAATACTGGCTGTTCAGAGTCTTGGGTTCCTTCTGTCAATGGCAGAGACTGGTGCTTGCAGAGGATAAGATACAAACTTGGGCTCTCCCCTCAGTTGCCTCTTTGTCTTTTCCAAATTTCAGAACTGCCTTTCCTCAGCCTTTTTATCCTCTTCCCCTTGTGGAAAAATCCCTGGTTTTTAATTCATGCAGAGAGTTTCTCATGACCTTCCCCAAAACCCACTGGCTATTTTCTGAAGATGTGGGTGCTAGCTGTTGTGATATTTGGATTAAAACCAGTGCTCCAAAAAGAGGGCTTCGGCAATTGTTTTCATATTGGAGTCTCTCTTAGAAGCAGATTTGTATTTACATGAACTGTCCTGTTTGTGCACTGAAGGGAGACGTGCAAGGCTTACACACAAATGGTAAACCTCATGGAGGTGCAGGTGAATGTGCCATCTAGGGGAGTTCAATACCTGCAAAAGGCTTTGTTTTATTTAAAGGTAAAATAATCTGATGTGGAACTTTGCAGCCTTAATTAATTATTATCACTTACAGTCCTTTTCAGTTATTAGATTATGGTGCAGCTTTTGTTTTGGACATTTACATTTATTAGCAAATGTGTGTTACTAGTGATAAAAGGTTACAGTGTTTTCCTAGTTAAGTATGGCAGTTTCTTCTATACCATAAAATATACAAGATGTACAACATGGCTAAATTAATATTTATGGTAGAAACTTAAGACTTTGGACTTTCCTAACTTTGTAAACCTTAACATTACATTAACACTGTCTGTTTGCTTTTAATGTGCAGTATATTGCTGGGAGCAGAAACAGAACACAACTTTTTGCCATTAGGTAATTCATGAGTCTTAAAAAGTAAATTTTATCTAAGATGAGGAATTACCACACACAGGGTGCTAATGCACATGACAAGTGATATTGAGCAATTCTTTATGACTGGTGGGAGACTCCTCTAGGAGTTGTGGACAAGGTCATGTGTCCTTTGGTGATGTAATTTCTAAGGAAGTGAATGTACCTAGTCCCCAGGGACTGATTTATTATTTTGTCATTGTATGCTTTTCTTTGTTTTGCCACTCCACTTACATGAATGCACATTAGCTAAGATAATTAATCTCATTTAAATACACAAGCCAAGATACTGCAATTTTAAATTAATGTGTTGCCCTTAATTAGTCTAAATATCTTTGAAATAAATTTACATTTAAAGCACTCCGTCCTTTGCATCAAATATATGCATTTATATCCCACAGGAAGAGAGTACAATGTAATTTGATATAGTATTTTCCTATGCACAATTTTGCAAATCTGAGTTACAGCTATCTCAAGAGTACTTGCAAAAAACTTCCCTTCCTTTTCTTCTTCCGCCTGGTAACTTTCCTTTATTAAGGATGAAAAGCCTTGACAAGCAGAATATGTTAGATATTACAACCACCTTTCTTATTGCTAAGGTGCCTCTCCCCTTAGGATTTAAGCATCTCTTTATTATTCCCCAGTATGGTTAGAAATAGCATGTTAGTTGGTTACCTATAATAAATGGCAAAAATATTGAATTAATGTAATGAAATAACTTCTAAATAAGATTGGAAGCAACTTTCCAACAAATAGTTAAAACCACTGCAGAGGCTCCTCGCTGGTAAATCAATTGGTTTAGAAAACATTTGACAGACATTGTCTTTGACCTGGAGGGTTGCTTCCCAGTTCACTATTGATGAAAACACTTCTCTTCAAGTGGTTACTATTTGTATTGCCTAGCAGTCTCAGACAGACTCACTCCCACAGCCGTATAACCTGTAAGGTGCAATGATCAGAAACAAGAAAATATGCCTTCCAGGGGAGAAGTGTAACCACACAACTTTTTTGGAAGCTGGGAGAGGCTATTGCAAACAGATGAGATCTAGAACTTGACAGAAAGGAGTTAGTGTGGTGTGTGTCTCGCCACCTGTTCAAAACAAAACTCTGCAGGAACATATTGTCAACAAAGTAGTCTAAGATAATTTACTAATCCTGCATCTGGCTGCTTATAAAAGAAGAAATAACCTGCTCCTACAGTCTAAGCTTCCCAGCTGCTTGGATGACCATTATCTTTTCCTCTTTTCTCAGAGGTGCATCACCTGAAGTCTTGTAGTGTGCTTTATTATTAAGGATATTAGTACTGTTGGCCTCCCTTCTGTCTTGCACCTTAGAGAGAGGCAGGCCCTTTTACTTTCTGTTGCACTTTGCAAACTACAAGCAAAAATCCATATTATTCTGTTTAGATAGCATAATGAATATATTGCAATTTATGGTGATAATTGGGCAACTGGGGAAACTGAATATCAGCACCTGTCTTATGTTACATCCTTGCCAATGGTTTTTTTGTGTTTGTTGCTTGCTAGCATTAAGGTCATGCAGTATTGCTAGCTGTTCTTTCTCCCATATCTTACTATTTTCCTAAATGGAAATTGTTGATTCAAGTGCCTGTAATTGTTCAGGAGAGGCAAACACCTCACTGTAATGACAGTAGATTTTATTTTGGTCTCTTGAATCCAAGTATCACCCTCTTTGCTCATTCCCCCACGTGACACCCAGTTTTGACACCGCAGTGCTGGTTTGCCCTCACAGTTGTGATAAATCCCAGGTCTGCCTAGCAGGTGGTGGTTAAGATTTGGGGGCCTTTCTCACCTGTGGAAAATCTTTTTCTATGCCACCACTGACTAAGTACTCCTCCTCCTCCTCTTATGTGGAGGGAGATGAGAAGTAACCCACACCTTTGCCACACCCCCAGTGTAGGAAATGGGGAGCCCTAGCATGTTGACTTAATCGCTCTTTCTCTCCAGGAGTTGGCTCTCTGCTTGGAAGTCTTTATCTTTCCTCTTCCCATCCACCTAGGCTTCCTTTCTCCCACTCTGTGGTTTGTCTTCCTCTCAGTGCTGGGAGATGGAGAACGTGGACACCTGAGGATCTTCTCGCCCTTTCCCTTACCAGGATGGGAGCAGGTATGATGCTGTCACCAACAACAGAGCACATTTGGGCCATACTGTGTGGCCAAACATTCCCAAGAGCTGAAATAATTCAGCAGCCCCTCCCCACACTACATAAGAACGGCCATACAAAGTCAGACCACAGGTCCACCCCTTCCAGGGTCCTGTCTTCTGACAGAAGCCAATGTTAGCTGCCCCAGAGGGAATGAACAGAACAGGTAATCATCAAATGATCCATCCTCTCGCCCATTCCCAGCTTCTGGCAAGCAGAGGCAAGGGACACTATCCCCACCCATCCTGGCTAACAGCCATTGATGGACTTATCCTTTATGAATTTATCTAGTTCTTTTTTGAACCCTGTTGTAGTTTTGGCCTTCACAACATCCTCTGGCAAAGAGTTCCACAAGTTAACTGTGCATTGTGTGAAGAAATACTTTCTTTTGTTTGTTTTAAATCTGCTGCCTATTAATTTCATTTGGTGACCCCTAGTTCGTGTATTATGAGACACAGCAGTACTGGCTTTCTTCTGCAACATATTTACAAGGTCTACATGGTGCTACTTACTGTGGGTGAAAGCTGACCCTCATATGGGCTAGACTTGAACAATCGTGGAGTTGCCCCAGGGAAGTGGGGAGGCTAAATTTATTTGAGTGGGTAGTGTGAAACAGTCCAATGTGGCAGTCTCCAAGGGGGTGGAGGACATTTGTAGGTCAGAGGGGGTGAGGGTGTTAGCCTATTGAGTTGCTTAACCAACTATGTATATTCACTGGTCACAAACTTTATGTGCATCTGTGGGTTGCATTTGTTGCTATTATTTGCTCTGTAGTCTGGCTTCAGATTGGGGCCAGGATTCCGTCCTCTAAACCCTTGTGCATATCTTGCAGGTAAGGCTCATCTGCTCACGCTTGGCTTTGCTCATGTCATTTTGATATAGGTGTAATTAAAAACAGAGACGCTGGTTACCTTTCAGGTATACTACTTTTTTTAGCCCCCAAAATTGCAGGAGCAAGGACTGTTTTCTGGGGTATCTTGCATGCCTTTCCGTTCCCTTTTTGTCCATCTTTTCTGTTTAGATTGCAACTATCTGGTACTATGTGTGTGTACAGTGCTTAGTGCAAATGAGCCCTGGTCTTTGCTGGGGCCTTTGGGTACTACTGGAATTACAAATCATTCATAATGCATAGGGCTTTTCCTAGAAATCAAAAATAATACTTATGCCTTGTGTGTATCTCTGGACATCTGTATTTCAGCATGTTCATTGCAAAGTCCCTACAGGAAACTTCTAGTTAAAACAGACACACACACACACACACCATCAGCTGGAAATGATTTTAGAAAAGCTGAGATTTTTCTCCAGCACTATCGCTTTAAATTCCAGCTGTGCGGCTAGGAAACAGCACCACTCACAGCAAAGCGCTGGGCTGGGGCTGCTGGTGTGAGACTGTCCTTTTGCTTCCAGGCTCTGGCAGCCAGGCGAAGATCTGATCACCCTGCTGAGTCCTCTGGGGGAGGGAGAGAGGAAAGGAAGAGGGAAAGAAAGAGACAGTGAGACATACACAGAGGAAGAGGCATAGAGCTCCTGCTCGGTGCTCATCTGCTCACTGGATCAGTTTCCTCCTTGGTGGTGGAGAGGATGAGGGTGGCTTTTTTCCCCCCTCCTCAAGATGATTTCCATAGTAACCTGATCAAGTGGTGCAATTTAGCAAACTGAGGATTTTCACTGCCTCCCCAGAATGACATCTGACAGGTAAGACTACAATATCCAGTGCATAGATATTTAAATCACTTAGATGCTTCAAAAGTTCTTTAAAAAAATATAAGCTACCCAGATATAATTTTGCTTATATTAAATAATGATGCAATTTCAGGTGGCTGAAATACCTCCTCCCCCGCCAACACATATTCTCCCTCTTTTTATTGTCTAACAATTGTGCCCCCTCCCAACCAGTCCTCCCCCTACAATATTGTCCTGAGAGGGTCAAGTGGTACGTTTCCAGAGAGGAGTATGGACAGGCACTAATGCAGAGGGCCAAGCATTTGGTTCTGGGGTAGAGGAGTAGGTTGGGGACTGTCTACTTTGGAAATGCCGAGTGTTTGCTCCAGCGGCTTGTGCGTGGATGGTTGTTTTAATGCAGCAGCAACATCACCTATATGGCCAGAACCCAGGCAGGCTTTGGGGGCGTTGGAGCAGTGAGTGGGATGTGTTGCCCGGGGTTTCCATCACATGAAAGGAGGATGCTTGCTTACCTTCTTTGTTTCGTTCTACATTGGTTTTTATTCCCTTCCCTTTGTTTTTCCCCTTTTTGGTTTGTTCCTCATTCCCTTCCTTGTTTCCCTGGTTCTCTCTTCCCCTTCCTTCTTTCTTTTGTTGTTTGAGGGGGAGATTAAAACACACCCATGGACTTTACCTTAAAATCTGCAACATGTAAGAATGCAGCTACACAACCAAGCATTTTCAAGTCTAGCCAACACCTAACTGTATGTCTATATCTATCTATATATCTATATTAGTACTTTATTGCTCTTTCTCAGATTCTGCCATAACACATTGTACCGAAACTGTGCTTCCTCATTAGAAAATTGTATATTTCAGCCTAGTTGTGTGTTCGCTGCTGGAGAGAGGAGACATGTATTGTATGAGGCATTAGACATTGATCTAGGAGCTGGTACCTTCATTTCCCCAAAGCAATCGTTGAAAAGAAGTTAATATTTTGATTTGTTTCTTTGGCCATATTAATATTTAGCTGTAGAGGCTGGCAGATGAGGGGAGTGTGGGCAAAAGAAGATGAAGGTGGGAGGAAGGAGCTCTAGAGAGGGGTAGTTTGTGTGTGTGTGTGTGTGTGTGTGTGCGTGGGAGGGGGGAAAGAAGCACCAGTGCCTGGCAGTTGGTGTGTGTGTGTCTGAGGGGAGAGGGAGAAAGTAGAGAAAAGCAGCCTGTTGTTAATTGCCTAGGTTACAGTTCCTGACTCTTTGGATTCTTCGGTGTCCTAGTGCCCTCCACATTAGCTCACTGCATGTACAGCAGGTCCAAGGGAAAGTCTCATGTGGTGCTCTCTGGGGAAATGATCTGGAGAGATACTGAGCACCCACAACTTCCTTGGGATCTGACAATGATTAGTATCTATCAGCATTATGTAAAGAAACATTAGGCTGCAATACTTCTGTCTGAATTCCCTTGTTGAGTTTAGTGTGAGGGTGCTTGGTGCTGTGGGTAGCCTGTGAGATGGAGGTCAGACTTGATGATCCTGTGGTCCGTTCTGGCCTTAATCCCTATGAATTAGGGAGATTTCTTGGCCAGGATAACCTAGAATCTTTCTGTATAAAACAATGTTCCTTGGCCACTCAAAAGGGCCTGACCAGTAGGCTGCAAATCTACTTGGACAACTGACTGTAACATGGCTTAGTGTGGTTCCACATTTCTCATCTCACTGACTTTTAAACGAAATTTGCTCAGTTTACATGTCTAGAGATATTAGTTCAAGCTGCCAGCCCTGAGAATTCAGTCTGGGATCTAAGAATCAAGCTGTGTCCTTTCCATTTCATGCGTCCTAATCAGCAAGAAATGTTCTGCAGAAGTTCTTCCTTTACTTGTACCTGTACTCCCTCATTGTCTTCAACTATTGACCTAGGTTACACCTAAGCAACCCCACTTTCTCCACTTTGGGGAGCACAGGTGTAGAACTTATAGAACACTGGAAGGTACTCTGATACTACAGTGATGTGTGATATAAAAGTCTATATGAAATAGAATAAATGAGGGCAGAATTTGACCACACAAAATGAATCCAGTTAATAATTTCTTCCATTGTACTGCTTAGATTACTATGATTACTGGTGCTGACAGGCTGCAAATTGTGCACCCAACTATTTTATGCTAACTCTTACTAAAATTATTACTGATATTCTGCCCTTTGTTTTCTCCTTAAACTTGTTTGTTTCACTTATATATCATAATTAGCCTCATTCAGATAATGCAAAGATTCAGTGACACACAGGTCTGAAGACTATATAACTTTACACTAAAGTCAAGTCAGTTAGTCAGTTGTAGGCATTATGGTAGAGGTGGGACTTTGAGGGACCACTGATAAAGTTTGCAGATGACACAAAGATTTAGGGAGTGGTAAATAATGAAGAGGACCAGTCATTGATATAGAGTGATCTGGTTTGCTTGGTAAGGTGGGTGCAAGCAATATGCATTTTAATATGGCTAAATGCAAATGTATACATCTAGAAACAAAGAATGCAGGCTATATTTACAACATGGGGGATTCTATCCTAGGAAGCAGTGACTCTGAAAAAAGATTTGGGAATCAAAGTGGATAATTGGCTGAATATGAGCTTCTAGTGTGACACCATGGCCAAAAAGAAAGTGAGTATGATCCTCGGGTAGGATTAGAGAGGTGGTTTTACCACTTCTGGAGTATTGTGTCCAGTTCTGGTGTCTACAGTTCACGGTGTTCATAAATTGAAGAGGGTTGAGAGAAGAGCCACAAGAATGATTAAAGGATTAGAAAATGTGCCTCATAGTGACAGACTCAGTCTATTTAGCTGAACTAAGAGAAGGTTAAGGGGTGATTTCATCACAGTCTATAAGTAGCTATGTGGGGAGCAAATGTTTAATAATGGGCTTTTCAATCTAGCAGACAAAGGCATGTTAAGATTCATCAGCTGGAAGCTGAAGCTAGACAAATTCAGTCAGTCAATAAGATGTCCATTTTTAACAGTGAGGGTAATTAATCATTGGGTTATGGTGAATTCGCAAATGGTTCACATGCCATTGTAGGCAATCTCATCATACCATCCCCTCCATAAATTTATCAAGCTCTGTCTTGAAGCCAGTTATGGTTTTCCCTCCACTGCTCCCATTGGGAGAATGTTCCAGAACTTCATTCCTCTGGTAGTTAGAAACCTTTGTCTAATTTCAAGCCTAAACTTGTTTATGGACAGTTTATATCCATTTGTTCTTGTACCAACATTGGCCATTAACTTAAATAACTCCACTCCCTCCTAGGTATTTATTCCTCTGATATATTTATAGAGAGTAATCATATCTCCTGTCAGCCTTTGTTTGATTAGGCTAAAGAAGCCAAGCTCTTTGAGTCTCCTCTTGTAAATTAGGATTTCCATTCCTCTGGTCATCCTAGAATTCTTTCTCTGCACTTATTCTAATTTGAATTCATCTTTCTTGAACATGGGAAACCAGAATTGCACATCCTGTTCCAGATGAGGGCTCACTGTACCTTGTATAATGTTACTAACACTTCCTTGTCATTCTTGGAAATACCTCACCTCATGCTTCCTAGAACTGCATTACCCTTTTTTTGCAGTTGCATTCTGAGATTGACCAGTACATTCAAGTCTTTCTCTTCCTCTGTCACTTCCAACTGATAGCGTTTCAGCTTATAGAAAATAGCAGATTTAAGGAGCCATTTGCTGGCATTACTATGTTCTTCTTTCCTCCTGTAGTGGGTCTTTTGGAGGAAGGAGGGTATGCTGGTCATTCTGAGTATTTCATTATTAGAGTAAATTGTGTTCAAATAAACTAATATTGCATTGCACTCTAAATGTATGAGATTTGTCTTAGTCTGAGTTATAGCAGGCATAGGTGTGCATACGGGGTGTGCGAGGTGTGCCCAGGCACACCCTAATGCAGAGGTGCACAAACTATGGCCCGTGGGCTGGATCTGGCCCATGGATTTACCACTGCCATGGTGCTGCGGCCCGCTCAGCTCTGGCAAGCGGCTGGCAGCAGGTCTCTGCGGCCCCTGGGGGAGGGGGAGCAGAGAGCTCTGCATTCTGTTCTTGCCTGTGGATATCTCCCCTGAAGCTCCCATTGGCCAGGAGTGGGGAGCCACGACCAATAGGAGCTTCCGGGGAGGGAACCACAGGCACGTGGAACCCTCTGCTCCCCCTCCCCCAGGGCCGGCAGGGCCAGCCCGGATCCGCTCCAGGTAAGCGGCGCCGGGCCGGAGCCCACACCCAGAATCCCCACTGCACCCCAGCCCCCTGCGCTGAGCCCCCTGTCACACCCTACACCCCTCCTGCACCCCAGCCCCCTGCCACATCCTGTGCCCCTCCTGTACCCCAACGCCCTGCCCTGAGCCTCCTGCCACACTCTGTGCCCCAGCCCCTTTGTATATGCCTGGTTATCACTACACCAAAAATGTGGTATTTTGTGTCTCATTTTTTAAGTTTGTATTTCTAAAGTAAAGTTTAGTTGTTAATTTAAAAAAAATTAAGTTTAGTTAAGTTTTAGTTTCTTTACTTTATTTGATGAATAAAAGTAATGTCCTTTATGATCGAGTATTCAATAAATGTTCGCATTTAAAAAAAAAATTCCCTGGGTGCATACCCTAAGGAAATGTGCTGCGCATGCCTGTGATAGCAGGAGAAAGATGCAGAACTAGAGGCATTTTACTGAAAATGATGGTATGATGGGATAGCTTAATTTTGGCAAATAATTGATCTCTATTAGCAGTAAATATGCCCAATGGCTTGTAATGAGATGTTAGATGGGCCGGGAGCTGAGTTACTGCAGAGAATTCTTTCCTGGGTGTCTGGGTGCTGAGTCTTGCCCACATGCTCAGGGTTTAGCTGATCGCCATATTTGGGGTTGGGAAGGAATTTTCCTCCAGGGCAGATTGGCAGAGGCTCTGGGGGTTTTTCACCTTCCGCTGCAGTGTGGGGCACGGGTCACTTGCTGGAGGATTCTCTGCACCTTGAAGTCTTTAAACCATGATTTGAGGACTTCAATAGCTCAGACATAGGTTAGAGCAGGGATCAGCAACCTTTCAGAAGTATTGTGCCGAGTCTTCATTTTGTCGCTATAATTTAAGATTTTGCATGCCGGTAGTACATTTTAATGTTTTTAGAAGGTCTCTTTCTATAAGTCTCTAATATATAAATAAACTATTGTATGTAAAGGAAATAAAGTTTTAAAAATGTTTAAGAAGCTTCATTTAAAATTCAGAGCTCCCCGGACTGGTGGCCAGGACTCGGGCACTGTGAGTGCCACTGAAAATCAGCTTGCGTGCCACCTTTGGCATGCATGCCATAGCTTGCTTACCCCTGGGTTAGATGTTTATTACAGGAGTGGGTGGGTGGGATTCTGTGGCCTGCGTTGTGCAGTAGGTCAGACTAGATGATTATAATGGTCCCCTCTGACCGTAAAGTTTATGAGTCTATGAAAACTCACCTCCTCTAACACCTGAAAGTTCCCTCATTGTCTCCACCAGTCATAGCATCCCCTGGAACAAAGCAATCTAGATAATGACCCCAATCCTGTGTCATGCTGAGGTTCAACTCCTGTTGACATTTGTGCAAGCTGACACTACTCACTCCTTGCAGGAATAGGCCTTGTTGGGTGCAAACACTATCATTTATTTTGTATTAAGGTACAGCCTAGAGAACCCAGTGAGGGGCCAGGCCCCATGTACGAGTACTGTACAAACAGAGGTATACATAGGGTCCATATTTCAGATTAGATGGAAAGCTCTTTGAGGCAATCTAATTTGACACACAGCCATTGAGTGTAATAAACTAAAGGAGGAAAGGCAGGGGGATAATGGATTAACAAAATAAGATCATGTAGTTATATAGATTGGCAAATACTCATCTTGATGGCTCCAGATCTCTTGATTATTTAATACAAATTGTTTTTAAAATGAAATAAAATCAGCTATCAATTATCTCACAATGTAAATATCACTGATTGACTGATTTCTTGTACTCATCACAGAAGAATTTGGGTTGTCAGATGGTATTTGAAATGCAGGTAGTCCATGGTATAGGCTGGACCTAACGAAATGAAGTCTTTTAGATTAGGAGTAAGATATAGAAAATGGTCTGATACTGGGTAGAAGCCAGTGAAGAGTGTGGCTACTGGCATGACGTTTTCTCTCTGAATTGTTCTAGGCAGGAGAGATGCTTCTGTATGTGGAACCAGTCAAAAATTCTCTTAATGTAAATGTAAAAAATACATGAGAACCAATACAGATCTTCCTGAAGAACTACTTGAGTGATAGCTGCAGGGATTTCTTGTAAGCTATCACCGCACTAGATTTTATTGAAATCCCCCTATCTAGAAAACAAAAAAGAAAACTTAGACAAGATTTTTGAAAACTCCTGAAAAACGTGCACATGGGAGAAAAAAGATTTAACTCTAGAAAGCCTATGAGTCAGTTGAGTGGGGTGACTTCCAATATTATAAAGAGCTCTGATTTGAGGGATAAAATGATTAAAATATGTATTATTTTGAAAAGAGGTGCCCATGCTGTTTTGGTGCTCTTGACATTAGCAATGGAATTATTAGCTATGTGATTTAGAAATTCTCCCTCTATCTTTTCTGAAACCATTTTGGTGAACCTCTGTCAAAGATGTATGAAGAATTATTAGTAAATCATGAGCCTTGGTTGTACAGGTTGAACCTCTCTAGTCTGGCACTCTCTGGTCCAGCAACATCCGTGGTTTGGCATGATTTTATTTTATGTTTATGCTTTATCTACTTATTTCCTTGTGCCAACACAGTAAAATTGTGCATCCGCACTAACGTTATGAAGAGAGCTAATAACCCTTGGCTAGGCGGTGTTGCAAGCGTTGGTCCGTTTATTCGCCTCGGCGAAATAAAAATAAAAAGAGACCTAGTCGCTATAATATTGATCTCCTGGGGTTTGGCAAATTCTCTCTTCAGCACCAGTCAGGTCCCAAAGGTGCCAGACAAGAGAGGTTCAGTCTGTACCTGAGAATCTGAAATCTTGAGCAAATGACTTCTTTTGGGAAGAGCGACTGCATTAACAATATCTGCTTCTCTCATATTCAAATATATTTTACAGTGACTTTAACTATTTTACAAGGGTTGAATTCCCCTCCCCCCAAATCATAATCTCATCATCTAGCTTTTTGTGGACAAGTAGAATGTCTTAAATTCACATAAACACCTTACAATTGCCAACTGATTTTATGGATGCAAGGGTGAGCGATCTTCAGTTTTATGTTAAATGAGAACCCATCTGGAAAACTGACTTCAGGAACAGTCTGATAACTTGATAATGAATACTGAGAAGCAAGCAGTGTGCAGTAGATCATTACAGTTAAAGTGTATTTACTAATAGGGTGACCAGACAGCAAGTGTGAAAAATCAAGACGGGGGGGGGGGGGTAATAGGAGCCTATATAAGAAAAAAGACCCAAAAATCAGGACTGTCCCTATAAAATCAAGACATCTAGTCACCCTAATTTACTAAAGAGGAAAATATTTGATGGTAAAACTTTAACATGACCATATAATTGTAGGAATAGAATATTTACCCAGTGACCTGATATGTAGTCCCCCCCGCGGCCCCCCCCAATTATTTGGAAGTGCAGATACTTATAGTATTAGATAT
The DNA here is from genome assembly GCA_007922305.1 of Dermatemys mawii. Taxonomy (NCBI): domain Eukaryota; kingdom Metazoa; phylum Chordata; order Testudines; family Dermatemydidae; genus Dermatemys; species Dermatemys mawii. The sequence goes on from ML677341.1 coordinate 56,422,341, forward strand.
ATACTCAGATAACACAAAGAGAGTGAAGAAATGACAGGGCGTCATCTGATGATTTTTTTTTTTCAGATCAACACAACAAAATCGAGACACTCTGATCTCTTTCTAAGGACATTGCAGACAAATGCATTATCATTCCTTTAGAAAAATCATTCCAGTCAACTGTCCTCATGCAGAAGCCTTTGCTCACACAAAGCCGATTAGTCATCCAAACAGCAAGAATAGTTTTAAAACAAGAGCCACTAGATCTTAACTTGGAAAATTCACAGGAGAATTACTTCAGTTATTTAAAAGCATGTCCGTATGCATCAGGCATCATGAGTTATGCTACAAACAATTGCATAGAGAATGCTAGACTCCAGCTAAAATAGCATCATTTTATTCAAAAGCGTTCCCTTGGGTGGCTTAGAAACAAATTAATTGGAGGACCTTGGTTCATACATTTTGGACATGCTATCTAAATAGCTTCTGAACATATGTTACAGAAATTATGGAAGGTATATTAAGAATCTATATAGGGCCAAATCCTAAAATCCTTAGTCAGTGAATGAGAGTTGGCTTGAATAAGGACTGAGTAAATGGGATGAATATTGAATTAAGAATCTTAGTATGCAGCCTATAGTATATTTTTCCAAGTGCTTGCTTATGTCCGGATGTAGACTGCTCATTGAATAAAGCCACACAGGAACGTGCAGTGTTTAAAGTAATTTTGTGCCTTTCTACTGAGCTGTGCTCTATGACTGTAGACATAAATCTTGGCCATCACTGGGAAGGATCTGGGAGGTTTCCAATATTGGGGGTTTCCTTGGTAGATGATACTAAGTAATAGTCTGAAACATGACACTGCTGGTTAAAAGATGGAGGTGATGATCCCAGTTTAGCACAAATGCATTATTTTTTTATATGTCTACGAACGATGACATTTAAATCCACATTTTCACTGGGCATGGTTTAAATGATGTCATGATCTCCTGGTCCTTTTAATATTTCACTGCAACTGCTCTTTTTCAGCAGGAGACAGAAGATTGAGTCAGTTTTGATTAAGCATTTTTAAGTTGACATTGAAAGGTGGATTATGTTAGAGACAAGACATAAATTACTTTCTTGTTTACTGTGCATTGGCCTTAGGATTTTTTTTCCCTGTGATCTCATCCACAGATGAATCAATTAAGCACTACCACCCTCTTACTATTTATTCTGAATACTTTAATTAAAGCTTAAGGTTGCATATATGTGGTTCGTATTTTCAGTCTCAGGTTTATTACATAAGAGACTTTAGTGCATATATGCTTTCGGATGTCTTTAATTATGTATATGTTGTGAACAGTTTACAAATTAAGTATAGAAAAAAGGCATTCCATAAGTCATCCTGTGAGTGACTAGTAAATAATTTGGTTACACATGTTAGGGAACACTTGAAATCCATAAAAAATATACAGTGCTGTTATTTATATCTTTAAAATGTTATCCCTATGGAATGTTCTTTCAAATGGGTAGCCCACCACATTAGATAAAGCATGTTGGCTACATGTTTGCTTGAATGCCGAATAGTGAAATAGTTAACAGCTTTGGGTTTTATATTATCAGTAGTTTTCAGAGTCAACATCCCACTGAGATCAGTGAAGAAGCCCAAATTAGTCTCTTAGAGCTATTGTTACCATTTTTCTGTATGCAGACTGAAGAAGATAGCACTGCACAGGTGTTTACATTTGAATGGTTAATTTTACAATCCGAAAATTCTATTCTATTCTAGTTGTTCTACTAAACCTCTCGCTATGAATCTTCCTAATTGATTTTTTTTAATGAAAACACTTTGTAGAAAAAATTGGAAATACCCAAATTGAAGACCTACAAATCTCTCAGATTTTGAGAAACTTCCGTGCATTTAGATTGTCATTATCCTTACTCCTACCATTCTAGATTGTTACATTCCCTATACCTTTGCACCATATAACAGAACTGTTCATATTGAACTAGATGGCACTGTGGATTACTGCATTTTGCCTCTCAAGTTAAGAACAGACTCAAGTTATGGACAGATTTTGGGAATGAGCAATACTTCGTCCTCTGTCCTTTCAGTGATCTCTCTAAGTATTTAAACCATGCTCCTCACCATGTTTTTTTCAGAATTGCACAAATCCAAAAGGTAAAATCTAAACCTATTTTAGCTTATTTACCCCATTTGTTGGTTCTACCTTTTCATGAATGGGCAGTGTTTATTATATTATTGTTGGAAAGTTGTGGCCAAAAGATGGCTTGTGTTGCATGGTGAGATGCTAAAGGATTGTGATTGTTCATAAAACTTGTGGAAGGAGTTCCATAACCAATGGCCGGTTATCCTCTTCATCTGCTAGTGTTATCCTTGTTGATATTTTCCATTGCTCTTGCTAGAAGCACAGAAATCACTCTGTATCTAGATTGTAGATACTATTGATACCAACAGGAACTCTTCTCATAGATTGGGCATACAATATGGACTAATGCAGGAACAGTTAGTACTTTATTATACTTATGTCCTGGATCCTCAATATGCATCAGACACAAAATACTCTCTCTAGGCCAAATGTAGGTCTGATGTTAGGGTGGGTACAAGTTTATTGCTTCTGAAAGGAGTTGCACAGGGTCCAAATTTACTTCCCACATGCCAAATGGAACATGGTAATTGATATTAATTCTCTAAGAAAATGTGTGTGGTTTGATGTGGTCCTGTGGTATTCACTAACAAAACAGATTGATTTTTATTGGGCTGTGAGCAAGAACAGGGTAAAATAGGGTCTGCATACTGTACCTCAGTGTTATGAGGAAAATTGATAGTTCATTGATTTTTCAGATGCTCAAATAAATGAATGAGTTGGAACTTGCTTTCAAAATCTAGTAGGCCAAAAATGTCACCTGCCACTTGTGTTTGGACGAGGGCGTGCATGTAATGTTTTCATCCCTTTGCCTGCTCTGTTCTTATGAGCAGATACTGACACTGAAATTTACAGAAGTTCTGCTTTCTGAGATTTTATTTTTTGCAAGATTACCATTCAAGGGTCTGTTGGTATAAAGCAACTGATAGTGTTCAGTGACGTATACCTGTAATTCACTCTTTGGGGGACTGAAATTGATTTTCCTTGTCTCTGACATGCGAAAATCTAGTGTGTGCCCCTTGACCCATCTCCTGAAAGTGTAGTGGACTAATTAGCTGATATTGAGGCATTGGCTTTTGGGCAGCAGAAATCTGCCTTGAAAGCACCAGAATGAGCTATGTTGTGTGCTATGATTCTAACCAGCATTTATCAATCCCTGTGAGGATTTCCATAGTCACCAGGTATGGTCATAAAAAGATGTTACTGGAGTAAGACACACAGTTATGGATCCTCCCCATCCCAACCCTCCCAAATTCTTCCCTTTCTTACTGCCTCTGTGCTACCACACATGGAGCAGGGCTTTCAGCTACACAGTGCACTCCCTACCAGCCCTACCCATCCACCTGCAGCAAAATGGTGCAGGTTCCACAGCCAGGGGAGACTCCAACCCACTGAGGACATGGGCTGGATTTCATCCCTAATGCTAACCACTCTTACTATCAATTGTGTTCTGGATTCACATTCCGTAGACCCATCTGTGACCACAGACATGATTTAACCACTGATTATATTAATCAGAACTTCTCTGTGGAAGCCACTCCTTCAGTCAGATGCACACATATCTACCTGTGAAAACCAACAAGCCAAATTTGGAGTGAGGTGCAGTCCTTTGTGGAAAGGCACAAATTCACCTAATTCTCCTGCTCAGTGAGGCTTGGTCTATACTAGGGGGAGAGATTCACCTAAGATACGTAACTTCAGCTGCGTGAATAACGTAGCTGAAGTCGGCACATCTTAGGTTGACTTACCTGCCATCCTCATGGTGGCAGCAGTCGGCAGCAGGCTCCCCCATCGACTCCAGCTTGCACCTTTTGGCAAGCTGGAGTTCTGGAGTCGACGGGAGTGCCTTTGGCGATCGATTTGTCATGTCTTGACGAGACACGATAAATCGATCGCCAATAGATCAATCACTACCCGTCAATCTGGTGGGTAGTGAAGACGTACCCTAAGTGTGTTTTTAAAAGAGCAGAATTTAGCCACAGTGTAAAGCTCCATTGCCAGTCTGTCCTGCTGAGCCCAGGTATATCAATTGGTTTAAGAACAGTGGTTGATATTATTACATAGTGCTGCAAGCCTTAGGTATTCTAGGACTAGCTAAACACAATGTTAAATCCTTGACTCTGATTTTCATTGATTCCCTCCTCCCTCCAAATTTCATTGCTTGCTTAGTGGTGTCTGAGCAACTTTTTGTGAGTTAGTGCAACCTGCCCTCTCCAACCACACCTTCTCCTCACCCCCTTCAAAAATAATGAAAAATTCCTGCTGCTGTACATAACACGATGAAGACCTATTTAGTTCAGCTAAAAGATTTATGAAAATCATATCTTAGTAGTCAGAGATGAAAAAGATGTATTATATCACTGAGCCCTTTCCATCTGAATAAATTCTGTGTTGACTTGCACCCTCTGTGTCTCCAGTGGGATTGCGTTGGATTCAATCTGGCTCAGATATTGGCCAGTAGTCTCTGGGTATGGGATGTAGTAATTGATGCTTCACTCAGTTCAATAGTTATTTCTTTGCCTTTTTGAAAAAAGTTACTTCAAAACAAATGTGGAATTTTTACAATAAGCTTTTAATTGTTAATTTTCTGATACTCTTTTAGATAATTTATACATTTTGAAATTAACTCCAAAATACTAGACTATATCCCTACAGAGATTCATGCTAAACAGCACAGTGGTTGTTGAGATTAAGTGCTCAGATGAAATTGAGTCATGTTCTGCTCTCTATTGCACTGACACAAACCTGCAGCCACTCTATTTAAATCAACAGATTTACTTTGGCTTAACATAATTATCGCTAAGATCAGTATCTGATCCAGAATATCTGATTCTCCTCTTGCTTACACCAGTTACACTACATTGATGTCAGAGGAGGCACTTTTGTTTTGTAACCGTGGTAAGTGAGACCATAATCTTCTGAAAGATTATGATCTTTCAAAATTAACCTGACAAACTCTTCAGAGAAGAAATAACACCGTTGCTTCTCACTAGTGATCAGGTTTCTCGACTTTTTAAAGTTTTCTCGAGGTTTTTAAGGTCAGGCTTGACAATGGGATGATTTAGTTGGGGGTAGTCCTGATTTAAGCAGGGGGTTGGACTAGGTGACCTCCTGAGATCCCTTCCAATCCTGATATTCTATGATTCTATGATTGTATGACTTTGGAACCAGGCAGCAAATTGTTTTTTCTGTACAGCAGTGTTCTGAAGATTGAGTGCTAAGTAGTTATTACTTTCAATCGTGAATCAGTGGGACAGAAGGTAAGAGTAGTCCAGGGGAGCGTTTGAAAGACAAGGAGGAGGAGATCATGCTAATAGAAAAGAAGTGGGTGGAAAACAACATTAAAGATCTGGGGATATTACCTTTTGATTTGAAATGTTTTTTTCATGCTTAATTTATAGATGATATAATTTTTGGGAAAGGTTCCCTTTGGCTTTTCAAACAACACGGAAACATTTCTGGCGAAACATTTCTCTTTATTTTGCTTGTTTACAGAAAGGCGGAAATCGAATGGTATTATTTAGGCTTCAGTCATTTGATTGGATTTATAGAAGTAGCTGACTGCCTTTTATTTGGAGCCTATACAATTTCATTTGGAAAGCAACACATGCTGCATTCATTGAGAGGATTAGCTGAATTCCAAGAATTAGGAGGATGACCTTGCAGTGTATAATATGTTTGGCTACATGAAAGGCTTTCATTATTTTCCCCCCTGCTTTTTATGTTTCTGGAGTTTGTTTGTTTGTTCAGACCCTCCTTGTTTATGTTCTTCTCAGTGAACTTTCGTATAAACAAAGGACAGAAGTCTGTCCTTACATAGAAGCACGGGACTCCTGTTGACTTCAGTGAGAACCACATGCCATCTCGGAGTATGAGTGGGCCTATGCCTTGTGTAGGATGCATTTGTTGGATTGAGTCTTTGTCTATTTGAAGATTATTTTACATTTTAACTTCAAGGCCAACAAGTTGCCCTCTTCATAAATGACTCACTGTCACCTTTCCAAGATAGATTAACTGAGTTCAGTGCAATTTGCTATGTTGTGTTCTTCGACCTTAAAAACTGAGATTCTATCATCTCAGTCTGAATATTAAGGCTGATATTTCCCAAGCTGCTTAAGGGCTTTGGACATTCAATTCCCACTAAGTGTCCAAATCCCTTAGGTGCCTACAAAAATCTCACCCTAAGATCTCTCTTGAAAAAGCAGAAGTTTGCCCAACATCTTTAGCCAGATTTTCTCCTTTCCTTAACACTTGCCACTAATGGACATGCATACTATGAATAGATATCTGCCAGGCTGCTACCCTTGCATACAAGAGAGGTCAGCATTGTAATAGTGGTTTTCCCCTTCCAACTTCCACTTGTATGTGTATAAAGAGCTTTTGGATGAAAAACTCTATGTAAATTACAAGCTGTTCATGTTTTGTACTGATACTATGCAGGGAATTTTTAACATTGTTGCATAAAATGCAATTGTATTAAAATACCTTCCTATTCTCTATGTAAATCTCTAAGTTCAGTATAGCTTTATGTTCTTCGCAAAGTCTCTGTTGAACTTTAGTTAGGCTGAGATTTAAAAATATAAGTAGATGACCTGAGTGAAAACCATTCCCCATAATAGTGAAGCATCTTCATTGTATAATACAGAAATATACTGGATCAGTTAGCTTCTTCAGTGATGGAATTAAAATAGAGGCATTCTAAGAATAAACCAGTGTGAATGACTGATGAGTTTCTGAGGGAATAAGGTTATATTGTTCTTGATAGAGTTTTCTGTGAAGTTTACATGAATGTGAATGTAACTGCTAGATGTGAGAATGCTGGCATTTGAACTGTCAGTGGTTGCCTAAGGTAACTGAAGTGAAAACAAATGGATCCTTGAGGGCAACTGAAAGCAACATAGTTGGTGAGACAAAACCTGTTAATTCATCCAGTTTTATGTAACTTCTGATTTAGGTCAGTATGACAGTGCAGTAAGCTGCGTATAAGGTAAAAGCCATCGCTGAAACTCTTACCTAGATAACATGCATCAGCACGTATTTTGAAGAAGAAAGACCATCAAGAGCATATCACGCCCACACTCTACACATTCCACTAGTGCCCCCACTGGATTTTGAATACACTTCATGGGCCTGATCCCAGGTGCATTAAAGGGCTAGGGCTTGACTGTCTAAGAAACAACTTCTCCATTTGCAGCTAAGATAGGTGTACTTGACATAAGTGCAGCACCTAATATAACTCGGGGTGAAACTCTTGGGAGCACGGGGCAGTGTTCTCAGCAGAGGCCTTGGACTGTACAACTCCTTATTACCAAAGAGCAGAGTGAAGCTAAACCAGACTAGTTTCAGAGTACAGTGGAAGACTCGCCTTTCTCAATAAGGCTTTCCTCAGTAATGAGGTCTGAAGAAAACTCTGGTTGGATGGGAAACAAGAAGTGTGAGGAGCAAAAGGGTGGAGAAGAAGAAGTGCCCAAAGCAAAGAATGGAGGAGAGAGTAGCAGACATGTGATGCACAGGAGTGCTTGAAACTGGCTGATTTTTATTTCCTAGTGCCAGTCATATGGACTGGGTTCACTTACAGCATTGCCAATACAAATGTTCGAAAATGGTGAGTCAGTTTCTTAAAAATCCTGAGATTAAAAAATCAGATTATTTTTCATCTGCCTTTTGAGACCTTCCGAATTTGTGTGTGATTATTTGAGGTTCAAAATTGCATGTACTCACAAAAATGAGGCCGTTCCACTGGCTAATCAGAATGGTACTCCACTTACCTCCTTCTAACCCTAGGGCTGGAGACTTTCCTTTCTATCCCTTTCCACTCCCTCTCATCACTGACCTCTTTCTTGCCCCATCCTCATAGACCATTCCTGATCTCAGTCTCTCCCCCATATATATTATCTCTTCATTCTCCCCACTTTGTCCATTATTCTTAAACATGCTTGTCCCCAGTATTACATCTCACTCCTCATCTCATGTTTATCTTCACTGCCTTGCTACCTTCTGCCTGAGACAATCACATGAATAAAGGATAGCCATCTTCCTTCATGGCAGACTATGGCTTTAGTCCAATTGTAAATAATGGGAGGCACAAGCCACTTTGAATAATGGCAAAAGTTAGCAGATATAAGGAGGTCATGAGAGAGTTTTAAAAACATCTGTCTTGAAATTGGTGATAAAATTGCAAGAGTTGACAATTTGAGGTTACAAAAGTTTCTAGCCTTGTCAGAGGGTAGAGGTAGAGGTCAATATCCAGTAATTCTACTGGCTCCAGTTACAGATAGTAGTCAGCATGGCAGAGGAATTGAGTCTTAATTATATGCCAGACAGCTATATGTCACAATTATGGAGGCATTGGAGACACTTCAGACAGTTACTTTTATTTTAAAGACTTTTCTTGTTGCAGCACTGAAGATAATGGTTTAAAATACTATTTTCCACTTTGCAATTGTATTGCAATGCCTTCCGAATGGGTTGGTTTTAAGGAATGCTGAATATAATAGTATGCTGATCCATAAGCCAAATAATCAAGTGTGGATTGGTCCTTGCTGCATCTGCACCCTATCAAAAGATGATTAGAATAAGACTTTATAATGTACACCCTTTCTCTTTGGGGACCACATTTTTCCCCCTTTTATATCCTCTAGTCTTTTTTCATGTAGAACTTGGTGAACTCTGCAAATTGTACTGAAATAATGCAAATAGAAGTTTTGCATCTGTGTTGCCAAAAGCACATTTAAGGGGAATATTAGCTGCATTGCAATGGTGAATATACTCAATGAGCTGAAATCTCTACTACTCAGAGGCACCACTCAGTTGATGTGAACGGAGTTGTACCTGTTGTGACGGAGTCAGACAAGAAGGGTATAGGAGAATGCTGGAAGGCAGGTATATCAGCCTCAGGATGTGCAGGTCTCTCTTCCCTGGATAGCCAAACAAAGGCTACTCCAGGCCAGTCAAGAAGCTTCTAGAAAGCAGCAGAAATAACTAGCCTGATTGGGACACCTGAAGCCAATTAGGGGCTGGCTGAAACCAGTTAAAAACCTCCCAGTTAGTCAGGTGGGGGAGCCAAGGAGAAAGGAGCTGGAGGAGAGGAAGATTTGCAATACCCTGAGGTAAGGGAGAAGTGGGAGAGCTGTGAGGAAGTAGCCCAGGGAAAAGTAGCAACTCTGTCAGTGAAAGGTTGGCTGCCAATAGCTACTACCATTAGGGTCCCTGGACTGGAACCCAGAGTAGAGGGCGGGCCTGGGTTCCCCACAACCTGCTACTACTGAAACACCTCCTGGAAGGGGAAGGCAGGCCCCTAGCAGGACAAGAGGTTATACTATCCTGAAATAAGCCCAGAGGGACAACAGAGACTGTGGGAGTTCTCTCATGAACAGCTTTGCTGGCTGATGATGATAAGGGCTCAGTAGACTGTAACCCTGGCCTAGAGAGAGAAGGGCTACGTGGAGGGTCGCAGTGAGCCTCTGAGGCTAGCACAAACCGCCTGGAAGCGCAGGACCCACAGGGACAAGGCCAGAGCTTTGCCACACTGTCTAGAGGTTTGATCCTGCAAAGTGCTAAAAACTGTGGCCTTGATACGGAAAAAACATTTGAGCACATTCTTAATTCCACTGACTGCAAAGTTAAGCATATGCTTAAGTGTTTGTCTGGATCATGCCTTTATATTTGTTCTGCAAAGCCTCAAGCACATATATGAGCACTATATAAGTAATAAAAATATTAGCTGTAAGTTTAGCCTGTATTTATGAGCTTGGGTCTGGCTCAAATGTAGAATTTGTAATAAAACCCCGAATCAGGTGAATTGCAGCTACAGTAATAATATTTTTTCACCATTCAGGGCCCATCCTGCTTTCATAGATTTTAAGGCCAGAAGGTACCATTAGATCATCTACCAAGACCTCAGTGGGATGATGTACATGAGAAAGGTGTTCAGGATTTAGCTGCACAACCCAATTCTGGCTGATTTAAAACCTAACTATAGTTTCCCACAAAAAGAGCTCCCTGGTTTTGTGTGCATTCCATTGAAAGTGCCCAAGTCCCAAGGCCAACAGTTTATATTATAAAAGAAGTCAAGGCCAATACATAATACTGAGAAAAGTGCTAGTTGGTGGAGAGTGTCCAGAGTTCAGGGGTAATACTCAGGTTTAAAAGTATTCTTTGTTCCCTCTCTTCCCTATCCTTTCCTCCCTCCTCTTTTCCCCCTGTTCCCCTTCTTACCCAGTAGTAGTGAGCTATCTGAACAGCTCTCATATGTCATGAATACATTTAACATTGATAAGCATTCTCTTAGTGTAACAGCACACTTATCAGAGGAACCAAACCAGACCCATCTATCTGTACCACATTGCAGCACATGTCTGGGGAAATGATCATAATGTTCCACTGCATGCAGGACACTTGAGAGCACCGTGTTTGTGGATGTCTGGGTGGGTCCATAAGTAATTTGCATTTCTCCCCCTTTTATTTTCTTCAACTTGCCACTCACCCGAGGAGTCTTAACATGCCACTCTGAGAATCTCCTTCCTCGCCAGGTGCCAACAATGCCATGTGTAAGCACTGTCAACCCCAAATGTACCCTGGATGTTCTCTGATTCCCCACCTAGTAGCACATATCACTGCTACTGCACTGCCAGGCTGACTATGGGATAAATCCATTCTGGTCTTCTTCTCACAGAAGCATCCAGCTGTTTGCGATTGTAAATATTGCATCTCCTTTGCAAGTCCATTACAACTGTTTGGTTCTCTAGTGCCAAGTAGTCATGCTGATTTTATTAAATCTAGTAATTTTGGAATGTAATCTTTCAGACCGTTCCAGTTTACCAGGAAGGATATGTGAACGCTATTTTGACAGATGTCAGGGCTTACTTATGCCCTCAGATACCTTCATGCAGCTCCCACCAATCTTAGTGGGATTTGTGTGTTCAAAGGGCAAACTGGACCCTGAGTGTGGAAAAAAATATCTTGCCATAAAGTAGCTTGAACAAGCACCAGAAAAGATGATTATTATTATTTTCCATTGCATAGTGCCTAAGAACCCCCAACAGAGATTAAGCCCCTCATTGTACTAGGCATAGTAGAAACTACCCTGTCACACAGAGCTCACAATCTACTATTTAGATGATATACCACAAACACAGTGGTGATAGGAAAGACAAGGTAATAGTAGAAACAGGTGCATTTCCACGTATGCATTATTAAAAACAACAATCCTACACTAGCAGGAGATGGAAATTAGGAGGTCTTTAACCTCTGTTTTATGATACAATAAATAGTGTCTGTCTTAGGAAGAACCTGTATGCTAGTCTTATTGGGTGAGAGAGGAATCTATCCGCACCTTTTCTACCATGCTTAAAATTGGGATTTAAACTTCCTATGCAATTTAATCAAAATATCCTGTAGAGACTGTGAGGTAATATTTTGTGATGGTGACTTTTAGATGACATCATTCTCATGTCATTTCTAATATGCTGATTAAACAAGAGACAGGTGCAGTCCATCTTCCCACACATTTCACTACTGGTGAGCTTGGGGCTGACATGAAAGATCCATGGGAGTGAAGCAATTCACTCTTTACACCACGTGGGTCCTAGGCTTCTTTTCAACAGCTGAGATTGCCAGTTTTCAGATCTCATCTAGCGGTTTGGTGATCTACTCTGTACAGCCAGATAGGAATGCACAGCAGATGAATTTAAACACAATCCCAGGGGTGAGCAGCTAGTGTTTTATGCAACAAGCTGCAATTTAGTTACCATAACAACTTGGTGCACACTTTGTAATCTTGGCACTCTGCCTCTGATGTGCTACAGTCATTCTGAAATGGGCTTTTATTTTTTTCTTGTAAAATCCCTTCGTACAATAGTTCATTTGGACTTAGGAGGAAAAAAAACTAGCAGGTCAAAGTCCTTACTTTTTAGTGTATTTGTGCTGACCTTTCTAAATCTCATTACTATGTAGGACATGTGGATACCTGAATTATGCCATTTTGCTTTCTAATTGTAAACATTGGAAAGTGTGTGTGTAATATCCACACAGGGGAAAAAGACACCTGCACATGAAAATTTCAGTTTTCTGGAGTTGAAGGTCATAGTCGGTTTTATACAGCAACAATAAAATATTATCTTGACTGTAATGGCATCATATTGTTCCCATAGTATGCAATGATTGGAAGCTCAATCAGGATAGAAGCAATGTGACATAGGTTATTAGTGTAAACCTTTCATCCCTGTAAAATTTAAAAACCACATTTAATTACATTGATGTCAAAGGGACACTGTTAAGAATGATATGTCAACATTTGCCTTTTCTCTCATCTCTATCTGTGTGAAAGGTCCATGCAATTTCCAATTTGACCTATTCTGGAATTTCTTTAATGTAGCAATTTTTCATCTGATCCTAATATAGTAATGTTAACTCTTATGTTTTTATCACAATACTAGTGATTTGGGGTTTTTTAAACCTGTTTCATTAAAATATGATGAAAGGCTTCCAGATCACAAATTTTCTCCTAGTCAAAATGGCCGCTATCTCTGATTATGGTCAATGGGACTGAAGACAGCAAGATGGCTACCATTTCTCTATGGTCTATCTGCATCTGGAAGCGAGGCTGTCCTTAATAAAGTTGCCATCTCCCTATATTGAAGAAGGATTGGCAACTTTCTACTCACACAAAACCGAACACCTTTGCCCAGCCCCACCCCTTCTCTGAGACCGCACCCCTGCTCACTCCATCCCCCCTCTCTCTGTTGCTTGCTCTCGCTACCCTCACTCACTGGCTCATTTTCAGCAGGCCGACTCAGGGGGTTGGGTTGCAGGACGGGGGTGAGGGCTCCGTGGTGGGGCCAAAAGTGAGGAGTTCAGGGTGTGGGAGGGGTCTCCAGGCTGAGGCAGTGGGTTGGGACGTTGGAGAGGTGAGGGCTCTGGGGTGGAGTCAGGGTTGAGGGGTTTGGAGGGCATGAGGGGGATCAGGGCTGGGTCAGGGAGTTGGGGCGTCGGGGGTATGAGAGCTGTATCTGGGGGTGTGGGCTTTGGGGTGGGGCTGGCGATGAGGGGATGGGTGTGAGAGGGATCAGGGATGGGGCAGGTTGTTGGGCATAGGAGGGCATCAGGAGTACAGGCTCTGGGTGATGCTTATCTCAGGAGCTGCCAGAAGCAGCGGCATGTCTCTCTGGCTCCTATGTGAAGTCGCGGCCAGGCAAGTCTGCATGTTGCTGCATCTGCAGGTGCTGCCACTGCCATTGCATGGTTCCTGGCCAATGGGAGCTGCAGAACCGGCGCTTGGGGCAGGGCCAGCATATGGAGCCCCCTGGCTGCCCCTACACATAGGAGCCAGAGACAAGATATGCTGCTGCTTCCAGGAGCCATGCAGAGCCACAACAGGCAGGGAGCCTGCTTTAGCCCTGGGCCCTGTTGCTCCGCCAACTGAACTTTTAATGGCCCAGTCTGCGGTACTGACTGGAGCCACCAGGGTCCCTTTTCAACCAGGCATTCCGGTCAAAAACCAGACACCTGGCAACCCTATATTGAAGTCAGACCCACAATGAGACGACTGCCACTCTATGGCTAGACAGGACACAAAGACTGTGAGGAGCAGCAAATACACTGTGAATAATGTGTGGGGACAGTGAGGGGAAGTAGGAGGCAGATTTAAGGTGTGCAGCAGAATGGAGTGGGAAATGAAATGGATGGGGTCCAGAGCAGGGGGAGGCAGGGTGGTTGATAGGGGGAGTGCTACTCAGTATCCAGCAAAGAAGTGTGTTGGAAGGGTAGAGGGGGGCAGGCGGCGGAAGGAATCATGGAAGTGTTGTTTCTTATGGCTAAACAGTCCTATATCATTTTTATCGTGACACTATTACTCATATCAAATATCTATATCATTTTTTGCATAGAAACACTGTCAATATAGGTTCATTTTTGGAATATTACAAATATTTTCAACACTGAACTTAAAAATTATAGTTAATAAAAGGAGATTCTATAACACCGTGCTCTCTAAGAATGCTGGTTACTCATTGGGTACCCATTAGCAAACACTGATTACTTATTTCATGCTTATTTGTGAATGTCATCTGTTCATTTCTTGCAGTACTATATAACATAAAAATTTACTTGTATTTAATGACAGCGTATTTCTCTTCTTCCATTGCATACAATGTGTAATACTTATTTTTAGAAGACTCCCCCACCCAACACATTCCTCTGCACTGTGTTCAATTCAGCAGTTATTTCAAGGAACAGTGAGTAAAAGATTTATTTTAAAATTGTAAAATATTGTAAATGTCTTTAATAAATAAATAAATTAAATAAAATGTATATCAAGGTAAAATATTTTTCTACCAAATTTCTGAAAGACATTGTACTGCTCGTTTATCCTCAAGAACTCATCTTCCTGCAATGATAGGTTGAAAACATAAGAAACCTTAAATGAATTTCCATGTAAATCCAGATGAAAGTCATAATCCAGTGGAGAAAGTCTGCTTCTTATTGCTAAATCACTGTAACTGCCTCCTTCTCTTTCAAATCCACAGGAATATAGGGAATAAAGAAATTTACAATCACTCTGTGCATATATCATCCATTTGTGATTCCTTGCCCAGCCAGCGCCATCGAAAATTTAACCACAATCCTTTGAGCATAGATTGTTAGCATATTAGTGTACTATTCAACTGAGTCAGTATACCAGTTGCTTTCTTAATTCCAAGTTGTTTTCCATGTGCTGTTCTAGCCACCCCAGTTTGTTATCCAAACAAATAACAGTGTCATGCAAATATTTTGAAGGATTTATGCATGACCAATTTTGATGAAACTCCCACTCCCTATATACTACATTTTAATTTTCTACAATACGTCTCAGGTAGCTCATTATTTTCTGAATTTCTGAGGTAATAGTTGTAGCATTTGCATTCTGTTCAGAAAAATGGGAAAGACTCTGAAGTTATTGTACTTTTCAAGTGCTGACTCTATCATTAGCAAGAAGAATTTGCTTTATTTGGTAATTTGAGGCCTAACCAAAAAAGTATATATTTTCACTAAAACAAGTCTCTATGTTTTTTTTTTCCCTAGATTTCAAAATTATAGTTTGAAAATCAGCAGACAATAAACTAAGTGGTTGTAGGATAACTTTTAAAATAATTTTGGTCCCATAAGCAATCAGAAACATCAACTGCTCATTTGTATGACCCTCAAAATGCTGACTTTGTCTTTTTTTCAGTAAACGTAATAAGTAGCTGCAAAGGAATGTACAATTTTAAAAACAAAAAGGAATTTTATTGAAGGTGCTGGAATGTTTCATGTACTGAATGGTGATATATATATTTCAATTATTTATATTATGTTAAGCATCAGATAAGGGAAATGTATTTGAAAGCACAGTTCATATTATTTTAATATTTATTGAATGGTAGCATGTATAATATTTTTTTAGGGGTTTTTGCATAGTTATTGCCTTCCAATATTGGTAGGGAAAAGACATTCAGCATAAAAGGAAAAGGAGGTGACTGAGCAGCAATAATCATCCTGAGGCTTTTCGCTTAAGAAAAATTAGGTGTCTGTAGGGAAACAAAGAATGTGCTAGCACTTCACAATGATGCTCCAGTGCAACAGTAGTGAAGCTATAAAAATAGGTACTCAGGGCTAGAATGAGAATGGAACTCTCCATTTACATGGAAATCTCTTCAGAGTCAGATGGAAGTGAACTGGTTTTGAGTCAATATTACTCCATAAATAAGATGAGGAAGACTTGTAGCACCTTAGAGACTAACCAGTTTATTTCAGCATAAGCTTTCGTGGGCTATAGCCCACTTCATTGGATGCATAGAATGGAACAGAAGTAAGATGTATTTATATACACAGAAAGAAAAAAAAAAAAGGGTTGTACACTAGCATACCAATTCTAAAAGGCTGTTTGATTTGGATGGGCCATTATCAGCAGGAGAAAAAAAACCTTTTGAAATGGATCTCTGTATCTGACAGGAGATAAGAACTATTGAAGGTAAATTAACTAGGGAAATGCAATCAATTAGTGTAATGAGAAAACCATTCACAATTCCTGTTTAGCCCTTGGTTTATAGTGTCCAATTTCAAAATTAATTCCAGTTCCTCAGTTTCTCGTTGGAGTCTATTTTGGAAGATATTCTGTTTTAAAATTGACACCTTCAAGTCTTTAATGGAATGGCCAGGAAGGTTAAAGTGTTCTCGTACTGGTTTTTGAATGTTATGATTCCTGATGTCAGATCTGTGTCCATTTATTCTTTTGCGTAAAGACTGGCCGGTTTGGCCAATATATATAACAGAGGGGCATTGCTGGTGCATGACGGCATATATCACATTGGTAGATGTGCAGGTGAATGAGCCTCTGATGGTGTGGCTGATGTTATTAGGTCCTATGATGATATCAGTTGAATGGATATGAGGACAGAGTTGGCATCAGGCTTTGTTACAACGATAGGTACCTGGGTTAGTGCTTTTGGTGTGTAGTTACTGGTGAGTATTTGTTTCAGGTTGGGGGACTGTATGTAAGCGAGGACTGGTCTGTCTCCCAAGATCTGTGAGAGTGAGGGATCATCTTTAAGGATAGGTTGTAGGTCTTTGATGATGCGTTGGAGAGGTTTAAGTTGGGGGCTGAAGGTGACGGCTAATGGCATTCTGTTTTTGTCTTTGTTGGGCCTATCCTGTAGTAGGTGGCTTCTGTGTACTCTTCTGGCTCTGTCAATCTGTTTTTTTCACTTCCCCAGGTGGGTATTGTAGTTTTAAGAATGCTTGGTAGAGATCTTGTAGGTGTTTGTCTCTGTCTGAGGGACTGGAGCAAATGCGGTTGTATCTTAGAGCTTGGCTGTAGACAATGGATCAAGTGGTGTGTCCTGGATAGAAGCTGGAGGCATGTAGGTAAGTATAGCGGTCAGTAGGTTTCCGGTATAGGGTGGTGTATATGTGCCCATCATTTATTAGCATAGTTATGTCTAGGAAATGGACCACTTGTGTGGATTGGTCCAGGCTGAGGGTGATGGTGGGATGGAAATTGTTGAAATCATGGTGGAATTCCTCAAGGGCTTTTTTTTTCTTTTTTTTGCTTTCTGTGTATATAAATACATCTTACTTCTGTTCCATTCTATGCATCTGATGAAGTGGGCTATAGCCCATGAAAGCTTATGCTGAAATAAACTGGTTAGTTTCTAAGGTACTACAAGTCTTCCTCGTCTTATTTATGGATACAGATGAACACAACTGCTAATCTTAATTTTATTCCATTCATTTCCCCGCTCCCCACTTGTTCAACTTCTCCCATATTAAAGCTTTTGAAATGTGATCAAACATACTATACCAGTTTCAGAGCAGTGGAAATGAAGACAACTAAAGTCTTTTCACTTTTCATAGCAACAAATACTGTTTCTCTGTTGTGGCTATGGTGCTTATCTAAGACATTTGCAGAAACAAACAGAGTAACTTGCATTTTTTTTTTTTGGAACTTGGTTGGTACATGGAATCCAGTTGCTGACTTATCAATAGTCTGAAGTGGACATCGAATACTGTGCTATGATTTTGTGCTCTCAGATCTTCCGTTCCAATTCTCTCTTCCTTTATTCTCAAATCTCTGTTCTGTATGATACTACCCCTCTTCTCTCTCCGCCCCTCACTCCCGCATCTTTAGGCCCTGAGTCTAAACTGTTGCCTCCAGCCCACATATTTTTTCAGTAATGCTCAAATATAATTGAACAAACCCACTTACCTTTCTTCCTAAGAACTGGGGAAAACCCGTCTATCTCTAATGCTGTTTGTTTCTCCCATTTCCCATTTGTTTCTCTCATCAGTTTGCCTATAAGATATCTATGTATATTTCAGCAGTTTTTCCAACTTCCAACTCCAGCAGAATTAAGAATAAGGTGAAAAATTTACATAGCAATACTGGAGAGTACAATGTCTTCATTACGATTCATTTCTTTGCATCTTCTTAAGGCTCCAGGCTGGCTATGTCCGCCAAGCAGAGTTCATGGCAGGAGTGAGTCGGGGGTGGGGGTGGGGGGGAGAGGAGGAGGGAGGGAGGCTATGCTGATTCAAATTTTGAAAGGGGCAAGATCATTTGATACACTCTCTTCATCTAGCTGGCGTGGAGGGTTAACCCCAGTAAAATAATGCCCATAGGTAAAACAGTTCTTGAGCTAGTGGTACATTCCTTAACTGAAGAAACTTTTTTTTAGTCACAATACAGTTGTTTGTTTTAATAAAATACAATCTTCCACAGGGCTTGGAGTACATGTGCAAAATTTAAGCAAGAACTCATAAATACATAGAAATCCACTTCTTTCCGAAGTGGACAGAAAAGACCAGGTCCCACAAAGGCCAGTTTATTTGGACTATTTTGGATTAACATGTAGAATGAATTTCAAATCAAAGATCCCCTGCTCTGGCCCCACCAGCTAATTTGAGTGATTCAGTCTGTCTCAGATGATGAGGCAAATCACTGGGTGCAGGACAGGTTGCTAGTTCTTATTACAACATTTAATGCCCTTGGAGATAGTATTTATCTGTTTAATTATGGGTGATTTCCCTCTCCCGTAGTTTGTCTTTCTCCTTCTCTCACCTTTATTTTGTTGGTTGCGGAAAAATTACTGTTCTTGCTCTTCTTGTGGAAACAGTCATGCTAGACAGGAGATGGTTCCATGGGTTTTTCTTCCATTCCCTGTTCCAAAGGCTCCACCAGGAACAGTCTTTGGGGAGGTGGGGGACTATAAGGCCCCAGCTCGGGAACAGTATTTGCAAGGAAGACACTATGTTTTTCCCTCTTCACTGTGCACCACCTTGTTTAACTAATAAGTTCTGCTTCTGTCTGGGAAATATAGCACCAGAAAAGATTGAGATGAGCTTCTCTATTGACTGAAGATGGAGCGTTAACCCTGCACTGGTCTCTTAACTGTCACCAGTGTGCTCTTTCTACTGGCACTGTCTGTCTCTTGCTGTCCATGTCAAATGTCAGTGCTGAGGCCTACTGCGCTAACCAAAATATTTTGACTAGTCAGCAGCAGGATACCTGCAAGCAGTTATTTTGCTAATCTCAGCATTTTCTACCTGTAGAGGAAAAATGCCAACAGTTTCTGTGTCCCCCTAATTCAGTGTGATGGCTACATTTCACTGTCAGCTGATATTTCACATTGCATCTTGTGATCAGATGTAATTGGATGCACAGTGCAAGGAGCTATTTTTATTATCTACAGCATGATAAATAAGATCTGAATGAGAAGAGCATTCTACAGTAGCTGAGAATCAAGAACAATACTGAGTGTTTCCAAGACTCTAAAGAATAGCCAGAATTATGGACAGAGACCTGGTCTATCACGTACTTTTCTAGACTGCCTCATTATTTAAGTAGCTACTGATAAATGAGGTGCACAAAATGACACTAAAATGATTTGTGATGTCAGCAAACATTGCTGCCTAGAAATGGTAGGTTGCTGTTGTTGCACTGAGAAATCAGATCCCAATTTTTGCCTACCGTGTTCAATTCAAAATCAGAGACTGTGTCCAGTCCCTTCTGGCAGCATGTGATGAAGATGATCCATTTTGCCCAGAAGAAGTGAGAGAGAGAAAATATTTCAGTGATTAAAAATAATGTCTCGAATATTTCCTGTTTGAGGGTGGTTAGAGAGACATATTGCAGCATGTAGCTGTGGCTGAATACCAATATGGATTAATTATGACCACCAGCTATTGAATCTCTTATTATATTTTTAATCTGTTCCTACCACTGTTCCTACCATGAAACCCCTTCTACAAATTATGGCTATGCTCCTGAAAAAAATCAAGTGTCATCCTGTGAGTTGCTTTCATTTAAGTCCTGTGTCACGTGTTGTAAAACCACGTTCTTATTGATTTTTGTTAATAAATCCTGAAATAGAGCTCTCAACTATCTAGTGGCAATATTCCTTTGTTTACATATATAAATGCATGTCTTTAGACTACTAATATGGATGCATGTTGGTAGTTTAATGTTTGTGTATAGGTTAGCTACCATTTTGAATTGAATTTTGTACATAATTTTTGGCATATGTAAATAACAATACCTAGACCTTACATACAAAATTTCATTCCTGGATCTTGAGGCATTTTTCAAAGAATGGATAAGTGACTTAGCCAAGGCCACACATCAGGTCCAGGAAAAGAATCCTGATTGCTGAGAACTGGGCCTATTCAGCGGACCATGCTGGCTAATAAAAATGAGTTTAAAAATCACCATGACTTAAAAGGAGAATGTAAATATATATGGGCCCAACCCAATTCATGTTTCACTTAAATTAATACCCAAGTCAAGGCTTAAAACATTACAGACACATGGGGGGTGGAATAAGAAAACTTCAATATTCTCGTCTTTGGCATTATGCACTTTTTAATTAGTAGTTTTATTGAAGCTACTTTAGTCCTCTGACTTTTTAAACCACTGTTTTTTTTTTAATGTAAACTTGCTTCCTTGTCTATCCGATTGAAAGCCAAAAGGCATTTCCAGTTTGATGGTCTCATGGGATATACCCGTGAATTCCCAGCAGTGTGAACAGGCAGCCTGGATTCAATTAAGCAGGTTGGTAGACTCACTCATTCGTAACAATATGCTACAGTGGGCCACAGCTAGGGTTTTGGTTTTTTAATTAATTGGATAAAAATAAAATTCCTACTTTTATCTTAATTTTTTTCTTAGCTGCAAATTTATCTTTGTGATATGTCTCTTCAGTTTGTAGGAGCAAACACTCTGAATTTGGATGTGTTCTTGCCATATAGAAATTGGAAGGCTTTTGACTTATTTTAAGTACCATTCTGTGACCTTTAATGTTAATTCTTTTGTTAAGTCATCAAGTCATCACATTTTTTTTAATAGAAAAAGCAACACTTTTTCAGACAGGAGCGTTATAGCACATTATATGGAGTAAGCAACTGTAAGGTACAAATCTTCCTATGAGGTTACAAAAAAATCTCTGCATGATGCATTTTAATCAACAGGCATTCTGCAAAATCGCTAATAGACAACGATATTCATTTGTGTCACATATTGTACCATGGAGATGTTTTGGGTTTGTAATGCACGTTTAAGAAAATCTTTTCAAAAATAAAGCTGTGTAACCAATGCTTTAAAAATGCTTGAGGGGATCATTTTATTAATCCTATATGCAATATCCTTCCTGTCAAACAGTAGAATTTAGATGGTAGAATCAATAATGTAGGGTCCACATGGGAGTTGCTAATACACAAATTAGAGCATGGTGCGTCTGTGCTTGATAAGCAAGAAAGCCTGTATTTGTTCAGCCTTTTATTGCCATGCAATCAAAGAGAATTATGGGCTGAAACAATCCAATAAAATAAAATGGAATATTTCATGAACTGAGTTGTTTATTAACAAGAATAGAAGTTAGTTCTTTAAAACATGCTATTGTATGCAGCAATGGGAGTTTACAGTTCAGCAATAAAAAGCAAATTACTGGTGCCTTCCTTTAAAAGTCTAACATAGAGTCAAACCAAAATCTAATAAAATATAGTAACATTAATATGCATTTTACCTTTCTTTCTGTCATACTTGAAATTTTTTTTGCTACATAGATTCCTTCTGTTCCATATAGCAAGGTTCTTTCAAGTAACTCTGTGAAAATATTAAGGATGTCAATTAGCTATAATGAAGTAATGTAATTTATTGTCTAATGGTTATAATAATGATCTAAATATATTGAACACGAGGCACCAAGTGACTGACTGCTCTGGTAATTGCTCAGATATATGCTTGTTTTCATAATCAATGCATTACTCAGACTATCTCCAGTGGAATTTATTACCTCATTTTCAGTTTCAAACTACTTAAATATTCAGTAGCTAGTCCCACAGAAAATTACGATCTTCACGGCAAAGAATCATGGTGTCAGAGGTCATGATGGTTCTTTTTCATGTCTTTGAAATGACTCTTTAATATTCTCAAAAGGGCAAAAAGCGTGCAATTTGCATGTAAAGCACTGCTCTCTGATGTTACATTCCAATGAGTATATCTTTTAGATAGTGGACATTTATCACCGTATTGCTCTCAAATCTGGAAACGCTGCAGAAGGTAGCTGAAGAACCTTTACAATCACGCAGTTCAAGGTAATACATCAGAAACTGTCACATGATTACTATGGTAACCATCAAGCCTGTGGTGTTGCAAGCTTTACAGAAGGGTAGGTGCAATTTTCAGCTCATCAAGTGTTCATGGTGATTTACTTGTTGACACTGCACATTAGATACAGCAGTGTTAATGCCCTCTTGAATCACAAGGGACTAATACCAATCCCCCATTTTATAAGGTGATATGCCCTAGTGACCTCAGGGAAACATTTAAAATTGTAGAACTGCATCTCTGTCAGTAAATGTGGCATAAATTACTGGGTTTAGAATGCTATTTTAAGCTATAGTAACTTTGTCTGAAAGGCATTCTCTAAGTACTGCCAGATAAAGGAATTATTAGAATTCAGTATGAAAATCCTGTGATTGCTTAAGTATTTGTGGTAAGAGGTACGTTGTGTGAGTGTGTGATTGCAACATCACCCAGTTCTGTGCTGGCATGACTGTGACAGCTGTGTTATACAATATGGTGATTTGTCTTTGCTGTCGCACAATATGCTCCATGGAAATTATCTGAATTTCTGAATCTGTATTGCAATTGTTGTTATGTCTTGAACTGATTATTTGAAAATGGTGCATAGTTTGCATTTAAGGATTACACACTAACTTGGTTTGGCTCTTTCATAGGCATATTGAACTCCTTGTATCTTGGTATCAGGTAGGTCGGCAGAATAGTCTAGTGGCTAGGTCAGATTCAGGAGGTTCCTAGAATGAATAGATCTATTTAACCTTTTTGTGTGGTTTTTTAAAGTTTTTTGGGGGTTTTTTTGTGTGTGTTTATTAGGGGTACAGGGTAGGGTCCCGTACCCATCTAAAATCAACCCAATTATGACATATAAGTAAAAGCAGGGATGTAGTAAAAGCCAGATCAGCATATTGGCTTAGGTTTTCAGGTTAAAAAAAACATTGCAAATGAATCAGTAAGAAATATTCTATTAGACTGGTATTCCTGAAAAAGAGATGATTTACTGTGGAAAGGCTGTTATCCTGTTAGAAATGATCCAGAGATTTTATACATACCAGCATTCACCCATCCATTCATTCTTCCCAGATAGTTCTGTGTGGTTTGCAGTTTCAGGGGTCTTTTAGATGAGACCATAACAAAAAAAGGTTCTGTGTACTCTGAATGAATATTTAAAATTCTCAAGGCAGCTTTCATCAGAGCAGGTATTTGCACCAATCTCACTGGCCAAAAATTCCCTCCATTGCACAGCTGTGAAGTGTGCTATCTGTTTGTGTTCAGCTTTTGTTGAAACCTTTTTGTTTTGTATGCACTTTATTAAATCTCAGGGAGCCATTTATTGGCTGGAAATAAAATAAGGCTTTGTGTTTCAATTCCTAGATGGTGGAAATACCACACACAGATCAGAATTGTGCTACCAGAGCCCCATTTATGGCTCCCTGAGGTATTAGAAAGCTGTGGAAAGCATCAAAAGGAAATAATTGAAATACAGACCTTCAGCCCCCATTTGCACACCATCTCCCACTTAAGCTCATTAAGAAATGTCTAGTTTTGACCTTCAGAATGGTCAGTATATTGGCTGGTTTGATAAATCTTATTCCTGCCCATGTCCCAATATTGTGGGGCATCTATGCAGGACATCTGGAGCCCATCTATCAATAGCTTCTCTGCTGACTGCTATTCCAAATCCTTTCCCTTCAGTGTTGTCGAGAATTGGAAGGAGACTCCATGGAAAACAGTACTATAGGGTCAGCATTATCTTCTGTGGAGAAATCTTCTCATACTAGAGCAAGGATGTTGCCACAGGTCTCCAGGCCCTATAGCCTCCCAAAATGGGAAGGAATGGATTTTGTGGGATCAGTGAGCTAAGGGGGAGTATGCCATTGAGCGACTTCTCTTCCTTTTCCATTCCCCCCCAGGTGTTTTTCTCCTTTGCATATATAACTAGGGAGAAAATGTGGGCCATATTTTGCAGTATGCTTTGGGATCTTTGAGGATGGAAAGTTTCATGCATAGTTATCAGGATTTACCTACAGTTGCTACAGAGTGGTGTATCTGATTATCATAGTTATCTCAATGTACTTCAGCTGAGGATCTGGCCCAGAGTACCTGCACTATAGAAGCTGCATACCAAAGCTCTCCTCAGTTAAGTTTGACACGAGAATGGATGAGTGTATTTGAATTTCACTAGTTCAGTTTCACTGATGTCCCTTTTGAAAGTATCATCATAGGCAGATCCCAAAGGGAGGTAGCCTTCTGGCAGAACAAGGCCACCCAGCTCAATCTCTACGTGGGTCGTTAAGGTAGTCTGGTTGGATATTCAGTTTATATCCATCATTGGTGATCTTCTCTCAGTGCCAAAGCTCTTGGCGACCACATGATCATAGGCCATGTAGAAGCATTACTTGAAAAAACATGCTTTATAATTTGCTGGTCTTTCAATAATATGTCAGTACCAAGAAAGCACTGGTTTGATTTTGGAGGCTGATGGAAGCAATTTCTGGGCTTGGCTGTGAATATCCTCATTACTGACTTTGTTCTGCCACTTAAGATGGAGCAGTGGATGAACATGATGGGAATCAAAATGTTAGTCCCTCTGAGGTCAGTACATTCATGGTGTGAGGGAATTTACACTGAAGCTTACCACCTGTGACAATCTGAGCATTTGTCCTTGTGGCTGTCAGTTTCTCTGCCACTCAGGTAGAACGGACCAATGGAATCTTGTGAAAGAGTAAGACAGTTTCGCAAGTAGAGGTGTTAAAGTTTAGGTGTATAGAGATCAGCATGAAAGTGATAACTCAAAGTGCAGATACACCTAAAGGTAGCCAGTAAGTTTTAAGTCAATACTGTGAACAGAATGAGACTCTCATTTATGACTTCATGTTGTCTCCGTAGTGAAGTTTGTCTGATATGATTTAATGGAGTGACTTGTTCCTTAATAAAAGGTTAGTTTTCTTCTTTATTAAGACTGCCATTAATCTAATAGAACAATGTACACACACCATCCTGTGTAATGACTTGTGTTCTATGGATCAGTTGTGCATTGTACTGCAGGAAGGTGGGATTTATGGGGTCAAACACCATAGAAGTAAAATATTGTACATTACAGGGGAAGGAAAATTGCAAAAGAAAGAGCATGTTTTTGGTTAAAATTATGATGGAGGTAGATGTTGTTTGGTATTACTCTCCAGACCACAGTTACTTAAAGACCGCAGTTTAAACTTCTCCTTTCTGGCAAATCAAAACTAGAGCTTCATATGAAACATTTATCTTGGCTTTGCTGCTAAGTGGCAAACAAATAAGCATTCATGTTTTCAGAGCCCTGCTAAGGTCCTGTCTATGCTAAGGTTTAAAAGCATTGAAGTATCTTTCTAGACAAACATGATTGAATCCAGTTATTGTTAGAAAGTTGCTTATTTGGTTTCCATAGTCAGTTCTCACAAAGGTGGCTCTGTGTGTTTTAGCCAAATTACTTACCTAGAGAGAAACTGTTAGCACTCCTAATAACAAGAGCTATGTTCAAAAGTTCTTCTCTGCATAGATGCTAATATCATTTCAACTATCTTGGTAAATAAAGTCTAAGAATAAAATACTAACTTAACACCACAAATGTCATACGACAATTTAGTCATAGGCAGGACCTTCTGTATTTTGCAATTTTACCTATGCAAAACTGAACTTTTGTCACAGAATTGTGATTCAAAATCTAAAATTATTCCCAAAATTTATGGTTGCAAAGAAAACCTTCAGAATGCAAACCAGTATCTTCTGACAGCCTAAAACTATGAACGAGAGGAGTAAGCTGCCATATTCACCTCAGTGGGTTATTAATTAAGAAATCTAAAGTTGACAATTTCAAAATCTGTCTGGTGAAGTGTTTGACTGCTAATCCTTTTAGCAGACATCGAGCTAATTTGCCATCCCACAGTCCCAAAATAAATGCTGTACTGATTATAGTATTTATTTTTATATTTAATTTAATTTAAAAAATAAAACTAGCAGCTGCTGCAGAATTTCCATTAGAGACTACACATCCATGCTTCAAAATTTAGGTCCAGTGTTACACAATGACTACATAGAGCCTTGGTAAAAGTTGCGCTTTCCAAGAGACTTTGCTGCACCAAATATGAAGCATGTGTTCATTTGAAAAAGGAAGTTTGTAATCAGATAACCTGAGGAATCTCACTGTAGGGTTTCCTTTTCATTGTTCCTCTTTATTGCATATGATGCTTCTGCTCCTTCTGATTCTCGGGGCTGCTGTCAGACAATTGTTTCTGAGGGCTTCTAAATGTTGCTCTTCCACTTCTCTTTATGCATCTTTGCATCGTCATTTCATTTTGTTTCCACGCTTTTCACTGATTCCATTCCTAAGCACCTCCTGAATTCTACCAATGTTGTGACCTTGTGATAATAGGAAAGCAGTAATGCTATGGCAATTTTTGCTGCAGTAGTGCTCTGTGAAGACTACCCATCAGTCCAGTCTACTAAGATGGGTATACACTGATAAATGGGGGCTAATCCAATTATTGTCAATGGTATGCAGTAGTGGAGCTGGAGTCTTTTGTAATGCTCTGACTTAGTGCTATTTATATACTGTGACAATGAGCAGTCATTATTATCTCGGTGTTTTATTTTTTAAAAGCAGTGTCCTTAAAAAAAGGCTTAAAGTGAAATCCATTGTTTTTTAAGGTCCTGAATGTTGGAAAGAGAAAACACAATGATTTTTTTAAATTGTTTTATATTTTTATAGGGTTATTTTGTTAAACACTTGTTCTTAATTCATAAGGAGACCCTGCCTCCTGATGTTGAAGGTGAGCAAAGTGATCCTTGCAGAAGAGGAAATCCAGGACAGCTCTCTGAGTCATCTTTGAGTTGCCTGAGTCTTGGGGGGATTGGGTGTAGTAGTAAATATGAGAAGGCCCTGCATCTCAAGAGGCAGTATTTCATGGGCATCCTACAGTCTCAAAGAGCGGGACAATGCTAATGGAGAGGGTGTGCCTTAAAGGGAAAAAGGGCATTGTGTGTGTGGCGGGGGAGGAAGCATGAGGGTGGGTGTTATACATGACATGCAAGCCAGATGGCTTTCTGTGTGTGAATAGGGAGCTATGTGGGGATGAAAGGTGTTTCTCGGGCAACATATGTGAGCCTGAAAAATTTCTCACAGAACAGGAAAATAACATAAGGACATGTGTTGGTGCTGGAATCTATGAAGAGCTTCCAAGGGCTTGGGAGTGGGTTCTTATTGGAGTGGACAGGTGGCTGAGGAGAGCGTGTATGCTATAGAAGGTGTCTTGGGGGTTCAGAGGGCAGGTTTTTCACAGGTGGAGCACATGCAGTGTTTCTCCAGTGGAGGAGTATATGGAAAAATGCAAAGAGAGAGAACATTTGGGGAGGAGCAAACCACTAGCCACTAGTAGCCTTTTCAAAAATGTCTGCCCCTCTCTTCCCAGCCCTGCCCGCCCCCCCACATAGGAGAGCACTGTTGCATGTACCGTATTGTGTATCTTATTTTCAAGTCATTATCTTTGTAGCCTATTTCAGTTGCAAATAAAGTAATTGACTTTTCATGTCATATGAACCTAAAATATATTGTTTGAAGAATCTAGGTGGACAGCAACATAAATCAAGTAGGAGCAGGCCATTGTTCCGTGTTTCTTGATCTAAATTGAGAGTATGCTGTAATGAGACTTAAAAAGAAATAGAGAGGCAGGGTTTGCCATAGCAAAGTATGTGATTGTGATTGACAGCCCACGGAAGGGAAACAGAAGGCCCCACACATGCAACTGGCTATGTCCAGGGTCAAATCCTAGAAAAATAGGACCAAGGCTGTGCAGATGGATGCACAAGGAAGAATTTCTGCTAGCCCATATCAAAAGGAGCAGTTAGCCAGGTCTACAACTGAACAATTTGCCAGAAGCTTGTGTTGATATGATTTACAAAATAAATAAATTACATGCCGATAGTTGCAGTGTTGTACTCAGTGGTAGTCATCTTCCTTTTGGGCTAACAAATGTTTGACATACAACAGGGTCACCTACTTCATACCCAAGAAAAAGGAACAATGGAAACTTTGATTTAATTGGGATTGGTCCTGCTTGGAGCAGGGGGGTGGACTAGATGACCTCCTGAGTTCCCTTCCAACCCTGATATTCTATGATTCTATGAAACAAACCCACTTTAATTTATATATATCAGATTTTCTTTCAAATACAGTTTTATAAACCTTCCCTCTCCATTTACAATTTTGGATTAATTTGTTTCCATAAATATCAATTCATGTATTGTATATATGGTTAGAAGCACATAGGTAGGGAAATTTCTGTGTTGAGTGGCTTGCTTTGTTCCATTGTTATAGATTTTTGTTTTTTCCTTCTTTATCTGAATTTTCCCCCCTTTTTCTATAGTATTTTTTTGGTTTTGCTCTTTTTTATTTTCATGAGTTTTCATGGAGGTTCTTATTGTTTAGTTTAGTCACTTAACAACAATACCTTTCTGGAGAACTTCAAATCTGTTTCTGCATGAGTAGAATGGCTGCTTCATGTCTAATGAGCAGGTGACTCTTCTCAGCTCAGATGTGTGCAGCCAGTGAAAATTTGTCTCGTGTTCTCCAAAACTTGGCAGACTCATGGGTTAAATTTTACGAGCCTTAGAGATTGTTCTGCAGTATTGTGACAAAGGTTGTTGTAAAATGTAGGTCCATTTCTCTTTCATTGATATCTTCCTAGTTGTACTTTCTCAGAAATGTATTTGTTTCACATCAAGGCTATGGGTTCAAATTTCAGTGAGCTCAGTAGTCACTGAAAGCCTGTGCCATCCCAGTTATTTGACCTACAGTTTTCTAAGCACAATGGTGCACAGAGGGCTGCCACAGAAAAAAATGAGACCTTCACAGTCAATCTCAGCGGAGAGGTGAAGTATGAAATGGGGAACTGAAAACTGGTTTAACACCCCAATAGCTCGTAGTCTTTCCATATCTGTGCTTCTACATACACCTCAGGGATAAGGTATGGAAGTTTATGCAGCTGTTATCGGGGCTGTACACATTCTGTGGATGTACTTGTTCTCAGTGTCCATGGATGTTGAGCCAAATGTTATGCGCATTTAAAACTCAGAAACAGGCCTTCATTTTTAAAATACATACAGATGTTAGCACAAAGATTTCAGCTTCGTCTCTCCACTTGTAACTTATTGCTTCCTGAGTTTCTCCCCCTACTAATGCCAAGCTTACTGGTCTGTAGCATCCTAGATTCTCCAGGCATCTTTCTGAATATCAGTGTCAGATTCGCTTTTCTTCTGGCCATGGGCATCTCCTCTGTTTCTAAGGAGATTGTCTTTGGCTTGTCTGCTAAATGTTCTCCTGTCTGTCCGAATTTCTTTCAGCTGTTTGGTATTGATCTGGCTACTGTGTCTGAGACCTCAGATGCTCTAAGGTTTTTGTAAAATGTTAATCACCTGAGCTGAGATCATTCCCTCCACTTGTGCAAGTGAAGGGGAACTAAGGCAAGTAGAAGGCTTGGAGTCATTTTGGAAAGGGGAGGAATGCTGTCTTACTATAGGGCAGCATTAACTCCTGTGCAATCCCCTCCAGAGCTGCTACTGAGCAGCTGCTGGAAAACACAGCCAGTAACTGCATGTGGAACAGCAAGGAGCATCAGCTGTTTACTCAGGATAGCTCTTGAGACTGCAGATCTTGGGACTGCCCTTTCCCACTGATCTCTGAGAATTATGGGGCTGTGAGACATCTACATGGGGGTCTCCACTCTCCAAGCCATTCCAGCAAAAGGATTGATGTCCTGAAAACTACATGAGAGTTACTTCGTGGATTTTTTTCAGTCCCCTGCTAACACCATCTTGGGTTTGTTTGTTTTTTGGTGGGAGGGTGCAGTCTGGCCCGTGTTTTTATGTGATATTCATTCTCTTCAGCATTTCTCCTCTCTCCCATGAATAATATAGCTTCCCTTGATCTTTTGTATGAATGCACAGAATACATTTTATTTTATGGCAGTGTCGTCTTGTTCTGCAAATAAATTACCTTCCAAGTTGCTTAGCAGCCTTTCTCTCCCCTTTTTTTCACCTCTTATTCCTTTTATATGAAAAAGCAGTTATTTTTTTATCCTAACCTCTTGTGCAGTCTATTCTGCTTGTATTTATTTCTTTGATTTGGTTTTAAGTGCACTTTGAAATCTTTAGACCACACCTCCATTCCCTGTTGTGTTCTCTCTCTCTCTCTTTCTTAGCCTTGCTTACTCTTTGCAGTATTCTTCCCCTTTTCCCCGCAGAATGAGTTTTCTACCTTCCTTCTCTCCATCCCATTTTGTAAAGTGCTCCAAGGATACAGCATCCAGTAATTCCCACGTTGTTCCACATTTTTGCTTTGCAAAAATCCAACCTCCCACTCATTTTTGGTCTTTTGTAATTTTAATTACAAACATAAGCTGAATTGTAATTACTCTTGATTAGGTAACAGCTATATTTCTTGTTATATATATTTTTCCACTCCTCCTATATATCTATTTCTTCCCCAATTTGGGAAAAGCTTAACACCTGAGCATGTTCCTCAGAAACTGTTGCAAAACATGGAGTAGGTCTGCACAGGTGTTACTGAGAGCAGAATTTGGGCTTTAAATTACAAATATTTGTAAAATACTTAATAAAACAGGTGTTTAACAAATAAATGTCATTTATAGTCAAAATACTGACTTCCATTTATGCTAGACACAAGTGACTATATCACATCTTAAGTGGAGGGGAGGGGGGCACTGTCCTGGCTTGCTGGAGGAAGAGTAGGAGTCCTTTACAGGTGGTGTGGGGGGAAAAGTCAGAAGCTGCTGCAAAAGAGGGGAAGTGGGGGGCCATCAGCGTGGTGATGCTGACTCATTCCCTGGGTACGAAACTGTGGAAAATTTGAAAAGGGACATGTCTGGGCACAAGAAGCCCTTTCTCCATGCAGCACCCACCATCCCTCCACTTGAGGTGGCAAATATCAGGTTTGGTTCGGATCTGCTATAGTCACTCCTTTTTAGAGGGACTGGGAAGGAACTTTTCCGTCATCACCATAGTTTTTTGCCTTCCCCAGCAGGTGTCAGGGAAGACTTATTATAGTGAAGAGGAAAGGGCTTAGGAGGCTAAATGTTGCAACTCATTTTGTACGTGTGGGGTTGAGGTCCAGTGCAGGTACCCCAAAGGAAAGGCATCTAGTGACCAGATGAATGGCTTGGTAAAGGACTTAGAAAGGAAGTGTTGATTAAAGGAACAGAACGTGGATGGTGGTTTGGGGCTCCTTTGATTGGTATAGAAGGGAGCCAACCCCACTTTCTTATAGCACACTTCAACCCTCCTACAAGCATGGGGTTGGGGCAGGGGAGATAAGTCCCAGCAATGGATGGTTGCGGGGAGGGGCTCTATAGAAAAAGAAGGTGAGCTGGCAGAGCACCCCAAGGTAATTATGGAATGAACATAGGGTTATCTGCACTGTACACGTTTATCTGCTGGATAGTCCCAGACATCTAATAATAAAGTTGTGGCCTGGTGAAATCTGTATCAAGTGTCTCCTGCCCTGCTTCTAGTGTAGCTGGACAATGAAATAAATCTTAACATCAGCAAGTACTGCTAGGTGCACGCTTTTGAAAATCAGGCCACTTATTTAGGATGCCTACCGTTAGGCACCTGCTTTTGAAAATCCTTTACCGTAAAGTTAATTATATCTAGCTGCTGTGTGGTATTTCAGTATAAAACTTAAAGCAATACCCAGAGTTATCAATGTATACTGCTGCATTTGGGACTGATTCTAGACATACTCAGGTCATGCTGGAGAGCAAGTTACTGAAGGTAGATAATTTAACATTGTAAAAATGCTTGGGAGTAGCCTGGACGGTCTCTTGAGGAGGGATCATTAATCAAACTGATCTTCAGCATAAGTTTCTACGTACAAGTCTACTGCTTCCCCCAGTACAAGATCCTCAGAACAGTGTTTAACCCTCTGTATTTACCCTTCTCTTAATTTTCATTCTCCTCTTGCCAGGTATCAATTGATTCCAGGATGATAAAATCTATTTTCTGTGCTTGTATTTCTGGTTCCTTTCTTTTCTTTTGTCAGGCTTCTTGCATTTATGTGTACAACACATATGGAGTGTCCTCTGCATGACCTCCCTACCATTTTCTGATGTCTTAAGCACTATTTTCTGGTGTCTTTTGCTCTCTAGACTTTACAGTGTCTGTTTCACTGCCTAGCGTTGTTTCCTCCTGTCTACTGATTTGCTGTTTCTTACGTCCTCTCTGGTTGCTATAAAACCCCATCCTCTCTTCTTTTCCTGTTGGAAACAGCCGTTGCTTGGGTTAGGTAATTAACTGCTTCTCACCAGATCTAAGGGCTGGAAACCAACTGGTGTTTTGCAGGCTCACATAGGTTGTACTAAATAATTAGCCTATGATGCCTCCCCTGTTCACTCAATGGCAAAACACTGAGGCCTGCTGTACACTGTGTCTAAAAGCATCTATCTGTAAGCATTTCTAGGCATGTATACAGCATTCATAAAAAACACATACAATGGCAAGGCAAGTGTGTTAGCATAATCTACATGAGAGGCCTTGCTGGATGTCAGACGTGACATTCCCTAAATGATGTCTAAGCCAACGGTGGAAACAGCTGTTCTGCTAGTGTAGACATCACTCTGATAGCAAAGCAAAAGGCAGTCCTAGGTGGCTCCTCACCTGCTTGGGTGTCCTCTTGCCTCAAGCATGCCCACCATGGCTAATATTTTGAGGCTGAAAGTAGTAGTAGTAAGCTGACACCACCATTTTCAGAGGCTTGTATGGATGTAAGAGGCCTAGTTAGAACACACATTTGGGTGCTTAGAGGGTTTTCAGATTAGGAATTTTATGAGATTCCCCATGATGGATGGAACTTGCATACCTGTGAGGGCTCCCCGGGTGGACAGTGCTACAGCGCTTACACGTGGAAACCACATGTCCCATAAATATGGGGTGTGTGTGTGTGTGTGTGTGTGTGTGTGTGTGTGTGTGTATATGTGTGTGTGTGAAAGAGTTGCTGTTTATGGTTGCTATGGCAAGACTTCCCAGATCCTGCCATGATTCTTGTGTCCTACATATTTAGTCCCAGATCCTCTTCAAAAATACCACCCCTGCTCAGAACCTGTGGTTCTGCTGTTCTCCTTTTCTATATGTACTCCTCTTTCTTACAGTTGATATGCTTTTTTTCCTATTTTTCTTATTTCCTCATTTTTACTGCTACATCCTTCAAACTGCTCCCTCCTTTCCTCGCTCTTGTATGTGTAGGGACTTGTCTTCACTACCCGCCAGATTGGCGGGTACTAATTGAACTTTTGGGGATTGATTTATTGCATCTCATCTAGCCACGATAAATCAATCCCCAGAGGCGCTCCCTGTCGACTCCGGTACTTCAGCTTGCCGAGAGGAGTAAGCAGAGTCGATGGGGGAGCCAACTGCTGCCGCCGTAAGGACGCCAGATAAGTCAACCTAAGATGCGCCAACGTCAGCTACGCTAATCAGGTAGCTTAAGTTGTGTGTCTTAGGTCGACACCCCTCCTCTTCCCCACTAGTGTAGACCTGGCCTTATTTTCACATCTCTCGCTGCCACATTAATTCTCTCTCTTTTTCTTTCAATTTTCTTACCTCCTTCCACTTCCAAAAAATAGATTCCATTTTGTCCCTCATGCCCTGCCTCAATTTGATACTCAGTCCTGGTGCTGGTGAAGAGAAGCCTGAACTTGGGCCCAAGCTAGGTCAACAAAGTCTTGCATATGTTGTCAATGTGTCTGAGCTGCCTGTACGCTCGCTACACGCAGCCCTTTCTGGAGTTAGTGCGAATCTCCGACTCTACTTGTGGAGGTCTTGATGATTTGTGTGGAAATGTAGGCTCACTGTAGGCCAAGTTCAGAGTGGAAGCTGACAACATCTGATAGCCCTGGGATGTTCTTAGTGGCACATTTGTTCTTAGCTGATCTCAGTTGTTATTTTGCCAGCTTAGCTGGTGAAATTTGTCCCACTAGGTGATAAGTCTGCTTCAGCACTTTGTAAGATTGATAGATCCAGAGGTACTGGAGTGCGCTTTCAAAACAAGGACATACAAGGTGTTCTGGAGCACAGGCAACGCTAATCCCAGGGCCCTTTCCTGAAATATTAGGGCCAAGTTTTGTAAAAATTCTACACTGGACAGGAACAGGACAATGAATAGAAAATGCAACAACAGCTCCATCAGGGAAAGTACAAGAGAGGTGAACGCTGGCTAAAGGTTTCAGTTATAAGTGTTGTCCCTTCCCTGAGGTTTGGTTCCATCTCCCTGGTGTTTGCTAATCAGAGTGACTTTTTCCTTTCCTCATATGGGCTGGATCCTTGGTTCACTGTTGCATGACCTGGTGCCTCCACTTTCAGTGCCTGGGACACAAGCGGTAACAGCCATTGGGAAAATAACTAATGCTCCTATTTTTAACAAGGAGTCTGATCCAGTGTACAAGAAACAAAATACAATAATGCAAATCCCTGCCAATAAAATCCCACACCCAAAAATAAATGCAACAAAGTGGGACTTTACTGCGGACAAGAAACAGAGACGCTAGGGAAAGAATGGGTCAGTGTTAACTAAGAAATACTAAAACATTAATAATGCAACAAATTCCCCACTGTTAACCACTGTATCACAAACCCCAGTTCCCTCCCTGGCACCCAGCTGGAATGCCTTGAGTCCAGAGATGGTGCAACTGCAGTGCAAACATTGGCTGACTTAAAGAATGGAGCACTCTTACAGTGTTTTCACCCCTGGGTGGGAGCAGGGTCCTCCCTTGGCTCCCACCCCCTCTGGAGTTCTGGGGAAGTCTCAGCTGGATCTGGGTAGCTGGTACCAGGCTGGTTATTTGCCTCCCTGGATGCAGGTCTTTGCAGCACTGAAACCATCCAATCACACACTAGATCCCATGGCAGTTCAAAGCTTCCCTTTGTGGGGATTTGGAGCTAAGCAGAGAATTTGACTGCCTAAGCTGTTCTCCTTTTTTAGCTAAAGTCAAAGGCTCCAAAAGTGAAACTAAACTTAGTCCCTTCACTTTGTCTCTTTGGTCAGGCTGTTCCCTCTGATTGAGTTCTCCTGGCTCACAATTGGACCAGCAAACTGCCTGTATAAATCACTCCATCAGAAACCTCCACAGTGGTCCTGGCTAAAGACTCTAGCCCTTTCTGTCCCTGTCCTGTATTATAAGCATGCTGGGAAATGGTATCCAGAGGCTCTGGAGGAGTTGTTGCTGTACTCCATAGGGTAGCAGTCCTAGAGGCTCAGTCTGGTGTTCTAGGATCTGACAAACTCCAAAGGAGATTACACAAATATTGAATTTTCTGAGAATGTGCACTCTTTGGGCAGAGACCATGTCTTCCCTTGTCCCGTCTTGTGGTCATTGGGTCTTACCATATTAGTAATAACAGTAATAAAACCTCAAAACCCTCTTCTACCATTGAGCCTAGGGTATGGATGTTCTTCCATCATTATATTGTGGTTTCACTTTTAATAAGCCTTATTTATGTTTTAAGATACAAAAAAATCAACTTTTACTAATAATGACGGTAGAGAAAAGACTGTATTTAATATGTTAATGTTCAACACTCAGCTCCCTGGGAGAAACAAAACAACAGCGGTGGAATTATATGTGTCAAAGCAGGAAATTGGTTGGGCAAGCTTTCCTCCTCTTGTCCTCAAACATGATTATGTTTTTCTGCTGTCTGCTGATCAGCTATTGACTTATTGGCACTAGGATTAGACTTTACAGTGAATAAATTGCCAGGGAAAAAAGTATGTTGCTCTCTAAGAATAATCAGTTTTTTCGGATGCTGCGT
This sequence comes from Dermatemys mawii, assembly GCA_007922305.1. Classification (NCBI taxonomy): domain Eukaryota; kingdom Metazoa; phylum Chordata; order Testudines; family Dermatemydidae; genus Dermatemys; species Dermatemys mawii. The sequence goes on from ML677341.1 coordinate 56,458,410, forward strand.
TCACTGGAATGCTCAAGACTTAATAGAAGCAGAGACTTTTCTTCTCTCTTTACAAAACTGTCACAAACCGGCATTGCTGACAATTCACATTGGCCAATTGTTAGTATATGTTCTCAATGGTGCAGTGCTGTTGAACTGTGTATGGAAAATTCATTAGCCCCAATGGTAAGACTTGCTAAAATGACTAAAATAGAAATAAAAATAACATTAAGAAAGGATTAAAACAAAATTAGCAGGGTTGGGGGAAAATGTCATCCAAACACCAATATTGTAAAGAAACCATATCTAGGAAGCCGTAACGCAGATTAGGTAACATGGGGTCCCTGAAAACATGGGTGCTGAATCAGATCTGTGGCCCTGTGTATGCTGGGAAGGCCCTTCATGGTCCAAACATGTTATAACGTAGTCAATCCACTGCTGTGTTTCTATTATGGTCACCCCACAAGATAATATTTTCTATGCAGAGAGAAAGGGAGAGAAAACGCCATGCTCTAAATGAAGTCTAGGATATTTTATTGCAATCCCCTTGGGAAAGGGAAAGTAGTAGTGAAAGTCTTACTCTATTTTTGGCTTGATTCTTGGAGTTAGCATTGCCTGGCACAATTCTGAGCTCTAATCTCCTATAAGTCAAAGGTTAGAAGCTTGCATGGGTGATTTAAGGGCTAATTTTCAGTGCTTGCGGTTGTTGCACATTTGTACACCTATGTTGTGCTGTACAAAACTGAGATTTTCACTTCTAGACATATGCACATCAAGATCTTGCACTTTTGCACCCAGTTGTCGTCATGCAAATAGATGTATATTTGCATCTTTGCAAATACAAACCTACCAGTTGTATGCCCAAAAACTGGATTATGAGGACAACCTGTAATTTATTTCTAAGACCTTTCAAGTAGCTGATGTGCCAGAATTTGTTTCGCAAAGATTCAAAACTACCATGGGTTGGGCTCAAAATAAAGATAGCAAATAATGATCTTATCTCTGATCCCTTCAAGACTGCTATTCATAAGACATTTGAGGAAAATTCTGATTAATTTAAATGTCTAAGGGCACTCTTTGGGGCTTAGGGTGTTCTATAGGGACAGTCTAAATAAATACAATTCACAGCAAAAGTATGTTTATGTCCACATTATACCTGACAGATACCGGTCTGGAAGTGGTGCAGAGCCATATCACCCCAGACTCATTGGGTGTGTGCACACCACCACCTTCTCTTAAGAGGGGATATCAAACTAAACCATGCAACGTCTGGCTAGAGTAGAAAGAGGGGGTCAGTATGTGGTTTCACCTATTCTCCTCTGCTTGATCAGTGCCACAAGATGGATGCTAGGAAGGAGCAGCCCCTGAATTCAAGAAACACTGTCATCTCTTCCAAGTAAAATATTCTATTGCTTGTTATTGCTCTCAAACGTCAAAGATAGACCGAGGGGTTGAAAGTGTCAATATGTTATTAATTCTACAATGGCAAGTTCCTGGCACCAGTCATTCAGCTAAAGCACTGTGATAAAATGAAGCAGTTTAAAATTACAGCATGTTCAAGGCAGATGCAGTCCTTCAGGTGCAGTATCTTCAGGTGAAGAACTGAGATGAGATTGGTGAACTTTGATTGATCATTTGTTAATCACAGCAACAGGCTGAGCTGACACAACCATCTGCCCTTACAAGGTATTGTGCTGCTATTCATTACTATCCTGTCAGTCACACTGACTTGTGCAAGAAGTGTTTTCAAGAAAAATTAAGCTGACGCACGTAGCAGGTGGCACAGATGCAGCTCATGTGAATTCCAGCCAAGTGCATTTCACGGGGGGTTGGAGGCTCCACAATATGGCTACTATGACCACAATGGGGAATTAGAAACAGAAATTGATCTGTGAGTGGGACATGATGATGTGCAATATCAGAGTGCAGAGGTGCAACGAAAGGCAGATTATGGCAGAGAGAGAAAGATTTGGATAGTTAATTGGGAAAATGTTGCCATTTAGTTTTATAGCAATGGCTCTGAAAGATGTTCAGAGCCATCATTAATGGGACAGCTTCCTGTTATGAAACAGTGATTCATAGATGTGAGGACACAAGTTAAGTTTTATAAGGTTGCGGTGAATCCCATTCTGTAGATGGCAGAGGCTCAAAATTGTGTGACTAAATATATTGTTCTCTTCCCACTATCCACCTTTGATTTGACCCCTCCCTCACTCTACCCATGGTGTTTTATGATGCTTTTCTTGACTTTATGAACATATCTTCTCTTCTTTTTATGTTTGGAACTGAAACAAAAGAAAAATATTAGTGCCAGCTGATGCTATGTGGTTCACACTGAAATTAGGGTTTATTTATGTGTTTTAGGAGGCTGAAAGCAGCTTTGGTATCTCAGGATACCAATGTATGTTCTTATCACCACATTATGGCTGATTTATAACTTCTCTAATTGCATAAAAGGGGAAAATGGCATAACTTAAAGCATGTGGAATGGAAAAAAATGGCATAACCTAAAGAATGTGGAATGGGTCCATACCATTGGGAAAGGAATATTTGAATTGTAAGTTTAATGCGTAATACTAGGAAGTTGACTGGTTACACGTACTTTTGCATGTGTCAGCTAAATCAGAGACAAAATACAAAATCCTGGCATTCAAGAACATTGTGGATTTGTGCATAAACCAGTGATTCGGGTGCATAAACCAGTGATTAGTTAGTGAGACATTTCCCTCCGCCAGATAAAATTGTGCATGTTATTTAAATATTTTCCTTAATAAAGCATTCCAAAATTTCAAGAGTTTAATAACATACTTTAAAACTTTATTACTTCTGGATGAGCAAAGACATGGAGTGGGGTGTTTTCTGTTTGTCATCACTGTCTCCTAGTATGCACAACTGATTGGAAATTCTTATCCAAGCTGTGAGGTTGGAGTATTTCATTGCCCATGTAAAGCACTTCACGTATGTTCTTTCAGGCTGAAATATGACAAGTTGCCTGTGTCATACCGCAAACTAGCTGTGTTGGTGAATATTTTAGCTGACTTTCCATATGAGACACAATCCTGTAATCCCTGCTGATAAATATGCATTTTGCACTATATAACTATGTTCTTGATGGATCTTAATTATTTTAGGTTGGAAGCATTCAAGCAATAAGTAGAATGCTGGCGGGGCAAATTTTATACACATCTCTTAGGTATGTAGGTACTCAATACTGAGTTCCTCTATTACACAATCATACATATTGTATACTATTGGCCTGTGTTTGTGACATTTTTGCTAAAAGCTGCCTGGCAGCAATAATACATTTTATAGCTGTCTTTCAGATTATCAGATGGGCTTGTCTGTGCTGTCCATTGATTACTATAAACATTAAATGTACTTCAAATAATACTATAGATTATGGTCATGATCATTTTGGCAAATTGAACTTTCAGGTGACAAATTAATAGACTTGGACCAACATTTTCAAAAGTTGCCTCTGACTTGACAAGTTGTCGGTGTCCAACTTGACATCTGGTACCTCAAGCTGGCACTTAAATTGAAGAATCCAAATTTAGAGGCTTCTACTGGGGAGGGGGGTGGGTGGGTTTCTGCCTTCCTCTGAAGCATGGGGTATGAGCCACTTGCAGGTTTAAACTAGTGTAAATGGCAGACTCATTGTAATTTGAAGTCTTTAAACCTTGATTTGAGGACTTCAGTAACTCAGCCAGAGGTTAGGGGTCTATCATAGGAGTGGGTGGGTGAGGTTCTGTGGCGGCCTGCAATATATAGCAGATCAGACTAGATGATCATGATGGTCCATTCTGGCCTTAAAGTCCGTCTGTAGACTTTGGTCTTAGACTCCACTGTGTGAAATATGTTGGAATGAAGCTTCATGTATTAATAAATCTAGTCCCAGATATGGGACTATCTGTATTGGCTGAACACTGCAGGCTAGCACCTCAGAAATACAGTCAAACTACTCCCAAGGTAGAGTCACTGACTGGGACTAGTGTGTGTGAAAGCACCTACTTTTCTTTGTTACGCACAGAGAATTTAATTTTAACCATTTATTTCTTCCAAACGGCAGCATCTGGCTCTTGAAACCTTAAAAAAAGAAAAAAGAGTTGAGCATAATATTGTGCGAATCTGAGTATGGCTTGTTTACCTAGGAAAGGGCAGTAATTAAAAACTAGTACACAAATGTGTAGAGTTTGATCAACTGGCATGTGTGTGATTCTTAAAAGGTACTTGAATATTCAGAAGCAGCCTATGAATGGGTTCTCTTATCAACTGACGTGGAGTTTTTTTTATATGACCGTAAAAATATTGTGGTTTTGAAGGGGCTAGTATAGAGTGTTATAGCAAATAGTCATTTAGTAATCATATACAGTCTACTCCTGATTATCCAAAACCCTATTATCCAAACCTCCATATTAGCTAAATCCCTTTCCTGTCCCTGGGCATTAGATATATGCTTCAGAGGGCATGTTGTCTCATACCAGGGGGACAAGGAAGGGAATTAGATAATGTAGATAACAGATCAGAGGCCCCTGGCCAGAACTGTGAAGAGGAAAAGTCTCCAGTCGCGGGGGAGGGGATCCTGCTGCTGAATGGCTCCTGCAGCAGTGCAGGGAATGCACTGTCACTCCGCTCTCACAGGTGTGAGGGATGGGGGCCATGACAGGACTATACTCAGCCCCACTAGGACTGCAACTTTCCCTGTACCACATGCTGAGGCATCGGGTGTCACTGGCCCTGTGGCAGCACAGGGAGCCCTTGGCAGCCCCACCGTGATGAGCGTGAGTGAACAGAGCAGAGACCCTGGGCCAGCACTGAGAGGAAGAGGAGACCCTGACCAGAGGGGAGGCCATCACACTGCTGAATGGCTCCTGACCTTTAGGTGATTCAAACTACTGACTTGAATCTCTCTCTCTCCCACGCTATTCGGACAATCGGGAGTATGCTGCATAGCCCATGTTCTTGCTTATTTGCTTTGTTTGACCTAGTCTAGCAATAATCTGAGCTTCATGCTTCATAACAGCCATTCCAGCTGGGATTTTCAAAGGAGCCTAAGGGTGTCGTTTTCATTGGCATTTGGGCACATAACTACCTTAGGCATCTTTGAAAAGCCCAGCCTTAATGTTTTGGGCCATAAGCATTCATGAAGCAGGCACAGGGTGCTTATTTTGCTGTTTTTAGAGTTGATTTGCCTTAGGTAAATAATAATCACTAATTATTTGTATCACCGTAGCACCTATAGGCCTCCAACAAATCTCACAAAACTAGGTGATTGGGCAACAAAATGGCAAATGAAATGTAATGTGGATAAATGTAAAGTAATACACCTTGGAAAAAAATAACCCCAGCTATACATACACTATCATGGAGGCTAATTTAGCTACAACTAATCAGGAAAAAGATCTTGGAGTCATCGTGGATAGTTCTCTGAAGATGTCCATGCAGTATGCAGCGGCAGTCAAAAAAGCAAACAGGATGTTAGGAATCATTTTAAAAGGGATAGAGAATAAGACGGAGAATATCTCATTGTTCTTGGTAATTTACATTATGTTTGCTTGTGGTGCGCCCACATCCTGAATACTGTGCACAGATGTGGTCTCCTCATCTCGAAAAGGATATACTGGCATTAGAAAAGGTTCAGAAAAGGGCAACTAAAATGATTCGGGGTTTGGAACAGATCCCATATGAGGAGAGATTAAAGAGGCTAGAACTTTTCAGCTTAGAAAAGAGGAGACTAAGTGGGGGATATGTTAGAGGTAAAATCATGAGTGTTGTGGAGAAAGTGAATAAGGAAAAGTTATTTATTTTTTCCCTGCTACCCTTACTTCTGCACTGCTGGTGGTGGGGTGCAGCCTTCAAAGCTGGGCTCCTGGCCATCAGCCACTTCTCTTTGGCCACCCAGCTCTGAAGGCAGTGCAGAAGATAGGGTGGCAATACCACTACTCCTCTAAAATAATCTTGTGACCCTTCTGCAACTCCCTTTTGGGTCAGGACCACCAATTTGAAAAATGCTGGTCTCCCTCATGAAATCTGTATATTATAGGATAAAAGCACAGAAAAGATCAGATTTCATGGGGGGAGACCAGATTTAACGGTCCATTCTGTGTTTTTCATAACTGTGAATTTGGTAGGGCCCTAATTGTGGAAGAGAGGTGTGACGGAGTCAGACCAGAAGGATATAGGAGAGTGCTGGAAGGCAGGTATATTAGTCTCAGGATATGCAGGTCCTTGTTCCCTGGATAGCCAAACAAAGGCTACTCCAGGCCAATCAAGACACCTGGGACCAATTAAGAACCTTCTAGAAAGGAGTAGAAACAGCTAGCCTAATTGGGACACCTGAAGCCAATCAGGGACTGGCTGAAACCAGATAAAAACCTCCCAGTTAGTCAAGTGGGTGTGGGTGTCAGGAGCTGTGGAAGGAAGTTATGCTGTTGGTGAGACTGAGTGTTGGACAACATATCATACTGAAGGAAGGAGGCACTGAGGTAGGGGTGAAGTGGAGTTTGAAGAAGCGGGGACTGCTGTGGGGAAGTAGCCCAGGGAATTGTATTGTGTTTTGTGCCTAAAAGGTCAGCCATCTTAGCTGATACTATTAGGGTCCCTGGGCTGGAGTCCAGAGTAGAGGGCGGGCCCGGGCTCCCCCCTTTTTCCATCTTCCATACTGGCCTGTGATGAAGGCAACTCACTAGGTGGTGACTCTTGCCAATTGTACTGAGAAAGGGAGGTCACTCTGGGGCCTAGATGAGTTTCTGAGGCCCCTAAATCTGCCAGGAAGCGCAGGACCCACAAGTACAGACTTGGAGCTTTGTCACAGAGGTTTAATGTCAATAGATGGTTGAATACATTACAAACACACAAAAAAAGTGAGTTGTTTTGTGTGGATAAAAAGCTTTCTTGCACTTCTCTGAATTATTCCTTTGGGAATCTATGTCTGATAAGGAGGAGGGGGTGTGGGTCTGGGGGTGTGGATCTCTGTTCCTTCTACTGCACCTCTGTCAGGCTTCTCAGACTGATGTCCTCTGTTTTGTGAGTTAGGGGCATATATCCTTATTGTTTTAAGAAAGCTTTCCATTTTCATTTATTCCTTCCCTCTTTCCTTAGTGTGCCTCTCACTGTGTAGGTCCTTTGAACTAATACCCTAAGTGACAACCAGTGGTATTAATGAGGCTGCAGACTTCTTTATAATTGAACCCTGTCAATACTGTCCATTAAGTCTGCAGTATGTGTGCTGGCTCATTAAACCAAGCCACTATAATTTCTTCTCCTTGTGGTTTTCTTCCCCCTTCTACAACATGGAATTTGTTCAAATAGTCAGTCCCTTGTTTTATATGCTGAGGTGCAGGAATGAGTTGCTAAGTGCTGCTGTAGTTATCTGCTTGTCTGGTGACACACTACAGGCCTGCCAGCTGTAGAGAGACAAAGGACCAGGTCAGGGTTGGAGAGTGTTGTTGATTATGTACCTAAAAACAGAGATGCAGTTCTGCTAAAACTATAGATTCCATCCATTCCTATTTCACACATCTCGAATGCCTAATGCCAGTATCCATATGAGTAGTTGAACGTAGACATACTTTTAACAAAATCAGGGAGTATGGTGCACTGAACTGGGAGTCAGGAGACCTGGGTCCACTTCATTCCCTGGTTGTCTTCTGATCTGCTGTGTAATGTTGGGCAAATCATTTTACCAGTCTGTGATTTTGATTCTCCTCCCATCATCTGTCTGTTTTGTGTATTAACACTGCAAGACATTGGGTAGGGATTTTTTTCATTTACCTTGTTTGTAGAGTGTCTAGTGCAATGGGATTCCTCTTTCAGTACATCTAGGCATGGCTGTCATCAAATAACTTATAGCAAAAATAAATGTGAATTATTTAAATTGGAGATGGAAAAATATTGATTAGAAATATCCAGTCCATCTCTCTAGTAATGCAAGATTTTCTTTATTAATACATATTCTAGTACTTTTCTTTTCTAACATGTAGTATAAACACTCCAAAGCAAAAGAATTTGTTCCCATTACCTTATTTGACAGTCACTTTCAGGAAGATTTTTTGCATATTCAGAGTAAGTATTTCCTCTTTCATTTCATGGATCCTAGTTAAATCCTGACCCCCTTTTTAAAGTTATCATAGGTAATTGGTTCACCTCCTCTTTCACTATTTCACAGTATCAATGGATGTCAAATACTACCTGGTCTCCAGAGAGGCACCTTTGCAAAATTTAGGATTTTAGACCTTATATGTAAATAGAAGAGATTTCCTGGATCTAGAATGAATATAGCAGCCTTGTCCTTGTATGTAGAAGGCAGCAGTGCTTGGAGCACAGGCCTGGGAGCTGAAGACTCCAGTGTTCTGGTCTCAACAATGAGACTGATGGCTGAGTCACTTCACCCTCAGCATGGATGGGCATCAACTCTATGCTCTACACTTCCGTGAGTTTTATATAGCCCCCATCACTGTGCCTCACAATCCTTACTGTGTTTATCCACCCAACACCCTGGGAGGTCAGGCAGTAGTATTATCACTCTTTTAAAGATAAGAAACAGAGAGGCTAAGTGGCTTGCCCAAGTCACAGAAGAAGACTCTGGTGCAGTAGGAGTTGAACGCAGATCTCCCAATCCTTCCTTTCATCCTTTTTGTGCTCTGTTTCCCACACTGCTTTGGAAGTGAGAGAAGGAGGTGGAGTAATTCAAAAGCCTGCTAATACAAAGCTCTATTAGAGCATTTTTCAACAGTAGTTCTCAGAGGCCTTTACAAAGGAGGTCATATCATTATTGCCATTTTACAAATGAGGAAATGGAGGCAAAGACAGGCGGTGACTTGTCCAAGGTAACCCACCCAGCCAGTGCCTGAGCTGGGAATAGATCCCAAGTCTCCTGCATCCAAGTCCAGTGCTCAGAGTGATATCATTGAGTTCCAGGGGGTTTTATTATGTGTTTTATGACTTCACCCATTTGTGAAGAAGAATGAAAAGTGTCTGCTTGTTTGGTGGGCTTACGATATGTGTTGACTTGTTTTAGTCTGATGCTATTGTTGGTGGAGGAAGCTGATATTTTTCTTCATTGGGAATCTGCTGCTATTTTTTGTTGCAGTAAGATGCTTTTTATTTCTATAATATACAGACACCTAGACACTCCGCCTTAATACTATGACACTAATATTTTGATTTAAAAAGCAGGCTCCTAAATCAGCAATATTGTGCATGGAAATCATTTTCATTCTTTTCCTGAGACTTTTCATACTGTAATGTCTTTCTCTACAGCGGCTGATAATGCAATATGCAATATTTCTTCATAATATCTGAAAAAGTATTAAAATGTAAATTAGAATAACTGAGTGCAATATAGGAAAGCTCATTGCAATAGGTTAGTAGACAGTGTCTGTGCAGGTTCTGCATAAAAGGTTATGTTCACTTCCAATAAATGTGTACAACTTGTTTCTGTTGATTGACAATAGAGACTAGGACTTCAGCTATTAAAATTTTCTTCAGGATATAAACATCTTAAAAACAAACAAACCTGGACCTCGATGTTATGTAACCTGGAATATTCCATCCTACCTCCCTCCCATCTCCCTATTTAAAGATAAGGAAGGAAAAGCTTCATGGGAGTTTTTAAAAACAGAGAAGCTGCTTCTTTAAGACAACATTTTGCTTCTTTCCAGCATCAAAATATAGTTGACTGTGGAAGCTCCAGAGTAACACCTTCAAGGTGCAGCAGCGGCACAGCTTTGAAACTGACAAGTTGAAGCTTTGATTTGTATTCTTCTGGCAGCCTGGGTCCTTCAGATACTCCTTTTAAAGTGGTAAGCACGAAAAGCATAATTGTGTGTGTCTATGTATATGTGATTGTGTGGTTGATATAGTGCTATTCAGAGGCAAATAATACAGTTAAAAGGTCTAAATCTACCAAATGTACTAGCAAATACTGGTTGTCTAATAGAGGTGGGTTTTTTTTTTTTTAATGACAGGTCAAACATAAGTATTTTGGAAAGCTGGGGATAGTTTAAAGTGGTCTTTTAAGATGATGGGTTGCCTGTTAGGGAGTGATCTGCAGTGCAAGTTTCAATGTATGTGTTATCTATTACCTGTGCTTCTGTGTTTCAAGGGACACTGAGCTAAGGTTCTCATTTTATTGATATGTGATGTGAAGGAATCATAAGGTTTCAGTCAAGCTGTGTTTTAACTCCAGATCTCATTCTGCCTCTTTTTCCCCACACATATATAAACTTTGTAATTTGGTCTGCATGGAATAAGTATGGAATCTATTGTATTGCCAATCCCAAGCATTCAAAAATCATGAGTCATGATTTCTGGGAGCCTGAGATTGGGTTAAAAAATCCTGAGACATTTAAAGAAATAATACATTTGAGGTTCTTTATATTTGTCTTTTGGTGATTAAGCCTTGAGAGCATACTTTGGTCATGGTTTTGAAGCTTTTTTTCCCCCAGTCACAAGGACCTTTTTTAATTGAAAGCTGAGAATTTCATGTAATTATAGAATTGAGGGAGTTTAAAGAAAAACACTGACTATCATGAAACTTGTGAGAGGTATATCTCCATATATTTATTTTATCTCATAGAACTGGAAGGACCTTTTTTTGTGATATATACACATCTTGGCAATTGCAGTTACATTTCCCAACACAATAAAAACACTCCCAGGTAACTTTAGTACTGGAGTGGATTCATCTTCTGGTGAATAGTGCCTTATCATTTGTGGAATGCTGGTCTCATCAGTCAAACAGTGCATTCAGAATGGTTACCTGGTGAGCTGTCCATGATGAATGGCTAAAGATCACCCATATATCTCTCATCAGAAAGCTAAAGGCAGCAAAAATCAGCTATAGCACACTCGTCCATCTAGTGACCATAGAGACACCCACGATTTTCCATTAGGTAGTGAAAGAGAAGTCCCAATTAATGAGCTCTGCTTGGAAGTTTTCCGACACTTCGGGGCCTTGTGCATGGTGCAAAGAAAGGCAATAGGGTAGGGGAATGACCACAAGAGAGCCCTACCCTCATAGAAGAAGAGCTGGTGCAACATGCTCTCATTAAACTCACAGATGAGCTTCCAGGTACATACTGTGCAGCTAGGTTTCCAGGATGTCCCCCCCGCCCCGCCCCACCACCCCAGCACATGGGTGAAATGTCTGGTTTTGGGGATGGGGCACAGGTGAAGCAGCTCTGCAAAACATACTCTTCCCTCCAAACCAGAAATCTGTATGGAAGCTTAATGCAGTTTGTTTCAACATTACCTGTCCCTCCATGACTTTGACTTTAGTCGTGGGCATAGCACTAAAAACAAATTAATCAGTCTGAGGATTCTCCCTAACACTGGGAGGCTCCTGTCCCACTATCCCATTCCACTGACAGTTCTGGAGGTATATTATGAAGAACTGGGTGTGGCAAGGACACACATACATGCCAAAGGTTCCTGGCCTCTAGCATATCCATTTGGGCAGCTGGTATTAGTTAGAGAAACCTCTAGCCCCAACCAGTGCAGACTGGCCCAAGGTTTGGGGACTGAAAATGTGGTTACCTTTGTCCCAACTCACAAATCTTGCGATAGGCACACTTTGGCTGAATGAGAGGAACTGCCTCATAAACCTAGTTTTCTGCTTGAATCTATGGAGTCAAACTACTAAAAAAATCCAGACCTTAGTTAGTTCAGAGTGGAAAAAAAAGGGTTTCTCAGACTTTTAGGACCAAGGTGAAACAGAGGTCAGTGGGTGTAGTTGTATAAATGATTGGATCCTGGAGTTAGTTTCAGTATTACTTGCCCACAGAGTGGAAGGGCTAGCTCAGTGATTTGAGGGGTGGCCTGTTAGACACAGGGTTGTGAGTTCAATTCTTGATAGAGCCATTTAGGGATCCAGGGCCCCACCAAAAAAAATCTATTGGGGACAACACTTCAGCCTGCTAATGTAAGCAAATAACCCTTCTCTGCACCTGTTCCAGTCTGAATTAATCTTTCTTAAACATGGGAGACAGAAACTGCACACACTATTCCAGATGAGTTCTTATCAGTACCTTGTATAATGGTAATAACACTTCCCTATCTTACTGGAAATATCTTCCCTGATGCATCCTAGGATTGCATTAGCCCTTTTCACAGCTGCATCACAATGGTGACTCATAGTTGTCCTGTGATCAACCGATACAGTCAGGACTTTCTTCTCCTCTCTCTTCCAACTGATATGTCTCCAGCTTATAGCTAAAATTCTTCTTGTTGTTGGTCCCTTAATGTATGAGCTTGCATTTTGCACTATTCAATTTAATCCCATTTTTATTACTTCAGTTTTGAAGGTAATCTAAATCATCTTGTGTAAAGTTTCAATCATCTGTATTGGCAATACCTCCCAACTTTGTGTATTTTAACCCAATTACTGTTTACCTCTATGTTCTTAACTACTTTCTCTTTCAAAATTAGTTCCAAGACATTGCATACAATTGAGGGCAAACTAATAGGCCTGTAGTTTCCTGGATCACTTTTTTTCTTCCTTTCTTAAAGATAGGTACTATATTAGCCGGGGAGGGCAAACTGTTTTGGCCCGAGGGCCACACAGGGGTTCAAAATTTTGCAGAGGGCCAGGTAGGGAAGGCTGTGCCTCCCCAAACAGCCTGGCCCTGCCCCCAACCAACCCCTAACCACTTTCCACCCCCTGAGTGCCCCCTCAGCGCCCTCGACCCATCCAACCCCCCATCCTTGTCCCATGATTGCCCCCTCCGGAGACCCCCACACACTAACTGCCCCGCAGGGCTCCACCCCCTATCTAAGCCCCCTGCTCTTTGTTCCCTGACTGCCTTCTCCCGAGACCCCCAACCACCACTCAAGCCGCGCACCCCCCCCGCCCCGCTCCCTTCTTGCTTACCTTGCTCAGGTGGGCATGGGCTGCTCTCAGCCTGGTCCCCCCCCAGGCCCCTACCCGGGAGCACGGCCCCACGAGCTAAGCCCGGCACCCCAGACGAGAGCGCGGAGCCCTGTAGCTCCACCTGGCACCCGGGGTGGGGAGCACCGGGCTCGCAGCTCCCCACGGATCGGCTCCAGCACCCAGGGAGGGGAGCACAGGGCCCTGTGGCTCCCCGGGGCTAGGCCCAGCACCCGGGGCAGGGAGCATGGGGCCCCACTGCTCCCCGCAGCTCTGCCTGGCACCTGGAGGCGGGGAGCATGGGCCCCACGGCTCTCCGTGGCTTGGCTGGGCACCTGGGGAGGGGAGCGTGGGGCGCTGTGGCTCCTTGCAGTTCAGTCTGACGCCTGGGCGCAGGGAACGGGGGGCCCCGCAGCTCCCCGTGGCTGGGCTGGGCAGCCGGGGTGAGGAGCGTGGGGCTCCACGGCTCGGCCTGGCACCTGGGGAGGGGAGCGCGGGGCGCTGCAGCTCCCGCAGCTTAGCCCAGCAGCTGGGCTGGGAGCATGGGGCCCCGAGGCTCCCTCCAGCTCAGCCCGGCCCCGGGTGGGAGCGCAAGGCCCCAGCTCCTGGTGTTTGTCCGACCCCTCGGCGGGGAGGTGGGGGCCACTGGCACCACTCCCGCGGCTCAGCTCACGGGCTGAATAAAAATGGCTGGTGGGCCACATGTGGCCCGCAGGCCGTAGTTTGTCCACCCCTGATATTAGCAATTCTCCAGTCATAGATGGATTCATTAAAAATCCTTGCTATTGGATTTGCAATTTTATGTGCCAGTTCCTTTAATAGTGTTGGATGGAGATTATTGAGCCCTTCGATATTTTCCCATTACGATGTTTAAGTTTAACTTCCATCTTGGCTATGGTAACTTCCAAATCATCACTTCCGTTAGCCACTCTGCAACTAACCATAAACTCCTTGTTACCTTTATTAAAAACTGAGGTAAATAATTTGTTTAGGTGTTGGGCCATGCCTAGATTATCCTTAATCTCCACCCCATCCACAGTGCTTAGTGGTCCCACTTCTTTCCTTTTTTTTTTTTTTATTTATATGGCTATATACTTAAACCTTGCTTAAGACTTTGCCAAACTTTAGCTGTTTGAGTTGAAATTCTCTATGCTGGGTATGTGTCTCAGACTTTTTTTCATGAAATTTTTAGCAAAAATTCTTTGGCCATTTGCCAGAAATGAGGTTAGGGAAAATATTGTTTTTTCTATATTAAAATCTTACAACTACCTCATTCAGTAGCTTTAGCACCTCCTTTTTTAGATCAGGTACTTGAAATTGGTAGGGGGTTGTCTTAGTGTAGTAATGTGCGTTTATTGTTCCTATGAAAATTCATTCAAATCTAGCCATGATATGAGTTTGGGAGGTTTGGGAACAAATTGATAAACTAAACAGTAATAAATCACCAGGACCAGATGGTATTCACTCAAGAGTTCTGAAGGAACTCAAATGTGAAATTGCAGAACTATTAACTGTAGTTAGTAACCTATCATTTAAATCAGCTTCTGTACCAGCTGCCCCCATTGGACTGGAACAGCGAACCGGGGCCAGTGGGAGCCGCAGTCAGTGAACCGGCAAGTAAACAAACCAGCAGGGCCCGCTAAGGTGCTTACCCTGCACTTTCGTGTGCCACGGTTGCCGATCTCTGGACTAGAAGATAGCTAATGTGATGCTAATTTTTGAAAAGGGCTCCAGAGGTGATCCCAGCAATTACAGGCCTGTAAGCCTGATTTCAGTACCAGGCAAGCTGGCTGAAACTATAGTAAAGAACAAAATTGTCAGACATATAGACAAACATCATTTGTTGGGGGAAAAGTCAACATGGTTTTTGTAAAGGGAAATCATGCCTCATCAGTCTGCTAGAATTATTTGAGGGAGTCAACAAGCATATGGACAAGGGCAATCTAGTGGACATAGTGTACTTATCTAGTGGATAAAGTGTACTTTAGAAAGCCTTTGACAAGGTCCTTCACCAAAGGCTCTTAGGCAAAGTAAGCTGTCATGGGTTAAGAGGGAAGGTTGTCTCATGTCTCAGAGACAGGGAAGACTTTCAGTGAGAACTTAGAAACCAACACCCTGTCTACCCTGCATGGATGTTAATAGTCCTGTGAAACTCTTCATAAACCTATGGTTTTGTGCTAGAGTCCTGAATTTTCTAACTTACTTATATGGCTCCCATCACCACAATAAACGTGTGTCTCCTTGGTCAGAGAGTTCTTCCCTCACTCCATACTGTTGTTCAGTGTTCCGAAAGCTGCTTCCCTATGGCCATCCATCCAATCGACAGTGGTGTAGGCATCTGGATTGCTAAGTGCTTCATGATGAAAAGTTTTAAAAAACATCAGGTATGATTTAAATTGGCCAATGTGGGCAAGTTAAACTCATTTTGCCCTCCTAACGCCCTTTTTAACATCTTGAAAAAATTACATGTGCAAATTAGTTTCTTCCAGTTACTTGAGCTCTGACTTATGTGAGGCCCATCCAGCTGAAGTCAGTAAGTAAATTGACCTCAATGGGAGTTTGATCAGTTCTTACACAGCAGATTGCCAAAGCCCTAATTGAATTTGGTAGCATCAGTAGTGCCATGTTTTCCCTTAGATTAATGAATACTACCTCTTTCCTTCATTTTATTCTAGTATAAAGTAAATTAAATTGGAGAGTCCAGAGATCCTTTTGACAGAACATGGTATATGAAAAGGGGCACAGTCATTTCTATAAGTGACTCTCCTTTTCCAAAAGGCTTTACTTACTATTGTTAACCTAAAACCTAAGATTACTATAATTGAAATCAGTTAGAGGAACTGAGATCTAGTTATAGGGTACAAGATGAGAAGTCAGCCATTGGTTCTATTCCTGGCTCTGCTACCAACCAGCTGTGTGACCTTGTGGAAGATGCTTCGCTTTTGTGTAGATAAAACACAGGTTTTTTTTCTCTAATAATAATACTCTATTCTTCTATAGTCATTTTCACCTCTACATTCTAAAGCACTTTATAAAGAAAGGTATCACTTACCCCCATTTTTCAGATACCAAAGCTGAGGCACAAACACCTAAATTATGTTTAAAAAACAGGAATCCTGAGATGGTTTTTCAGTTTTTTTTTAATTCAGTCCTTACACAGGCCAGCCCCCACTGCGGTCAAACTGTGTAAAGCCCTCAAGGTTTAGCCATCAGTGCTTAGTTTCCTTGCTTCTGTGAGTTAGACTCAGTGTTACCTGAACTTAATGATTTTGTGTCTTAATTTCCTATTTTTTTCCCCAAAATTGAAAAAAAAAAACATGTAAAATCAGGTTGATATATTATAGGGCACACTCACACCCAATAGCATGTTCATTTTAGATGGTGATCTTGATATATGATACTCTTGATTTCATGAGGTGCCACTCACTCCCTAAGAAGACCTGAAAATATTGTTTTCAGTTTCATTAGGACTCTGACCTACCACTAAACATGTATTCAGATATATGTTTAAAAGGCCACACAGCCTTTTGCTAAACGTGCTTGTGAACATGAACAATCTGGATTTTAGCCATAATGTACAAACATATTTAAAATCACCATGCTCCACTGAATTCAATTGAACATGATAATTCTACAAGTTTTATTCAGGAGCAATTGTTCTATGATATCTCTCTCTCTCTTCCCCCGCCCCCTTTATATTTTACATGGTTACAGTTTGGGATTTAAGCAATTAAAGACCAAACTTTGGAGTTTACAGGAATTTAACTTAAACTGGATTATGTCTTTTTTAATACAGTGATGCAGATTTTTTACCATTTTTATAAATTCCTTGAGTTTCATTAATTTGTCCAGAAGGAAGACATATCTGAACTTATTACACGTTCTGCATGTACACACCAGAAATTCATGGATGGCGTGTACTCATATGGATCTTAATTCAGTATTTACTTAAGCGGAAAGTGGGGTTTTTTTAGGGATGTGTGTGGGGAGAGTGTATATATACACAAACACACACGTACACCACAAGGATTGTTTCTTTAACACAATTTGATTTAAAATTGTCCCCTTAGTGGTTTGTATTATTGTAAAGTGCTGCCACAGAACAAGTAATAACAAAAATAACTCATTAATGACTGTTTTTGTTTGGACTCAGTCCAATGCCTGCAGCTTGATGTCTGATGAGTAGACAGTCTGTAGCATTTTATCCGTCTCCTAGATTGGACATCAGAGATTGCTTGGATTTCTGTGGACTAATTCATTCTTAACTTGTCTTCAGCAATAATGTCATAAAGAGCCAATAGCAGCATACAATCTATTATTTTGGCATTTACTGTTTGCATTATTATTTTAATACAGCAATATGAATGAAATAGAGGGTTTGGACTTGTTGGCTCCATGTTACAATAAGGCTGTTGTCATCTTGGCAACAGTGCAGTGTATGACCAAAAGGTCATGGACTGAAACTGTCATTGCAGAATCTGGATATCTTCTCAGATCAGATTTTAAGTGCTCACCAGCTAATAACCAAAAAGCTACTTTCAACGAGTATTTTCAAAGTAATACATAGGAATTAAACATACAATTCTAACAAAGAGGAAATTGGGTGCTTCATTATTTCAATGTATGGGGCAAATTTACAATAAACTGTCATGAAACATTACTCTTGATAGCTTTTGTTTTAGGAATAGGCAGGATTGTACTGGAGGAGAACAGTGTGTTTCTTTACTGAAACGCGTGCAGCATTATTGTTGTGTAACATACAATGAGCTGTGCTGTTAGAATTGTTAATCCTTTGACTCAGGCCCAGATTCAGAGAGGTGCTTAAGCACTTGCCTAACTTTAAACATTTTCTTTCCATTTGGACCCTTCTTTCTTGCTATTCTATGATTTTAAAATATCTCCTAATGAGATATTGTGGTTACACATGTATTGTAATTGTGAGGAGTAATTTACAGCAGACATTTGAGCGGTGAAGGGGTGTTTGTGTCAAAGATTTAAAGGTGCATGATGAAAATTGGTAGAATATGTAATTCACAAATGAAGAGAGCACGATACTTAATATACTTAATGGTTCTTAAGAACATAAGAACCACCATACTGGGTCAGACCAAAGGTCCATCTAAGGGTCTTCAAACAGTGGCCAATGGGCATGAACAGAACAGGTAATCATCAAGTGATCTGTTCCCTGTCGCTCATTCACAGCTTCTGGAAAACAGAGGCTAGGGACATGATCCTTGCCCATTCTGGCTAACAGCCATTGGTGGGCCTATCCTCCATGAATTTATTTAGTTCTTTTTTGAATCCTGTTATAGTCTTAACCTGTTATCCTCTGGCAAAGAGTTCCACAGGTTGACTGTGCACTATGTGAAGAAATACTTCCTTTTGTTTGTTTTAAACCTGTGGCTTATTAATTTCATTTGGTGACCCCTAGTTCTTGTGTTATCAGAAGGAGTATATAACACTTCCTTATTCACTTTCTCCCCACCAGTCATGATTTTATAGACCTCCATCCTATCCTCTCTCAGTAGTTTCGTTTCCAAGCTGAAAAGTCCCAGTCTTATTAATTCTCCTCATATGGAATCCGTTCCATACCCCTAATCATTTTGTTGCCCTTTTCTGAACCTTTTCCAATTCCAATATATCTTTTTTGAGATGCAGTGACCACATTTGCATGCAGTATTCAAGATGTGGGTGTACCATGGATTTATAGAGAGGCAATATGATATTTTCTGTCTTATTATCTGTCCCTTTCTTAATGATGCCCAACATTCTGTTCACCTTTTTTGACTGCTGCTGCACACTGAGTGGATGTTTTCAGAGAACTATCCACAATGACTCTAAGATCTCTTTCTTGAGTGATAACTAATTTAGACTCCATCATTTCATATGTATAGTTAGGGTTATGTTTTCCAATGTGCATTACTTTGCATTTATCAACATTGAATTTCATTTGCCATTTTGTTGCCTAGTCACCCAATTTTGTGAGGTTCTTTTGTAGCTTTTCAGAGTCTCATGAGGACTTTATAACCTTGAATAGTTTTGTGTCATCTGCAAATTTTGCTACCTCACTGTTTATCCCTTTTTCCAGATCACTTATGAATATATTGAATAGGACTGGTCTCAGTACAGACCTTTGGGGGATATCACTGATTTCCTCTCTCCATTTTGAAAACTGATGATTTATTCCTACCATTTGTTTCCTGTTTCTTAACCAGTTACCAGTTCATGAGAGGACTTTTCCTCATATCCCATGACAGCTTACTTTGCTTAAGAGCCTTTGGTAAAGGACCTTGTCAAAGGCTTTCTGAAAATCTAAATATACTATATCCACTGGATGCCCCTTGTCCACATGCTTGTTGACTCCCACAAAGAATTCTAGCAGACTGGTGAGGCATAATTTCCCTTTACAAAAACCGTGTTGGCTCTTCCTCAATAAAATATGTTAATCTATGTGTCTGACACTTTTGTTCTTTACTAATTTCAAGCAGTTTGCTTGGTACTGAAGTCAGGCTTACTGGCCTGTAATTGCTGAGATCAGACCTGAAGCCCTTTTTAAAAATTGGAGTCACATTAGTTATCCTTCAGTCATCTGGTACAGAAGCTGATTTAAATGATAGGTTACAAACTACAGTTAGTAGTTCTGCAATTTCACATTTGAGTTCCTTTGGAACTCTTGGAGGAATACCGTCTGGTGCTGGTGACTTATTACTGTTTAGTTTATCAATTTGTTCCAAAACTTCCTCTAATGACACCTCAATCTGGGATGGTTCCTCAGATTTGTCACCTAAAAAGAATGGCTCAGGTTTGGGTATCCCCCTCAAATCCTCAGCCATGAAGACTGATGCAAAGAATTCATTTAGTTTCTCCTCAATGGTCTTATCATCCTTGAGTGCCCCTTTAGCACCTTGATTATCTAGTGTCCCCACTGGTTGTTTAGCAAACTTCCTGCTTCTTATGTACTTAATTTTTTTTGCTATTATTTTTTGAGTCTTTAGCTAGATGTTCTTCAGATTCTTTTTTGGCCTTCCTACTTGTATTTTTACACTTCACTTGCAGAGTTTATGCTCCTTTCTATTTTCCTCACTAGGATTTAACTTCCACTTTTAAAAGAATGCCTTTTTTTCCCGCTCACTACTTCTTTTACTTTGTTGTTTAGCTACGATGGCACTTTTTTATTTCTCTTTCGCTGTTTTTTAAATTGGGGTTTACATTTAAGTTGAGTCTCTATTATGGTGTCTTTAAAAAGTTTCCATGCAGCTTGCAGGGATTTAATTTTGGGCACTGTATCTTTTAATTTCTGTTTCACTAACTTCCTCATTTTTATGTAGTCCCCCTTTCTGAAATTAAATGCTACAGTGTTGGGCTGCTGTGGTGTTTTCTCTGGCACAGGGATGTTAGATTTAATTATATTATGGTCACTATTATGAGGGGTCCAGTTATATTCACCTCTTGGAGCAGATTCCGTGCTCAACTTAGGACTATAACAAGAATTGCCTCTCCTCTTCTGAGTTCCAGGACTAGGTGCTCCAAGAAGCAGTCATTTAAAGTGTCAAGAAATTTTATTTCTGCATCCCATTCTGAGGTGATATATACTCAGTCAATGTGGGAATAGTTGAAATCCCCCGTTATTATTGAGGTTTTTAAAAATTTTAATAACCTCTCTAATCTCCCTGAGCATTTCACAGTCACTGTCACCATCCTAATCAGGTGTTTGGTAATATATCCCTACTACTATATTCTTATGATTGGAGAATGGAATTACTATCCATAGAGACTCTGTGGTACAGTTTGGTTCATTTCAGATTGTTACTTCAATTGATTCTATGCTCTTTCACATACAGTGCCACTCCTCCACCAGCACAACCTGTTCTGTCCTTCTGATATATTTTGTACCCTGATATTAATGTGTCCCATTGATTATCCTCATTCTGCCAAGTTTCTGTGATGTCTATTATATCAATAACCTCATTTAATATGAGGCACTCTAGTTCACCCATCTTATTTCACCTTCTAGCACTGGTTTACAAGCACTTTAAAAACTTGTCACTTTTTAGCTATCTGCCATTATATGATGTAATGAATGGGACTTTTTTTCATTTGACTGACAGATGCTACCTGTATTTTATTAGCTTTCATCCTCTACTTTTTACTAGGACATAGAGAATCTCCATTAAGAGATCCTCCCCTAAAGGATGTCTAAACCACATGCTCCTCTGCACCTGTCAGCTTTCCCCCAGCTCTTAGTTTAAAAATTGCTCAACAACCTTTTTAATTTTAAGTGCCAACAATCTGGTTCCATTTTGGTTTAGGTGGAGCCCATCCTTCCTGACTAGGGTCCTCCCTTCCTAAAAGTTTCCCCAGTTCCTAATAAACTTAAATCTCTCCTCCCTATGCCACCATCTCATCCACACAGTGAGACCCTGCAGTTCTGTCTGTCTAACTGGTCCTGCATGTGGAACTGGCAGCATTTGAGAGACTGCTACTGGATTTCAATCTCTTACCTAGCAGCCTAAATTTGGCCCCCCGGACCTCTCTCCTATCCTTCTGTATGTCATTGGTAACTACATGTACTATGACCACTGGCTCCTCCCCTGATGATGTTTCCTAGAATAATATTCTGCATTATAGCACTAGATTCAGAGTTGAAATAAAGCAAGCAGGAAGATCCTGATCAAACATTGAAAGATATTTGTTTCAAAGTACTGTTGTGGAGTCTGAAAGCCATGTTAGAATCCTCCTCACGTCTATTGTTCTTCAGAGGCTTTTCAGCAATATTGAGTCTAATTTAGTTTCCCCTTGCAATATTCTATTTAAATTAGTAATAAATAAGGGCAATACAAAGGATTAAAAACAAAAAATTGGACTTTTCTAGCCCAAGAGTCCTGGTTGTAATCTTGGATTTGTGGCCAAATTTGCTCTATCACAATTTTACAAATGTCACAGTTTAACTTTTTCTCTGAAGAGCTAGATTGTGATTTGGACTCCATGCCTCTTGCAGTGGAGGAGGAGATAATAAGAAAACCGTTTATACTTGGTTCCCTGCAAGTGGGAGTAAATGATGCAACTTATCTGCTTACTCCCTTTCTCTAAGCAGTTTGGAGAGGAATAGAAATTGCCTTGCATGCAGTTATCCTGCTTGCTGGCTGAGCAGTTGTCTAGGTGGGGATTGGGGTGACAGTAATCTATTGCTGCTAAGAAGAATACGTGTCCACCCTCTGAGAAGAAGTAGCTCTTGGATCACTGAACAATGATATGGTGTGTGGGGAAGATTTAGAGATTCCCTCAGAGCACAATGCTCCCTGGCTAGGGCTGTACTAGAGGTATGGTCTAGCTGTGAGAATGTCTTTGACAGTAAAAAATATTTGAGGACCTATATTGTTTATTTTCAGTGATATACTGTCTAAAATGGATTCAGTATCTATTTCCATCAAGTGGAATATGCTGGGTATGTGTTGCCCCTGACTCATAGCTTTTATAGCTCTATTTTCAGTTGCAGTCTTTTAACCACTCATACTCTGAATTTGATCAAAGTCATTTTCTGCAAGTCTAGTTCAGGCCTGGACAGTATATGGATGGCAGACTTCTTAAAAACCAAGAAAACTCTATCAATAACAAAGCCTTCAACATGTGGTACTCTTGAGGATTCAGTAGATGGCACTATCCTCTGAGCGTGCAAATCACCAGTAGTACAGAAAACCAGAGTGAACAAGATTTCTCCAGAGACAATGAGGTTAGGGAGTAGTAATTTGCTTGCCAAACCTGGGGCATGACCCTGGACATTTTCAGTCATCCACAGCCAGCATTCCACCCCCTAGTGGTAGTGAACTCAGCACGCTCTTCGGAAGTTAATGGAATCACTGATGCAATGGTTTTGTCTTGGCTGTCCCCTGGCCTGCCCCCAGATTCTAACTCCATGTTGGGCTCAGTGCACCAGTGTGTACAAAATTCCCCAATGTGTCCATTTCACAGCCACTGACCAAGTTCAGGTCCAGAACTGAACTGTCTGAAAGTTTAAATGTGTTTGAACGAGGGTTTCTTGTATGAGTCTGCCTCTATGGTCTATTAACCTATCCTCTATGTTTTACACAAGAGATCCCCGCTGCATGCCCTGTGTGGTGTTCAGATGATAGCTGCTAATCCCATCAAGTAGATTGCTTCTCCACCTCTGCTCTTGGAGAATGTTAGGGCATGTCTACACTACAGTAAGGGTATGTTTAAACTGTGATAAAAGACCCACGGCAGAGCTGCGACAGGTCTGGGTCAGTTGAATTGGGCTCATGGAGCTCAGGCTGTGGAGCTATAAAATTGCAGTGTAGATGATCTGGCTTAGGCCGCAGCCTGGCCTCTGGGACCCTGGAGTGGGGAGGATTCTTGAGCCTAGGCTCCGGTCTGAGCCCGCACTGCAATTGTGTACCCCCATGAGCTTGAGTCAGCTTACCTGGGCTAGCCATGGCTGTATTGCGGGTCTTTTATCACAGTGTACTCTTGGTCACCTGCTTCCCACAGTTGTTGGTTGCTACAAGGCCATCGTGTTAAATGGCCATTTCCAGCTAGTCTACAACATAGTTCAACTTGGTCAATTAAGGCCTAGATGGCACCCCATCTCCCGGAGTCTGAAACTCATTATACAACCCCTGGAGCCTACATCTCTCACCTGAATTCAGCAGAAACCTTTTTCTCCTGAGCTGAAATGCTGCATTTATCTCCCGGATGCTGAGAAAATTCAGTCTGTTTAATCCTTATGAAAACAATGTTAAAATTAAACATTGCATGGAAAATTTACATCATGTCACACATGCTTTCAAAAATAGCATCTTGTTGATGGCATTCAAGCAACAGCATTTAGTTGTGGTATTTTCACAGCTTTTTAAGACATTTAATGATATTTGACATTGGAAATGAAGGCAGGTTCACATTATATTTCAGTATGCTCTGCGTTAGCAGTGCCTGGGTTGACCATGACTGCTGTCTAAGGGCATGTCTATGCCGCCCCACAGTTTGGATTACAGGTGTGTGAATATCAGTGCACACCAAAGTATTGCACTATTACCCCCTGTATGGGCACTATGGGAGTGAACTTAAAGTTGCCTACTTTGCACTAATGTGGTCCTGTGCGAAGAAGACTATATTAGTGACCAAACAGGGCTACATTAGTGCAAACTAGGAACCTTTAATTTTGCTCCTGCAGCATGCACGTGAGGGAATTATAGCATAGTCCTTTGCAGCATGCTGGAAATCACCCCCTGCCCCCCCAGTCTGAACTAGTACAGGGCAGTGCAGTCACTTTAAGGCTGTGAGCAGGGGTGCTAGAACAGTTTCTGTAAGGGGGTGCTGAGAGTCAATGAATTGAAAGGTAAACCCTGTATATGATGGAAACCACTTCAAGTCAGGGGGTGCTGCAGCACCTATAGCAGTGAGAAAATGGGCCACTTCAGATTGCATTCAAAAGCTTTCTTTTAATTAGAGCAGTTGTCGCAATTTTTATTTGTTTCCTCATCCATGTTTGGAACAAACTTCCCATTAAAAAAGGGAGTTGGAAGCGCTGCGCCTTCATAGCCAGGAGGCATGTCAGTCAAAATCAGCAGTGGCTAAACTGGATGTTTTGGAGTGAGGACTGCTATAGTTAGCAAATTCTCTCTAGCACCAGAGCTTCTTCCTCTTAGCGCTGTCTGGGGACCAAGGGCGTCAGTTACAGCTCTCTGACTCTGCTGGGCAGCTCTAAATCATGCTGATTTAAATATACTGCCCCAAAGCAGTGGGGTGGGGAAGCAGTGAGGACAGAGGCTTCAGGCCTGGCAGTGACGCAGATATGCAAGCAAGGAGTTCTTCTAAGCCGAGGATTCTCTACTAGTGATGGGTGGCAGAATAAGATAGCCTCTTTACACTTCCTGAGTGGTGCTAATGGGCTGTAACCAGGCTCGAAAATGTGACCCTATGTTGTCTTAGACCAGCCAATACACATTTATACATGTGCATGCATAGTAGGGGCCAGAGATCAGCACACAGAATGGCGTATCAGCTGAGACCCAGAAGTAAGTCTCGGGGAGGGAGTGTGTGTACATGCATCATAACCTTCAAGTTTCTTTGAAAGCCGCAACTGATTTCAGTGGCGGGGGGTGGGGGGGAAGAATCAGTTCCGTCATCCCAGTATTTGCACTTGATTAGATGTGCTGACCTCAGTGAAGAACCAATGCCTTCAAATGCAGTGGGAGTGCCGGGGACACGCAGCAAACAGATGACACACAAAAAATGTGACAGGTTTAAGATTAGTAGCTATGTTAGTCTGGATCCATAAATAAGATGAGGAATACTTGTGGTGCCACAAGTATTCCTCATCTTATTTACAAAAATGTGAGCAGATCCTCAGCTCGGTGTCCATCTCAAATGCATGATCTCAGTGTCCACTTCTCCCAGCTCTTTGGGGATAGGGCCATGGAGCATCTAACTTCTCATGGGAATGCCTTTAGGGTATTCTGGGTCTCATTCCATGGCTGTTCTCACTCAGCTTAATTTGAGAGAGTCACTGATGTAGGAGGCACAATCTGGCCCCGATGCTAGAATTTATGTGAAAAAATAACTGCATCTTTATATAAGAATAGGTTTACCATGTAATCAATGAGAGTCACCGTAACAAAGTTTGTATTGATGCAGCTGGCAAACGTATAAATAGTCTGCCTCTAGCAAAAACATGTTGTCAAGTCATTAACTAAGCACAGCATCTTGCACTGTTAGACTCCCACAGCTCAAAAATCCATCTCTTGTTCCCAAACTTTAATAGCCAAATATATGTTTAAATAATAGCAAAATTACTTAATCAGTATTAAGAGTCACAGACACCCCCACCCCCACCCCCCCCAAAAAAAGGAAAGGAGGTTTCTGATTAAGATCTTGGGATTGAACAGCTATTGTGCTCTGTTAGACTGTCCACAATTTTAAATGTCTGGGTGATTTGGGCCTGCAGGCTTTGAGGTCCAGGCACAGCTCTGTGCTCAGTCACAAATAAAATCTGTTTCAACTGTGCACAACTCCTTTTACAACCTTTTTTTCCTTAAAGTTTTGCACATGTCACAGTTGGGTTCATCTCTCCATGCATAAGCCTGACAGGCCTGACTTGCACAAGTATGGTATGAAGTTTAGGGTGACCAGACAGCAAGTGTGAAAAATTGGGACAGAGGGTCGGGGGTAATAGGAGCCTAGAAAAGAGAGAGCCCCAAATATCGGGACATCTGGTCACCCTATAAAAGCCCCTATAAAATCGGGACATCTGGTCACCCTAATGAAGTTACACACCAATGTGTGTGCTTGCCTCTATATTTCTATCTTTACACAAACCAAATTTTTATTTCCTGCATTAGAGAAGGGAAAGGAAGTGTGTTAACTGAATTAGCCCTGAACTTGAGAACAGCCACAGAGATTCCAGTGACTCCCTTGAAACTATGGAGCAAGATAGAAGCCACAATAAATAGGAGAGTTTGCACCAGACAGCATCCCATTCACTGAGGTGTCCCTAATACCTTTTTTCTGAGTGGGCCAAGGACTGTTCCTTACATTGGTTGGTCACTATTATTTTGAAAGGACTGTGACACATTCACATTTAAACTGTCTCTGGATATAACACATTTGGGCCTGTAGGTTGTGAGGTTCTGCGGTGGCTGGAATGTGGCTTGCTGCTTAGGAAATAAGAACTATGAGCCTGCCAGGGCTCCTTGCTCCTAATCACAGCCCTACCACTCTCTTCCTGTGTGATCTTTGACTTAACCTCTCAGTGCCTCCATCTTCTATAAATTAGATCAAAAAGGTGCTCTTTAAATGAATATCCTTCTGATTCCACTTCCTCCCCCTCTGCTTCTTGTACCCACATAGTTTGGATGTTCTTTGGGGCAGAGACTGTTTTTATTATGTCTAGTACAGTATCCAGTATAACAAGGCCCCAACGGTAATACAAATACATAATAATAATAATTAATATAATATAGAAAGAATCTTCATATCCTCAAACCCCTCCCCACTAGAAGCATTACATACATTTATATTCTATGCACAATATTATTATATAGCTTTTCAGTGGATGGTCATGGATCTTCTCTAAACGGCACTGTGCATCTTTTCCCATTGTTAACTTTATCGCTTTTCATTCCACTTGTTTCATTATGTTACCTACTGATTGTGTCTTGACTCAGTCTAGATTGTAAATTCTTTGTAGCACGTACAGAACCGTATTAGCAAAATGAGGCCTTGATCTGATTGGCATCTCTGGCTGTTTTTGTAATGAAAATAATAAATAGTCATTTCCCTCTGAGATTACTGCACTATTGGTAGCGTGGATACACTTATCAATACAAATTCTAGTTTAATACACATGGCTGGAGTAAAGTGAAATATATGACTGCTTGAGATTTATTGCTATTTGTACAAGGGAAGCAAAGGTACAATGTACACAAACAAACATAATTGCGCTGCTTAGTATTAAATATTTATTCAGGCTTTATGCAAGAGTCAGGGAATGTCCTTATAAGCCACATCAATATAAAATATTCCAGTTGTGAAAGGAGTGTGTTTCTCTATATTTTGTTATGGAAGAAAAACAAAGGAATTCTAAGTAGTGGATGATGTAATTAAGAGTTTGAAATGAATAGGTGTAATGTACTTGTACTTTTTTTTTTTTTATAGGCTCTAATTCCCTGGGCTGTATGTCAGTGCAACAAAGCTAAATGCTGTCTGCGGAAATGTTTGATTTATTATCAGATTGTTACGCTATTAAGGACTACACAACAAGGGGCAGAGTTTAATGGATTGTGTCTGAGAAAAATGTATAATCTTGCAAATGTGGAAATACTTGTTAATTCTCTAACCATTTTTCTAGTCATAATTTTCTGGTCTCACTGACACTTGTACAATCCCAGTGAAGCCAGTGATGAGTGAAGTCAATAGGTTGCACAGATCCAAGAATTTGACCCTTTGGCCTTGTCTTCACTGCTGTCTGGATTGACAGGTAGAGTTTGATCTATTGGGGATCGATTTATCGTGTCTCATTAGGATGCGATAAATCGGTCCCCAAAGTCGACTCCAGAACTCCAGCTCGCCAAAAGGCGCAAGCTGGAGTCGATGGGAGAGCCCGCTGCCGTGATTGATTGCTGCTGCCGTGAGGACGGCAGGTAAGTCGACCTAAGATCCATCGACTTCAGCTACATTATTCACTTAGTTGAAGTTGCGTATCTTAGGTCGACCCTCCCCACTAGTGTAGACCAGGCCATTGTGTCCAGTTATAGTACTCCTAGGGAGTGGTCAGTGTGCAAATGAAGTTACAGTAGAACTTCAGGACACCTCAGGACTAGAGGTTGTCCGTAACTCTGAAATATGAGTAACTCTTAACAAAACACAGTTTAGATTCCAGGTCCAGAAGCTGACTCTCCCAGGCCTGGTTTCAGCTGCAGTTGAGCTCCAGCTATGTTGGGCTGGCAGCCCCCAGTGGCCACCCCACAGGGGGGCGGGGGACTGGTTCGGGCAGGTAGCTCAGATGTGCCTACCTTTAAGATGCAGTAAAGGCACAGTACAATATTTTATTTCTTTTTTTTTTTTTTGGTCTCTTCTGCTGCCTGATTGGTTACTGCCAGTTTCACACAGTGACAGGTTAGTACATAACTGGTGCTCATATTTTTGAGGTTCTACTGTTTTTCTCTTTAGAAATTGCCTTTGCAATTACTTGTCTAAGCCCAGCTGTCAATGGACAGTCCAAGGAAGTAGCCTATCTTAACTTTTTATCCTCCCATGGCAAGAAAATGCATTATTAAAACAAAATGAGATTATGGGTTGACTAATCTTTTCACTGTCATATAATAATGTTAATGGCATCCTGGCAACAAGCAGCGTTTATGAGTATCCAGTGCCTTGGCTATGTTTCAGTGTTTAATTGCTCTGCCATGAACAATATTCCTGAAAGAGTAACTTCCAGTGAGCGTTCTGATTCATCAAAACATCCACCACAGGATTATTAAACAATTAGTCTTGATAGGGCATATTTTAATGGGCCATTAGTACATGCCTCAAGTGTTTTGGGAGGTACGAGGCTGCAGTAATAGCTGTATTTCAACAGAAATAGAAAATCTATATACTTAAATGAATGTAGCAGGTTTACCAAATCCTGTTAATTTTCTTTAAGTAGCCTTTTACAATCTCCTACAACCTGTTCTACACCAGAATGGTTAACTATAAATCCTACTGATCCTGCAGTCCTTATTCAGGCCACATTCCTGTTAATGTCACTGAGTAGAGACGGGGGGATGGGTCACTTAAAAGTAAGGGGAAAAGGAGGAAATGGAGTCAAAAAGAGTTTTGCCACTGACTCCGATTGGAGAAGCCTACCTTTAGGTTTTGTTAGGCTGAGGGTGGTGGATCTGAATCCTTTACAAAAAGTGACACTGTCACGGTCAGAGTTACTTCTGTTGCCTTACATGTATATGTATCTATAATT
Organism: Dermatemys mawii; assembly: GCA_007922305.1. NCBI lineage: Eukaryota > Metazoa > Chordata > Testudines > Dermatemydidae > Dermatemys > Dermatemys mawii. The sequence goes on from ML677341.1 coordinate 56,487,728, forward strand.
CTCCTTTTCTGGGGAAAAGAATCCAGGAATTGAGCTGACTCTAACCAATTTTTCTTGAAATATTACATTCTCCTTCTGACACACTAAAGATTTGTTAACTTAAAGGTACGACAGGCGATTTAAGACAATTTTTCAAAGAGGTTGAAGCCAGGCAATTGTAATAGGAGTTCAAGTTAAAATTTCATTATTCTGAAGTAGTCAAAGTTCAGACATCATTAGTTGCCCTAGACATAAAATGAACCATTCCTATCTTGAGATAGAAATGAATCATTTCTTACCAAAGCTACATAATTGCTTTAATTATTAACAGCATTTCCTGGGATTGTTTTATCTATGGCTTTTACAGCCAATTTGACTTTATTTTAAAATCATCAAGAGACGTGCAATATAAAATTTGTCTACTTGTGCAATATTTAGCCTTGAAAACAGTATTTCCCCCCTAACCCAGACTAGCATTTTTCTCTTTTCCTGTTAATTACAAACCTAACTCCTGAGATGTCAAGACCATAGCTATCCATTTTAACAAAAGTATGGATTTTCACATTTTGCTTTGAATTATTGCATAATATTAAAAGATACTTAATGAAAGATTGTCCGACTTTAAATTCACTGCTTCCAAAGAATAATGTTAAGATAACTTGATAGCCATGGTAAATTTAGACAGTGGAAAACGATAGTTTTTTAAGATATGTGATTTCTCTATGCTTGTACATTCCAGTCAGCATTTAGATATTTCATTTCAGCTATTTTATGCTCAACAGCTTCTTTTCCTTGAACTATAATATATTGATTTTTGTCATTTATTTAAATGCAATTATGTGAAGACACACCAGAGACCTTCAGATTTGAGTAGGATAGAAACAACAATGACTTGTTTCAATATGTTTATCTTTTACATATTTCTGTATTTTGAAAGTACCACAGAGATGGTATTTGTAAAGTAAGAAAATGTTGCCTCATCTTGTAGTCTGATTTGTATGGACATGGTGCCCCAGGGCCTATCCAGACTACTACTGACTTAACTGGAACTACTACTGGGCAAAATTGTCCACACAGTAAATTAGATTGCAGAGTTGGGGTCCAGAAAATAAATACATACATTCAGGGGAGATCTTTGCTTTCACACAGAGCAAAAATGTTGGGCTAATTCCTGAAGCATTTACTCACATTACATAAGAACAGCCATGCTGGGTCAGACCAAAGGTCCATCTAGCCTAGTCTTCTGACAGTGGCCAATTCCCAATTCTTCAGAGGGAATGAACAGGACAGGTAATCATCAGGTGATCCATTCCCTGTCACCCATTCCCAGCTTCTGGGAAACAGAGACTAGGGACATGATCTCTGCCGATCCTGGCTAACAGCTATTGAGGGACCTGTCCTCCATTAATTAATCTAGTTCCTTTTTGAACCCTGTTATAGTCTTGGCCTTCACAACATTCTCTGGCACGGAGTTCCATAGGTTGACTGTTCATTGTGTGAAGAAATACTTCCCATTTGAAACTTGCTGCCTATTAACTTCTTTTCATGATTTCTAGCTCTTGTGTTATGAGATCGAGTACATAACACTTCCTTACTTACTTTCTCCACATCTGTCATGATTTTAAAGACCTCTATCCTATCCTCCCTTAGTTGTCTCTTTCACAAGCAGGGGCAGAAGTAGTCTTAGCACATCAGTTGGCAGCCTCAAGGGGGTTTCTGTGATCCGACTTGTCACACCATGGATTTATATAGAGTCAATATTATATTTTCTGTCTTATTATGTATCCCTTTCTCAATGATGCCCAACATTCTGTTCGCCTTTTTGGCTGCTGTTGGACATTTGAGTGGATGTTTTCAGAGAACTATCCACAATGACGCCATAGTTTTTCTTGAATGATAATAGCTAATTTAGACCTCATCATTTTATATGTATACTTGGGATTATGTTTTGCAAAGTGCATTACTTTGCTTTTATCAACATTGAATTTCATGTGCCATTTTGCTGCCCAGTCACTCAGTTTTGAGAGATTCTTCTGCAGCTCTTTGCAGTCTGCTTTGGACTTAAATACCTTGAGTAATTTTATATCATCTGCAAATGTTACCATCTCATTGTTTACCCCTTTTCCCAGATCATTTATTAATATTTTGTACAGTACTGGTCCCAGTACCTACCCTTGGGGAATACCACTATTTACCTCTCTCCATTCTGAAAACTAGTGATTTATTCCTACCCTTTGTTTCCTGTATTTTAACTGATTACTGATTCATGAGGAGACATTTCCTCTTATTCCATGACAGTTTACTCTGCTTTAGAGACTTTGGTGAGGGACCTTGTCAAAGACTTTCTGAAAATATAAGTATACTATATCCACTGGATCCCCTTTGTCCCCATGCTTGTTGACCCCCCCCCCCCCGCCGCCCTCAAAGAATTCTAGGAGATTGGTAAGGCATGATTTCCCTTTACAAAAACCATGTTGACTCTTCCCCAGCAAATCATGTTAATTTCAATAGTAATCTCATGTATGATTTCTTGAGGAATCTGTCTATGCACAATTTATTAATTGCTGTTTGATAGAGAGTCTCCTTTTTTTATCTGTTTCTGGCTACAAACTCCATTTTGGGGCTTGCTTGCCCTCTCTGAGGTCCTTTTACCTCCATGTTGGACTGTGAAATTCCAAAACGTGGTGACACAGGACTAACAATGGAGGGCTATTAAACTTTGATTCACAAGGACAAAGAGCTGGTTACCATTTAGAAGAAACAGTCTGCTAAGTGTGCTGATAACTAAACAATGGATGACTTGATGAAGGACTTTGATTATCTTCTCAGGCTGATAAAGGGTCACCTGACGAAGAGGACGGGAGCTTATAACAGAAAGGATCTTCTTCTGGCCATTTCAGATAGAGATGAGACAAGACCAGATAGACAAGACTAGGTTTCAGAGGAGAAGCCATGTGCAGGAGGGCAGGGAAAGAGGAAGATCCTGGACTGCTTGGGTCAAGACATTGACCCAAATCCTAAAAAAGATTCCATAGTAGTGAAGAAACTGTGGTGGGGATGCGTAAAGGTTTATCATCATTTTGTCTGAATCCACATATTTCTTGTGCTGTCTCATGAGCGATTGGTTTTGGAAACTTCTGGAAAGTCTCTGTTTTATGTACTTCAACTATCATGTGTCCTCGGAGAAGTAAACTGTAAGTCAGAGTGCCCACAAGGTGCAATTCTGGAAAAGGCTATGCTGAAGCAACCATGGGGGTGGGGGTCAGCACTGGTCCTGGTGCAGCTTATCTGTCAAGTCCCATTTCTGTGAAGGGGTAGCAGAGACCCTGTGCCCAGAAAGCATGCCAGACAGCATCCCAGATAACCTCTGAGGATAGGATAAGAAGCAACGGGCTTAAATTGCAGCAAGGGAGATTTAGGTTGGACATTAGGAAAAACTTTCTTAACTGTCAGGGTGGTTAAGCACTGAAACAAATGGCCTAGGGAGGTTGTGGAATCTCCATCATTGGAGACTTTTAAGAGCAGGTTGGACAAACACCTGTCAGGAATAGTCTAGATAATTAATCCTGCCACGAGTGCAGGGGCTTGAATGATGATCTCTTGAGGTCCCTTCCAGTTCTACAATAGGTTAAGGAAAGCGACAATGCTGGAGCATACTCAGAGCAAGGGAAGCTTATGACCACTGTGATGGGGCAAAGCCAGATGGCTATAGTAAAGTGGTGAGGAACAGGTATGTTAGCCCCAGGCTAAACAAATCCCTGGTACCACGGTAACAAAATGGTGGTTAATCAAGAAACCTAGGGCCAATTAAGATCCTTCTAGAAAGCAGTCGAGATTGCTAGGTTGATTGGGACACCTGCAGCCAATCAAGGGCTGGCTGGAACTAGTTAAAAATCTCCCAGTTAGTCAGTGAGGTGTGCATGTTAGGAGCTGTAGAAGGAAGTTGTGCTGTTGGAGAGATTGAGCAGTATACACCATATCAGACACATGGAAGGAGGCCCTGAGGTAAGGGTGAAGTGGAACTTGAGGAAGCTGGGGGGGAAGTAGCCCAGAGAATTGTACGTGTTCTGTTTCTAAAAGGTCAGATATCATAGCTGATACTATTAGGGTCCCTGAGCTGGAGCCCAGAGTAGAGGACGGCCCCGGGCTTCCCACTTTTGCTTCCCCTGATTAATCACTGAGACTGGGAGACAGAGACTGTGAAAGGGAGAAAAGCTTCTCCTAAACTCCCTTTCTGGCTTATGATGAAAATGGCTCAATAGGCTGTGACCCTTGCCTCTAGAGAGAAAAGGGCTACGTGGAGGGTCACAGTGAACCTCTGAGGCTAGCAAAATCCACCAGGAAACATGGGATTCACAGAGACAAGACCAGAGCTTTGTCACATCACTTGGGTCCATCATGTGGGATGCATGCCCAGCAGCTGCATAGGCTGTGACACTGTTGAATTCAACTACACAGTTGAGAAAGGGCTGGCACTTGAGGCCCTTCACTTGAACTGTAGCCCTTCATTGTTGTATGAATCATGAATAAACGATGCATGTTTATGATGCTGTGTATGTGTTATAGTGGGAGATAATTGTATTGTTTGGCATTTTTCAAGGCTTCACATTTACTATGGTAGCTTCAATAAACAGGCTTAAGGAAAATAGTAGCTTCATTAAGTTTCCGTGAAGGTTTAGTTGACTATGCAGAAATTAGTCAACAAAGATATCTTGTAGACATATGATCTTTTTTTGTTAGAAAATATTAGTAGTAAATGGTATATTTGTTTCAGGAGGCATTGTATGGTGGGTACTTGAGGGAATGTGGGAAGAAAAAGCATGACAGATCTAATTGTGTAAAATGTGATGTTCAACGTAAAAAAAAAATGGGGAAAATGCTATTAAAGTTAAACACGAATTGCCTACCATGGCATGACTCAGATCTTGCTGACTCCGGTACCTTATTGGCTAGCAACATTTCAACTGCTGCTTACTCCTACACCTTTCAATTACCAAGCTTCTGCTAATAGCTCACTTTAATTGATTAAGTAACTTAAAAGTTGGTATGGCAACCTCCAATCTTTTCATGTTCTCTGTGTGTGTGTGTGTGTGTGTATATGTGTGTGTGTGTGTGTGTGTGTATATATATATATATATATATATATATATATATATAGTGTATGTGTATATATGTGTATATGTATATATAATATCCTACTATATGTTCCACTCTATGCATGTGATGAAGTGGATTCTAGCCCATGAAAGCTTATGCCCAAGTAAATTGATTAGTCTCTAAGGTGCCACAAGTACTCTTTGTTCTTTTTGTGGATACAGACTAACATGGCTACTACTCCGAAATTTGTAGTTTTACGCACCCAACAATTTCAGATGTTGTTTTCTTGAACTGCCTTCATCTAGTTAGAAAGGAGATAGAAGAGTGTGAAGGCAGAGTAATGTCCATAATAAATTCAATACCTTCTTATCCAGCTTTGCAATAGATTTGAATATTTCTAAACTTAATTTTAAAAATATATTTATATGAGGGGGAAGATCCTCAGCTGGTGTGAATTGTCATCACTACATTAAAGTTAAAGGAGCAATGTCACTCGTAAATATCTGCATACATAAATTTTGAATTGGGGAGAGTAGTAGGGCAGCAACTTACCCTGCGGTGCCTCCTGCTGGTACGTCCAGGGAATTAGCTTGACAACTCTGGGAGTGCCCTCTGTAGGCTGTAGTGCCGCTTGCTACTGGCCCCGTGTCCCTCCCCTGGACTCTGGTGCCCTCTTCCCTGGGATGCTGCACCCCTGCAGTACCCTCACAATCTCTGGGTCTCCCCTCCTGGAGAACCCCCACCCCCTATCCTGACCTTGCCTCAGTCTAGGCAACTGCCAATCACCACTTACCCCTATTCACTGGGGCAGACTGCAATATAATTGCCAGCAAGGAGGGTTGGCCTGCTGCCTCTGCCTCAGTAGCTCTGGGCTGCTCCCTGCAACCCCAGTACCTTCTGTTGGGCCTCCCCCTAGGCCCTGCAGCCTGGGGGTTTCCAGGCCAGAGCTCCTCCAGCTCCTCTTGCCTGGCCAGCCCTGCTCCACTCTAGGTACCTTGTGCTTCCCAGCAGCCACATCTGTCTACCTCTGGAGACAGAGGAGACACTGTTCTCTCAGGTCCCAGCCTCTCAGCCTTTTTATAAGGCCTGCTAGAGTGTTTGAGGTATGGCCACCCAGCTGAGCGTATTCTCCCAATCAGCCTGGGAGCTTGCTCCCAGCCACAACCTATTCCTGGGCTGTTTTAAGCCCTTCTGGCTGGGAGCTGGGAGCCACCCCACTACAGGGAGATTTGTTTGTTTGTGTGTATGTACCTGTTTTTGCAATTATCAGAGCATGATACTGGAAGCCAGAGTTATGTGCCTGACATACTTGTTTGATAAAAGGGGCCCCCCGCAATAAATTCCTCATTCCTCCTGGCCTTGCTTCACTTCCTTATGTTGTGTAAATATGTTTTGCTCCCCCTCCTGTTTTTCTCTGCTTGAATGAGTAACCATAATAAGCAGTTTGTGCAAGGCCATCCTGAGATGATACAGGAGAAATACTCAGTGTCTTTCCTTTGTCTGTCTTAAACCTATAAATACTGATGTGAGCGTCTAATAAAGCTGCCACACGCCACCGAAGCTACGAGCCTGAGGGGGGTGCGTGCCATTTGATCAAAGTTGCTTGGTCTCAGTCTGTTCCTTACATGGCCTCTGGCAGTTTCGAGCTATAGCCTAACTCCGCACTACCCAGGTGCAGGAACGGTGAGTAGGACAAGCTGATTTTTACCTAACAATATTGGGGGCTCGTCCGGGATTCCTCTGTGCGGCTCCACCGCCCGGCAGTTTGATTACCCCTATACGAATCGGTCAGCGCCACGTGAGATTTCTCCCAGCCAATTCGGTATTGGGGAGTCGTGTGCCGAGCGGTAGGGTAAGCGTCAGTTGGAAAGCTCCTGTCAGACGCCATGGGGTGAGGGACTAGTGTCCCTGTTGGCAGCCCTTTGGATATAATGAACAAGTTGTGGGATGAAGGAAAACTGCCAGTCCAAAAGGGAATGACTAAAAGGAAATTGTACACTCTTTGTGTGGCAACGTGGACTGGGTATACTGCAGTACTGGCCAATCCGGAGGAACGGTGGCCTATGTATGGTTCTTTCGAGCGGGCCTTAAGAGGAGTAAGAGCCTTAAGCCTTAAGAGGAGTAAGGGGCCAAATCGAAGACAACCATCCACGACAGTTAGAGTATTGGTGGTGTTGAGATTCTGCAGAGGGACTGTGGAAATCTTTAAAGATAATGGCAGTCCGACATTCTTCCGAGGAGGATATCCCTCCCCCAAGTTATTTTAATGAAGAATGTAAACCGCGGCGCGTTTTAAGCCACCATTTGGTTCCTTCTGCCCCTGCCCCGAGATATCCTCCCCTCGGGGATGCTCCTCGGGTTGGGAGCGCTTTTACTGGTCTCCCCTCCGGAGTCCAAGGCTGAATGGGAAGAAGGGGGAGACTCCTCTCCGGAAAGAGCAGTCACTCGTAGTATGACACAGGGGTTATGGGAATTACAGGAATTGCAGGATAAAGTTGAAGAAGTTCTGTGGCTGACCCCTAAGAAACTTCCTTTTCAAACGCCCCTCCTCCAGATGCCTCTTCAGGTACATGATCAACCCTTTGTGGGTAATTATGGTATTTTACAGCATACCAACATTGTTGAAGTGAAAGGATGGCTTGAATGGGATCTGAAAGACTGGGGACGGTTGGCAGGGACTTTTGGAGATAACCCTCAGAAAGTCCTGGAATTATTGGAACGGTTGTTTGCAAGTCATAATCCTACTTATGCACATGTCGATCAGTTGTTGGGAAGGGTCTTGACAGGAGAGGAGAGAAGTAGGCTGTGGAAAGCAGAAAGAGAATGGGGTGATGGTAACCCCGCAAATGTTATTTGGATGACTAAACGAACTGAAGCGGCTCAGTGGGGCCCCCAGGAGTGGACGGAGGCTAGAAGAACTCAGTTGAAGACCAATAGGGACAGGTTGTTGGGCCGACTGAGAGACATGGCTCGCCGCCCACCTAACCAAGCTAAATTCCTGCAAATTCAGCAGGAACCCGACGAACCCCCCAGGAAATTCTGGTCGTGGTTATTGGAGGGGGATCAGATGCTCACCCAGCTGGACTCTGAGAGAGAGGAGGATCATCCTACCCTTATTTCACATTTTGTGACTCAGTCCTTGCCCCCTGTACGGGACTATTTCTTGAATTTCCGCTCTGGGTGGGGTGGTGAGTCTGTCACCTCAGTACTGGATGTAGCTGATTTTGCGTGGGAAAAGGAGAAAGAGCGTAGCAAAAAGAAGGATAGGAAGGAAGAATATAAGTTAATGGCTCTCGCTTTTCACGGTGGCCACAGTGGTGCGCGGGGCCGAGGGCACAATCAAGGGAGAGGATTTCAGGCTGTTAGGGGGAGAGGATCTCGACTGCCCCAGCCATCGGGAAATTGTTTCCAGTGCGGACTACCTGGTCATTTTAAGCATGAATGCCCCTGGGGACGCTCAGGTGGCCCGGCCATAGCCGCTCACAATTATGCCGAAGATGAGTTCGCTTCCGCACCGCCTGCTCAACCTGTTCCCCAGGCCTGCGTCAACTATGGAAGACAGCAGCAGCATCCTAAGTGACGGTGCCCCGGGGACGAAGGCGGACAATCTGATGATCTTATCTCCTTAATGTCTTTGGCAGGCTTCCTTCTCTCCCTTTTCCTCTCCCGCCAAGGAGCCTCATTTAACACTTTCAGTTCAAGGTCTCTCTGTATCTTTTCTTATGGACACGGGGGGCTACCTTTTCCCTTTTAAACTATGCCCCCTCTTCGTGGTTATCTCCTGAGGTAAGGACTGCTACGGGGGTGGAGGGAAATCCACAGATCCTTGGGCTTACTTTGCCTTTAAATGTTGTTTTTGCTAATAAGTGTTTTTCTCACCATTTTCTTTTTTCCCCAGCCTGTCCGATCCCTTTGATGGGTCGAGATTTACTTTGTAAACTTGAGGCCACTTTAACTTGTACTCCTGAGGGGGTGGGCTTGTTAATGATTATGCTAGGAGATTCAGCCGCAGTTTCGGGTATTCAGGAATCCTTTTCTTCCCTTCCCGTCGAACTCACTGATTTGCCTTCATCCCTTTGGGGAACCTCTTGTTATACCAATAGAGGCAAGCAGGATCTTATGAGGGGGATAAGGCAAAAAGCCACATTTATTGTAAAGATAATAATAAAGAATAAAGAAAAGATAGAAGCAAACAACGTTGTTTAACTACTTATTCCTATTACTACTTAACCCTTATACACACACACACACACACACACACACACACATATATATAAATAAACGTTTATTTATGTATGTATGTATGTTTTGGGTAATTGTTATAGTTACCAGCCTGGAAGTTGCTTGTGACAGAATACTGGCCAGGTATTCTATACACAGGTGATGGTAGTGGGGAGCGAAGTTCTGATCAGATGTGCATCTGAAGCTCCTGGTAGGCTGGCAGCAGAACCTTGGACTTTAACTTTATAGTCTTTTGGTTCAGTCTTTATAGAAATTTTTTTCCTATGCCAGTCTATGAAAATTGTTGCATCATGCTGATGTCTTTAGGGTGGCTGCCAGGTGCTCGTCAGTGATTTCATAGGGTGAACCTCCAGTCTCCAGTTTTTCTCCACTTAACACCTTTTGGTTGCACTGGCACCTAACGCCTTCTTTAGCCCTTTAATGCTGCATTTTCAGGCTAAAACCTCTCAAACCATTTATTTATTGTTTAAGCACTCTCTCTCTTACATACATTTCCTAATTAATGTTTTACATACACTATTTTGTATAATAATAATTTTACACATACAATAGTTACAAAAAATTATAAAAGTTTTTGGGTGGCATTTCTTAAAACACTCTCTCTGTAAGTGCTAAGTTAGTTACTGTTATAGTTACAATGTTTCACTTTGCAATTAGGGTTAATTGGTTTACAATGCTTTAAAGAAAACTGGTGTCAACTGTGTAACAATGCCCTTAATCAATTACAGGGCTTGGCTCCCAAAGCGAAGCCAGTGGTTTAAGAATGCATTGTTACAATGTATCGCTGCAATGTTAATTTCAAGTAGCTACTTGTAAAAGTTTGAGTGCCCTAAAACAAAAAAAGGAAAGCCATTTCTGACTACATAGTACAATTTTAAGTTAACAAATTATATTTTAAAGAGGCAATAATAATAAATTTAAACATTTAACAATCTTAACAAATAATAATAATAATAAAAAATCTAAACACTTATCAAGCTACTTCTACTTAACAAACTTATACTATGTAAACTTCAGTTGTGGAAAACAAATTATAAAAAGTTACTTTTACTTGAAAAATCATTTTTAATACTTTAATATGTCATCCCTACACTCTGACACTGATGTTGGCCTGCTTCTTTCGGCAGAGCCAGTCAAAATTCAAGTTAAGCCCTCTTTACCCCCTCTGTCAGTCCCTCAGTACCCTTTATTGCTAGAAGCCCGGGAGGGCATCCGCCCCATTATTGAGGGATTTATTGCCCAACGGTTAGTTCATCCTGAGCGCACCGCTTGTAACACTCCTATCCTCCCCATTAAGAAACCTCCTAAAAGGGAAGGAGATCCTGTCCGCTGGCGCTTTGTACAGGACTTGTGCCTTATTAACCAATATGCGATTCCCATTCATGCAGTAGTTCCTGACCCTGCTACCATCATTAGCCAGATTCCCTGGGACGCTATGTGGTTTACTGTTATTGATTTGAAATCAGCTTTTTTTAGCATCCCTGTTCATCCTGATTCTCAATATCTTTTTGGTTTCACCTGGGAGGGGCAGAGTTATGTCTGGCAGCGCCTTCCTCAGGGCTTTCGGGACAGCCCCACGATTTTTAGCCAATGTCTTCGTCACGATCTGGAAGGTTTTGCCTGCTCCCAGGGATCTACACTGGTTTTATACATGGACGACATTCTGCTAGGTAACCGAGAGGAAGCTGCTCTCTGAGTTGATGGTAAGGCACTTCTATTATACCTGTATTCCAGAGGGCACAAGGTAGACCCCAACAAGATTCAGTGGGTCTCCCAGAAGGTCCGTTATCTAGGGTTTTTGTTAACCCCGGAGGGTCAACTGATGGATCCGGCCCATATAAAGGCTATTCAACAGTGCCCCCTGCCGACCACTAAGAAACAGCTTCGGGGTTTTCTGGGACTGATCGCGTTTTGTCGCCCTTGGTTGCCTTCCTGCGGGGAGTTGAGCAAGCCACTTCATTGTCTCACTGCTAACTCTGCTCCTGACCCCTTGCAGTGGTCCCCAGATATGATTCAAGCCTTCCAATTACTCAAGGACAGTGTCGCCTCTTCTATGTCTCTCCGTGCCCCTAACTACGGAAAACCTTTTCATCTTTTTGTCCATGAACAGAGCGGAGTTTCTAGTGGTGTCCTTACTCAATTAAGTGGGCCCCATCACTTTCCGGTTGCCTTTTATTCTCAACAGATTGATCCTGTGGCCAAGGGGACTCCGTCTTGCACTCGGACTTTAGCGGCAACTGCCCTGCTGGTGGCAAAAGCCAAGAGCCTTACTCTGGGTCATTTTACTACAGTTTGGACTTCTCACGCCTTGTCGGCTCTTTTGCGTAGGGGCACGACTCAAGTGTTTTCGGCCCACCGACAACAACAGCTGGAGGCAGAACTTTTGGAAGATCCTAATTTAGTTTTTAAAAGGTGTGGGCCCCTTAACCCTGCTACTTTGCTCCCTGAGTTGCCAGCTCCCCAGGACCAGCACGACTGTGTCGAAGTCGTCTCTAGTATCCTGTGGGTGAGGGAGAACCTGTTTGATGAACCTCTGGACAACCCTGATTGCATCTTTTTTTTGGATGGAAGTTCCTTTTATGTCGACGGTAACCATTTTACTGGTTATGCAATCACTTCCGAGTGGGACATTCTCGAGGCTGCCTCTCTGCCAGGGACTTGGGGGGCCCAAGCTGCTGAGCTCTATGCCCTGGCCCGAGCATGCCAGTTGGCTGCTGGTAAGTCTGTTACCATCTTTACCGATAGCAAGTATGCCTTTGGAGTCGTACATTGTCATATCCATCTCTGGAAGTTTCGTGGTTTTCAGACCGCTGCTGGTAAGCCTATTCAGCATCTCCCCCTCGTCCTTAAGCTTTTGGACGCTCTTCAACAGCCTGCGGTCCTAGCGGTGGTCCACTGTTGGGCCCATTCTAAGGACAATACTCCCGAAGCCAGAGAAAATGCCCTAGCAGATACTTCTGCCAAAAACACTGCTGTTTTGCCTCTAGCTATGCCTACACTGGCCCTGGCTACTTCCTCTTTCCTTCCAACCCTCTCGGTGTCTGTACCAGCTGCTGAATTGCATTCATGGCAGACTTTAGGGGCTACTTTAGTCAATGGTGCCTGGCTCATGCCGGATGGTCGCTTCTGCCTTCCCCGTTCTACATATCCCGTGGCAGTTCGTTGGCACCATGATAAAGGATGTCATTATGGCACCCATGCGGTCGTAGATACTATCACATGCTTTTGGTATGCCCCAGGCATTCAAATTCTTTGTTTATCAATAGTGAAAGCATGCAGCATGTGTCAGCGTAATGGACCTGCATTGCCTCTGAAGACCCCCAAGGGTGGACGACCCCTACCTGCTGCTCCTTTCCAGCATCTCCAAATTGACTTTGCGGATATGCCAAAGGCTTTTGGAAAAAAGCACCTCTTGGTTTTAGTCTGTCCTCTGACTTCCTGGGTCAAGGCTTTCCCTACTGCAAATTGTACCACTGCTACGGTTGCAAAAATCCTCCTCAAAGACATTGTACCCCGGTTTGGCATCCCTCTCATGCTTGACTCTGATCAGGGACCCCATTTTACTGGACATATCCTCAATTGTTTGGAACAGGGACTGGGTATTTTGCACTCTTTCCACACCCCTTACCACTCCCAGTCTAGTGGAAAGGTAGAACGTATGAATAGGGAACTTAAGTCTACATTAGCGAAATACTGTCAGGAGACAGGGTTAAAGTGGCCTCAGGTACATCCCTTAGTCCTGTTTCATCTCCATACTCGCCCAACCCGTATATTGGGATTGTCTCCCTTTGAACTCCTTTATGGGCACCCCCCGTTCAAAGGTGAGACATTCCCACGTGCTGATTTTTCCCTGTTGGGGGGGGATCACATGACCGCTTCTCAGTTTCTCTCCTTACAGGCCCGGCTTCATACCTTGTGAAAGGCTTCACAGCTTTCCCAGGCTGTGCCGCTAGAAGAACAGATTCATCCATTTCAACCGGGAGATTTTGTTTTGGCAAAAAAGTTTGTTTGATTGATATCCTCCAACCGAAGTTTACCGGACCCCACCAAGTGCTCCTAGCAACTCAGACTGTGGTTTTCTTGGACGGACGCAAATCTTGGATCCACCACTCTCATGTTAAGCCGGCAGTAGTGGATCATAGTGTGGGACCACCAGCTTCTCCAAATCCTGGGGACACTACAGCGGCTCAGTGGATAAGCTCACCTTTATCTGCCACCAAACTTAAGTTAACTAGGCAAAAATGCAAAAGCCCTGCACAGTTGTGACCTTCTTTGTTTGCTTGTTGTTTTATGTTGGACAAGGGTCCTGGGAAACAAATGGATTCATAAGGTTAGTGCACCAGATAGCATGGGAAGCAAATCGATCGCAATGTTGGGTCTGCGTTCACCTTCCCCCGATCCCCCATCATAGTATCCCCTTGGTAGGCATAAGTTTTAATGTTACAGGATTTGTTGGGGATGCATACCATGGAGGGAATAACCGGTCGGGGGATGATCAATTCCAGCATGCTGTGTCTCATTCCAATGTTTCTTTCCCCCTTATCTCAAGAATGATGGGAATTCTCTGTTCCGAACAAGCATGCAATGGCACTGCTGGACGAACAGTATTCACTGGCAAGTCACATTGCCACATGACTTATAATTCAACCCATTGTTATAATTCGTCATGGAGCCAGCCTGTACCTGATGTTAGGTCTTGTGTTGCCTACCTGCCCGAGTTTAACAACACTTGGCTCCGTGTTTGGAACCGCATGTATAAGCTGGGATCCACGAACCAGTTGCTGTTCAAATATTTAAGCGCCTGGACAGCCGAACCCGGAAACTATGTTGATGGCAGTGCCACCGACCTCTATTGGATCTGTGGACATCGAGCTCGAAAACAGGTGTTTTCCAATATGTATGGCAGTTGTTATCTTGGGGAAAATGATTTTGGGGGCTAGAGTTTTAGATCAGGTCCTGGGAGGGCGGATTCACAGTAGGAGAGCTTCAAACCCTCGAACAGATACCCTTGCCCGCCTGGTGGGCCTGGACCCCAAGGGTTCTGATTTTACCGCTACTCGTGAGACTTATCTTAGGGGTGTCGCCCCTTTTTATGGTTCTGCAGCTAACCATTTGGATATTCTTGCTCTCCAACGTATTGTGGAAACCTCTGTTAATTCAACAGCGCTGTCCCTTTCCTTATTGAATGCAGAATTAACTCAAGCCCATCTAATGACCTTGCAAAACAGAATGGCCTTAGACTACGTCCTTGCCCAAAAGGGAGGTGTCTGTGCATTAATTGGTGCGGAATGTTGTACCCACATTGCTGATTATATGCTAAACGTGTCCGCTCAAATTGAATTAATGCGTCACTTCGCCACTGAGTCTGAAACCATTGGATATGGGCCTGGTGACACCCTCTTTGGACGGATCCCCAATTTAAGCTTCTGGATTCGCGACCTGCTCTGGTATATTATGTGTGGTTTAATTTTTGTGATTATTTTCTATTTGCTTGTTAAGTTAGGTGTATGTTTTTGCCAATGCTTTCCCTTTGTATTGAAAGCTGTGTTTAAACCATCAAACACCAAAGACCCCACCCTTTTCGAATTAGCTCGCTTAGAAGTGGTGAAGGATTCCACTTGGCATTGTTGAGTCCTGTTGGAAGCAGCTCTTGAAACATTAAGTCTCAAGGCTGCTGTGGGGCGAATTGTTCGATAAAAGGGCCCCCCGCAATAAATTCCTCATTTCTCCTGGCCTTGCTTCACTTCCTTATCTTGTGTAAATATGTTTTGCTCCCCCTCCTGTTTTTCTCTGCTTGAATGAGTAACCATAATAAGCAGTTTATGCAAGGCCAGCCTGAGATGATACAGGAGAAATACTCAGTGTCTTTCCTTTGTCTGTCTTAAACCTATAAATACTGATGTGAGCGTCTAATAAAGCTGCCACACGCCTCCAAAGCTACGAGCCTGAGAGGGGTGCGTGCCCTTTGATCAAAGTTGCTTGGTCTCAATCTGTTCCTTACATGGCCTCTGGCAGTTTTGAGCTATAGCCTAACTCCACACTACCCGGGTGTAGGAACGGTGAGTAGGACAAGCTGATTTTTACCTAACATACTCAGAGACATGTTGTGTGATCTTTAGGTAAGTTATTTTACCCCATCTTTGATCCAGATTGTGTGTATCTATATCTAATGTTACACACACAAATTGCACTAAAATAATGTTAAAGTTGCAAAGCCAAGCACTCAGAAGTTAGGAAGTGCCAGTATTAATCCCCTAAAGACCTGGCTCTTCTTCCTCTACATCGGGGTTGGCAACCTATGGCACGCATGCCAAACATGGCATCCGAGCTGATTTTTAACGGTATACGACGGCCTGGCAGGCAGGCAGCGTGCCATTAAAAATCCTGTCCCACTCTTCTCTGCCCCCGCCACCTCCCTGCCAGGGAAGAAGCATGTCCTGCAGGCTGCTGCTGCAGGTTCCCACAACTCTTCGGCAGCATGCTGGGTTCTGCCCCTCCTCCTCTTCCTCCCTGCCAGCCAGTCAGCTGATGGCCCTTGAGAGGGAGGAGGGGGGAGAGGGAGAAACGAACAGAGCTGCAGCAGTGCTCTGGGGAAGAGCGGGACAGGGCCTTGAGGAAGGGGGTAGAATCAGGGCATATCCCTTCAATCTCCTTCTGTGAGCACCCATGCCCCCAGCCCTCTGTCCTGACCCCTGCAGCCCCTTCACACACACCCAGCCCTCTGCTCTGACTTTGGCACCCCACACACACCCCAGGCCCCTGCCCTGACTCTTGCAGCCCTCACATCCCCACCCCCACCTGAGCACCAGACGGGAGCTCCTGTAGACCCCCCAACATTCCCACCTGCCCCCCCTCACCAAATGGGAGCTGCCCAGGTAAGTGCTCCTCACCCAAACCTCCTGTCCCAACCTTTGAGGCCCCTTCCTCATTCTAGGTCCTGTCCAGACCCTACACCCCAATCCCCACCCTGCTCCTTCACCCCCAGCCCTGGGCTCAGTGCACTCCCACCGTCAGCTCAGTGCAGAGAGAGAGAGAGAGAGAGAGAGAGAGAGAGAGAGAAAGAGAATGGGCCAGAACCAGGGAGAAGGTAGGTACCCACTCTATGTGGGCATGGATGGGACCTCAGATCAGCAGAGGGCTGAGCAGGGCTGGCAGCCGGGATCCCAGCTGGCAGGAGGCAATGGGCTGAGTGGCTCAGCCTGCTGTCAATCTGGGGTTCTGGCAGCTGGCCCCTTGCCAGCCAGGGTCCTGGCTGCAGGCCCCCCTCAGCCTGCTGTCGGCCTAGGTGAATGGAACCCCAGGCTGGCAGCAGGCTGAGCGGGCTGACGACATAAGATCATCATTTTAATTTAACTGAAGCTTCTTAAGCATTCTGAAAACCTTGTTTACCTTACATGCAACAATAGTTCTGTTATATAATATATAGACTTACAGAAAGAGACCTTCTAAAAAGCATTAAAATGTATTACCGGCACGTGAAACCTTAAATTAAAGTGAAAAAGTGAAGACTTGGCACACCACTTCTGAAAGGTTGCCGACCCCTGCTCTACATTCTCCTTCTCACTGACTAGAAGCCAGTAGGGATGCTGAGAGCATGGGAGAGAGTGTCTCTACTCTCCATTCTAGTGCTTAATGCCCAGCAACTGGGAACAGCAGTTGCACCAAAAAAAAGTTCTGTTCAGCTACAGCAGACTGAGCTGGAGCATGCTCAGTGCAGGTGGAATCTTTGGAGATAGCTGCCCAGTTCCACCAGGCACGTGTGAATTGAGACTTTCAGAGGCTCATCGCTTACCAGATTTAGGCTGATTTTTCACAGAGATCATCAGAGATACATCTCTGGCACCAGGCTGACCTGCCTGCCAAATTCCAAATCCCGTTTCAAAGCATGAACACGTAGAGCTTCTCAGTTAAACAGTTGTAAGAATTTAACATAGGCAAAACAATTTTTTCCCCTTAACTGCATTCTGAGAAATAGCGGAGCCTTTTTGCTGAAGTTCTCCCAAAAGATTTAGTCTCAGGCAGACACTTGACGTGAAAAATTGAAGCTCAGTTAGATAGGCCAAGTTATAATCAACTTAAACCAGAGTATTATGATGGGAAGTGTTGTGCAACCTAAACAATAGGCAGTGCTAGCGCGCCACTTATTCTCTGTGTGAGTGTGTGTGTGTATTTATACATATACATACACACACACAGAGGTATGTGTATGAATGTATGTAAACATCTGAGTATATTGTATTACATAACACATTATTTGCATAGCGCTTTCCATCTTAGAAGCTCAGAGAATTTTACAAATATAAATGGATTTATCATCAACCCCCCTGTGAGTTAGATAAGTATTTAGATAATATTGTTATGAATTATAAAACCCAAGTCTCCTATTTCCTGATCTGGTGCTAACCACAAGGTTATCCTTTCTCTTTTTAATGGTGCTATTATTAATAAAATTTTGTGGAACTGTTCGCAATAGAGGTTGTTAGAGATCATTGAGGCAAGCAGAGTTAAAGTAAACAGTTCATTAGCTGCAGAAAGTGATTGTTTGGAGGATATTTACTTTTAATCTAAGATCTATGGTTCATGGATTCATTCTAGCAGCCGGTGAGGCTCTTAGGTATTATGGGGATGTGTACAGTACAAAAACAAAATAGTATTTTTGTATTATATAATCATAAAACTTGCATAGGACTATTTTCTTGCACTCTTACTGTTCCGTTATGAAAGAGACTTTTACTACTCAACAGTCTCTCTGAAACCAGCTAAAAGGGATTTTTTAAATGTCATGCTACTTTTCAGAAAAAATCCTTGTTTCTGCGAGTCTATTGGTCTTTTTTGTCTAATGTGTCAGGAGCGCCTTAGAGAAAATCAGAAAGGTATATCTTGCTGTGGGAAATGGATGAAAGCTTTTGCTTTAAGAAAATGTAAAGCGTAGCTATGAACTGTAATGTGACTATACGAAGAACCCATGTTCTTACCCACAAGATCTGCTCTCTGCATTTTTAATCCAAGTTGCATCTGTTTATTTTAAAGACAAAATGAGTTTTTACTGCATTTTACTCTTGTTAGTAGACACACCACAGCAATGGAAGAGTGATTTAGGCTCTGTCTGGTCTTAGACATAATCAAAACAATTGTTAACCAAGTTCCAATTACAGAGCCAAATTCAGACAGTGCAGGTGCACATGTGTATTTCAGTGCAAAATTTGAAAGCTATGCAGTTGAAGAGGTATTGCTGAGGACAGAATTTGGTTTGTTGAAACATTTTTTCCCTGATACTCATATGTGAGCGAAAAAGAACCTAGCTTGACATTCAGAACCTAGGACCTACGTTGAGGTTGCAGGGCTGGCGGTTAGGAATAATAAAATCTTTTTATATATGGAAACTAAGTAAATTGGATCTGGAAATCATTGAGATGCATCAAAACAAAAAGTGTGGAATTCCAAAAAAGATACTTCTTGAAGTAGAGCCACATTTCAGTGGGCTTTACACTAGGGTTCTAAACACATCCTGGCTGTCAACAAAGCCAAGGAGGAATTGGCCATGGTAGTGTTAAAAGTAGCAAAATAGTTGCTAATGAATATTGGTATTTTCACTACAAGTGAGAAAATCTATGAATTAAAATGTATACTTTTTCATATGTTTTAATTTAGTCTTTCAAAGTTTTTTTTAATTTCCTGCTTTTATGCTAATATGCTTGTCATCCTGTTTGTTCATTAAATTAAGGTGGAGTTAAATTTAACATTTTTATCCAAAGTCTAGAAGAGAAGTCATTTTGTTTCCTCTCTATCCTGTGTCCCATAGGGCTGTTCAGATATGGTTACAGCTAGGTGTATTAAGGGACATTAAAAAAGAAACCGGTTAAAGGGCTGAATATGCTATAGGCATGGTGCAGTATCTTCCACTGTTACACCTAAATTCCTTTACTTGGTAACACTAAAATCCTTGCAGAGTTAAGCCAAGCAAATTAATTATATAGAGCACTGTCTTCTGACACTGTTGGTGAGTGTGTATGGATAGTACATTAGTGCAGTAAAATATTGACAAGTAAAACTTTTATGTATTTGGGGCCAAATTGTACTCTCAGCTGTGTATGCAAGGGGAGGTTCTCGTTGAAGTCCATCTGGTCTATGGTATAGCGTTTATAAATATGACTGCTTAATATAATAATGATACATTTATCAGGGTCCAAGTTGTCTTTCCTAGATCCATATATGGATGAACCCTATGTATTCTAAAGGAGGAATGCTGTGGCATCTTGCAAGCCTTCCTCAAAACCCTGAGGAAGGTGCCCATGGATCTGGGACTCTCCAGGTTTGGGAGTGGCAGGGAATGATCCTGTTAAATGCAGTTAACATCCACGTTCTCATCGCACCGCGCTATAGAAATCTCGTTCACCTTCATTAGGAGGTACTGAAAGGGGAGGGAAGGAGAGAAATCCCAAGTTTTACCTTTCAATCCTCTAGAAGAAAAAAAAAGTCTAGTCTTCTGTCTGATTTCAGTAGGTCACAGAAAAATGTGGCACAGGAAATTTGTGTGCCTTTTAGAACTGGAATCTGGAAAATTGTTTCATTAATTTCTTGTGAGCCTTGTGATTACAGGTAAAAAACAAAACTGAAATTTGACATTTCTGTTATAGGTCACCTAAAGGTCATCAGTCTAACAATTTATGAAACATATATCATTTTTACTGTGATGTCTTCATGTTTGGTATGAGGCTTCCAATTTGGAGAAATGAGGAGAAAGTGCGTTCCTTTCAGGTCACTAGTTCTGTTGAATGGGAATTAGCAAACAAATGTAAGCAAGACGCAACTGTTTTCAGTTGGTATCAGTGTTGACAGCCATCATTAACCAATGGGTGGAGACTATCCACTAGTACTAAATGTGTATGTTTAGCTATGCATACAATTGTGTACAATACATATATCAGCTTAAATGTTGTGCTTGAAAGTAATTAATCATTAAGTTATATCCTCTGAGACATTAGCTGTGTGTATGAAAAAGGATTATATACCAAAGTTATTTGTTTTGCATGTAAAGCTTAACTATAAATATATAGGAGCCTTTTGGAAAGATGTTAGGATAAAATTTCTGAATTGCAGGGCCAGGGAAAGCAGGATGGGAATAATTGGGGTCAAACACTGCTCTGTTACACCCACAAACCCGAACAAACTTTAAAGTAACTAGGATAACTTTTATGGCATTTCATGGGTATGACATACAATGAACATGCCTTCTAGTTTTCTCTCTGTAAGTAACTTTGAGCTGGGTTTATGATGTGTGTTTGGTGCATCTTATTAGTAATAGCTGTCAACTGTGAAATTTCTGGAAGTTATACCAATATTTTTGCTGCTAACATCTCTACCCTTGACAAGTAATAGATACTGACATTCCATGACTCTGGTGACATAGATGAATCTGCACATGAGATTCTCCTGCATCTTTTGTCTGTGGTAAGAATCTTAAAATCAATGTATCCTTTCATTGGTTGCTGGCAGGTGCATATCTTTGAGTTAGTGTGGGAGCCAGGAATAGTATTGGGTTGATTGAATTCAGCACTTTGCAACACTGAGCAAAACTTCGGATGTGGTTAGGAAGAAATCACTGGAGATTTAGAGGTTGATTTGGGAATCTGTTGTAACTTGACAGCTAATTGATAACTTGGTACTGTAGCTCTGTTTTTACTGTAATTGGATGCAGATGGAGGACTTCTTTTCATCTGGAATTAAGAGATAGCAGTGCACAAAATTTCCTGAAAGCCTAATAGATTTGATCCAAAACAATTCACTTTAATGGGAAAGTTGAGTTGGATAAAGATGTTAGGTATAAAAACCAGTTACATTAGAAAAGGATTAAACATTTAAATGGTGATAAAAATAGAGAAATACTATCTTGCTAAGCCACCTTCCTAGCATCTATTAACTCTCACGATGGAGCTTTGGACTGAGGTTGGAATAATCAGGTTTGCCTTAATTATCTGGTTTGATTTTGGCCATTTAAGCAGCATCTTCATTTCTAAATAGCACATCTGTGGAATTTACTCATTGATTAATTTGGGCCATGTTTGTGCAATATAAAGAAAATACTATGAGCCAACTTCATCCCTGCTACAGCCGAGTATGACTTCCTGTGGTTCAGCAGGAATTACTCCTATTTATGGTACAGCTGAATTTGACTTATTCCTAGCCTACGAGTCTCAGTTTTTATTAACCATCCTTAAGAATTTAGAGGGATTATTTTGTTGAAGAAACGCAATTGAATCTGTAAAGAAAAACTTTACTAAGTAACTCTGACGTCTTAGGTACAGAATTCAACACGTTTCCACGTTCACTCCAAAATACACCTGGATGAAACATTTAATACAAATCAGATGCAGGCCAGACTCACCCAGGGCTTATTCCAGTGTAAACCCCAGTAGAGGTCTTCTGTGGCAGATAACTAACCAGAGAACACATTAGTGGCAGTAGAAAATGACTGCAGTTTTGTTGGGGGTGGGGAAGGAGTGGTAGGCTTTGGGGTAGGGGGATAGGGTGTTGGAACCTCGCCACTCCCAAGTTCGCATGCTCACTTATCTGTGGGCGGCCCGATGTGGCCTAATAATCTCCCTCCACGCAATCCCCTGTTCGTCAGAGTAGTGTGCTCTAATGGACAGAGTCCATATAAATTACTCTCAGCATCAGAGCAGTGCTGCCCAATGGCTAGAGTCCATACAATCCCTCTCACAACTGGGGTGGTGTGGCCTATCGGCTGGAGTTTGGATAACTCACCCGGAATGTCCGGGCAGTGTTCCAAAGGCCAGGGTCCATGTGATCCCCATCCCGTGGCTAGCGGGATCCAGGCCCACCCTCTCCACCGGATCCCAACCCAGGGCCATAGTAGTGGCAAGTTCCCCTCTCCACTGGTTTGGCGGGGATCCACCTGAAACATGCTGAGCCTCTGTGCGGCTAAAGTAGGGAAAAGGGCAGGTGTGAGACTGGGGGTTGTTGGTTCTTTTCCTTGGTTGAGAGTCTGTCTTCATTTGATGAAGGCAGGGACATGGATTAGTCTAATATTGTGCTCCTCATCACTCAGTATCTGGGCATGAATGCAAAACATTGAAAATAATCTCAATTGCTTCATCCGCAACAGGTCTTCGTGGTCCTTCAGAGTGAAAGTCTGGTGTCTGGCCATGGGGCAGACCCATAAGATGATTGAGAAGTATGATACTCCAGCTGCCTCAAACTCGATAAGATTTTTAAAAACTTTCCAACTTACATTTTCTGAACTCAGCTACTCTTTTTAGAAAGGGGCATTCCCTCTCTGAAAGAGACTATGTATCTTTGTGTACTAAGGAAGCTTATTGGCAGAACATATCTTCCTGACTGCTAAATCCATCTCTCCTGAACATTGGAGAGCTGCCCCATAAATGCGGTGTTCACTTTGGCTTCCCAGTTTTGGGTCGGATGTAGTGTGGCCTTTACTGTTTTATAAATTGGCTTTGAACATGCATCTTTGTCATTTATTTGTACCCACTTTCAGATAGAGGTGGTTGACAGAATAGGAACTGTATGAGTGGTGATCGTCCAGGATTCCCCTCTGCATTCTGCCCTCAGTGCTGACCTGGAAGGGGACATGTGCAGGAAAGACAGGGTAGTATAATTTCCATTCTGTCCTTTTGCTAAGGATGCAAATTAATGCTAGTTGCGGTGGTAGTTCTACATGATATGGACTATTTTTTAGGGGGAATTGGATGGAAGCTAACAGCAGCCCCTCAAAGGCAGTCACTAGCAGCCTGTGGCAGATTTGAACCTAGAAGTGAAATGCTGCATATTCCATACAAATGAACTTTAAATGACATTTAACACACGTGGAAGAAAACTGCTATTCTAAGAATAACTTCATTAATCTTTACACTTCATAAAGATCACGATATACACTTTTTTCTTGATTTCTTTCCCCTACATAAACTAATCTTTTGCAAAACCAAAATTGCTGCACCTACTTTTTAAAAGTCAGTGCAACCTTTAGAATGAGTTGGGAGAGAAATGAAGCTTGTTTAATTTAAGGCTCTTTGGTGCTTATTAGACATTGGCTCAGCAGGGAACTCGGGGAGGCATGGTCTCTCTCTGAATTCCCAAGTGCACAGCTTAATAGGGTGCAGTGGGCACACCACTCTGCATCCAGCCCACTCTGCCTTGGCCCCTGCCTCTTCCCTGCCCCTTCTGGTATGACAACAGCAGTCAGCAGGAACCAGTCCTTGCACTCTCTGGATGCAATACACTCCTTTCTGCTCCCCATCCCAAGCCTTTTACATCACTGAAGTCCCATATAGGCCTCTTCGGTGGTGATGAGACTTCATGCAGGTTCTCTGGACAAGAGTGACTTTTACCCAGTGAGTGCAAGGACTCTAGTTGTGACAAGTTACACTTTACTCCTTATTTAACACCCCCTCCCACCCATACACACACAAACCACAGTCTCGTGCAGGGATTGGACAAGAATACATTTATTAATAAAGAATAGAGATTTAAGTGATAATAAGCAGAGACAATGGAAAAAGAAAATATGGTTACAAATAAAACAAAAGTATAATAGTGCTTCCTAGCAACTAAAGTGTAACTCAGCAGGCTACAATCCTTGACTAAGATAAGTTTCTTACCTAAAGAAACCTTGCAGTATCATTCATCCCCAAGGTAAGAGATCCACCATTCAAAGAAACAGAGTGTTATCCTCTTTTTGTCCCCTGATGGATAGCAAGGAGTTCTCTCCCCTTCTTATAGTCCAATAAACCATTGGGAGCTGACACCATTCTGCCTTTTTTTTTTTTTTAATCCTCTTGATGCCTTGCTTTTTCTGTTGCGTTAAAATGCAAATGAAGCATCCTTTGTGTTGGTTTCATGATATTTGATTCTCAACAGGGAGCTA
The DNA here is from genome assembly GCA_007922305.1 of Dermatemys mawii. NCBI lineage: Eukaryota > Metazoa > Chordata > Testudines > Dermatemydidae > Dermatemys > Dermatemys mawii. The sequence continues at coordinate 56,511,948 of ML677341.1, forward strand.
GGTGGACAGGTATGTGAACATTCCTTTTCCTTGGGAAGGTCTGTAATCCACCCTGCTTTGTTACATGCTTTTAAACATGTTTTTAGTAGGCACATATGACTTTTCAGTTAACATACATAAGGCAACACCCATGATGATTGGCATGCCATTAATTTTCATTTGATACCCTACACGACATTCTTCATAGATAAATACCCCAACAGTAATGTGTTAAGCTTAGAGAGTTGATCAGACTTGATAAGAATTGCTATTATATGGCAGTGAGCCCTTTGCCTGTGGGCAATGAGGGGCTCTAAGGGCACACTTTCGTGGCACCGGGGCTCAGTGTCAGAGAAAATAGTGCAATTTACACTGTTTTTTTCTGACAAGGTTAATTCCCAGCTGTTCAGCTTTGGTTTGTTTTTAGAAAATATCATGTCCCCTGCATGACACCAAAGTTGTACCATATTGTAGAATTCACTGCCAGTTTTTGTACTCTTTACTGTGAAGCAGCTCTATATAATGGATCTGAATTACTGTATATAGCTAATTTGCCTGCATTACACTGAGTCAAGATCTGTTATAAATAGCATTTTGCAGGCAGTTTTTGTGAAAACCTTTACCCTGGATTTGTTATCTTAATTCTTTATTGTATCAGAGCAGTTATTTAATTTCTTCAGCAGCAAAAGACCAAGGTTTCACAAATTAAGGAAATATTGGATAAAAACATCCTATCGTTCACTTTCAAATTACATGGGGATTTTTTTCAAAAGCAAGTTGATTGCATTCATATTCTGGTAGTACTGTACAATTAATATTGAACATATGAATTTCATATGAAGCAAAAACAAGCCTGCAGTCCTTTTATGGGAGGTAGATCTGGCTTTTATTAACAGTGCATATATTTTTGACAGGCCCACTAATTGTGATTTGTAAGATCAGGAGCCAAGTTGGTTATGCTTGCGTTAAACCTTGGCATTCAGATTGACATTAAGGGGTATTAGAATCCAACACTGAATGCTGCCCGTGCATATTGTTTATATTTGATGTATGACGTGCATAGCAAGATGGTGTTACAGCAGTTCTGAAATCAGAGCTGTTCTATATTTATGGTTGTACCTGATTAGTTCAGCTTAGCATCCATCTTTGCGTTCAGTTCTGCCTCAGCTCGCTACTAGTTCAGCAAGAGAAATGCTTGCATTTTCAGGTGTGTGTGCATATGCTTAAAATGAGACCATTTCAAATGTCAGACCATAGCAGTTTGGAAATGACATTTCATAAACATCGATGAAGAAAACTGAGCCAGTGTAAAGCTATGGTTGAAAACCTAAATGCAAGAAGAGTCAGGGCATTCAAAGTAATGCTTACCATAACAACCATGATTCTCATAACTTGTTTTGTATACTGGTATGTGCCATTAAGTTTTAATGCCTTACTACATGTTTGACTGATTTACTGTAGAAACCATTGTTTTGAATTTGAATTTCCTGATCTGGGCAGTTAAGTAAGTGCTCAACTGTAAAGTTAAGGCAGGATGCAGGAGTTTTGACTGAATTCCCTTTTCTTGAGTAAAAACAAAAAAAAAAGAGAATTCAAGAAATTAAAAATGAGTAAATCAGGAGAGAAGGGAAGAGACACTCTTGTGAGGAGGCACAGAGGACGGAGGTCTCCTATATCCCTGCACTCAAAAGTGATAGTGGAAAGCCCTTCTGACACCATCCCAGCAATAAGACAACAGAGGGAGAGGGGAGCAGTGCGAAAGCTTTCATCTAGCAGAATTTGCAGTTCCCTGCTTGCTCTCTCTCTCAGAAGCAAGAAGGAGGTAAAAGGATTGGAGAAAAAGAGAGAGGGAAAGCATGGCTATAGTAAATGGGAATGCTCGGAGTTTTTGCAGAGATTGAAATTGTTGGGATAATACCACCCCCCGAGCTCACATAAAACTCTGCATATAAAGGTTAAGATAAGAGTATGACAGATCACGAGTCTCAAACTCTTCTTCACAGATCCCCAGGTAATCCTCAGACCACAGCCATCACCCAGCCGCTTTCCAGGACTAGCAGGGAGGGTGGGCTGGTGAACCCTAGTTCATCATAGGCACCGCCATGAAGCTCTGAATGGAGGAAACATCCAGCCTCTCTGATTGGCTCAGATTCACTATTTAAGCCAGGAGGAGACACAGGAAGTTGAGCAATTAGCTGAATCTCTAGGTGGCTGCTACATTGGACCCTGCCTTGTTCCAGATCCCTGCTTCTATGCCCCACCCCTGGCTTCTAATGCTGTCTCTGTCCCTGGCTTGATTCCTGACTCTGACTTTAGTTCTGATGGCTTTACTCCGGACTCTGTCTCCATCACTGACCTCCGGTTGCTGGCTCCTTCTGTGACCACTAAACCTCACTGCCTGAGTCCCAGTCTATGGCAAAGGAAGAGCTGGAGGAACACAGCTCTGCCTCCACTACTTGGCTTGGAGAAAGCCTGCTCTCCCACAGCTTCCCCTCTGCTTAGTTGGTGCAGTGAGAGCTCCCTCTCCTGTTACAATCAATTTTAGATTCTGGCTGCATAATATCAAGAAGGTTCATTAAGATTTCAAATGTACAGTTCCCTGAGGGAGAAGGTAACATTCATTATACAAATATTTCCTGGCTGACGAAGGTCCTTTGTTTGGGGAACCGAATGACTCTGTCACCCTGTAGTGATCTGTACTTTCTGACGCTTCAGGCACCATATCAGAGTTGTCATTAGAGTGCTTGAGTCGGGTAATTCCAGGGCTGGGACTGAAATACAAAGAAGCAGTTTACTGGCTGTGTACACAAAAATGCAGCCACCACAACCAAAGGAAAGTTCATTCTAGACTTATACCAATCACCATGGCAACAGGTACTCTCTGCAAACAACTGGAAATATTCTTTAAAGACTTCAACTGGAAGAAGAGAACGAGCCCCTCTCTCTTTTTAACTTACTCAATAATGATTTTCTCAATCATTACGATCAGAGTTAATTGTTATCGCTAAAAGTATATCCAAAGTGTAATTTTACACAGGTCTAGTTTGTTGCGCTAATCCTGATGTCTTAATACTCAAAGCCTTTCTCACATTATTCTCACCTGTGTGCTGAAGTTGATTTGCAATTGTCTTGCTTCAGAGCCTCAAAGGTTCAGCACAGTGCTCTGATTGTGCAAGTGGTTTGCAAAGGAACCAAAAATCGCTAGAGCTGGGTTTCATTGGGAACCCAGTGTTTCAACTGGGTTTGCCAAAAAGTCACGAAACCCTGCACCCTCACCATCCCCTCCAGAATACTTTTTTTTCTTCAGAAAACTTCTCTATGCACCTGGAGGGTGGGCATTCCTGAGATCTTCACTGGGTATTGGACAGTTGCTCCCTCTATCTGTTGTCTTACTTTTAGAAAAGCTTGTCAGGTATTGGCTGAAGAAGTATGGTACAGCGTCTGGCTAACTTGAGTCCAGCTCTTAAGAGGTTACTGCTCCATCATTCCCTGGGGTCTTCCAAACTACATGCGGGGGAGGGGGGGAGGGGGAAGGAGAGGAGTGGCTCAGTCTGAAGGAAGTGCCAGCTCCTTTCCCAGAAAACCTTTACCCAGATTTGGGGATAAGCAGGCCTAGCAAGGAGGTCCCCCAAAAGAATGATGATGGAATGGCCACACAGCTTCCTCTGAAGATGCTGGGCAAAGGGAGCAGAGCAGAAAACATCAAACTGGATGCAGTGGGGGTTACTGGTCAGTGTGCCCTACCCTTCCTAGAAGAGGTCATATAAAGTAGATGTGTCATAGCTGTGGAAAGATAGTAGGAGCAAATGCTCACATGGCGCTGCTGTACTGTAAATCCCTAGTGGGCACGTCATTGAGTACATGATTATGGAACCATCATTAAGCAAAACTGTAAGATTTTGTGGGGCTAGAGTGAGCACACGCTTGAGCCTGGACTTCAGATTTGGCCTGGTGGGGCACCTTCTTTTGATGACACACAGGAGGCTCCTTTAAATATTTAACATTTGCCAAACTGTGATGTTTCACTATTTCCTACACTTAATAGGAGAGAGACTGTGTGGATGGATGATCTGAGCACTGGATGTTGAGTCAGGAACTCGTGTGGTCTAATGGTGACTTGCTTTGTGATCCTGGGCAAATTATTTAGCCGCTCTGCCCTAATTTGCCCTTTTGTGTAATGAGGCTAATAATAGTTGCCTAATGTCCAGGGTAGTTGGCACTTTGTAAAGATTGCACATTACACATTGTAAAATTAGCCTATAACACTATTACTTTGTAACAGTAAAGTATAGAATTTGTGCATACAAATAACCACTTCTGCATTTAGGTGTGGATGTGCTCAAACATTCATTTATGTTAGCTGCAAGCACAAATGAAATGCACAGTTGTGCATAACCCTTAGTGCCTGACTTTTTTTGTCTGAATCTTGTGCTCCTCCCACCAAAATAGTTAAAACATGATCTGAAGCTGTGGGCTTGAGCTAAAACATGGTACGTAATATCTCATAGGAGTGATGATTGCAAGATGGAAATAAAAGAAGTACCAAATGGGGTACCAAATTGCTTTGACCATAATAAGTAGGTCTATGGAATTGGCCACAACAAGGAAACAAGCCTGATGTTGAGGGAAGTGACGTTACGCAGTACGCTTGAGAAATTGCTAACGAATTCTTCATACAAGGGAGGATATAACCTTAAATGCTTCCAGAGTCGGTGTCAGGTTGGGATATTAGAGGTATAACAGGTAGTCATGCAAAGTGGATGTCCTCATAGGCATCCTCAGTTTAGAAAACATTTTTTTGAGTAACTGTTTGCTTCTTTGTGTCAGCTTCCTTCTTTTTGGTTTATTTTTGGGCCTATTTTCAATCAGCTTTTTCTTGGGCAGTGTAATAGGATTAATTCCCTAAGTAACTTAGCAGTTTTGTGCAGTGTACCTCTAAAACTGATGTTCTGTGCTGATATTCCTGTGTAATTCACCCGTGGTATTGTATGTCATTTTTGAGGGGAGCTGCGATAGTGCAGTGTTCATTTAAATGTCAAATTAAAAAATGAATATGTGAGAGTTAAGGATTCTACCCTAGCTAATTATTCACCAGGGGATTCTGAAATTCTGTGTTAATGAGGAAAAACATGCAAAAGACCAAATGGCTGAACATCAAAAGCTGATTTAGTGTAAGTGCAAGAGATTTAAAAGTGGATAACCTAGGGCAGCCCTTGCCCAACATGCAAGGATGAAAAAAGAGTGAGTTTAGATGGCTTAAAGCAATAGGATATGAACTAAAATCCCCAAATGCCAAAGCGTGGGGAAGACCTGAGACATCCGCAGATCAGGAGACCATGTGTGCTGCATGAATGAGGGATGTAAAACTGATGAGCTGTTTAAATGTGGAAATATAATGTGGTATTTTTGGAACCTGGAGGGAGAAATAGCTAGGTAAATCTTCCCAATCCCAATAGGCGAAGACAACGCTGGTAACATAGGGTATCTTCCAGAAGAATTGGAGTTGATGAGTATATTGTTAGGGTAACCCACACACTTCTTGGATGTGATGTTTTGTCCCATCTAGTGGCACTGAGACTGAAGAGAGAGAGAAAATAAGTTTTCTCTACAGGCTTAGCTAACAACCTGTTGGCTTTTAGCTCGGGCAGTAGAGGTTTATGCTTTTAAGCTCTAGAGATCCTGGGTTCAATCCCACCTGCAGACGACTCAGGTCTGTTGGTGTTACATTAGCACTCGGGACTGAGATTAACATTTGTATGCCGGGTAGGGATTCGGTTACATCAAAAGTTGTGACTGAGTATTCTGGTAGCAACCACAGCAAGGAACACACCTGTACATTTTTGCCTTTGGCGCAGAGTAGCGCTGTTGATTTTGGAGACTGACCTTGCTATGCTTATCTAAGCCTTTGTCACCTCAAGATCAGACTAATGTAAGTCATTCTGCATGATGTTACATCTTGAGACCACTGGGAAATTGCTGCTGCTGCAGAATGTGGTTGCCATTTATGTAGCAGTTTTGCACTAGCAACCCACACCACCCGTGCTGTGGGACTTGCATTTGAATTTAAGTAGGATTCTAGTTGTTTTGTGTGTTTGTGGTTTTGACCTGGAAAGCCCTGAATGACTTGAACTTAATTAAATGAGAGACAACATCTCTGCTTGTGTCATGCTGCTATTAACAGTGGTGCTTCAGCTGTTGCCTTCTCATCATAAGTAGGAGTGCGCAGCTGTGAAGGTGCATTCCGTGATGACCTCTATGAAGTTTCCTGGAAGAATGTGGGAAAGGGTGCAAGAGGCAGTGGGGGTGGAGTGGAGAGTGGCTATGGTGTTAGCGTACCTTTCCCACATATTTTAAAATACTTGCCATTTAGTGGATTCTTTGAGTCAGAGAAATAATTTATTTTATATTTTATTTTGTCTGCCCCTTTCCCTTCTCTCAATATTTTTGTTTCCTTCTGTTTATCTTGGCTCATCTTTTCCTTCATATTCTAGTGTCAGTTCTATTTCTTTCTGTCTCTTTCCACCTTCCTTATTGCTATTCCTCTTTATTTCCCCTGTAGTGTTCTCTCTTCCCCAATGATTTAATCATTCCCTTCCCTTCAGTGTCTCCTTCACTCACTTGATCTCAGTCTTTCTTTGTCCTCCCATACCCCTGAAAATACAGTCTCTCCATCCTCTCACACTCTATCCTTCTTCCCAATACACACATACTCTCCCCCTAAAGCCAGTGCTACCCTCTCATCAGCTCTCTTATATTTGCACTCGCTCCTTTCCTCTCCTTCCCACACAAACATCTCCTCCAAATACACTGTCTCTTGCATCATTAAAAAAAGAAAAAGAAAATGCTGATTATGCTCTGTGCTGATTTTTACCCCTTAGGCACCAAAGCCCACTTAATCTGGTGGCTGCCCTGTATGTGCATGTAATGTTTCACTGAGCAACGAACATGGCTAATAATGTTCCAGTATACATTCTGGTTCAAACAGTAAAACGTATATGTTTGGAGGGAAAAAAGTTCCCACAATGTTAGGCTTTAACATTTTCTCTTATTTTTAATTAATTTCTAAGCCCTCTGGCTACCAACACTACTCTGAAGCATTAAAATCTTGGATAAAACAAAGAAAAGAAAAAAAATCAAGAAAATTAATGAGGCAGAGTTGTGGAAATTAGAGAATGAATAAAATAGTTTATTTGCCACTGTTCAAGCACATTGGATCAGTGATCAGCTTTGTTATTTGCTACCAAAATTTACTAAGGTGCACAAGTGAATAGGCCAGGTTTTCACACTCCTACACATGCAAATACATGTAAAAATGTGTGCATGTTTATATGTCTAAAATACATATCTCATAGGTACTTTGACCCATATGAATGCCCTTTAGATGACTGCCCATGCAATTCCAGTAAATGTGCATGCATTTTAGTATGCATGTTTGTGTATGTAAGCATCTAAAAACTATTTTGTTCATCTTGGCAGTAGTTTCCATCTATTCTTGATCTGATTTCCAAGAGGCACAGACCCAGGATTTTCCCAGTGAAGTGTTAGATAACTGGTCTGCTAGCCATGCATAGGCTGCTATCTCATACACCTCAGTCTCATCTGAAAATAAATTGTGTTCTGACTGCTTTTACTGTTAAGGTGCCCTTGTCTTTTCCCCCGGTGAACTTTCTACATCTGCAGAAGTTCTGCAGGTATGTCTCTTTCTTGCTTAAGGACTGGAGACAAATGGTATTGAATGGCTGGTGCATATCACGCAAAAATCAGTTTGCTCATGGCCATTCTGCATCTGATTCTGTGATATGCTGAGCACACTCATCTCGCACTAAGTTCAAAAGGAATTCAGCATCTGACACACAGGGCTCAGATCTCTGGCCTCTCCATGCCTAAGACTCCAGCTATTCAGTCTCATTGGGGTGAAGGAAATATGAGTCTAACAATAACATACAAACCATAGTTTGCCGTACTGGATCAGGCCATTGGTCTCTAGCAATGGTCAGGACCTGATCAGGGCTTTGGACTCTAATTCAGAAAAGTCCTGTCAAGCTAAGCCCCATTGACTTCAATGGCTCTTTAGTATGTTCTAGGGTCACCAGACAGCAAGTGTGAAAAATCAGGACAAGGGTGGGAAGTAATAGGAGCATATAAGAAAAAGACCCAAAAATCGGGACTGTCCCTATAAAATCAGGACATCTGGTCACCCTAGTTCTTAAAGTTAAGCATATGCTTAAGTCTTTTGCTGATCTGAGGCTTTACTTGCCAATACTTCCTTGTTTCAAAGGAAGGTAAAAGCTCCCATAATGTACCTAGCAAATAGTATGATGATGTGCATGAGAGGAAGGGTGAATTCTATCATAACCTCTGCAATGAGTTGATGCCCTGAAGCATGAAATAACAATCAGTTTCTGTGCCACAAGTATCAGATGGTGGGCCTTTCTTATCAGTTCAGTAATACAGTAACACACAACTCTTTCATAAACTGCCATTGAGAAGAGGCTCAGCCTGCTAAGTTGAAGCAAATTTACAGAAAGTTAAACCAGCAGTAATATATATATTTCTAAACCTAATTATGAAAAGCTAATTTAAAAACTGTTCAGAGGTTAGAGCCATAATATGTAAAGTATACTCTAATATAATACATAAAATATATTCTAATTTTATTACCTATCCTCTGCTTTCCCTAGAGAAGATTTAAGTTTGACCGTAGGCAATCTCCTGGAAAAACTAGTTTAGGGAAGAATGCTGGTAAATAGTGTCTTAAACCCAGATTAAACTAGGAAACTGGGAAAACTAATTGCACCAATGTCCATCAGGAATAGAAGGAATCTTTTCAAACTTTGGATACATCCATTCAGAATTGAGGAATAGGCTTGGTCTATCTACGACCTCAAAGTTGGTCTTCTGATCCAGAATCCTACATGGCCAAATGGATCAGGACTGGTAGTCTGCAGCTCTGAATGCTTCTGATATCTTAATGCTTCAGTCTTACAATTTAGCATTATTGTCACTTTCATATAAACAAATGCTTTTTGGCTTTTGTCTGTATAACTGAAAACAGAAATATGAGTCAAGACGTATATAATTTCCTTGAGAAAAAAATCAGAATGTATACAGACGTTCCAATATTCAATATTATAATTGTGTATATTAATATTGTGCCCACTATATTTGTATTTTTACAGCCCTAATTTAATCTACAAATGTAATGCCTTTATATAACCACGATTTGACTATGTAACTAAAATAAAGAGTACTCTGGTGTTCATCTATGAAACAGTTTTCAAAATAGAAAATGCCATAAGCTGGGACAAATTAGTTTTTCCCAAGGTGGTACAAACCATGAATTTAGTTGGTGAAAACTACTTCTGATAAATACCATGCCACCCCTTACCCTAAGGAATTAACACAGATCACTGGTTGATGAGCACAAGCTATGTGATGGGATTTAAGGATGGGCTGTCTTTCAGCCAGAAGGAAAGAACTGTGACCATGTAAGGATTTTAAAATGTACCAATAACCCAAGCAATGACAAGAAAGCATAATACAACCCATTGTTTAGTTTGTCAATCTGAGCAGCACCATTTTTAATAGACTGAAGACAACACATAGATTCCCTTGAAGCCTGACAGATAACTGCAATTAGTTTACTCTTTAAGTCACAAAAGCAGGGACCAAATGCTCAGCATTAAGGTCATTTAGACAGTTTGCTGCAGTGCATAAATGATAAAGTGAAAACTTCTTATTTCTGTTTCTTATAGGAGAACTTAAAGAGAAATGAATGCAAACCTTCAAATATTGCAAGGCTTTTGGAATAGCATCATTACATCTTGAATGACAAGCTCAGTACTTGAAGTAATATTTTTATCTGGTAGGAGAATTTACTTCTAAAATTAAAAATTACTTTGTCACTCTTGCTTTTGTAATAAGCATGTTAAGGTTATCTCATCAGCACCTTAGCTTATCTTCTGGAAAAGTAATTACCCTTTACCAAATATATATTACAAAGGACAACCCAATTGTAGAGTATATGCACTGTATTTCTGAGGCTTTGGTGGGTGGGAATGCTTTTGTTTTAGAATAAAAACCCCATAGTGGTGCAAACCAGTAATAACTGTCTCTAGAAATATTGTAAAACATCATTAGAATAATTTACACAGATTGCACTGGGACAGTCTTTTCATTGCTTTCTTTGTCTCATATGAAATGGATTTCTTAGCCACATGCTATGCCTGGATATAGTTATTTAGAGACTATATATTGAATATTCACCCAATTATTTACATTGCAGATTTAAAGTATTATACCATACAATAACTATGCTGCTTATTAAATTTCTGTACCCTGAATCCTTCCAAATTTTTCTTTTGATGCAGTATAAGGCTTGTCGAGATGATTACATTAATAATACATTGCTATCAAAAATTAAAGTGCAGCATAGAGAACATGCTAATAGGTTTCATTGATTTACACTTGTAAATGGGTGCAAGCAATCAGAAAGCAGGTGCAAATCTGACTTTAAATGAAGCTATAGTAATAACACAGTGTCAGAATGAGTGGTAAGATTCATAGCTCTGGAGCTGAATAGGGAAAAATGTTAAACATAATGGAGTTACTGAGATTAAAGCTTCTCAGAGATTTTTTTTTCTGGTATGAATTCTGAAACTCATTTCAGTGATTTCACAGTTTCCCATTCCATTTCTCTTTTGATCCAGTTCTGTATTCTCAGTTTTAAAAATACAGTAGTTGGGAGGGAGTAGCTTAAAATTATATGCAGGATGAAAAATATACTCAGAGTTTCTGAAGAATTAGGTAGGATTCAGAGGGATCAGAAAAATACTCAATGACTATTCAGCTCCAAGTAAACACAGCACTCTCCAGTTTGACATTGTTTGTGAGCCACATGCATCACTAGTTTTTGACAAGGTAACTATTCTTCTCCAAAATCAGAAATTATTATCTGATATACAAAATCCTGGGGAGAATATAGAGGAGTCAAACAGAACAAGATTGGCTGTCCTTCAAAAACCCAGCCAACTGTTTTTCAATGAAGAGAATTGTACTACCTTTTGTAGAGATGTGGGACCACATTTGTAGCTGGGCGTCTGCTAGATCTCTATTTCCATACATGCAAGATTACCTCTGAAAGTAATCAACGCACACATTTTAAAAATTCTAACTCGGGAATATGCAAGTGTTAGAATTTGCACATAGAAAACTGGTTTGGAAAAATAGATTTTGACCTGCAAAGCACAACATTGGCAGGCATGTATTAGAATTGTTTCCATGTCTGCATGCACCTAAAATTTGCTCCTGCCTAGTGTGAGCATGTGTATTCTTTCTCACAAGTAGGAAGTTGTGGCCACAGAATCAAGCCCTTGCTCTTTTTTAATCATCTCAGATACTCCATTTTATTCTTGCAGGTCTTCCTGTGGCTTATTCAGGACCATGTAGGCAACACCAAGAGAGAACACCACTTATTTTTGGTACAATCTGTAATGTTTTCTGGAATCTCTCTCTGTATCTGGGTATTTATATAACCCCCTATTCCTGTAATATCTGAGCCCTTCATAGACGTAATGAATCATCACAAACTCCAGTGCAGGGAAGCATTAACATCTCCATTGTACCAGCTTAGAAGTGGGACATAGGGAGAAATACGGTAGAGGAAATTTTTGTGTCAGGGTTGGAAGTGGATCGCAAATCTCTTGAGTCCAAGTCCAAGTCCAGTGCCATAGTACCCTAACTGTAACTGTGCATATTAGCTGGCTATACTTGTGTTTTTATTTCCTGTAGAACTCTACATTTCTGTCAATAGAATTTTAGATATATTACACCAGTAGCGGGGGTTCAGGCTCTGAGGAGGGCAACTTACACTTATAATGCCGTATCCCTGCATCTCTAAGAGGAGATGTATCAAATCTGTGTGCAGAGGTACTCTGTTGATTCACCCGTGAAGCCAGACCAGGTGGATTTCACTAAGCCGAGATAAGAGGCTGAGAGCTCCCCTGGAAGGAGAAGTAGAGGGATGGGGAGAGAATCTTAAAAAAGGAAGGTATAAGAGTAAGCAGGGAGCTAGAGCCAAATTTATACTGACCTGTTTTGAAATATAGTTCTACATCAGCTGTATAATTTTGAGTTAGGACACACAGAAAGCTGAGTAAAGGCAACCACCGAACATGGGGTTGAGTTGTTAAGGCCTATCTGCCTGGTTTTATGAGGGATGCATGTTTACAGAGTCAAATTCATCCAAGCTATTAGTTTATCAGTTTCAGTGATTTAACAGTAAAGCTGAATTTGGCCCATTTGCCAGTCAGGTGGGAAGGAACCGCCTCTTATCAACCTATCATTTGCGGTCACCTCCAACACACATACATGCAGATTGCCAGCCTGAATGTAGGCCTACAAACCTGGAAAAAAATCTGCTAACGTTGCCCTCTCTATAGTGGTGAGTAGTTTGCTTCCACTAACACTTTTTCCCAGTATATCAAATCCATCTTTTTTTTTTTTTTTAAAAAAAAGACTCAATAATTTTTGACACCCTGCTTTTGGAAAAGTCGTATAGATTTATCAGAGAACGATAAGCTTCCCACAGACATTTTAACCATCTTACAAAATTTAACAAAAGAGTTAATGAAAATGATCTGGTCTGGCAGCCTGATTAAGCCAAACTGTATTCTATCTGGCAATCTTCAGGGCTGTGTGGGGTTGGTGGGATGGTAGGTGATTGATACTGAAGGGTATGCACTCTTTTGACTTGATGGTGAATGTAGCAAATTCATCCTCTCTATAGAATTCCACAAACTCATTAAAGCGTTTGATAGATAGGTGGTAAATCTATTAAAGTCTACATTTTTATAACTAATGTGCATAGAACCGTATGGATTTCACCCCATTTCATGTAAATTTGATAGCAGTTTTATGGAAGCATTTGTCTTAGCATTGGAGATAATTGCCAACCAACCCCTTAACCTAATGCTACTCACCCCAATACTATTTACATATACCTATGGCTCTTAGGGAATATTAAATCTCTCATTGGCCATACATTATGTTTGGGTGAGATGTAGCTTAGTGATTGAGAGAAGAAAGTCAGAGCTATCCATTCCATGGCAAGGCTAGGGAGATAATGATGTTTTCTGAATATGTATTGACTTATGTATACCTCCATTGAGGTTCTGCTAAACAGAGTCTTTATTGTGCCTCCATACTAGAAAATACTGTATGCAGAAGGAGGTGAGTTGTACCGAGGCAGGAAAAAATACAAAAGTTAATTATGTGTGAAATGGGGGGAAAAAAGAGAGGAATGACACTTTGTGGAGAGCTTCATATTCTTCTACCTTCAATGGGAAAGAAAGCAAGAAAAGAGTTCCATGGGAATAATACTTTGACTCTTGGGTGCAACTGATTAATTTTCTGTTATAGAGGCTGCAGTCACATTAAATATTCTCTACATGTTTCACTTGTCCTTTTTGCCTGCTGATGTTCAAATAAAAATTGGTAACTCAGTCAGATAGTCATATTTTTTTCATACAGTGTTCATTGAAAGTAAGTTCAAAAATATGAATTCAAGTCAGGAATTAATTATGATCAAATTATTCTCTTGTGCAGTCTGTTTTTGGCACTCATGTTTCTAAATAATATTACTGGACTTCTTAAGCAGCACCATATTATTATTATTATTGCCTGGTGCATTTTATTGTAATGTTCATTACAGAATTTGTGAGGTGTAGATTAAAAGTAAAAAATTTTTTGGAGTTGAGCTGCCAATAATCATGCTAGGAGTTTCAATTATAAAACAATTCTTCTAATTATTCTGTTTAATTCTGAGAAGCAAAGGTCACAAGAATAAATTTTCCTTCTATGAATAAGCATTAGGGAAATTATTTAAGATCAGCCAATTACCATGTGAGATGACAGTCCATGTTACCATTCCAAGAGCAAATGCACAAAAAGTACTTAGAGGTCAATGTGGGACCAAATATCTGTACTGTTTTGGTGCTATTTTAGGGTCATTTTGGTGATGTTAATAGTTTTTTTCAATTTTTGAGGGGAATTTCTATAAGTATTCAGCACTCTCTTGACTGGTGCTATTAAGTCAGTGGTGAAAGTCTCATTGATTTCAATGGGAGCAGAATTAGGTCAAAGGCTGAGCACTTCTAAAAATCTCACTCCTCCTTCCAATATAGGAGGGGGAGTATAGTCTAGTAGGTATTACAGATGACTGGGAATCAGTGCTCCTGGCTTCTCCTATTGGCTCTACTACTGATGTGGCATGTGACTATGCCACTTAACCGATCCTTGCCTCGTTTTACTCATCTTTACAATGGGACCATTAATACTTTCCTACCACACCAGATAAGTGGGATTTTTAGAGCCTCTGAAGAAAAGACATAACATAGTAGAACTACAAAGTATTATTATAATAACATTGCAGTATAGTTGGTCTTAGTATTTGTGGTCATCAGATGCCTCTACCTCCCTTAAGCATAACCACCCTAGAAGCTTCTTATTTGCTCCATATAATCTGCTGCTATGATGATTAACACCTAAATATAACCTTTAAGTTGATGACAGAGATCCAGATTCTACCTTTTAGATGCTCACACTCAATGCCCAGTGAATTTAAAGCTACCAGAGACCATGATTTGGCCTAAAATTTTTATCATTTTCCCTCCCTCCCCTCATTTTGTATATGTATATTTGTATCCCGTTCTTCTTCCTCAGAATTATGTATGCACATCAAGAGAAGACTATGGAATGACTGACTAGCTGTCTTTTAAAGCTGACATTCTAGGAATGACTGTAAGAGTGCCTTTCTGAAGCAAATGATTTTTGGATGCTAAATGTTGAAGGTAACTTGTGAACAGTTCTGTGGGGACATTTTTTGATGGTTAATTGAAGAAGGCAGAGTTAAAATATATGATGTTATGCAGTGACTGAAATTGAACCTGGGAAAAAAACATAAAGAAAATGAAAGGCATTCGTTTTTTCAAAACGAAAGCTTTAATGGTCATTGGTGAAGACGAGACCTTTGGGTGTGAGGGAAGCACAGTTTCCTGCTTTTAAATTGAATTTTGAGCTCACAGAAATAGTGAAGAGATTTATTATTTAGAGTTGTGTTGAGGGATTCATTTAAGGGTTGCATGTTTCTACACCAGTGGTTTTCAATCTTTTTTCATTTGCAGACCCCTAAAAAATTTCAAATGGCAGTCCAGACCCCTTTGGAAATCTTGGATATAGTCTGCGGACCCCCAGTGGCTGTGGACCACAGGTTGAAAATGACTGTTCTGTAGTAATAACAGTCTTTTGCTAACCCTTTAGACATAGTCTACAGACCTCCAGGTCCATACATCACAGGCTGAAAACCACTGTTCTACACTAAGAAATTGCTCAGATGAGTAGGATAGTCAATTTATTTTTTTCAAATCAGAGGGCCATAATTACTCATTGTGTTTTATGTCCTATAAAGATGTGAGACTACCCCAGCTGGATACAACTGATAGAATATGAAAAGTTTTGTATTTATACTAGGGCTGTCAAGCGATTAAAAATTGTGAATCATCACATGATTTAAAAAAAATCATGATTAATTGCACTGTTAATAATAAAATACCATTTATTTAAATATATTTGGTGGTTTTCTGTTTTCAAATATATTGATTTCAATTATGACACAGAATACAAAGTATACAGTACTCATTTTATATTTTTGATTACAATTATTTGCACTGTAGAAAGCAACAGAAATAGTATTTTTCAATTCACCTAATACAATTACTGTAGTGTAATCTCTTTACCATGAAAGTTGAACTTATAAATGTAGGCTTAGGTACAAAAAAAACCTGCATTCAAAAATACAATGTAAAACTTTAGAGCCTACAAGTCCACTCAGTCCTACTTCTTGTTCAGCCAATCAATCAAACAAACAAGATGGTTTACATTTGCAGGAAATAATGCTGCTCTCTTCTTGTTTACAATTTCACCTGACAGTGAGAACAAGCATTCGCATGGCACTGTTTTAGCTGGCACCATAAGATATTTATATTCCAGATGCACTAAAGATTCATATGTCCCTTTATTCTTCAACCACCATTCCAAAGGACGTGCATCCATGCTGATGATGGGTACTGCTCAATAACAATCCAAAGCAGCGCAGACCAACACACATTCGTTTTCATTATCTGAATATGATGCCACCAGCAGAAGGTTGATTTTCTTTTTTGTTGGTTCTGGTTCTGTAGTTACTGCATCAAAGTGTTGCTCTTTTAAGTCTTCTGAAAGCATGCTTCACACCTCGACACTCTCAGATTTGGATGGCACTTCAGATTCTTAAACCTTGGGACGAGTGCTGTAGCTATTTTTAGAAATCTCACATTTGTACCTTCTTTGCATTTTCTCAAATCTGCTATGAAAGTGTTCTTAAAATGAACATGTGCTGGGTCATCATCCGAGACTGCTATAACATGAAAGATATGGCAGAATGTGGGTAAAACAGAGTAGGAGATATACAATTCTCCCCCAAGGAGTTCAGTCACAAATTTAATTAATGAATTATTTTTTTAACGAGCATCATCAGCATGGAAGCATGTCTTCTGGAATGGTGGCCAAAGCATGAAGGGACAGATGAATTTTTAGCATATCTGGCAGGTAACTACCTTGCAATGCCAACTACAAAAGTACCATGTGAATGCCTGTTCTCACTTTCAGGTGACATTGTAAATAAGAAGTGGGCAGCATTAACTCCTGTAAATGATAGAGTTTGCTCTACAGTACTTATATGAGGTGAACTGAAAAATACTATTTCTTTTATTATTTTTACCATGCAAATATTTGTAGTAAAAATAATAATATAAAGTGAGCACCTTAAACTTTATATTCTGTGTTGCAGTTGAAATCAATATGTTTGAAAATGTAGGAAAAAAAATCTAAAAATATTTAATAAATTTCAATTGGTATTGTTTAACTATGCGATGCGATTAATCACAATTCATTTTTTTGAGTTAATTGCGTGAGTTAACTGATAAATCAACAGCCCTAATTTATACCATTCTTCTTTGTTTTTTAATTTATATTTGCACTTGAAATTAAGAATATTTTTAAAAGCTGAGAACGATCTCTGCAAAACTCTTCTGCAGAGCAGAGGGTATTTTTTTAAAGTTAGTTTTCAAAATCGCAAGTGGAAACCCCTTTATAGAACTGCATGATGGAAGTGAGAGGGGATGCTCCACTGCCAAACCATGGGCTGAGGTGAAAGTGTGTAAGTCAACATTGGGGAAAAAATTAATCTTCAGGCTGTATGGTAGTTAACTTGTATATTTTTTTTAAAAATAACTTTTTAAAAAGTCTAAATTAAAATTAAACCTTTTGATTGATCTAATCTGAATTTTTTTTTTTGGCTCATTGGTTCAAGTTTTGAAATTTTGACATTTTGTTCTGTGTTGGAACAGGAAAAATTTCAAAAACTCAAACTCCTGAAGGATGAGAGAACTGTTTCCTGCCCAACTGTAGTGACCATTCATCTAGTAGCACTGAACAATTGATATTATTGGTAAACAATTACCATTGTTCTCTCTCTTTTTAATGTGCTGTCTCAGTACTTAGTGTCCTCCTCTTTGAAATAGTCATTAGACAGGTCAGCAGCACAACAAGTCTATTCACTCGTTATAAGAAAGGGATTGCAGTCGCCCAGCATCCTCAAAGCTGGACCAAATTGTATGGTCCGATTCACCAATAGACTCATCTGATTGTCACTGGAAAAGGTCTTTGTGCATGTTTAAAGGTTCTGGTGTTTCAACATTTCTTGAATGAGAAAATGGTCTGTCCTGCTTACATCAGATTCTTTACATATGTCTGTGATCTGATTGAATATGGCTACATCTGCACTGTCTTTGTGTCTGAGTTCCTCAAAGGGTTTTGTGGATTTTTCAACTGCACAGTGATCTTCTACTTCTGCAGGTGTAGACTTACATCCCCATTTCCCATTGCATTGAGTATTGCACAGTTCACCACTACTTCACATTAGGAAAGATGCTTATTGTACGTGCCACTGATCTGAATTGTGGGACGACATTTTTCCTTTTCCTTCTTCTGTCTTTGCAGCCTGAGCATGTGAAAATGACCATTGACAATTTTAATGAGATTATTCTTTCTTTTGAGACATGTTTGGTTTTTTTCAGCTTAGAGGATGACTCACCAGTGTCCATGGTGATGACCTCAGAAGACCTAACTGATGTCATATAGTAAAAGAGAGATTGTACAGTGCTGCACAGCATAATGGTATCATGCTGTGTTGTAAATATTTCCTTTTATTTCTAGTGCTACCAGATGAGCTTGACCAGGTAGCATCACTCTTTTCTGCATTATCTGATCTCTCATAACTGCGAGTGATTCACTGTTTAAGTGAAATGTATGTTCACTATGGCACAGCATAAATAGGGCTATCCTACAAAAGTAGGGGAATTTCAGTATATAAATGGAAGTCATTACACAAGCTCTTAGTAGACAGACAGTCTTCAGTGTATTGTGTGTCTTAACTATTTCCACAGTTCTTTATGTAATCTTGTATGGCTGTTAATTCAGTAATACGGTGTATGCTGTGCAGAGGCAGTCACAGCATTATGCATACAAAAGTCCTTAATGCGATTAGTGGGGAATTTGCTAATGGAATGAAGAGAGTAATATGTCACTGTATGCAAAAATAAATAAAGCAAAGCATTAAATACAACACAAGATTAGTGGGGAATTCTGAATGGAATCTTTGAATCTGTATACAAACTGAAAGAATGAGCAGAGAAGGCCTATGTGGGCTAGGAAGCGGTGGGAAGAAGAGGAAGATCTGTGGGGAGTAGGCAGGCCAGAGATGGAGTGTGGCAGGGATCAGGGATCTATTGAACCCAGAAGCACAAGCGTTCAGGGTCTTCTATCAGGGGTTTGAAAAACCTACAAGCAAAAGAAACAAACAAAAAGATTCAGAACTAATTATCTGAATGATCTCCACAGTGACTTCAAAAATAATCTTTCGGTAGTGTCCAAATCCAATGTGTTTAAAAGATAAATCTGAACAGTTGCAAGTATCTTTAACAGCCAAATTAAATTCTCTATTGCCATTGCAAACTGTTGTTAGATTTCAATGAAATTATTTGCTTTGGTAATAGTGTAATTATTAAATCATTTCCTGGTTTTTCTTGTATGTCTCTCTCACCAACAGGAGTTGGTCTAATGAAAGGGATTACCTCACCCACTGTCTCTCTCTGAAATCATACTTTACTTTCTCCTTGTGATGAGATAAAGTATAAATGCATGGCTAGTATTGCGCACACGCAATGCAGTATATTTAAGTCTCAACTTGTGTCATCTCACACCCAATGAAAACAGATCGATGAAAAGGATCCTAGCCCTAACTCTTAACTCCTGTCACCACAGACCACTTTTAATATCCATACAGTTACTGTAAGAAAAGTGAGAAATATACATAAGACCTACATCAGCTGCTGTTTTACTTCTTGCAACTAGTGTAAGTTAAATTTTAAGTTAATAATAGTCTTTACTGATTTTTTTTTTTAAAGACACTCACTTGTCACTTAAAGTCATTTACCATCCATTTTCATGGCTCCTTTGATCACTGCAATAGGAAGTATATCAATTTACCCACTCCTCAAAATGTTTCCATGAATTTGACAACTGATATCTAAACAAATCTATTATTAAAACGGAGTAGTAGGAAGGAGAATATGCGGCGCTTAGTTTTGAAGAGACGTTTTTAAAATAGAAGAGACACACGCCCTACTATTGTATGCAAGAAGCTGTTTTCTTGTTACTATAATACCACAAAGAAGATCAAATACAGCTATAATACAGGACATGCCATTGCTATGTGTTTCTATTTTTGAAATCATTTATGATGTCAGAAGACTTATTTTACAGTGTGATAATAGTCTCAAGGCAGTAGTTTGAATATGTGTATATAGAGGCTAAGTCCAAGGAATTCTGTTCAATAAAGGCAAAAATAGACTCAAAGTATTACTTTCCCTCTTTTTAGTTTTCTTAATCAAATGAATTTAGGCACCCTTTGGGCCAAATCTTCAGGTGCACCTGAGACATGATCAGTGCACCCGGATATGGGAGAAACAGTTCATTTTCAACCACATGAACACCCCAAATCTCAGGGCAGCTGGTGACCAATGTAGACCCTGGTGCATTTTAAAGCTGTCTTAGCAGCACTGAATTTACACTGGCAAGAACAGCTCTATGAGAATGCCTGTGCAAAGGAACTCTCCAGCTGCCTGTTCAAGACAGCTCTCTGTTCCTTTGTGTTGCAGAAGTTGTGTAGAAGGGACAGAGTAGGGGCAAAGATTGGGTCCTGTGTTTTCAGGGTATTCTGTTAAGTGTTTGTGTGTTTTTGGGACTTAATCCTTTACTTCCAGATCCAGTGAAAATTTGATTTAGAAGTTTTACTCTAGTCTTTTGTGGATAGCTGACCTTTCGTAGCCTGGGAAAATAGTATTTTTCTACTGGAGAACAGGATGTATGTGTGCACATGAGAGGGAGGGATAAGGAGGTTGGACCCCTAATTTTCTGTTCTTGTTGCAGAAAGCATAGGAATATCTACTGTGATAGAATGAGAAAAGCTGTGTAAATCTTTGCCTGCTGAGTCACAACATATGGAGCTTAGCATTGCTTCTTTTCTTACAAACAGCATAATACAATGTAAGAAATAACTGAATCAGGTTTATACAAGGTTACATTTGTTTATTTTAAACTAAGCCCTGCAAGTTTTCAAGGGAAGGTGATGCAGATTGTACCCATAAAAATGCAGACGCAACTGTCTGTGGCCTCAGAAGTTGCAATTGTCTGGGAAACCAGACATGTCTGAATACAGAATGAGCATGCAAGTACACAAGCAATTAGCCATTTCACAGAGGCAAATATGAATTGCAGCAAGGCCCTGATCCAACTCCCAGTGAAGTCTAAAGAAAGACATCAATTAACTTACTGAGGCCTGGGCTACACTACAGTGGGGCAGGGGAGGCCGACCTAAGGTACGCAACTTCAGCTATGCAAAGTATCTTAGGTCGACTTACCTGGCCGACCCCGAGGCGGTGAGTCGACCGCGGCTGCTCCCCCGCCGACTCCGCTTATTCCTCCTGCCAAGGTGGAGTTACAGACATCGATTCGGGGATCGATATATTGTGTCTAGATGAGACGCGATAAATTGACCCCCGATACATCAAGCACTACCTGCCGATGTGGCGGGTAGTGTAGCCGTACCCTGAGAGTTGTACCAGGTCTCACGCTCACTATTATGGGCACAACTTTTGTGCTCTCCTTTGCATAAGTAGCTCAGAGTGATTATACATTTCCATGTTCTCATTAACTTCTGATAACAGGAAACTTTCCATTTCCCCTCTGCCTGCATACTGATGATCTGTTTTTTTTCTCCTACAAAGATGGTGATATTAGGCTAGTCTGAACTGTGAGTATATGCTCTGTTTGGTTGCAAGGGCTTTATCCACTGTTGTCATGAAAAGATTATGTTGGTATAAATGATACCTATGGTGAGTTTTAATAACTCATGCTGATTAGATAGGAAATGAGGCCAAACTAGCCTTCTTGTAGTGACCATGTTAGAATTGTTGTGTTGTGATTCACTGTACTGTGTGTCCATAACTGCAGCTAAAGGGAACAAGTATTGAAAATGCTGGTTTTTTTTAAATGTGATCATTGAATGTTTATGTAATAAGGTTAGAAACAAATCCATATATCATCCTGTAGAATATGGCCCTTCATTGACAATAGCAGACACAAATATTGTCTACTTTGTTGAGCAGCAGAGTGGAACGCATTATTGCATACTGGCTTCTCATCTAGCTCAGTTGCAGTTTGTGTTCAGTTTAACATATAGAAATCCATATTTCAGGCTGGGGTAAAGGTGGATGTATCTATTAAGTTGCAAGGAAGGCTCATTTGTAACGTGTGGCTGCTTTTTGCTGCTATCAGTAGGATGCTTACAGGCTGGTCCCTGTGGGACCCAGGTTCTTCGTAGGGCTTTGATGCTGATCAGTTCCCTATCACTTGGGCTCTTTAAACTGAGGCTGGATGTCTTTCTAAAAGATGTGCTTTAATTCACTGAAGAAGAGTGGACTACATGCGGAAATCATTGGGTGAAAATCAGTTGATTATCGTATGTTGGGAGTTTGGAAAGGGTGTCACACTACGTGATGATCGTCATGGTTCCTCCTCACATTAAAACCTGTTACTCTGAATGCTTCAATATCTGGAGTGACCTTCACTGTGCCAAATCTCTGTTTAATGACTGCTGAACAATGTAATTTTTCATGGCTGTTTTCATTATGCAGTAAATTGGCTATGAGCAAAACAACTATCTTGTAGAGTGGCCTGTTGATTTAATGAGTAGAGCCAAATACTTCCATGAGGGAACATGTGTTTTGAACATCTTTGTTTCTCATGCTGATGAGAGCTAGGACATTTGTAATGCTCATGGTATCTACAAAGAATGTAATGGTCTCCCCATTCTCAGGTATCTTCGGTGACTGTATGGTTTTAGAAGTTGCTGCTTTCCCATATAAGATGTGGAGAGAATGAATAATTTCATAGACTTCATGTAACTGTAATTATGTTGACTTGTTTGGGAGGGTGCAAAATCCCAAAAACATTTTAGGGATATTTATTATCCTTCTAGAGGTCATTTTGGTGGGGGGAAAAAAGTGTGTATATTTTCCCAAGCTCCATTCACAACCCATGTGTCTCTCATTTGTGATACCAAAGTGAAGATGCCACTCAAAGAAGAGTAAGCAGATCTTTAGAATGTAATTATCCCTATTCATTTTTGCATGGCTTGATCAGCCTTGGAATAGTTAACCGTGGTGACATTTATATTGTCAACATTAGGCTTCAGTGTTAACATCCCATTAATCTGAATGGGAGCAGTTCACCCTTCTGTGAACTAATGCTCCAGATTGTCCATGGATCAGACAGAGACACTATGATGGCTGTAATCTAGTTGACATTTTGAAGATTATTTTCACAATTCTAAGGGCTAGAGACTTTTATTAAAAATGAAAGCTTGGACTGTGGAACAGATGATTGCAGCTACCACCAAATTTACTGACTTGCTGAGCTGGTACTAGCTGGCCCAACCTGACTTTTGACACTGAGGCATCCCAGGATAAAGGAGCAGGAAAAACTCCAAAGATACTGGCCAGCTTTACAGGTCGGGATGGGCTTTGTGGAATATACCCTGGTGTTTAAATACCAAGAGGTCCTGATAGTTGGAGATAATGAGATGAAAAGACCAGGTTATGTGGCTAGAAGAAAAGCCTGAAGAGGAAGCCTAGGAAGGTATGGGCTATGGACAGCACATTTTTTGTTCCTGTTTTAAAGGGTGTCCTTAATCAAATAATTGTAAAGGGAGCACCTACGTATAACACAGTGAGGTTTGGGGAAGTGGGCAAGATATTGTTCTTCTAGTGTAGAGAGACAAAGCGAATAAGAGGAAACTATGCAGAAAGTACAAGGATGATGAGTGCCGATTTGGGGCAGGAGAAATAGTGGAATTTTGCACTTTTTTTTTTTGTTTGGAAAAATGGGCCTTTCATCCTTAAATTTTGAGGCATTTCTGCTCAATGTCATTTTCAAGATTCTGCACAGTATTTGAATTCTACTTCCATAGAGGAAGCAAAGCTAGTGTTTACTAGTTACATTGCACCCTGCTTCAGTGGTGTCGAGATGAGGTGAAGTAACATCTTTTTTTTAAAAACGGAGAGAGCATGGTGTGAGGAAAAGCAGTCTACTCTGATGACTTGTATTGTGTGTGAGTATCCATTTTTTTGTGGATACTGTTAGCTTGTTGTCTCTTAGATGGAGAGCTTCAGTATTGTAAGAAAAAGCAGAGAGAGGCTAGAGATGCTTAAATTATAACCAGATGTAACTGCGGGTGCTCCAGTTTAAATTTCTTGAAAAATAATTTTTGCACTCATTATGAAAGCATCAAATTTGTGGGTTCTCTCTTCTTTCCCCCCCCCAACATGATTATGTATTGTTTTTTCTCAGACTGTAAAACATTCATGTGACTATAAAGCTGCCAGTTGTGGAGCTATCTTCAATAATAATAGTTAGGAGGGAGTATTTGATTTGTGTTTAAGACTGAATATTGATGATTTAGATAAGTGTGCAAACTGGGTGGTTGTAACCAGCAATAGTGTCTAAACTGATTGTGTTTATTTTGAATATACCTAAAGGCTTTGTTATGAACCTAGGTTTTATACATTAAAATATACAATGAAAATCACTTCACCTGTCACTGCTGTTACAGCTACCCCTGAGATAGAACACGACAACTATTTAGCAGCATCTTACAAAACTACACACATTTTACAACAGGAAAAAAAGGATACCATAGTGAACTGAAACTACAGGGAGGATTTATAGTACAGAGTACATTACCCAAACTGTAACAAATTTAAAGCTGTATTAGCAATTTGAGTAGAAACCTTTTATTTTCATGGCTTGTAAACTGCTTTGAAAATTCATTTTGGACTGAGGCTTTGTTTCCAGTGACTCTGTGAGAACCTTTTCAGTTAAACTTCCCAAACTTCTGTAAAATGGTTTATAAGTTAGTTAAGTTAAACTTCTAAGAATTTCATATTCACTTCTCCTAATTTTATAATTTTTACTGCAGTTCACCTCTGAAAATTGGACTTAGGCTTCTAAAGTCACTCAGGTTCATCTGAAAAATTTACTTCAGCTTCTGAAAATTTGGCCCTATAAGCCAAAGCCTCTGGATCTATTATCTTATCTTCATAAGATTTCTAACAGTGGGGTGGGGTTGGGGAGCACCCAAATTATAAATCTCCTAGTTATAAGAAAAGAAAACATGTTTTCCTCAATTTTGGAAGTATTTCCATTTTCATATGTTTGAACAAACATTTCAATGTAAGCAAATATTAAGACCTAAATAACATAGGTGGATTCTCAGCTTACATGCTGCTTAGAATGTCAATTATAACTTTACTCGTCAATAGAAGTACGTAATAAGGGTGCACTTTATGGTTCCACAAAACAAGCTATTTTAATTAAGTACTGCATGAATTTATAATATTGTATTAATCATGACAAAGGTGTGGCATGTAATTGTTAAATCGCTTGCATGGCATTTTCATTAGATATTTATGTAATTTACAAATGATGAGGTAATTAACATAATTTATTTGAGAGATCCATATTACTGTCCTTAATTACATAGTCCCAGCAATTCAGCATATTGAAGATACTCTGATAAGAACTCTCATGATCCTGTTCCATTCATTCCTTGCTGCCTGCCCTCCAGACAACTGATTGTAATCCTTAAATTTCTGAGAAAATCATCATTTCAAGATTAGGGAAATGCATGTAGTCTGGCAAATCAGTCCCATTAATCTGTATTATCCTAATTGTCTTGGTTGTTCTTAGTTTTATGCATTTTGTAAGTCCATTTAAAAAGCTAATGATAACACAACCTTGAGGTTGAGAAATTAAGCACATCCAACTTGTTCTTATGCTTCCAATATGGTCTTTGTATCATTATGAATGTTTTCAGCTAATACAGCATATAATATAGTACATACTGGGTCGTTCAAATTTTAAATACTCATAACTTCAAAACACATAACTTCAAAACTAATGAAAACATTCGCTAGAAACTGGTTTAGGTAGATCTCACTGAAACGTAAATCAAGCTGACTCTTTCCCCAACTGGTACCTATTTCTATTTTGTATATATGACTGGAAGCAGTTGGGAAATAAACGCTCTCTACTCCCTTAGAGTAAATCCAGGAAATTTCATTCTAATCACCTACAGAGAAGGACCTACAGTCTTTGAAGGAACATCTGTTAAGCAGAAGCTTAGGTGGGCCTGAGCTGAGCTCAGTGCACTGTGGGATGAATTAACAGAGGTGCCTTTATACCACCTTTCTGTCCTCCACAGTACTGAGGTTTGCTAGAGACTGTTACAGCCACATACATTAGAGCAACACTGAGGCCTCTATAGTTTTATAGAAACACAAATGACTCTAGGAGCCATTTTCCCAGACTCTGGTTGCGGGAATGCATCACATTATGGTCCCATCCTCACATGTTGTCTTCCCATCCTTGATACACACTGCTATGACCAAGCTTGGGGAATCCTCAGCTACCTGTTTCAATCAGTTTCAATCCCCTTTTGTGCCCCTGAAGTGGACTGAGATCTTTATTTCTGAAGGAAATCTCTCTTCATCTGCCATCTTTGTTATAGTTAAATAAAGAAATACTTCAGCATCTGATTAACTGTTATAGGGATCACTTTATACTTCCTTCTCTTCAGATAGAGGTTATATTTTAAAAAAAAAGAGCGCTGAAGATTTAAAACTAGAAACTGAAGATGACCTGCAGTTTTTCTTTAATCCATTCTAATCTGATTCCAGTCAGATCATAGCATGATTAGTTGCCTGGTGTTTCAGAAAGTGGTTGACAGTGATACAAAATTATGTGTTCCTCAGACTGAAATGAAAATAATTGACAGATTTATCCGACTATGTGAGAGATTAAGTACTCTCCCTCGCTTTCTATTTTTACATTATTGGAGGACAGTATTTTTTCCCCATTACCATATACCCGCTATGGACAGTGGAATGTCAGAGCACTAGCCAGAATCTATGAGAAGAGACAATATGCTCTGCAGCATCTAATGTATATGTGCATAAAGCCAAAAGATCAGAATGGTCCTTTGCATTATTACTTTACACACATTTTTTATTTAATGATTATTGTTGATTTCCTTTGTTGACATGACCCAAAGCAACTATATAGCACTGACTTGAAAGAATTCTATAATATTGGGGCACTACACATGAATTGATCAAATACAGAAAGGGGCCTGAGGTATATTTTAAAAAGAGTAAAGAAGATTAGAGGTGACATTTTATCCAGATAATTCAAAAAGAAAAGAACAATTATTATTGAATAGAAAAGAAACTGGTAATCCGATACACTAGAGAAGATGAGGAGGTGAGTACAAAGGAAAAGGTAATTAGAGTGTGAAGAATGGGTTGGTTTAGGTGGTGAAAGGTTCAGGTTGTATGCAGTGGTGGCAAATAGGGATTAGAGAGTAAAAGCCAGTTAGTGGATGAAATGGTGAGGAATCTGTTTCAATACAAAGGGGTGAAAATCTAGGCTGCTTGGGAGAGGATTACTAGTGGGAAGTGATAATTGCAGTTGGAAAGGAAAACAATAAAGACATGCACAAAAAAGAGGATCAAATTTTTTGAAAAAAAGAAGTAAAAAACAGGATTTAGTAGAACAGATATTTGCCATTGAATAGAAGTCTGTCATTTAATTCTGGAGGAGATGACGATAACACAAATGACTAATCAGTTTGGTTTTAGTTTTTCTTACATGGTTTGTCTCTCAAAACCTTTCCTGGAGGACAGAGGCAGAGGTGTCACGGTTGTGATTATGTGAAAAGGATTTGGAGCACTTACCATTTTTAGCTGCTGCCAGGTATGCTCTGAGGGGTAAACTTTCAAAACTACATTTGGATGATGCGCACACACAAGCTTGAGGCTTGTTGCCTGTTAATGGATTTGGAATGCACAGCTCCCATGCTGAGTTTGCATCCCTAAATCTGACAAGTGTCTGCCCATTTCCCCTCCACTAGGTTGATTATTTGTATATTTTTAATAATGGCAGGACATTTTATGCAATACATGTGAATTTCAGTGCTATTAGTGGGAAATTCTGGTACCTGAATAATTCTAGATGCTATTAATAGAAGAGAAAACACACCAGGATCTGCGCTAAGTGGTAGCCAATGGAAAAAAGGAATGTATAGAATGGCTTGACAGATTATTTTTTTTTGTAAATGAAATTGCAGCAACAGTTGGTCAAACCATCATAATATGTATTCAGTAAATTATTCAACAATTAAAGGGAAAATCATTGAATGAATTATTCACTAAATATTATTCAAGCATTTACAGATTTAAAATGTAGTCACAAATAAATTATTTGGAGCAACATGACAAAATTAGTCAGACAAATCATGTGCAATTAATGATTTGACCAGCTCTAATGATTGAGTCTTTGTAGACATTGTTTACTATTATTGTTTATTACTTATACAGCACTTTACGTGTATGGGGGGTGGCACTTTATAGGGCTATAAATACACAGGCCCTGCCCCCAAAGAGTTTATAAAATGAAAAACTACAAACCCTAATTAATACATTAAAAATGGATATTTACATGTCAAAGCACTGTCCCCTCTGTAAAATTTGTTTATTTTGCAGAGCTGATGGCTTCCCTGTGATGATCCAGTAGACATATGATGAGGTGTCTACCCACACAAGACCTGAAAGGGTTAAGGTGGCCAGGTAGGCCAGTTAACTCCCCAACCTGCACCTGGAGGAGGAGCTGAGGTGAAGGGTGGGGACAAGGATTAATTAGATACAAGACTCAGCTGGACAGGAACAGGAGGGGCCTGTATAAAGCCTAGGAGTGAAGAACAGAAAGGGGCTGCAGGGAGGAAGTCTGCAGTCGCTCCCTAGGGGAAGGTAGGTGTGTTTGAGGCTAGAAATAGGTTGCCTATAGTTAATTCCTGGGATGAGGGAGTTTGGGCTGGCAAACCCAGAGAAGAGGAAGGGCTGGAAAGGCTCAGGAGAAAAGCAGCAAGATATGGGGTATGGCAGACCTTGGCTACCAGTGAGAGGGAGGGGCCCTGAGCTGGAACCTGGAGTAGAGTGCGGCACCAGGCTCCCCTATCAGCCACAGGGGAAGTGGTGTGGACCAGACAGTGGAGAACAGATTGCCTGAGACAGTTCTCCTTGGAAGAGTTTGATACCTCAGAAGGGGATGACGTTAGTGACCTGGCCGGAGGGCCAAGTCACAAATAAGAGGCTGGAGCGAGAGGGACAATGGGTGGGCAGACTGCCAAAGGAGAGCACTAATCCTAAGAGCGACCAGGAGGAGGCGCCACCAGTGATGAGTGGACCCCGTGACAAGGTCTCTTTAGGGATGTTAGTGTGTTTCATTCCAGCAGCCATTAAGCTGGTGATGCTGTTAGTTGGACGATGTGATCTCAGAAAAAGGATGATGTGATCTCAGAAAAAGCAAAGACATAAAATAAGTTTATGTACAGTCTGAGATTCACTAGGCAGAATAGGAGGTTACTATCCGATAGCAAAGTCTTCTCAGCTTGTTCTGTGGCAAACAGACTAGTTTCAGAATTATAATTTCCTAATATGTTTCTCATGAGCGTAGTTTGGGAAGGGTATGTGCAGGCAAGGAATTTGCCCTGGGTCCCCAGTGTGTGGCCCTACTGGCCTGATTGGAGCTGTCCCCCCAAATATAGAAGTTAAACTACACCTATAAATTTTCTGGGTTTCATGCTACTGCTTGTGGCTAGGGCTTTTATTATTTATTTCATGTGTACCAAATAAATTGTTTTGGGCCACCCAGCACAGAAAGGATGTGGACAAATTGGCGAGAGTCCAGTGGAGGGCAGTGAAAGTGATTAGAGGGCTGGGGCACATGACTTATGAGGAGAAGCTTAAGGAACTGGGCTTATTTAGTCTGCAGAAGAGAAGAGTGAGGGAGGATTTGATAGCAGCCTTCAATTACCTGAATGTGGGGAGGAAGGGTTCCAAAGAGAATGGAGCTAGGTTGTTCTCAGTGATGGCAGATGACAGAACTGGAAGCAATAGTCTCAAGTTGCACGGGGGAACGTCTAGGTTGGATATTAGGAAACACTGTTTCACTAGGAGGTGGTGAAGTACTGGAATGGGTTACCTAGGGAGGTGTTGGAATCTTCATCCTTAAAGGTTTCTGAGGCCTGGCTTGACAAAGCCCTGACTGGGATGACTTAGTTGGGGTTGATCCTGCTTTGAAAAGAGGGTTGGACTAGATGACCTCTTGAGGTCTCTTCCAACCCTAATCTTCTATGATTCTGTGATAACAGATCTCAGTCAGGAATAAAGCCCACTTTGTTAAATACCCCTACTGTGCAAACACATAGATGGTGACTGTCCCTGACTTAAAAAAACTAAACTGAGACAAGTGACTATGACAAAAAATATGAAGGAAGAGGTGAGGGAGAATAAGGGAAGAAAATGATGGTGAAATGATTACACAGATATCTACTGCACAACTTGAGCTTTCTGCCTGGAATCTCTGGGGAGTTATCGATGGCTATCTTACCCAAAATGTTATAGCTCAATTGTTTGTTAAAAGAAGGGCATAGATTAACAAAAGACTGATAAATAGAAATACATAGTAAGTATTGTATATGCTAGTTTGAAGCCTGTGAGTTTTGACTAATATTCTGGAGAAAATAGTAGCTGCAGAGCTGCAGGAATAGTTGACCACTAATAAAATGATATAGTATATTTCAGCCTAGTGCAAAGCATGGACACAGAATGGATTGCTTTTATTAGTTTCAAATTATATGCATGACTTCAATAGCAGGGGGCATCCTCAGCTCCTCAAGCCACTTAAGTGCCTACTTCTAAGGAACCAAATTTGAAAATGTTAGGTATAGTACAGTAAACCTCCATAGTGTTAATATAGAATCTCGGAGTGCTTTGCAGCTCCACACTAGCCGCCTTCTGCATGGAAAAAGATTCTTCTTGTGGAGAAGAAGCTCAGAACTGCAGCGTTATGCAGATGAGTATTGCTGTTGTAACCATCTGTTGAAAGTTAGACTTAGCATCATGCCATATGCTGAGAAAAGGCAAACCACTGGAAGCTTTGATGCCTAAGGAAAGGGATGATTGGTGTGACTTTTAGTTCCTAGTAAACTGTCTCTCTTCAGTCTGTTGGTTTATCTAGTAAATCTAGAAAACCTTTCTGGTATGTAAGAGCCTGTATGCTTCATCCTATACCCATTTTGTATTTTCACACACTAAATCACTGGAGGGGGAAATGCTGTACTTCTATACAGGAAAAACAAAGATTTGGATTTGAAATATTCTGTTTCTTCTTCTAGCAATAAATGTGAAATTGCCTTTGAAATTGTTGAATTATTTGATTTAAAAAGCACTAGCATTGGAACTAAATATGCTTAACATTTAAAAAACAAAGACTGTATTTCTTTTAAAAGAAACATTTAATGGATAGATTTTCTAAGGGGGATTTACTCACTTCAGAGGGACCAGGAGCCAGTCCTAAATCAGGGGGAATCTGGTTGTTGACTTCAGAAGTAACTGAATTGGACTCTCAATTATCTCAACGCTTAGTTGGACAAGGGCATAATACACTAGATTACAGGAGTTTTGTAGTGCAAAGAATCTGAGAATGTATCATCATAGAAAAGGTTGAGACTAATAGGGCAATGCCATTGTCAAAAAACTGGAAGATGTCTCTGACCTCTTATTATCACTTGAATTGAGGCGGTGAAGCAAAATGTATATTCTAATCAGAAAGAGAGTCTGGAAGGCCACTGTATATGTCAAAAGGGTCATGTGGCAGTAAGAATGTTAGGCTAGTCAGCAGATTCATAGTTTCCATCCTTTCATTCATTTTGCTTCATTTCTCTTTTCAGTACCCTGTGGTTGGACAGGTGGAATTATTCTGTGAATAAAAGATCTGAGTAATGGAGTCTTTTTTTCTGTTTAATAACACTGTCACTAACATCATGAGTTCTGCAAATGTATTTGTTATTTGCAAACGTTTGCGAACTATAAAAAATTTTCCACTGATGGGTTTTTACCAATAGTTCACTTCTACTTTTCACTGTTTGTTATTCAGTATGTGTAATGTCTGATTGGTCTTCTGAGTCATGTGACATTGTTTCCACTCCTTGATTAAAAGACAAAGTCTTTCTGGGAGAATAATGTATGACAACACGTATAGCACAAGGGTTACCATAGTTTGCGAGGAATTGCAAGTATTTGTATGAAGAACAACCATTCCACAAATAGTCATGTGACTAAAAACCCTCTTCCTGTTAATGTTTAGTAGTCGCAAATTACAGAGGGTACAAACATGGTTGAACTGAACAGTTAAACTGATCAAATGTTCCCAACCACTGTTTTTGCAGTATCCCAGCAGTCCCGCCCTGTGCCTTTTGCTCACAATATTACTGTAATTGCTTCAGCATGTGCCCTGTAAAATGAAGGCAGTTCTAAGAGTCAGTCTGTGGAGGGTACTCTAAGACTGTTGTAGCTGACTCCCTTTCCATTGCAACACCAGCCAGAAGTCCCTAAAGGATCAATTCAAAAGCAAGTGTCTCAAGGACATATGAATGATCCTTCTGAATTATTTGGGTGTTATGGTCCCTTTGAATAGAACTATAAATATTAGATTAGCCTCTTTTCATTTACAGCCTTTCCTCTTGGATATATGTAATGAACGGTAATCTAAGTTATGAACTCTCTCCTGAAGAATAAGAGGAAATTCACCAAAATGTGAAATTTTCTTCTCTGGTAGGAAAGATTTCCTTGATCCTGTGACTAAGGATTTCTCCCTCCAGGGTAAAATTCTGTGCTGCTCCTCTAAGATTTGGCTTTAAGCAGTGTTTGTCCCTTCCTGATCCTGGGTCACTCTGGGGGCTTGAGAGGTCCCTAGTGTAATTTACACATCTTTGAGGGCCAGACTTAGTTACAGTAATGTCCTTTGCCTACCCCATGGGCTGCAGCAGTGCCTGGAATCTCCGTAACAGTGCGTGCTGCAGCCCTGTTCCTGCCACCCTCATGAACAGCAGGCCACCCTCCACTGCAACTTGTGAGAAGGTTCTTGGGAGGCAGCCTTATGGATGTCTTCCATAGTGCTTGCCCTGAGCGAATCCTCCCACAGACGCAATTCAGGCATAGGGACCTTTTAAGATGCCCTCATTCCTTTGCTGCAGCATGAAGGGGCCACAGGGTGAGGAGGGTATGAGAATATCTCAGAGTACATTTACAATAACATTGGATTGCAATTTTTTTTCTCCTTTGTGTCATTAATCAATACAACCACTCTAAACAAGAGCTGACAGTTCCATCTGCGTAAATCTTTATAGTTAGGCTTGTGCAATATTTCACAATTCAGTATTTTCATGTTCTCTAATTTAGATGAGTCTGTTACTGAACATCACCAGGACAGAAAGATGAGCTCCTTTATTTTTAAATATCACATGGAACCATTAAGGTTCCTTAAAATAATAATAAAAAAATACTGTCTTTAAGATACAGTATTTGATACATTTCCTTTGAGATTTGGGCCACGAAGTACTGTGCAAGTACTAGCATACAGTATTCCAGTGCACTGAATTAAAAGCAGGCATTTTGTTATGTTAGCATTACCAGTAGGTCACAGTCAGGTAGGAATCTTCTCTGATCTCATCAGAGCAAATTAGATGCAATGGGCTAAATTGAGTACTGTGGTGACTCCACTGAGCTATGAGGAGCGTGGAATATATAATAAGACACTCACACATGTTTCCTTGGGCTGTGGGGAAAAATGGAAAATATGTCCCTCACGTCTGTGCTTAGAGAATGTGATGGAAGGGCAGCAGAGATCAGAGAGTAGTATCTAAAGTGAGTGTTGTAAAAATTATAATCAAAAGCTTGAAAAAGAAGCTGTGTTGTCAGCTGAAAAAAAACCCCCAAACAAACAGGAGGTTAATAAACTGCATCTAGAAATGAAAGATAAGATTAGAATTGACGTTTGGCCAGGAGGTCTTTCAGGGCTGTAGGAAAAAATAGAAGCATAGAAGTAAGAGGGCTTGTTTCTCCATAGCTTGGGGAACGCCTCTTAGTGCAAACATCACCTCTAATCCTGTTTTGTTTTTCTCAAACATACTTCAGTAATGATCCTTTTCATATTTTGCAGCCTCAGTCCTTTAAAATGAAGTGGGATAGTAGAGACAGACAAATGCTCTTCTTTCTATCAGGCCTTTATAACATTAAATGCACTGTCTGTGCTCAATAACAGTTTTTAATATTAAGCCACTTCTTGGGTTCAGATATCTTTCGTGACCTTCCATGTCTGTCTGTGGAAAAATGATCTTTCTTTTAACATTGCTGCCAAAGGTTAGGACCTGACAACTGCTATTGTACAGAATGTGGCATAAGACAAGGCAGAACCTTATGCTAACACGTTCATCTTTGAGAAATAGCCATTGATATTTAGTAAACAAATAGCCTGAGTGGTACTTAGTGCCGAGGGGTCCAGTGTTTGTCAAGTTTTGGAAATTTAAGGAAAATAGCTAATGGTGAAGATTTTTAATAAATTAACAAACATCTTCATTGCCCCATTCTAATCCAGAATTTTCCCTAGTTTTAAATCTCTCTTGAATAGCTACAGGAGGATGGTGTTTCACAGAGGTCTCAGAGATGCGGTACTTTCTAACAGTTTGGTGAAGCAGCTGCTTTTTTTTTTTTTTTGATGGAACAATCCAACTGTGGGGTTTTTTGTTTGTTTTATATAATTTTAAAGTAGATGTAGAGGGGAATAGTCCCTCTGCAGAAATAGGGCAAGACTATGCTCTATGTGCCCATGCAGCAAACCAGGGAATGTAAGGCGATTTCTTCCTGCTCTTCATGGGTTACCCGTATTGTGGATCCAGCATAGTGGGGAGAGCAGTCTCTATGGGAGCTTCGATGCCTGTGGGCAGAGACTTCACTTCCCCTTCTTCCTCCCTCTAAATGAATAGGCCACAGAGGCAGAAGTAATCTATGCTAGGTAAAAGGCTGTTGCAGATTACTTTCCTCTGGAGCATGCAGGAAACCACGGACTGAGTCATGACTGAGTAGCAATTCAGTCTGTGGTCAGCTTGTGGGCAGGGTACATGGGCCTCTTCCCCAGGACTCTTGGTAACTTCACAATCAAACCTGTATTTAGAATAGAATGACATAATTTAATCTAGACATAGTAATGGAGTGGTGGGTGTGTGAGAACCTATAAAATCAAGTGGTGTGTCTCCGATCGTATAAAAATGTTATCTCACTCCTGACATAGTGCTAGAGATGCTAAGCAATGTGGTTCTCTCAATCTTATCACTCACAAGGCAGATTGGTAAAAGATAGGACAATATGTGTTAATGTGTATCTACAGCAGTTACACGACAATTCTCTTATATACAGTGTTATCATTAAAACTGAAATGTCAAAGGCTACAAAGCAAGACCTTAAAAGGCTGGATTGAAAACTATTTTTCTTTTTACCATTTGTTTTAATTTTAAATCTTACAGTAAAGCACCATGAAAGAAGCATTTTGTGCTCTTGAGACTGCATTTTATAATGCCTTATACAAATTTGGTAGAATTTGCATTGAAACGTGTATGCTAAAAGTTTCATGATCTTCTACAACCGTGGTCTCATTTATAGTTGCTTCCTCCTGCGAATGATAGAGGTATCACATGGAGAGTTTTTGAGAATGCTAACAGTCTCACCAGTTGCCTTTATAATTTCCCCATGAAGTTGCAAGAGAAAGAAGAGTGGCAGCCAGTTTCCCATCAATAAAACAATTTTTTGCTATTCAGTGAGAGAGGGGAGCCACTTTCATTTGCTTTTGCAGGCTCATACTTTTATGAGTAATTGCTGCCTTGCTTTGTAACTCATTGCAGCATTCTTAGGCAGAGTAGGAGGTTAGTTAAATTTTATGACCTACTTATATACTTAAGAACTAGCTCTTTATAATGTAGATCCATGATTGATGTGTGTGCCATTAATCAAATCGTTTATATTTTCAAGAGACCCATTTTCTTTTATACATGAATGATTAGTCATATAAAATGGGGGGGGGAGTTACTGGGTGAGGGGATAAGAAGTGGATCGTTTTTTATGGGAGGGGTTGGATTTATGGCAAGAAATAATATTGTGTAAGTCTAGGATGTGCAACAGATATAACATTTATAGAATCGATAATGCAGTGGAGTATTTCTTTTGCTTTCTACACATGCCTCCTTTGCAGTACTGTCCTACAAAATGATGCCAATTGGTAGTAATGAGACACTGATGCTTCTAATATTACCTGGAGTACCAGTGAAAGCTGATGTGCCTTTCACCGCTGAAAGCTGTCAAGTCTGTATAAGCTGCCTCAGTAATGAAGGCAAACTCGTTGGCAGACCTTCCATTCTGATGTTTGTGCTTATGGGTGGATTATTTAGTTTTGTTTGACACACTGGGATGAGCGAGGCTGTTTAATGTCACTGCAGCTCCAATCCAGAGATGCTAGGTTGCTGTTTTTAATTGCACATCCTTGCTTTCCCTTTGTTGACCCACCTGCTGTTTTAGTGTTTCTTTGGATTGTTCAGGATGAATCTTGAGACATTTAGGGGCTAGATAATAGCTTGGCCAAGCTGCCAGTCAATATGTTGCAGATAAAGCAACTCTTAAGTCTTCGACTATGTTCCTCTAACTGATTCTAATGAACTTTATTTAACACCCAAAGGACAATAGTCTACATCACAAAAAGAAATATATTAAACTGCTTGTACTAATTGTTATTAGACTTACAGCAGTGGACACTCAGGGGAAATGACAGATTTAATAACAGGAAGGTCAGCAAATTGTGACTGGGTCCCCCTGGCCTGGGCCCCGCATCTCCTTGTCCTGTTTGCCAGTGGCCGAGGAACAAAAAGATGGACTCTGGTGCAGGTTTTTATTGTGGGTCCTCATCTGGCCTCACATGTCCCACATTCAAATAAATTCTCACTTCCCTCACCCCGCCCTCACTTGTCCCTGCCTCTGCACCCCTGCTCTGCTCCCCCTGGACCAGGCCCTGCACAGTGCTGCTACTGCTAGAGCTGTGACCCCTGCTCCTGTCAAAGCCAGAACTGTTGTCCTGGGAGCCTGAGCCATGAACCACCATGGCTGCTCTCACCAGAGCTAAAGTCAGAGACTCTGAGGAGAGCAGCGCATTGGTTTCTGTGCCTGCCTCTGAATTAGCCTGGGCAATGAGAAAGGAGGAGGGGCATCCAACCAAAATGAGGCTCTGCCATTGGTAGTCCCACTAATCATAACTCATACCAGAGCCACCATTTTAGAGGCCCCCTTCCTGGGCAAATTCAAATGTGGGCAGTGGGGATCGATTTATTGCCCTTCCTAGAGATTCAGCAGGCCGCGAACAATGGCAGCAGCCTGTGCCGGGCACAGGGTTGCTAACCCTCCGGGATTGTCCTGGAGTCTCCAGGAATTAAAGATTAATCTTTAATTAAAGATTATGTCATGTGAGGAAACCTCCAGGAACTCGACCAACCAAACTTGGCAATCCTAGCTGGGCATATGCTGTGCAGACAAACAGCTCCGAGTCTGCAGAGGCCCTCCAAGTGCATGGGCCCTTGAGAAGCTGCCCCAGCTATTCCTCTGCCACCGCCACCTGCCAGACCCACCCTCACAAATAGCTGAGTCAGTCATCAGGACAAGGGGCCCCCTCACTGCTTCAGGACTGATGCAGTTGCATGTATCTAACAGAACCCAAGGCCATCAGACTCCCAGCCAGACCCCACCTGTTCCTCAATGCCTTTGCAAAATCCCACAGCATTTAAGGATGCCCAGGTTTGAGCATGCTGGTGGTAGCTAAAATTGCCTATCTCATCCTACAGGGGTCACAATCACTGGGCATACTCCAGTGCTGAAATGTAGTTTGTTTCTTTAACCTCCTTTTGTGGTGGGACACTCAGAGATGTGTGTCTTCCTACTCCAGTCTCTCCCCATTGCCAGAGCAGCCTCCCAAGCCAGACCAGCTCTAGGGGGTTCTGCCTAGTTCTGCTAGATTCTGCACAGGAAAAAATCAACATTTTTTAGGATCACCCTAAAACTGAAAGATAAGGTAAGCAGCACAAAACATTTCATTTAGGTCAAGCCTGCACAACTCTGAAAGCAGCGAGGGCCATATTACTGCAAAAAACCCAGCTGTGGGCCGAAAAGCTCCACCCCCGCCTTCGCCCTGTCCCCATCCACTTCCCCCCACCCCACTGCTTGGCTTGTCCCACCCCTACTCATCCCCCGCGGGCCACACAGTGAGCCCGTGTGGGCCACATGTGGCCCCCGGGCCGCATGTTGTGCAGGCCTGATTTAGGCCTATACTTCTAACTTAGTTATTCTCACACTGGAAGATATTGGCAAATGAAAACCATAAATACAAGGACAAGTTTGATTTTAGAAAATGAAAAGAGAGAATGTTTTGTTATAGACCACCTCTAAAGATCCTAACCAGCAGACACTATTGTTTTGTAAACTTTCTGATCAACTTCTGCAGTCTGAAATAGAAAGCCAAGAACTGTCTGTCAGTTCAGAAAGCATGAATCTGTTATTGTGTCAAGGTTTAAGTCAGGAAAATGATTTATGCAGTACCACTGAACTTGCACCTGTAGTAGGAGCTGATGATATTTTCTGAGAAACTTTGTTTGAAACCAGCACAACTGAAGACCCTGTAGATGAGCTGCAAACCAACAAAGCCAAAGATGTCATAGATGACCTTAAAACCAGAAAAACCCAAAGACCTTGCAGCTGAACTTGAAAGGATAAATACCAAAGGCCCTCTGGATAAGGAAGTCACTTGTGATGCAGGTCAAAGCAGTCTTCCTGCTGAAATAAGTTTGATGTTCCCATCTGATAAAAACTGATTTCAAGATTCAGTTTTATCAATTGAGCAATTATGGACGCTTATACAGGTTGGTCCCTGTCAACCCACTGAAAGTGATATGCCAAATGGACAGTTTCCCTTTTCCCTGCAAGCCACCATTTTTCCTCTTTATTTTACGGAATGAAAAATGCAGTACATGAAAAATTTCATGTCAAGTGGCTTAGCACATCTTTCAGTCTATGCGCACTGTCACATTTGTTGGTTATTTGGGGATATAGAAATTTGAAAATCAGCATCTTAAATGGTGATTGGAAAAATATGCTAAATGTCTGTTCATAGGAGTTGCAAACGTGCAGTCATGTGTGGGAGCTCTACAGTTTGCATGTTTTGATAAACAAGCATCTGAAAATATTAGGATTTGGGAGGAAGTACTAAAATATTGCTTGGCACAGTCAAAGCTTTGGCTCATTTAGGACTCCTCCTTCACAGCCACCTTGAAGTTCTGGAATGCAACAATTGTGGTAATTACTTCAGCATCAGAAAGCTACTTGCCAGAAATAATATGACTTTTGCCCAGCATATCACTGACAGAAAGAGAATGAAGTGCTTGAGCAAAACAGTTACTGTTGAACTTAAGTCTTTTAGCATCTGAAACCAGAAGGTTAACAGCTACCAAGAAGTTAAATTTTTTTACTGCCATTGCAGATGCAGCTACAGATATTAGCAGTGTTGATCAAATGACCAATTTACTTTTCTTTCAATATAAGCAAATATAAAAGAGCATTTTGTAAGCTTTGTGGCAGTAAGTGAGGCAGATGCTGCATCCTTGTGCAACCAACTAATTAATGTTTTATTCTGCAAGTATGATTAGACACCAAATGCATGTCTGGAAAGTAATATGATTGGCCCAATGTTAGGGCTGGAGGTTGTGGAGGATTGCAAGCAAAAATGAGAGAGTATCTTTGAGGCAGTGAGACAATATATGCATCATACATCCACTGCCCAGCACATCAAATTAACCTAGATTTGGCATATGCTACTGAAGAGAAGGCCAATCCAGACCTGAAGGTTTTCTTAAGACTTTGTGGGAAATACCTAAATATTTCACAGACTCTAACCATGGATGGAAAAAACCAAATGATTAAGTCTAAAAATAATCTTTATCTTAAAACTCTTGCTCATGAGAGTACAGTTCGGCAAGATGAAACTGTTTCCGAATGCAGGAATAGTAAGGATTTATATCAAGAAAAAAACCACCTGTCTTTGATAGCTTGGATGTTCTACCTCAGTCAGTTATGGTGGGACAGGATCTTAGTTATCATGGCTGCCACCTCTGGAATCCTTCAGTCCTTTACCTGTTCCAAGTTTTCCAGACAGTTGAGAGCACAGTGAATGAGCTCAGCAAACTCAAATCTGAAGAAAAGTTTGAGGACATTGTAAAAATATCAGAACAGGTGGGAAGCAATAGGTTTTGAAATTTCAAACTATGCAACCCACCGGAAGAAATGCGTACACTGCATGGATGGTGAATTTGCATGTGATTTTGTGTTAGAAGCAAAGGATCACCATCCAAGGAAATATTTCTTAGATAATGTGACCAGGGAACTCAAATCTTGATGTGAGGGATTTCAAGAGGCAGCTATTCTATTTTATTTCCTTCATCCCAGGAGGCAACTTCAGAGTATAACTTCAGAAGAGTAAAAAAAAGGAAGTTTAACTCATGGAAAATACCCATGTTTTTCTTTAGACTTGATTCAAAAGATTGTATTATTTTACAAAGGACACAGCTGTTTATTTTGTCATTTGGAGTCCAGAGATTTTTTGAATTTCAGTGTGTCAAGTTCTCTTGAAGATTGACTAGAAATGGAAATGTTGTCGACTTTTTTCCTCACCATATCAATTGGAGTGGCTAGTGCTGAATGCAGAAAAAGCACATTAAGACATGTCAAAAACAACGTGGTTCAACACTATAACAGACATGGCTGAATGTACTTGCTCTGTTTGCAATTGAGAGAGACAAGATAGCAAGGTTGGAGCTGGACAGCATCATAGAACAATTTTGACAAGGAGAAGTGTTGCTGTGGTATGAGGTTCCAATAATTGGAAATACACAAGCTAATGCAATTGGGATGAGATCCAACTTTCATTTAGGCATGTGATTTTTGTTTTATGGGTTTGTTTTTTTATCTTTAAAAACCCTGACATGACATTGGTCCCCATGCTGCATGTTTGCTAACCATGCCCTGATTCCTAAATCTGCCTCTGCTTCAGTACTGCATTAAAATATTGACAAGTTAATATTTCGGTTACTAGTATGGGTTCCATGTCAAAATCATGATGGAGGTAATTTTGAGGAGCTAACTTCCTGGTCCATAACTAACTAGCTAAAATAATTTTGGAAATAAACTAATGTTGAAACTTGAATATTAAGTTTCTCCAAATGGTTTTGCAGGATGAGTCACTTGTACTGTTAATATGAAGGAACAGAAGTGACCAGAGTGATGGAAATTGTTTTAATGGGAAGTCTCAGCAATGCTAGTCACTTTGGATGACAAATTTCCAATGAAACAATGAAATAAAAATGACTTTTTAGCCCCATATGTTTCACAGATCTGTCCTTGACATACTGAGATAACAGGGAGTGACAGTGCTCTTTAGATTACGGACTTTTATAAAGTTTCGACAAGTGGATCCCTGAATACCGGATATTTCTTAGCATGCAAGCTGTAGCTTTTTGGTCCTATGCTTTTCTCTTTAGAGTTGATTAAGTGAAAAATATATAACTCACGGTGACAGTCTGTTTCCCTATGTTCACCCTTTCTACAAGACTATGATACATTTAGTACAAAGTATGCCTTGAGAGGTATCATTTGAAAATCCATAATTTGCTGAATATTATTGTCCTGGTAAAATGTGTGTGGCAACACTGTATGTAAAGTTATGAAATTCTGTAGTATAAGAATTCTTCCAAGTTTAGAAAAGCACTCACAAACCAGTTCCTCAGAGAAAAAAGGTAAACTGATGCCTCAGCCAGGTGTCAACAAAATCAAATGGACTGTCGCCTGGTTAAGAGGCGATTGGCAAGAAAAAGGGTGTGATTGAGAAATTTTCATGTTGGCAAAGAAAAAGCTGGAAGTTCCTTGTCCCCCCGCATAGACTTGCTGTTGCCTGAACCCCAGCTGGAGATGATTCTCAAAGAAGAGAAATGCGATAAGTAAAGAGAGCCACCTCCTCAGATTACCCCTCTTCCCTCATGTCTATTCACGGCATCAACAACACTAGAAAGACAAAGGAAGCATCACTGAACTGCAAGTACTTTCTGGTACTCGATTTTATAGGTAACACAAATAAAAATTAGCTTCTCACCACACTTAGTACTTCTTGCTGGATCTCCCTATCCCTGTCCCGAGATCCCTCCGACCAGAGGGTCATGCCCACCTTTCTTGTGTCATAGTGAAGTTAATAGGCTGCATTTGCCATAACCAGTCAACATAATTTAATCAATTGCTTTTTTTCAAGATTCTGAGTCCTGCTAACAGGATGGAAAAAACAGATGCAATCAAGAGGGGGAAAAGGGTGCTTATCTGGGAGTTGGTGAGGGGGAATGATTTTTACAGCTGACATAGTGCTTGTCTCTGGGGACTCATGGAGAATTGGTTCCTCTTTGCTGGGAGTGGAGGTTTAGAGGTTGTACTTATGAAAAATATATGCCCCTCTCTGAATGCCTACATGGCCCTCTAAGTAGAACTGCTTCCTAAGAGTAGCACTCCATGCCCTTTACATATTCCAGAGTGGCAGAGAGGATTTTAGGACCTGCACAACAGTAACTTCTCTGAACCGCTCCGAATCCTTTATGCTGCTCACCAGGGATCATCCATGAGACTAGACTCATTGCTGTCATTGTTCAGCTCACTGGAAATCCTGCCTCCTCTTTTGCTGCAGACCCACACTGGTTCCACTGCCAGAAGACCTTCTGTGGTGGCGAATTCTAAAATCTGCTTTCGGAGACTGAGATTTTTAGGACAGGGGCTGTGGTTTTGAATGTGTTGTACAGCACCTTGCACAATGGAGCCCTACTTCTGGTTAGGATTTCACCACATTACTGCAGTATAAATAGTGAATGAGAATCATATAGCAAGAACCAGGTGTTATACCAGGTGCTTTCTTGGGGCTAGAGATTGGGGTGGTAGGAAATGGCATCCCAGAATGAAGAGGAGAAATCCCAATTTCCACCACAAGAATTAGAATTTCTGGACAGTACCATAAGGAGCAGTTGTAGGAGTGTGAAAACATCTGTGGTCTGAGTTGCATAAACGGGAGGAGGGCAACATCCCATACAATCTTTATTATCATTGCTCCTGTTCAGTGAAGTCAGTAACATTGTACATGAGGATGAGAATCACATCTTTGTTTCTTTTAGTGTATTAATAAACATTCTGAATTATATTGCATTTAAAAACAACACAAAGTATGCTAACATTTTAGGGCCAGATTTTCAAAAGTTTGCAGAATCTCCCATCAATATTAATATTCAGTTCAGTTGAGTTGCTCTTGAATTAGTCCAGGGTGACTGAGTATTTAATTTTTATTCCTTCCCAAATATATTGTACAAATGCAAGAGGAGCTTACACCAGTGGGAGCTGTTAGTACTGGGCATTCTTGAAAACCCTGTCATTGGTGTAGGTGCCAAATAGGAGCTATTGGATGATGAGCTTCAAAAACCTGGCCCTTGGGTTTTTATTGGGATTTAGAGAAACACAACATGTAAGCCATTAACCAAGTCAATGCCAGCGAGGACCAATAAAATGTGAAGCCAAAATGTCAATCAATCTGGAATATAAA
The DNA here is from genome assembly GCA_007922305.1 of Dermatemys mawii. Lineage (NCBI taxonomy): Eukaryota > Metazoa > Chordata > Testudines > Dermatemydidae > Dermatemys > Dermatemys mawii. The sequence continues at coordinate 56,555,301 of ML677341.1, forward strand.
AAGCTGTAGGATAAATTTTTCAAAAGAACTTGAATGGTTTAGAAAATTAAGTCCCATTGAATTTCAATGAGAAGAAGGATGGTCCATTGGTGTGGGTACTAGGTCTGTTCACTGCTCTGTGTGACCCTGGGAAAGTCAGGTAGTTTCTCAGGATCTGAATTTCTCATTTGTGAAACACAGATACTGCTTTACCCATGAGGATAAATTCATTAAAGATTATGAGGCGCTCAGATGCATCAGTGACAGGAACCTTTGTAAGTATTGCACTTGGGTGCTTTTACATGTAGCTCTGTTGAGAGGATTCACAGTAGGAAGAGTTGCTTTTCAATGTCACTAGACTTTGGTCTTATCTGAATATTTCTTTCGTGATATGCTCTGATGAGGTCTAGCTTGTGTGTCTTTTCCATTACTACCAACACTGCCCTATGCAATTTATTGTAATTTAAATGAACTCACAGCACCAGGCTGTTTTGCTGCTGTTGTGAAAGTGGTAAGTTACACATGACAAATAGGCATGAGTCTCCACCTTTTCTCTTCTTACACCAATGTTGTTCTATTGACTTTATGAAAGTTACTCATGATTTGCACAGGTAGAACAGAGAGCAGTTCTGGACCCATCCTTTTTACTTTTTCCATTTGTGATGTGAAAAAAGAGGGACCCAGGTGACATTGCCATCTCCAATAGCTCTGTCTAAATCTGAAACATCATCTGGTTTGGAGATTGGGTGAAGCAGAGTGGAGGAAAAAGATAAGGTAGGGAAGGAAAAGGACACTATGTCTCCCTTTTCCTTCCTTACCTTATCTTTTTCTCTTCCTACCTCTTTTTTTTTTCTTTCTGTCCGTAAGAGTCAGGCTCAACCAGCCAAGACTATATTTTAAAAGAGCTCTGTAAACAGGTGACCAGAAAGGCAGCTAAAAGCAATGCCCTAAACAGGGGCATGCTGGTACAAATTTCCTGGGTCTCAGGGTGGCTGATAAAACCATGTGCTGTGCCTGTGCTTTTTCCAGTCAGGAGTTGCAAATGAGAGTCAACAGCAGCGCCAGAATGTGCATTTTTGATATTTGCGGTTCTTTTTGTTCTGCTTTTGTGTGTGTTGGTCTTGGTTTGTCTTTTGGGAAATGGGATCTGAGTTTAGCAACAACAATTGCATCCCAACTTAACTAATGTCTCTCTTCCTCAAAAGCACAGTTGTTACCATTTTTATTTCCATCTAAAAGACTGGGTCACATGAGGTTTTTTCCCCTTTAAAAACGCACTCTAACTAGAGGAAAAGGGAACAAGGGGTGTTATTAAAATGAAAGCCTTTATTAATGCTGTGCATTTCAAATGCTTTAAACTGGTTTCCCTTTTTCTGCATCTTTAATAAAATGTTCAAAGGATTTTTAATGGTGTGTTCACCATGGCATGAAGCAGGTTGAGGTCCTCTATATACCAAACCCCGAACCTTGTTTACACACTGTACATTTTTGGACAATTTCAGGTCATGTTAACACCTTTTATTCTTTGGGCCCCTTTCTTCATCTAAATTCATACAACAGGGGCAATTTAATGAATTAGCCGGAGGACAAAGTTACCCGAAATAATAATATGACCTATATTTTTTGCCTGCTAAAATCTTGAGGATTAGATAAGGAGCAGTGGACTCTGCCCAGCACTGAAGCTTATTAGCAATGCTGTCTAACTTTATTTTTGCCTTGCCTCGTATTTGACGTGTGCCAGGACCTTGTTTAATCTTTTTCTTTATAATTGATTAAGACACAATAAAATGTGCCACAGGAAGCAGTCCTGCATTAGCAGAGAGATGAATGATTGAATACCTGTGGGTTTCTTCCAATTCCAGGTGTTATTAGTCTATGATTTTCCCCAAGCATATGAATATATATAATGGCTTGTTTTAAGGGTTTAGCTGTAAAATAGTGGCCTAAGAAATGTCATTCCCAGATGAAGTTACTTTATTATTATTTTTTTTGTTCAGATAGCAGCATTTTATCCAGCTATTTCTTGAAAAACAGATACTTGTTTTATTACCTTGGGGTTTTTTTTTAAATTAAATTGTGTTAACATTTATTTAAAAGAATCAGGGCTGATTTTGAACCCACCTCTGTGTAATTCAAGTACAACTCCACTAAAGTCAATAGAACTACCAGTGAAAACCAGTGCATGAGAGAGGACTAGCTTGTTGAATCCCTCGTCTTTTCCTAAAACTGTCTAGTAAGAATTTCTGTTTCTTTCTCTACAGCAACTTTCATATGGTGGAACAGGAATGACATAGTGTCAGAATTTCTTCCCCAGCCCATTTAACTCAGTACATTCAGATGAGAGTATATGTCAGCTTTGGCCCTGATCCAGCAAAGCACTTAAGTGTATGCTTAATTTTAAGCAAATAAGAAGTCCCGTTGGTTTCAAGCATCATAAACTTAGTATTGTGTAGTGTCATTATGACAGCCCTGAAATCCAATAAAGACCAGTTGCTCAGCTTCTTTCCCTTACACTCATCGTCTCTCACCTTCCTTTCTTCCAGTAACCACTTAGAAAAGTGAAGCCAGCTACTAGCACAGTAACAAAACTTCCTCAGTAAACAAGCACAGCCTAATTGTATACCAGGAATGGGAGGGCTGTCTTTGGGAGCAGTAGTCTGTAAATGCTGGGCCCCCACCTCATTGAACTTTTATGTTAATATAATTGGTGAGGTTTTGTTATGTTAACGTGTGTATATGTCTGTTCATATTTCCACACAGCAGCAGATCATTGTACATGAAAAATAAAATTAATTTGCTTTAACATTAATCATATTTTATGGATGAGGTTCATTTGCATTGGGTTTTAATTTTTGTTCACTTACCTACAATTATCACTGCAATTTACACAAAACTACAGTTTAGTCAAGAGGGACTTTAGAATGAATAATAGAGTAATGAATGAACGCATATATATATGTTTCAGTTCCAGCCATCTGTTAGACATTTGAGTTGGGAGTTCTACTCTACTGACTGAATCCGTGCTGGAAGCTTTGTAATCCCACTTATTGTCTTCTGAAGGGGCACACGTGTTCTGTCTTTGAATATGCATGTGTTGCTGTTGTGGAAGTTCATGCTGGCTGGTTATGCATATCTGAGGCTACAGATTTCCCTCTACGTGGATGTTCTCTTAGAGCCAAATTTTCAATAAAAGATCATGTCTTAAATTGATGATTTATTTCTCTCTCTTACCTGGGATTTGAAACTGAGTTATTGTGCCCCTCTCCCCCAAGCCCCAAAATCAGCTGGGAGAAGGAGGCCTCACTACTTTTTGATGCTTGACGGTAGCGCGTAGAGTGACCAGACAGCAAATGTGAAAAATCAGGACAAGGGTGAGGGGTAATAGGAGCCTATATAAGAAAAAGACCCAAAAATCAGGATTGTCCTTATAAAATTGGGGTATCTAGTCACTCTAGTAGCGGGACAGAGGAGGCAGTTGCTGTCAGTAGACTCTTGAAGGCATTGTGGCACTCCACTATGAGAGGTGCAAATGTTACTTTGTTAAGTATGTAACTATGGGCAAGTCTGCACTACCTGCCGGATCGATTTTTTTGGGAGTCGATTTATCGCGTCTAGTCTAGATGCGATAAATCAATTCCCAAGCGCTCTCCTGTTGACTCTCCAGGAACTCCACTGCTGCGATAGGCAGCAGTTGACTCATCACCATGAAGACGCTGCAGTAAATTGACCTAAATACATCTACTTCAACTACACTATTCCCATAGCTGAAGTTGCGTATCTTAGGTTGATTTCTCCCCCCACCTCGTAGACCAGAGCTATGTCACTAATAAACTAATTCTGTACCATGTTTTAGGTGGAGGGTGATGGGTATACAAGCTCCTAGTTCAGCTTCTTTGGAAGATCTTAGCTCTACATTTCCATAATCTCCAATGTTTTCTTTTACTATAGACAAAGATTTCGTGGCTTTCCCACTTTTGGTTTTGTAAAGCGTACTTATTATTCATAAATTTTATTCTTCAAGTTATTAGTACCAATTAAAAATCTGAACCACAGATAGACAAAGCTGTTTGTCTTGGAATTATACAGTAGTGGGAGAATGACTTCTCTTGACTAAACCGTATTGGGAAAAATATTTACTTCTGCTGCTACCTCATGGAAATGTAACCATTTCCTTTAACCACAGAGTCTGTCGAATACATAAGTGTGCTTATGACCTTTTTATTGTGTTATGAATGGTATCATAGGACATAATGTGTTATCTAATATTAAATTAACTATTTAAAAAGAGAATATATGATCACAGTCAAACACAATATTTCACATGCTCTAAGGGAAAAAAGGACACAATGGTCTACATGCTTTCCTGGTGTGTATTTGCATATATGATAAATGGAGATATAAACTAAAATCTCCTCTCATCTTTTGATTTGCACAAGGGCATTTTGTTCTTATAGCATTTGTTTTACTTTATTATTCACTGCTGTTGCATAATATGTTGATTCTTAATATTTCAAAGTAAGTTATGGCTAGTACAGCTATTTTTTTAGTAATAAACTCTTGCCCCCTTGAACATATATGTAGTCAACTCCAAAATAAACCTTACTACACATAAAGGGATGTATTGTAACATAAAACAAAACAAAGGAAATCTATACAGAAAGCACAAAAACAAAACTAACAAACAAAGCAGTGGCAAAACATAAACTGAAGTCAGTCACCTAAAAGACAGTAACTGTAAGTTACTAAATGAAATCCGGTATTTTTAAGATGACAATTCAAAGTTAACCCATTATTTTATTCTAAAGTTCAATTTACTTTTATTGCAGAGATTTCACTTGTTTGTTTAATGATAAACAATTAATTTACATCTTGGCACAACCCAATAATGGATGCTAAATTTTTGGTGGAATTCTTACTCTTTTAAATGAAAGCCAACATCAATGCATTTTAGAGTAAACTTCTTATTTGAACCATTTTGCCTATGAAATAAAAGCAAAGTGAGGGCTCTTCAGCCTCCACTCAGAAAATGCGGACCTGTATTAGCAGTAATTTACATGGTTTCTTTTGGGAAATCATAATTAAGAACTCTAATATAGCCCATGTTTTAAAGATATCTTAATAAATTTTCTAATATGATGAATAATTATAAATCAATAAGAATATATTTTTGGGACATACAATGCCCCCCTCAGTCTTCGCCTTCCTCTTTCACCTGCTTTAGCTGGAGCCAGATTAAAGGATTCTTTGTCTAAGAATCACTCCTCCATTTTAAATAGATTGGGAGACTCTAGGTAATGTGTGTGTATAGAGACACACACACACACACACACAGGTTAACTTTTAACTGTGATCTTAAAAATCTTGGATCTAACTTAGTAATATATATATTTAAATAGATTTCTACCAGGTTGTTTGGCAGCATTTTTTAATGGGAAAAGAAAATAAATCTTAAAGGGAGTAAATGTTTACTGCCATACTTATTTTTACATAAGGCATTTAATGTGAAATTCATTCCCTGATCAGAGGTCCTGCAAAAGTCCGCAAGCCCCACTTAAATCCTCAAAGAATAATTTAATTACCACTCTTAGCGCTATAAGAGCATAAAAAAGCAGCAGCCAAGGCGCAGGATAGTCTAGGCAGACACCCATGATACAATAGCTACACGACTCACTAAACTGTTAGCCCCACTCTTGCATGAAATCTACTCCTGGCTGAGCTCTTCAAGCCCCTCTTGGATGTAAGGATTAGGCCAACATTAGGCCCTCTCCTTGGGGTTTCAACACTTTTGCTGCTTCAGTAGCTAGTTACTAGGATTTCTGCTCCACTTGAGGGCAATTGGTCATTCTGCTTAGTAAGTTTGGACATCAGTCAGAAACCCATTATTCTGGATTACCGAATGCATCAGTGCAGACACCTGATTGACTGGTACAGGAAAATATATTTGTTTTACCTTTTTTTACTGTACCTACTGTTTGGGTTTGTAGTTTAGCCAACATCCACCCTGTCAATGAGGGCTCAATGAAAGTCCCTTCAGATATGTCAACAATCCTTTGCGTAGAGCTGGAGCAATAGTTTTAAGGTGATATACCCCTCCCCTTGCTTCACAGCTCCCCTAGTTCACTGTTGTCTTGACCATCTCACTCTCCATTAATTTGTGTATCAGACAGTTTAGACTTTTGCCTCACTCTCGCCACATCTATTTTGATAGTAAAATTTGTTAACATCTGCCGCTGCGGCGTCTGGAAATGCTCTCCTGTACACTTCAGTTCTTCTGCCACTGTAGGAAGAAACTTAAGTTTACCTATCAGGAACTTTTCCATTACAGCTGTTAACATAGATCATCACCAGCTTGTCACCATGCATTTCCCACATTCATTTCCACTCCCCTAGTATGGTAAATATAGTCTGACTATGCAGCAGCTTGTCTTGGAGATAGGATGCTGATGATGATAACAATGTTTGTACTCTCACAATTTTGGCTAGCAGCAAATAGGTGGTGTTTGTTTTTTCTGATTAGAGGAATGCTGAACCTCTGTGTATTCTTGGTAGATGTTTTCCGCAGAGTTGGCTTTACTCTCTGACTGGTATAAGAATGCTGTTTAATCATTCTGTAAAGACAAATTCTTGTAGCAATATAGAAAGATTGGAGTAGAAAAACAAATAACATCATTCACTTCCATTTCTGTAGGGGAATATTATGTGAACTTTTTTTTTTCTCCACTTCTGGCTCTTTCTTGAGTGGATGTAATACTTGTCTGTTTATACTTGCACTTCAGCCCTTAGATGAAATCCTCGCCCTACTGAAGTCGATGACAAAACTCGTATGGCCTTTATTGGGGATTCCACCCCTTGTATTTATTCTTGCCTTTCACATTGTTCTTTTGGACATTGCATCTTGTTTCTATTATCTTCCCTCAGCTGTGTTATCGAGATAGAACAAAAATTTTTAAGTACAAAGTTTGTACAGTAGTTCTTGGATTATGACCAAGCTTAATATAAAATTGTGGACTGAATAATATAATAGATTTTGCAGAAGTGACAAAGAGTCCTGTGGCACCTTATGGACTAACAAAAGTATTGAAGCATAAGCTTTGGTGGGCTAATACCCACTTTGTCAGATGCATTGATGAAGCTTATGCTTCAATACTTTTGTTAGTCTATAAGGTGCCACAGGACCCTCTGTCGCTTCTGCAATTCTAGATTAACACAGCTACCTCTCTGATTCTTGACATAATAGATTTTGTAATTTTCAGGCATGGACAGGTATATAGTTGTCAAAATCTTCAAAGCCCTGATTAATAAATGAGCTCATGTATGACAACTGGAGCTTTTACCAAGGCCCCAACCTTTTGAAAGAATTGTACCACAGATCTGTGTCTGAGGTACTGAGGTCACTGAACATTGTAACTATTCTCAAATATTGCAGTATCTCAGATACTGTGGTGTGTTTAATCTGTGTATTTTAATGTATCCATCACTGAGTGTTTTTGAGTTAGAATATCTGATAGTCTCAGATAACACTGTGGGACAACTTTTGGTGAACACTTTCCCTTTAACTGTTGACCTGTGCATGTCTTGCTGTGTTTGCAAAATTATTTTTGCGTCTGTGCCAAATTTGCAAAATTCCTTCTCTCTATACAATCATTTTACATGCAATTTGCGCTACCTGGAATAGCCTGCGGAGAAGGATAAACTCCAGGCAGAAGGTACTGGGAAGCAGACAGACCCTCAGGGAGGAGAAGGTATGGTTCTATAATGGGTCACTGCAACAGGGTGGCTTGACCCATGGGCTGCAAAACCTGGGGTTAACCTAGCCCTGGTTACAAGAAAAAGGGATCGGGAGATGCGTTACAGGAGGGAGGCCCAGGAAACTGCAGCTAGGTTTATAGACACTCTGCAGGGAGCCGGAAGGCGCCTATAGAGTCCTAAGTTAGCAGGTGAAAAGCACAAGAAGCAGAAGAGAGTGAGGAAAGCAGTGCAACCCAGGAGCCCTGGGAGATTCCCTGCCAAGAAACAGGGGAGAGACTGAAAAGGCCTGCAGAGAAGAATAAACTCCAGGCAGGGAAGCAGACAGATTGAAAAGCAGACAGACCCCTCAGAGAGCAGGGTGCTGCACGCAACTGAAAGGGCCCTGAAGGGAAAACAGAGGCACTCTGCTGCTGAGTGACTTCTGGCCACAAGAGGGTATGCGGGTGGCAGCCAGCCCTGTTTGTCACATCTATTGCTGTTTAACTCTCTCCAATGTAAATTTCCATAATCTCTCCAAAAATGCAGGAACGACAATGTACAACCTCCTACAAAATTCATTACTAGGCCAGTACACATTCAAGTATAACGTTGTTGCTGTGTAAGGAAATGCCTGTGCTGGTGATGAATGGATTTGTTTATGGACTGACTCCTAGTCAGAAGAAGTGTATTGTTCTTCTCATTTACATAATTAAATAATAAAATGCCTGGATATTGCAAATGCTACTTCACCTCTTACCCCCACATGTGCTCCGCATAGATTTGTAGTTTATAACATGTGCATTTGATTATGGGCATCTCTTGTTTCTTGAAACTATTTGACATCTGGAAGAATGTCTTTATAATGTCTGCATATCTTGAGCAGCTTCCAGAATCTCTTGACGGAAAGCTCTTTTCCTTCTGTACATTAAACATGCTAATGGCACCGTCTTTTCAAAATTAACAACTTAAAAGGACTATAGCTCCAGTGAAAACACTGCCAGCTTCCATTTGTCTTTCCTGGAGGCTGGAACTTTTTGATACTGCCATGGGTACAAGTAACCCTTTTTATGGCACCTGACAGGTGTTGGGATGTTATAGGTAGATGGAGTGCAGGGGGAAATGAATGTCTGTATTAGTGAGTACCAGTGCTCATATTTCTAGCTGAAATAACTGCATTTCTTGATAGTGTTGCTGTATATGCTGCATAAGCAATAACAAGAGCTCTTCCTAAAACGACTATTCAGGGACCAACTGCAATTTCTCTCTGGATTGGTAAAAACCCATGCAGTGATTTTAATGACATGACATGCGCTAACAGAACAATCACTGTTTATGGCTAGTTTGTTAAAGGGTAAGAAAAAAGCATTTATAGAAGTATAGTGAATGAATAATATGATTGGCAGAGTCTATAGCTGATACAGAAATATGCTAATCTAGTAAACTGCTTGGAAAATGTTAGTTACAGAACAATTCTGAGACTATATGTCCCTATGAATAAAAGTTCAATTAAACAAACCATAGCCACTGTTGCAGCAGAGGGGGGTTGTCTTCGCTTGCATGTCTGGTGGAGATCCCTGTTTAAAAACTTGGTTTCACCTCTGAGCAAAGAACTGTCACAAAGCTCTGTGCTTTGACTCATCAGTGCCCAGTGTGTAAAGGCATCTGTGTGTTTGTCTGATACGTATTAGTTGTATAGTAAGCTATTAGTACCTTCATTGAAAAGGTTCATTGTGACCAGAGGCATATATGATTGAAAACCTGTTCTCAGAGAGTAGTCATCAATAGTTCACTAACAGACTGGAAAGACGTTTGTTCAGGATGACTGTATGCATACTTCCCCCTTCGTGTTCCATCAAGGGCACCCACTCGAAGCTTCCAGCTCCTGAACTGTCACCTCTTTTGCATGGAGATCAACCTTTCTCACTTCTGACTGTAGTTTTTCTAGGCTCTACAAATATCCCCAATAAGCCAAACTGCCTAAACAGGCTAGCATCTGTGCTTTGCTTTCTCTTCGAAGGTTATGACACCTGTAATCAGTAGCAGGTATAAATTACCACACTGCTCTTTCTAAGCAAGTTCATATAGTCTTAAGGTGAAAACATTGTAGGTAAGATGTATTACAACAATAAAATAACTTACAAATACTAAAAAGCTTACCAGAGATTACCCCCAACTCCAATCTTGGGCTCTGGCCAGTGTCAGTCCTTCCAATGTTTCCCTAAGAATTGCCTCCCACCTCCTTGCTGGATCACAAAAAAGGACTGAATCAGTTTAAACTCAAGCTGTTTATCCCAAAGTCCTTTATTTGTCTGTTGATCTCTCAAGAATCCTGGTTGAACTAGCATATGCCAGCTGCCCTAGGAACTGGTTCTCTCTGGATTGGTAAAAACCCATGCAGTGATTTTAATGACATGACATGCGCTAACAGAACAATCACTGTTTATGGCTAGTTTGTTAAAGGGTAAAAGAAAAGCATTTATAGAAGTATAGTTAATGAATACTATGATTGGCAGAGTCAATTTTTAGTTCCTGGAGGAGGTGCAGTATTCCTCCTCCAGTGAGTAGAATGCAGTCATACATAAGCAATTCATTTAAAGTAATGTACCCCAAAAATAGTGCATGGGGTTGCAATGTTCTGTATCTTACCCGTAAAGAAGTTATAGACAATCCTGGCCCACAGAAATATATAAACTTAATATAATAAGGACTCTAAAAGATATTGTAGGAAATTGCTGTGCTTGTCACAGATATATGTAGTGAGATCCCATACAGGTCTGTCTGAGTCCAGTACTAGTCAAAATTTTCACTAACAGCTTAGATGAGGGAGTGGAGGGTATGCTTATAAAATCTGCAAATGACACCAATCTGGGAGGGGTTCCTACCACTTTGGAGGACAGAATTAGAACTCAAAATGATAAATTGGAGAATTTGGTTTGAAATCAACATGATGAAATTCAGTAAAGAGAAGTGCAAAGTGCTGCACTTAAGAAGGAAAAATCAGATTCACAAATACAAAATGGGGAATAAATGGCTAGGCAGTAGTATTGCAGAAAAGGATATAGGGGATACAGTGGATCACAAATTGAATGATTCAATAATGTGTTGCTGTTGTGAAAAAGTCAAATATTCTGCGATATTAACACAGGTGTTATATGTGAGACACAGAAGGTAATTGGACTCTCTCCAATTTGTTCACGTATTTGTAAAAGTGTGATGTCCAAAACTGGACACAATATTCCAGTTTTACTTGTCACTGGGGAGGCCTCTGCTGGAGTATTGTGTCCAGTTTTGGACACCACACTTTTACAAATATGTGAACAAATTGAAGAGGGTCCAGAGGAGAGTAAATGATAAAAAGGGTTAGAAAACATGACCTGTGAAGAAATGGTGAAAGAATTGGACATGTATAGTCTAGAAAAGAGATGGCTGAGGTTGGACATGATCTTCAAATATGTAAAAGGTTGTTATATAAAGAGGATGGTGATCAACATTCTCCATGTCCATCCAGGGTAAGAAAAGACATAATCAGCATGGTTTGCAGTAAGAGAGATTTAGATATAGGAAACACTTTCTAACTATAAGACTAGTTAATCACTGGAACAGGTTATCTAGCCAGGGTGTGAAATCCCCATCATAAAGATGTTTAAGAACAGGTTAGAGAAACACCTGTCAGGGAGGGTGTAGGTATTTGTAATCCTGCCTCAGCATGGTGGGGATGGACTAGATGCTCTCAAGAGGTCCCTTCCAGCCCTGCATTTCTACAGTTCCCCCTTTTTTTGGCTGTATGCTCCATGATAGCTTCAATCTGCAGTGACCAAAAAATAATTTTCATTGATCTTCCAGGTTCCAAAGCTAGAAGGCACCATTGTGATTATCTACAGTGACTTGTATAATCATAGGCTTTCCCCTAAATAATTCCTAGTGCACATTTTTTAGAAAAAAAATCCAGTCTTGACTTAAAAATGGTCAGTGATGGAGAATTCAGCACAGCTTTTGGTAAATTGTTTGGGTGATTAAAATGTAGGCCTTATTTCCATTCTGAATTTGTCTTGCTTGTTAGTCTGTGATGCTTTCTTGGGGTGCTCAGGACTTGTTACTCCTCTGCCTTAGTAAAAGAGAGACTTGCTGAAGCTAAACTGGGTGACGGTTCCTTGTCACCCCAATCTATTAGTCATCTGAGACAAACTTCTCAGGACTCTGCCAGCTCTTTCTTTGCCTTGCATGTTACACTTTGTGCACTCCGGTTCCCGGCCCCACTGGAAGAGCATTCCTTTGGGGTATCCAGCCCTCATCACTGGACACTTGCAGAAATTACCAAATTTGCTATGTCCAAAGAGACAGTGTATATACTTATATGATTACTATTTGATTACAATTCCTATTAATTTGGTTGTATAGTAGGCATTGCTTGATTTCCCCAGGTAGCTGTCAGACTGCCTCTGAAAAATGAGTCTCTGTTTGCTAAGTGGATGTACAGTATGAAGAGACGCAACTTTATCCTTGCAAAACACAGCTTTAGCAACTGCAATAATTCTGCAAACATCTAGGGGCAACACAGATTACTATCTGCTGCTTTGTTTTCCTTTTGAACTGTTTTTGCCAACAATAGCTTATCTCATACAGTGCTGCTTGCTGCTCCACTGGTTATAATAACATAAATGAAACTATAATGATATTCTCAAAATCTGAATTTCTGGGGTGCTCTGCCATGTCTGACTTTTCTCTGAAAATCTCCTCCTTTAAGGGGTTGGGGGACTAAACAGATTGAAATTCATTGCCTCTGGGAGTGGAAAATGATGGGTTAATTAATTAATTTCCCAAGAGAACCATATCACAGGAAAGGGGAAGAGAAGTGCTGCTAATAGATCTTTTGTGCCCCAAGGGAGTGGAAACACGGAGCTTGTAACCTGTGAACCAAAGGGGGAAGACTCCCTTTATGACTTTCTGGCACTGAGAAGAAGGATTTTTCTTCTCTTTGTGCTCTCTCCAGTCTGACTAAAGTAATTAACTTCAACTGAATATTTCAGAAAGGAGCAGTAGGACAGGATTGTTTTGTTCAATGGTCATTTTTCATCTATAAACCAGCAGGTTGATGGCGATGCTGACCTGGGGGAGGAGGAGAGAATCCATTAATGCGGCTAATGTAGTTTCAATTCAGTGTCCTGGCCAGAATCCAGATTGGGCCAAGTCTAGGATGTTTGGTTCAGTTAGATGATCATGTAGTTGGCCTTTTTATAGCCTCTCTATTAGCTTGCACAGAAGTGGGAGGTCTGACCCTGGGTTATAGTTGGCTATAACTAAAAAATCAGGTTGGGTTTCTTCAGAGTTGATCAAACTACTATGTGATTGAAGGAGGAAGGGACGAGTCCTTCTCTGAATGATCCATTGGCTATTTCAGTCAGGAGTGGCACCAGTTGTTCATAATTCTCTTTCACAAGTCAGGAAGGGCATAGTTCGAATTCACAAGTCCTGGATCAGGATTCCTTTAGGATGTCCAGAACTTCTTGATGACTAAAAGTACTGAGCTCTGGGAATGCTGGTGGACTATTGGTTGGTGGATATAAGCATAGTGGATCCATTCTGTGCGAGAAGGCTTTCCAAATGTTCATGATCTTTTCAGCAATGGAGGATGATAGTTCTTCACAGTGGTTGGTGTTTGGCTCTGATGAAGGTGGCAGACATTCAGGATTGATGAAGCAGTTTACCTCCCTGAATAACTACTTGCGCTGGGATTTGGCAGCCTAAGTGAAGGCTGATCAGGTTCTCTTGTCCTGTAAATACAGCCTCAGCATAGCTTTGAGGAATTTGTTGTTTTATCCTGTCTAAATCAGCCTTTGTTTCCCACCATTAGTCATCAAGTTTCTGCCCCTCGCTCCTCATCTGGAACATGTTGTTGTGAAATGATTGTGTCATTTAATGCCTCCCCGTGTGTATCAATCATTTCTGACTGGGCTTTAGGTGCGTCCCTCACAGGCCAGGTCACTAGAATGCAGTGACTGCTTATTCAGGGTGAAGCATCTTGGGACCATGGGTTAGCCGAGCTGGGAGAAGCCATTTTCTCCTGCTTGTCTTCAGGGAAGGGGAAAGAGGAGAGAGTGGAAAATTATCAGAAGCAGGACAAAGAAAATCACAGAGACCGGGCAGGTCAAAAGGGGAAGAATCACAGAGCTACACAGGAAGCTTTTGGGCAGGAGAGAGGAAGGGAACAGACCAGCCAAGATCTGAGGAGACATGCTGGGGAGAGAAGGTTCCACATTTCAGAAGACAAGTTATGCACTGCAGCAGAAATACTCTGGATGGCCTCAAAGGACTCTTATGACAGCCAAAAGAATGCCATGGTGTGGTGAGGAAATGGAGGCAGGGAAATGCATGAAGGGTGTGGGTTTTTTTTTGTTTTTTTGTTTTTTTGTCTAGAACTGTGTATTTCTTGTGCTTAAGTAAAGAGAAAAGTCGGCTGATAACTCTGTCCAAAGTCTGTCTACGTACATTGTGTGTTACACCTACCATGTTCCCTTTAAGAGTTAACCTATAGACACAGATAAGCCACATTGCTGAAGTTCTGGGAAGGGGTATGTTTAAGCTACAGAGAAGTCTTGGGGATGGGGGTGGGATCAGTACTGTCCCAGGGGTTGGACAGTTGGACTGTGAGGTCTCACTGTCAGGAAGGGATGCTAGACAGGAGGTATGTCCCTGAGAGTGTACCCAGAGGCCTCAAGACAGTGCCTGAACCTAGACTCTGTTTAGACTCCAGAGTCTTAAATCTTATGAGATCCAGCATCTGGATTCCCTCAGAACAGTCTGAGTAGCCAACAGGGAGTGCTCAGCTAGAGTCATGACACATGAACAATGCAAAAATAGTAGTTCACATAGAGATAAGGGAAGAAAAAAGTAGGAATTAATATACAAAGGGCACCTTGGAGTAACTAACTCAAAAAAGGAGAGCTGGAGAAATCGTATCTATCCACAGACAAAATAGTAATATTGATGAAATAATATACAAGTGTGAAACTTCCCAAGCCTACAGAGGTAGAGAGTGGAAAATACTTGTATCCCATTTAGAACCTGCGATTCCATGGGAGAAGATCAGAAATGATTTGTTTGCTGTGGGAAAATGTGACTATATAATCATAATGGACTTTTATCAACTTTTCTAAAGCAGTTATGCTGGAATCTGCCACAGCTTCAACATCTACATTTGCACTTCATGGAATTCCCAAAACTATAACAGACAATGAACCAAAATTTCTAATCCTTGTCCCTCTCATATAAATAAGATTTCTTTCCTAACTGAAGATTCAGAGCACCCATTCTTTCACTTTCAGATAATGAAAGCAATTTATTTTTTTATTCCCCTCTTAAGGACAAATGTTTCTCTCCAGCTTCTCCATGAACCTTAAAGAAGAACCTTCCTCCGCTTCCTTCAATCTTTTTGCAAGGGATGTTATTAAGTTTCGGTACTGCTTTGATGCCATTACCACCTGTATACAAACTAATAGCACCCTATGTTATAAAGACTAGGTTAAATTTGGAATTTAAGCCACCAAGTTGTAGATGAGCTGACTAACAATTTTAAATCAAATTCTGACAAGTCTGTTGAAGTCCCTAATTCAGAATTGGTCTTCGTTTACTAACATAGCTGAAAATGCTACTACACAGTCCCTGAAAACAGAATTTTGTAATATTAGTGGAGAGAGGATTGGGTGGAGATTTAAGTGACTTGGGTTTTATTCCTGGCTCAGCCCATTAGCCAGTTGGGTGATCTTGGGCAAGTTATGACTTTTCTCTATGCCTCAGTTTCCCATCTATAAAATGGGGATAATTTACATCCTTTGTAAAGTGATTTGAGATCTACCAATGATGATATCTATATAAGACCTAGCCTTTATTATAACATTCAGTGAAATTAAAAAGACAGTTGCATAAAAAGGTGTTTCCAAATCAGCTCATTATTAATAGAAGAGGAGTTGGATAGAATGAGTTAACTTGACATTGTGGTTGATTGAAGACCTCTCCTATAACTAATGTTTGAACAATTGTCATGGACTTTTTATATATCGTTTGGTTGGAGATCTTTGTGTTTCTTGATCTTCCCTCTCGCAGCATGCTTCCTTTCCTCTCTTTGGAAGATGTTGATGTGCTGAAGTTGTGTTTATCCAGTCAGTGTGCCTAGATTTAACATTAGATTTGGAAACTTCTGAGACAGATCAATTCTTGTATCCCTTTCCAAAACTGGGGATTCCAAGGGTATGCTATTTATAGCAATGGTTCAATATTTTGTAAACCTTATGCATGTTTTAATTTGCATTGTTACTTTAATTATAATTTCAAATGTCTGTACATTCTGAGTAGCCAGTTTTAATCTATTGTTAAGGTAGTCATTTAAATTTATCCTCAAAAGAAACACAGTTATATGAGATGCTTTACTTTGCATTATGTATTAAGGGTCTAGCCCATTATATCATATCATAGGACTGGAAATTATTTTTCATTTATAAGCCCAGCTCCTGTGCCTACTTTAGCTGCAGTTGATCCAGCCCCGTGAGAATTCCTCCTACAGAAAAAGAAGCCTAGCCAGATTATCCCAACACTCTAGTGTTTCCTAGCTGCCAAACTGGCCCCTTGGAATGTGGGGAGCTGGGTGCTGTAAGTTACACTGGCAGGGGTTGAGGGGATGTTGGTCTGGCCAGGCCATAGGATTGTGAGGATATAAAGGTGGCTTTTGCCTGTGTTATGCTCAAATCTAGTTTGGTACCAGCCTGAAGGATTTGGCCATATTCTAGAAATACCAGAATTCTTGAGGGTCCATTTTTTGTATGACTTCAGAATTTAAATGGGCTGTTGTGGTTATAAGACAAGTTCCTGGTTTTCATATCCCTAGTACAACCTGTGAAAGTAGTTTAGAATTCAGACTCTTAAATACAACAATGCTAGTGGGCAGCATGGGGATGGAAAGACAAATCAAGCCAGCTATTATGTTGTCCAGGAAGTCTCTGTTAAACCAAGTCAACAGTAATGATAAAACAATTGAGGCTTTTTTTTGAGGTTGACCCAAATATTAAAGAGCCGTCAAAGAAAGCTGCCCATTAGTTGTCAATTTAGGAGCGACTCAGAAAACAATGTCTGAGGTGTTAGTAATACCTTTATTACAGCCTTCTAATCTCCCTTTGTTTTGGTAAGTGTTAAATTATAAAACCTGCCTGACATTTTATAGCCCAGCTGGAATACATGTGTGTTTCTCAAAGAGCCTCTTCCGGTGGATGAGTGATAGCAAACACATAGTTGACCAAAATATACATCTGTTCAGCTTTTCTGTTCAGTTTGCATCTTTCATTGTCAAAGAACAGATTAAGTGACAACACACAAGATGCAGGTAAAATGAGGAGACGTCTACACAGACTTGTATATGCTAGATTTTCTTATCTTGATAAGAGTGAATCATTCTTGAACCCAATTGTACTGTTATTACCTAGTAATGTTTGGTTTGTGTAAAAATTAAAAAAAATCCAACATTTAGATAGTGGGAGATCTCTGGAATGTACAGATTTATGATTCCATTAATATAATTTATACTAATTATTGTATAATGATCAATTTAATTAAAAAACACAAATTCTACTTTTTTGAGTAAACTGCTAAATTTTCTTGTACAATTCATGAAACACCAAAATAGATGGTCAGTGTATATATGAACTCTGTATAATACGCTGTACCAAAGGTAAAACTGCAGACAGGCAGGATGAATAAGCCATAGATAGTAACATGTAGTTGCCAAGTAAGGTTGTTAAAGAGAACAGTAGAACTGAGTTTAATGACAAAATAGGAAGGATAGTCAGAGATAAAACTAAATTTAGTACTTCTGCACATGCAGAGACGCATTTTCCTAGCTTTTATGTATGAAGTCTCTTTGGATTGAATTTGTTCCTAGTAAATTTGTGGCTGGGGGTAGGGTGCAGTGTGATAAGGAGCATAATATCCTGTTTGATGCATTTGATTTATATGTATGAACATCCTTGCTTGATGGGAATTAAATGCACAAATGCCCAGATATCAAGATAATAATGGGACTGATCCAAAGCCCACTGACTTCAATGGTATTGGATCAGGTCCGAAAACTGGCACTTCCTTGATTCAAAACAGGTGGCATCCCACTTAATATCTAATCCAGTGTTAATGTGTCTATTGTCACAATATTTAGGCTCCAGTTACAAGGACTGGTGGGAGCATTATCTCTGTCTACTGCATGATCTTATGATCCTGTGTCAACTCTAGCCTGATCTCCTGTTTGCATAAATCATTTGGGAGGCATGATGGTAGATGATATGAAGGGAGAGGAAGTCCAGTTAATTAATGGTAATGGGGAGTAGCTGATCATAATATCTTATTAGCTTCTTGGTATGTTGGTCTTGAAGATTCATGGTGGTGGTTGTGTTCCCCCCTGTCCCCGCAAAAGCGTTTGAATTTCTTATCATCCATTTACCAAACTAGCCACAGACTACAGTATTTTCTCTTTCACATTCCCAGTGAAGATCTCTTTTGAAATTACTTTCTGAATGCATTTACTTATGTTCAATCATTACCCATTTTGGGGTGATTTGAAGCTTTTGATATTTAAGGTAAGACACCAAGGGCCTTATTCTCATTTACAATCAGGTCTCTTTATACCCTCTAATAGTTGGGTGTAACATGGCCATTGTGTGAAAGAGAAGCTGAGCCTAGATTTGTTAGGGCCTGCCATTGATGTAAACCATGCTATATTTGAATGTTCTAACAGCTTATTTTTGAATGTAGTTATCACCATTCCTGCTACTTCTTTATTTACTGCTAATCCAGTTATACAGTTCCCATCTACATATTAGATATATTAGTGTCCTAATCTGAAAAATCAGAAATCCTTTCCATGGCTCCTCCATAATTTATCTGTGCATATATTTATATGTGCGATGATCGACATTTAGCCTATTAACCACACAGTGGCATCTGATTATTGTACTGCAGTATTCCCTTATACTTAGAATAGGAGGCAACTGTAGAATCACTAATATCAGTAAATGGCTTTTAAATGGTGACTGCTGTCATTTAAATATGTTACTGGTAGTTGTAAACTTCTAGTTATAATTCATCTGTTGGTTTCAAATATTTCAAACATTGTTAGGTATAATTTTGAAATTTTTTAATATTTTTATATTCATCTTTATTTGGTGTTCTTTTTTTCAAATAAATATTTAAATTATACAAAAAATCTATGTCTGATGGAGGGCATATTGCTTTCATTCTGGAAACTGGAGTAGCTCTGAGAAATTCATCTAGGTTCCATATGGGAACATAGAGGTAAACTATAGAAACCTGCTGGTATTATGAGAACTTATAGTAAATTAGACTGGAGTTTTCAAAGGTGCCAAAAGAAGTTTGGTGCCCATGTCCTGGCCTAACATTTTTCTCACTAATCTTCTTTAAGATTTGAAGTTACTTTTTTCTTCCAAATAGATGTTGTGTTGTGCTCCTGAGGGCACACATTGTGGGTGAAGTGAGGTCCTCTGATGAAAGATATTGGGTAAATGGAAAGTATGGTAGAGTTATTTATGAAAATAATTTAATTTAAAAAGTTTGTAAGAATGTAGTGCTAGTGAAAGGGGCCCAGCTGATAGCTGTATAGACTCTCTTTATCAACAGAACATGTGCAGCATAGGCAGTTGCAATAAAAGTTTTCCACATGGATACGCCAATGTGCATCAACCCTGACCTGGAGGGATCACATGTAGTTTACATGTCCTAATCAGTCTTTTGCCTCATTGCTGAGACTATGGCCTGGTCTACGCTACCCATTTAGGTCAATGCAAGGCAGCTTATGTCAATGTAGTTGTGCATGTGTCTACATTTAAAGTGGTCTCCCTCCTCTGTAAGTGCCCTATTACATCAACATAGTAACCCCTTTCTGAATGGCACAGAGCCATGTTTAATGTACTAAGGCCAACACAGTGCCAGTATAGATACTAGGTTACTTATGTTGACACTAACTATCTTTTAGCAGATGTCCTACATTGCCCCACACTGCCTGTCTGGTCACTATATTGCCCACTGTCCAGGGGTCACAGAGTCTAGAAGCCTCCCCTCACCTTTGAAGCCCCATTAGTTTTTGAAATTTCCCATCCTGATTGCCTGGTGTGGTGAGCACACCTAGAAGTTCTCCATTGCTGAGTGCAACTGTTCATAGCGGCTACACACTCCAGATGTGCTCCTGCCTGCTGTAGTCAGGAGATATTGGCTCCTTTGGGCTTGTGGGGAAAAGAGATTATGCAGTCATACCTTTAAACCATCCATAGAAACGTTAACATCTACGATCAGATTGCTCAGGGCATGCAGGAGAAGGGATACGACAGGGACCAGCCGCAGTGCTGCATGAAAGCCAAGGAGCTGCAGCAGGCCAATCAGAAGGTCAGAAAAGCCAGCAATAAATCTGGTGTCAAGCTGCAGACCTGCTGCTTTTACAAAGAGTTTCTGCCATCCTCAGTGGAGGCTCCACTCCCACCCCCAACAGCACTATGGATGCTGCCGAGCAGTCTGAGTTACAGGTCCTTGCCATGAACAGGAGAAGGAGTTGCTGGTGGATGTAGGGGAGGGATATGGGGGACAGGTGACTGGGGATGCATCTGCGCAGTGAGTGAGGACCTGCTTTTGACTCCACTGTTGGCCAGCCGGTCCCCGCAGCAGAGCACAGGTGAGCCCAATGCTGGGGAAGGAATTTTGGGTAAGTGTGTAAATAAATTTTCCATTACAGGGATGACAGTTCAAATCTTTTTGTTTTTTTCCTTGATTTACTTGCACTAGAAAAGGTAGTGGTACAGCCAACAGAGGCAGAGTTGCTACCTGCTTTTCATTCCCCTCTAGAATTAAGCAGTGGGGGCTACGTAGAGCAGTTTGTTTATGTACAAAGAGATGTCCCTTGAATCCTCCTGAGAGACCTGCAGGAAATTTTCTGGAAGGTATTCTGCAGTTCTTTGTTGAAAGTTTCTAGAGAGGGTTGACTTATTTCTTCCTCTGTGGCAGGAGACTTTTCCATATCCTTCAACGATAACTCAGCAGACAGCACTGCAGTACCCAGGCTAGCAGCAAATGGTCCCAGGTGTCTTTGGGACTGCAGCGACAGCTATGCTCTCTCTGCCTTTGTTACCATCAGAAGTGAGATATTAGCTAAAATCATCACTGCCTGTGGAAAATGGTGCCAGTATTCAGTGCCACCAGCCTACACTACTAGAATAATGCAACCAAGCAAATCCCTCCTCATTCCCCTAACCACTGGTGGGCCATACTCGCCATGGTTGGTGCTATGACTGGTGCCATGCATAAGCAGTCCCAAACAGAAGTGAGAATATAGTGCTTAAAACTTTAGGGGGCGAGGGGAGTGAGTTCAGCATCTTAAGTTTTGCTTTCTGTAGTGAATATGCTGACAGTGATGTTTTATCTTCAGCTGCTGCCGTTGCCCCTTCCACATCCACAGAATGTCTGACCCAGATAGGGAGGAGAAAGAAGAGGACTTGGGATAACATGTTGGATAAGATCCTGTAAGCTACTGCTGCACTGGACTGGGAGAATAGTCTGTAGGATGGTGGTTCTCAAACTTCCCATTTCAGCAACCCTTTTTTGCATACCCATGTGCTCTCATAACGCAGGTATGTCCGCCAAATTGCCACCAGATTGAATCCTTCCATTTTCAGCGGCTTTTCGGCGGATGTACCATGTGCATCTGTGTGTCCGCCGAAAAACTGCTGAAGTGATAGTTTCCAGTTTTAGTGGCATTTCAGCAGACACACAGACACGCATGGTATGTCCGCCGAAATGCTGCCAAAAGTGGAAGTGTTCAATTTGGCGGCATTTCAGCAGTGTCGGGGGCTCACGACCCCCCCTGGAATCGGGATGGTACCCCTCTGGGGGGTCGCGACCCCCAGTCTGAGAACTGATGCTGTAAGATGAACATTACACATGGCGCCTGAAGAAGGAAAGAGTAAAAAGGAGATGGTGCCAGGAGGAGAAGAGGGAGCTACACCAAGACATAATGGGGCTTCTCAGGCTGCCACCCTCTGCAGCCCGTTGAAAACTCAATATCCCTTAAACCACCCCTTAAAATTCCGCGTGGCATCAGGGGTTGCTGCTCTACCCGCACCATTTAATACTGGGGGACTTTAAAGGCAATCACAGCTTCACATACAACGGGGGTTCTCAAACTGGGGGGTGGAACCCCTCAGTTATGACCTGGGGGGGGGGGTTGCAAACTGTCAGCCTCCACCCTAAACCCTGCTTCACCTCCAGCATTTATAATAGTGTTAAATATTTTAAAAGTGTTTTTAATTTATAAGTGGGGGGGGAGGGGTTCCACTTAGAGGCTTGCTGTGTGAAAGTGGTCACCAGTACAAAAGTTTGAGAACTACTGACATACACTGACCTGTGGAAGCCTGGGTTGTGTATGTGTAGCTGAAACGGACGTGAATGCTCTTTCCCCTTCATACATTCTGTTTTCTTACTGTATTAAGTTTTATTAATCTTTGAATGTCTTTGTTTTTAAAGCGCGTGGGTTTTTTGCACTGACTTTGTTACAGAATAAATTTCTGTTATTTGGAACATAATTCATCTTTATTAGTTCACCACATATGCTGCCAAGTATTCCGCAGTCCTGAAAGAAACCAATTACCTGTTACCGCAGTGTGTCACAAGTCATAGGATCATTCACAAACAAAATTAATAGATGTATTGACAGTGTTATACTCCAACATGTACAGCAATCACCACACGATTCCTACCAAGCCCCCACATAAAAAAAACAGTCAGGTACAACACATTATAACAACACACACTACTCTGGCTCACTGTTAAAATGGTCTTTCGAAGCCCCCCTAAGTCAAATAGCTCCACATTGAGCTCTGCTATTAGCCCTTGTATCTGGCTGTTCAGATTCAGCAGACAGCCTCTGCCCTCCACCCCAGAGGAAACTTTTCCCCTTTGCTTCACATTAATTATGCAGGACACAGCAGGTAGCTTATAATCATTGGGATACTTTTCTCACTGAGATCCAGTCTTGTGAGCTAACGCCAGTGACCCTTCAAATGACCAAAAGCACATTCAACTGTCATTCTGCAGCTGCAGAGCTGGTAATTAAATTATTCCTTGGTGCTGTCAAGGTGGCTGGTGTACGGTTTTATGAGCCAGAGAAGCAGGGAGTAGACTGGTCCCCCAGGATGCTACTGGCATTTCAGTGTTCCCAGTGGTAATTCTCCAGTTGGGAAAGAGCTTGCAACTTTCTGAGCAGTCCTGTGTTCTTAAAGATGCCTGTATCATGCACTTTTCTTGACCAGAAAATATCGGTGAAGTGTCCCAGTGATCCACCAGTGCTTGCATAACCATAGAAAAGTAGCCCTTCCTGTTGATGTACTCAGTAATAAGGTGGTCTGGTGCCAAAATAGGGATACCTGTGCCATCTCTCACTCCAGTGCAGTTCAGGAACCCCATTGCTGCAACTCTATTCACCGTGTTCTGCATGTTGCCCAAAGTCACAGTCTACGCAGGAGATGATTAATGGTCCCACACTCGTGCATCGCACCAGTCCCTGTGGTGGATTTCCCGACTCCAAATTGATTCCTGACTGTTTGTGATCTGACACTGCAAGTTTCCACAGTGTGATTACCACTTGCTTCTCCACTGTCAGTGCAGCTTTGATTGTGATGCCCGTGCTGGAAGGCTCAGCACACAGATCCAGGAATGTGGCTTTGCACATCCAGGAGGTCTGCAGTCACTGCTTGTCCTCACAAGCCTGCATTCTGATGCAATCCCACCAGTTACTTCTTGTTTGTTGGTCCCAAAAGTGGCTCTCCACTGTCTGCAGCTTCTCTGTGAATGCCAACAACCACCTTGAATTGGTTCTCGCCATGTCTCCCTGCAATCCATCCTCCAAGGAATCATCATGTTCCACACTCGTTGGGTTCTTCCTGCGGCTCTGCAGATACTCCAGGATTATACACTGTATGCTCACAGTGCTCATGACAACAGAGCAGAGCTGTTCAGGCTCCCTGCTTCTGTCTGAGGTGGTGAACAGTGAGGAGGACAGCATGAGTTTGTGGGATTTTGAGAAAAAGTCTTGAAAACTAAGGGATGTAGACAACATTATAGGATGAAGACTGTTGCAAACTGGGAAGTTGACCCCATTCTCCCAATCATCCCTGCACTACTTGTTTCAGCCCCATGATGCGTTGCCAAAATTTCCCAAAAGACAATATGCTGCATGGTGGCAATTTGCACGATGAGATACCTACCTGTGATGCACCTTGCTCTGCATCAGTACTAGAACTCCTGGGGAGCATATGTATCGCCAACATAAGGAGCCAAGTGATGTACAAACTGCAGTGGCTGCATGCCAACGTAACTTGAGTCAGCATAAGTTTGTAGGGTAGACATGGCCTACCAATTAGTGCCATGGTGGTGTTTTGAGGTGCACATTCATCCACTAGGAAGACGTCAGACTATTTAATGTTTCACCATTCAGCCAAGAGCTGGCAATAACTTTTGATAGCTACTGACCTGACCTGGATTTTAAGTGATTAAAAGGGAAGGAAAGGGAAGACACCCTCTGCAGAAGAAAGGAGATTAGTATAAGGGATGAAGCATATGAATGCACAGGTACATAATGATAAAAGCTGTCAACATTGCATGCTGAACTAGGAAACTGGCAAAAAAATATCAGTTAAATCTTTTGCCTTCAGTGTTTCACTGATGTAATAGTAAAGTATTTTCATAGATGCTAAGGGATTTGAAGATGGTTGTCAGCTAGTCTGTAAAAGGCAGTGTCTGGATTAGTTGGGGAGCACTGATATTGTTTCAGCTGAATATATTTTCTTAATGAAAGCATGTGAATAAAGAATCTCTGTGCTCTAGGTGTGTAATGCATACTATATGTTTAATTACAGCCCTTGTTTTCATATCGATGCTATATGATCAATAATAGTTAATATATCAGGAAATTTACAAATAAGATAACATTTCATTACTGTTACTAGTTAGCAAAAGGAGAAAAAAAACTTCAAGGTAGATTCAATTGAATCTATTTCCCCATGTTAAGTATCGTCACACCTTCTTGTCAACTGTCTGATATGGGCCATTTTGATTATCACTACACAAGTTTTTTCCGCCTGCTGATGATAACTCATCTTAATTAAATAGCCTCTTAGAATTGGTATGACAACTTCCGCCTTTTCATGTTCTTTGTGTGTATGCATACATATATATAGATATATCTTCCTACTGTGTGTTACATTCTAGGCATCCGATTAAGTGGGCTGTAGCCTACAAAAGAGTATGCTTAAATAATTCTTTTAGTCTCTAAGGTGCCACAAGTACTTGTGTTCTTTTTATTAATATTGACTCCAGAGGAATCAGGATTAGGTCTTTAGACAATAAATATAAGGCCATATTCTGAACTCCTTACTAAAGCTGTGCATAGAAATGATTTTTTTTTTCAGTTCACTGTCAATTTCGAGAAACTTGAGGGAAATTAATTTGGGTTGACCCAAAGACAAAATTTGTTGAAATATTCAGTGAATTGAAGAAAAAATGCTTTGATTTCAAGATATTTTTAATAGTTTTAATTTGTGAAAAGTGCAGTCACTGAATCTGCATTTCCTACTTCCCCCACCCCTGCCCAATTTCTCCTCTCTATTTCTGTTTTTTCCTCTGTGGCGTAGGCTTTAACTTGCGTCATTTATGATTGTCTAATGACCAGTGCCAGTATGTGGATTTTTATATTGAATCCAGGTAAAATACCGTGTGCTGGCTTTCTGCTCACCCTAGCAAATATGATGTTTTTCATGTACTGTATTGCATATCTGCTGATTAAGCTATTTTACTTCCATGCATCTATTTTGGAGAAAGGCATTCAGGTATTTCTGAAACCCTGAATATATCCTCTCTTCTCCTCCTCCTGGTATTTACTATACTCTAGGCTCTGTGCTGGAGACCCAACTTCTAGTGGACGATGTCTGGTTGGCTGCAAAACAGTTTCAGTCAATGACACTACTAATCTAGCAGGGAGATGCAGCATTTTCCCATCCACTCCAGAGGGTTGAATTTGCAACAGTCCCGAACCTGCCAACAAAAGACCAGACTCATCTCTATGGTATAGTGGTATGAAGCATTAAACATAGAGCTGCCAGGCTAGTGAATGCAAACCATCCATAAATTAAACAATTAAATTCTTGCTGTATGTTGCTAGGAAATATATGGAATGATTAAGGGCTCTTTGTGTGAAGTGCTGTGTAAGGAATAGCTTGGGTGGTTGCATAATACTAGACTCTGATGACAGCAAGCATTCAACATACTGTAGGTTTAACACTCTTAGGCAGCTCACTTTCTTCTTGGTATTGGTTTCTGGGAAGGATGAGCTGTCACCACTCTTGATGTGTGTAGAGAACAGGGGTCTCCTGAGAGAAGGTTGTTCATTATGCTTCCTGAAGAACCATTAAATTTCTATCAGTGCAAAGTGATCCACTCCTCGGGTAAAGACATTGTTTTCTGATCCTTTTCTTCTATGCTAAACTCCACTTGGGCAATTTTGAAGCTATAAACAGCAAGAATGTAGAAATCTGTAAGTAGTAATAACAGATTCATTTTATACAGGATGTTACAATGGATGACTAGATGAAACAAATTATATATTCATGCTGCATTGTCTGGTATGTACTCTGAATGAACTGTATAAAACTGGAATATGCCATTCAAATCAAGTTGCTTTGTATAGGTTTACTGGATTGTATATTTAGTTGTAATGTTCTGTTTTTAAAACATGTCAAAATTTTGTCAGCTTCGTTATGATTTTAAGTATTGTGTAGTGAAATTATTACCATAGAATCTTGGGGTTTTTGAACAGCTTGTCTTTTTCTGGGACCTCTTTTAAGCAAATGCTTCAAAAACTTAATTTAATACCAAATATTGGTATATTAATAAATGAGAAAAAAAAATGAGGAAAAACAAGGCGTAGAACTGTAAATGTAGTAAATCTATATTTAATCTGTGTGCATATATGTATAAATAAGTCTACACCATACATCTATATGTGTGAGTGTATAATACTGTGTGTGTAGGAGTATTTGTGTGTATAACTTATATTAATGTAAATAATGCCACATGCATGAAAGGTGTATTTGGAGATACACTGTGGTCTGCTCTAAATTACCCAATTGCACTGAAATGTTCTCAGTGATAGAAAATTAGAAGTATTGGGATAATATTATGTAAGAGAAGAACATTTTTTTACATTTGAAGAAAATTGTTTTGTACTATTATTTGCCAAAAAAATTCTTTCTGTCTCTCCTCACAGTTGATAGTATACTTCCACTAAACTATTTAACACAGTGTTATCTGCTGCCAGTCTGAGTATCTAGTGAACATATACATCAATTGAGCTAGATTTTATTACTTCAGAAATCAGATTTGTTTAAAAAATAGTGAGTCCTGCTGCTGTGGTCTTCTGTTTATTTCATTCAGCCTCTATAATTGCTAATCCTTATTCCAGGTAGTGCTAAGAATAATGAAGCCAAGATGTCACATATATGATATGCTAGTGTCAGCTAGATAAACATTCTTCACAGCCCTTACCAATTTATGGACATGTGCATTTGATCACAACCATAATCATGTTTGTTTTGTGAATGGCAGTGGTAGGATTGCTGGTGACCTCTGACCTTTGCATTTGCTTACTCTTTGTTTGCTACATGTTATGAATGGTGATTATCAATCATGTCTCTGAGACTGACAATATTTAGACATAAATGCCTCACTGCAAACAGTGCACATTTCATGGTCTGATTCTGCAGTGCCTGTGCATGAGCTACATTTAATAACTGGTAAGGCAAGTTACATGACTGTTGTCTTAACAGAGAAATAAAAATTTTGTACTTCAATCAAAATTTCCTTTTTTTCTCTCCTTACTTTGCTGCACTTACAAATATCTTCAGTGTATGTGTGCTTTTAGCACTCTCAACAGAATTGTAACTTGTACTGTTTAAGAAACAAGAATGAATTCCCTACACAACAAGCTTTTAAAAAGGGCAAGTTTTAGTTGAGGGCTGTACATGTAATCACTGTTTTGCTGCATACAGTGAGGGGAAATTTACTAGTGTTATTCTCTGTGGAATTATTGTGCTTCAAGTACAAATTTAATTCCAGTGCTTGAAGATAAGGGGTTTTAAGGAAAAGTGTTTAAAGCTTTCTTTAGTTAGTGTTTTTATTTATATTCTTTTAGAAGGCAAAACAGTATTAGTGTTTTTCTTATGTGAATCTTTGATGGTTTGAAGGTTATATAATACTACTATAGGGAAATGCTGCTTGGTTAAATTTTATAAAGAGGATTAAAATACCATTATTCCTAGATGTTATAAAATACTAAATACAGTTACGAGCTTGCAGTATCCACAAAACTGTAGTGATATTTGTGTGAGTTTATAAAATCCCCTTCAAAATGTGGAACTAATAATGTGCAATGGAGCCTTTTATCTTTTGGTCATTAGTTTTCATCACGACCAGGTAAACCACCTTTTTGTGGTGTATTACTGGCCTAAATAAATTTAAGCCATGTTACAGGTGAAAAAATGGCTACATTGCACACAAAAAATGCATAGGTACACATTTTGCTTATCTTATGCATTTAGGGTGAAGATCACCCCACGGCAGAGGGTCAGCTCAAGGCCTATGCAACTTTCAGTACAGCAGAAGGCATAGGCACAACCATTTTAAAGTGTTAACCCCTCCCAAAAAGAGTGAAGTGCTACATGGGCCTTATGCTAGCCCTTTGTACAAGAGTGTTTTTTTCACTTTAGTCTGTAGTGGGGTGATCACCCTGCTCTGGCCCTGAAGGGGTTAAAACAGCCCTGCAGAGAGCTGTGGCTGGGGAAAGCAGCAAACCTAGCCTGATCGGGGAAGCAACCACAGCTATGGCCAGCTCAATCAGGGCCCAGCTGGCCCTTATCAGAGGTTTGTGGGCCAGGAGCTGGAAGAAGTCTTTCTCTAGCAGTGGAGAAGGACCTAGCTGCCTGGGAAAATAAGGTACCTGAAGCAGAGCAGAGCTGGGGAACTGGTCAAAGGGAGCTGGGGAGCTCCAGCCTGGTAAACCTTTAGGCTGCAGGCCTTCATAAAGGCCTATAAAAAGGTACTTTGGAGCAGTGCTGGGGAACTGGGCAAAGGGAGCTGGAAGCTGCAGCCTGGTAAACCCTCAGGCTTCAGGCCTTTGTGAAGGTCTACACAGGTACTGGGGTTGCAGGGGTGCAGCCCAGGATTAGGCAGAGGCAGCTGGTCCAATCTCCTTGGCAACGATGTGTGGCCATTACAGACTGCAGTCTGCCCCAGTGAGCGGGGGCAAGATGATGACTGGCAGTAGCCACTGAGGCAAGGTGGGCTTAGAGCAGGGGTGGGCAAACTTTTTGGCCCGAGGGCCACACAGAGCTTCAAAATTGTGCAGAGGGCCGGGTAGGGAAGGCCCCACCCACTTCCCGCCCCCTGACTATCCCCCTCAGAATCCCGACCCATCCAACCTCTCCCCATCCTTGTCCCCTGATCGCCCCTCAGAGACCCATCCCACTCTAATTGCCCCCAGAACCCCACTCCCTATCTAGCCCCCCTGCTATCTGTTCCCTGACTGCCCCTGCCCTAGACCACCTCCATCCCCCACTACCTAAGGCCCCACCCCCAAACTGGCTTACCTGCTCAGCTGGGCGTGGGGCCCCATGGCTCGCAGTGCTCCGCCCGGCCACGCGTCTTGCCACGCTCCACCCGGCACCCCGGGCTGGTGCTGGGAGCGCGGGGTCCCGCGGCTTGCTACGGTCGGCCTGGCACCCCGGGCTGGGAGCGCGGGGCCCCGCGGCTTGCTGCGGTCGGCCTGTCACACTGGGCTGGGAGCGCAGGGCCCTGTGGCTTGCTGCAGTCAGCCAGGCACCCTGGCGCGGGGCCCTGTGGCAAGATGCACTTGGCTCGGCCCCCTGCTTGGAGCGCGGGGCTGCGGGGCTTTCCGCTCTGGGCCCGGCCCCCCGGCTGGGAGCATGGGTCCACGCGGCTTGCCGTGCTTGGCCTGGGGCTGGGAGGGCGGGGCCACTCTCCCCGCCCCCCAGCCCAAGCTCATGGGCTGGATGAAAATGGCCGGCAGGCCACATGTGGCCCGTAGGCTGTAGTTTGCCCACGTCTGGCTTAGAGGGTTGTGGGTTCCCCAAGGAGAAGAAATCCAGAATGAGGGGGTACTGCAAAGGGGCAGAACCCTGAAGTTAAAGGACACTGGGGTCCAGGAGGGACAAGGGGCCCGAGGCAGGTGAGACACTGGCCACCAGGAGAAGCTCTGAGTGCTGGAGCACTAATTTCCTGGATGACCAGCAGGCGGTGCTGCGCCAGTGAGTCCCTTGCATCTCTACATAGTCCCATTAACTTTATTGGAAAGGTTTGCATGAGTGAGGCAATGATAAAGTACCATTGGTGTCAATTATCTAGGGAAGAGCCAGTTTAGAGGCTCTTTATGGGTACGTCTACATTACAAAAAAAGAAAAACAAACATAAAACAAATGGCAGCAAGTCTCTGAGCTGAGCCTCGGTCAACTGATTTGGGTTCATGGGGCTGTGATATGGGGCTAAATACAGCACTGGGGACATTCCCACTTGGGCTGAAGTCTGGGCTCTGAAATCCAGTGAGGGCAGTGGGTGTCAGAGCCTAGGCTCCAGCCCAAGCAGGAATTTCCACACTACTAACCCCATAGCGAGAGCCCTGTGAGCCCGAGTTAATTGACCCAGTCTCTCAGACTCACTGCTTCAGGGGTTTTTGTGTTTTGCAGTGGAGATGTGCCCTGTAAGACTTTAGACACTTCCTCTTTAAGACAGAAATAAGTAACTGATTTCCAATGGGAGTTAGGTGCCTAACCTGCTTAGGCAATTTAGAAAATCCCACTAGGCAGTTATCTGCATCTTTAGGCACTTACTGCCAGATTTACTAAGGTATTTATGTCTGCATGTCTGGTGTGCAACATTTTTTAACTTATTACATTCAAAAGCGACTTTGGATTTTCAGTGAGAAGATTGCCTAATACATCACACAAGTCCTTAAATGATTATATAGTTAAATTCAACCCACAGAGCTGGGGTTTTTTGCAATTTCTATGTGTATATCATTTTTTCTACAGACAGAATATTACTGCAGAGATCAGTTTTTGATCCCACCTTTTAAAACATCATCTTTAAAGATCTGGCAGCAGAGGGGTAAACAGTATATTAATGAAATTTACAGATGGTCCTTCCGCTGGAGGAGTGCCAACACCTGTCAGGAGAGAGGAGAATATGCAACACATCATGAAAGTTTAGCTATGCAGGGAGAAAACAAAAAAATCAACCTGGAAATAAAATTGGGGCAAAATAAATCTGCAACATAGATTTCGGTGAAAGGGAGAAGCCTTAAAAGTAGTAATGAGACTTAAAAGAGAGAGGAAATTTGCTGTGCACTGTGTCACATATTAGAAACACGGACCAATTCACTTTTGGGTGGCATATGTCTCACAGCGCAAAGAGGTGATGATCAGACCTAGAAATTTGTTTTCAGTCCCAGATCCACCATGACTATATGTGAGCCCAAACTGGAAACTAGAAACTGTACTTCCATTTTCCTCCCCAAATTTTGAAAAGGTCTGGACCTGCAGCAAAACATTGCAGCTGAGCAGTGTATAATGGGCCCCTATTTGTTCCTTGTGTCTGAATAGCTTTGCATTTAAGAACACAGAAGTTGCCATACCTGATCAAATCAATGGTCCACTGATTCCAGTAACCTGTCTTTGATGGTATCCAGGACTAGAGGCTTTGGGACAGTGATTCTCAAACTGTGGGACAGACCTCCCAAGGGAGGCACAGGAATGTGTTTAGGGAGACACCAACTGCATGTGCTTTTATCTTAAGAGGTTCGGCTGTCAGCTCCTGGCAGCTGGGGCTCATGCAAAAGGACTGTGCGCACCTGGACGGTGGGGGAGAGGGGACAAAGCGGATTGCAGGATCCTACCCTGCTTGGGTCTGACTGCTAAATTCCCCACCACCACCCAGAGCTGACAGCCCGAATCCCACAATGGCAAGCGGTGGTGGGGCTCCAGCTGTCAGCTCCAGGGCAATGGGATGCCATCAGCCCCCCTCCAGCACCCCAAATCTCTGAGCCAGCCTGGGGAAAATGAGCAAGTGAGTGACTGAGGGAGGGGAGGATGGAGTGAGTGGTGGGGAGAAGCTCAAGGGAGGGCAGGGGGCAGGGCAAGGATGTTCTGTTTTGTGTGAGTAGAAAGTTGACATCTAAAGAAAGCTGTTATCCCAGGGGGACGATGGGCTGCTGGTGCCATGGGCTGTGGATATAGGAGGTGGTCTGTGGGAGCCCAGCCCTCCCTTTTCCTCTCCCAGAGTGGTGGAGGGCTCCATCCCCATGGGGTATCCCAAGAGAGGGCAATGGACTATTAGTAGGATCTGCATGATTTGTGCGGGGATCCCAACCTGGCTCTCTCTCCTCCTTCTTTGGAAGTTGGAGGTGTTCATAATGCATGTGGTGCTCTCAGATTGTGGGGTGGGACACTGGGGCCACACAGTGAATCTGGTGGGCAGGCAGGGGACGGGGAAGTGAGCTAACCAGTCTGGCTTTCCTATAGCTAACCCATTGTTATAACTAATACTGTGGCAATTCCCAGGTATTCGCATTATAGTGCAGACTGCTGGTGCTTTGGCAGTGGCATGGACATAGCTCTTGAGAATATGCATGTGTTCAGTTGTTATTTTGCCCAAATTAGCTTCTCCATCATGACAGGTTTTAAGATTAGCAGCCGTGTATTTCAAAAGGTACTTTTTTTCTCCTGCTGATAATGGCCCATCCAAATTAAACAGCCTCTTAGAATTGGTATGCTAATGTACAACCCTTTTTTTTTTTTTTTTTTTTTTTTTTGCTTTCCATGTGTATAAATGCATCTTACTTCTGTTCCATTCTATGCATCCGATGAAGTGGGTTATAGCCCACGAAAGCTTATGCTGAAATAAACTGGTTAGTCTCTAAGGTGCTACAAAGTCTTCCTCGTCTTCTCCATCATGCTTCCCTCAGTCAAGGAGCTCAAGGGACTGACATATGAGGAAAGACTTGAAAGAACTATATAGGCCAGGTTTCTACAGTTGCCTACAGGTGCCAAGCATTTGGAACTCCCATCATCTTCGGAGTTGTGAGTGCTTAAGTACCCTTGAAAATCAGTCCTTACTTGCATATCTTGACTCAGTGCTAGGTAAGGGCTTGTCTACATAAGAAAGTTGCACCAGTTTAACTTAAGGTATGATTAAAAACTGATTTTAACTGGCACAAAACGCTGTGCAGACACTTGTTTCAGTTTAAACCAGGTCTGTTTTAGGTTTGCCCAAGTTGGCTATGAACAGGTTTAAGCTAAAATCAAGATCAGTTCGTATCTTAGGTCAACTTACCTTGGCTTTCTCATGGTGGTGAGTCAACTGCTGCTGCTCCCCCATCGACTCCACTTCTGCCTCTCGCGGCAGTGGCGTTCCTGAGTCCACCGGGAGAGTGCTTGGGGATCAATTTATCACATCTAGACTAGACGAGATAAATTAATCCCCGATGGATCGATCACTACCCACTGATCCGGTGGGTAGTGTAGACCTGGCCAAAGTAAGCCATTCTTAAACCGAAGTAAGAGTGACTGCACAGTAGTTCTCACCGGTTGAGCTAAATTGGTTTAAAAACATAAGTGAAACCAGTAAGGGGCATGATAACAATTTATTTGAAGCATGTAGGGAAGGAAGTTAAGGAATTAAGTAAAATGGCTCAGGAGGCTATAACTAGGAGTAGTGGGATGAAACTGAGAGAAAATTTAAGGTTGAATTTTAAGAAAAACTTTCTGGCATTGAGATCTGTTAGGCTGCTTAATATAGGTCTGAAGGAAGTGGTGTGAGCTGCATCACTTTTAATAAAGAGAGAAGAAAGCTGTAGAAAATACACTGTGTGGAACAATTGTGCATTGCCAAAAAGATGAGCTAAATGACCAGCTAAATGACTAATTTATGTTAGTCCAGCAGTTCTCAAAATGTAGGTCATGACCCCAAAGTGGGTCGTTATCCTATTTTAAAGGAGTCACCAGGGCTGGCTTAGACTTGCTGGGGTTCGGAGCTGAAGCTAAAGCCCAAGCTTCAGCCCTGGGCATTGGGGCTCAGGTTGCAAGCTCCCTGCATGAGGCTGAGTCCTTGGGCTTCAGCTTTGGTCCCCAAACCAGGGACAAAGGGTTTGGGGACCAAAGCCTGAGGCACAGGCTTTGCACCCTCCTACCCCCACCAAGGGTGCTCAGGCTTTTGTTGTCAGAAGGGGATTGCAGTGCAATGCAGTTTGAGAACCCCTGTATTAGTCTATGATTCTGTGATCATGGAGACTCAAATAAGAGGACATTCTTCCAGGTCATGGTTCAGTTGTACCAGTGGGGAAGTCTGTGTGTGTGTGCTGAACCATTCAGTAGACTTTGGTCTCCTGGCCTTTTGGTTGGTGTACTTTGGTCTAAAATTCACATGTAACCTTTTTGCATTCCATTTTTTAAAAAACCATTCTCTTGCTTGCTGAGCTAGTCCTCTGCAATGTTTTATCTAGCAGCTGTTTGGTGATTCAGCCACATATTTATTTAAATCATTCAAATTAATTGCAAGAAGGTAGTCTGGACTCATGTAGAATATTAAGTTATCAGCCCTGTGAGAGATGTGGAACATTGCTTGCTATATTTAATATGCAGCTGTATCTAATATCCAGAGATAAACATGTGGCACACCTGAAGATGCTGCAGCTAAATAAATTTTATGAGAATTAATTGGCAACTTTTGAAGCACCCATGAAATTGAGAGGGATATGTTCTCAGAAGATAGTTATGATTTTTGCTGTATCACTAGTAACAGGTGTGGATTTAAAATGCTGCGGGAAAAAAGCAGTTAGCTGTTTGATCAAATTGCATTATTCAGCATGTTGTAGCACACTGAGAGACTTTCTTTGTGATTTAATGGCATTTTTAAGATTGGCGGATTTAGAAATATTGATGGAGCAGTGTGCCTTCTCCAGTTTCTGCTATTGTATGGTAGAGGGTTTAACTATTTAATGTAAGAGTAATTTGTAAGACCTCTGTTTTGTAAGTGTATGCAATTTCTTTAATTTTAAGCAATGCCATATATTATACTTGAGACCTTAGTAAGTATCTTTATCTATTTGATTCCTTCACTGCTGCCAGACGGAACATATTTCTCATTGGAAAGGATTGTCATTCATAGGATATCAGGATATGCCAGATATATTGGTCTGCATTGGAAGAAGCACCTTTTTTGTGTGTATTTGGTTACCAGGAAGAATAATTTAGTGCAAACTTTTAACTACTTCAGAAAACTGATTAAGGCCTACCAATAGTGGACTGTGTTAGAGTAAAGGATTCTGAAAAAATATATATGGCAGTTACATTTATTATTACTAGGACTGTCAAACAATTAAAAAAATTAATCACTAATTGTTAATAATTTAAACCTTTGTGGATGTTTTCTGTTTTCAAATATACTGATTTCAGTTACAACTCAAAAATAGAAAGTGTACAGTGCTCACTTTATATTTATTTTCAATTATGTATATTTGCACCATAAAAATATTTTCAATTCCCTCATTACAAATACTGTAGTACAATCACATTATCATGAAAGTTGAACTTACAAATGTAGAATTATGTACAAAAAAAGTGTAAAACTTCAGACCCTATAAGTTCATTCAGTCTTACTTCTTGTTCAGCCAATCGCTCAGACAAAACAAGAGTGTTCATATTTGTGGGAGATAATGCTGCCAATTTCTTGTTTTACAGTTCTTTACAAGTGTTCACATGGTGCTGTTATAGCTGGCATCGCAAGATATTTATGTTCCAGATGTATTAAAGATTCATATGTCCCTTCAGACTCCAACCACCATTCTAGAGGACATGTGCATGATGATGATGGGGTCTGCTCGATAATAATTCAAAGCAATATGGACTGACAAATGCTCATTTTCATCATCTGAGTCAGATGCCACCAGCAGAAGGTTGATTTTATTTATTGGTGGTTTGGATTCTGAAAGCATGCTCCACACCTCATCCCTCTCAGATTATGGAAGGTTCTTCAGTTTCTTAAACCTTGTGTTGAGTGCTGTATCTTTAGAAATTTCACATTGGTAACTTCTTTGTGTTTTGTCAAATCTGCGGTGAAGGTGTTCTTAAAATGAACATGTGCAGGGTCATCATCCAAGACAGCTATCACATGAAATATATGGCAGAATGCAGGTAGAACAGAGCAGGAGACCTACAAGTCTCCTCCAAAGAGTTCAGTCTCAAGTTTAAACAGTATTTTTTTAACAAGCATCAACAGCATGTAGGCATGTCCTCTGTGGCTGAAGCATGAAGGGGCATACAAATGTTTAGCACATCTGGCATGTAAATACCTTGCAATGCCAGCGACAAAAGTGCTACGCATACTCCTCTTCTCACTTTCAGGTGACATTGTACATAAGAAGCAGGCAGCATTATCTCCTGTAAATGTGAACAAACATATTTGTCTTAGCAATCGACTGAACAAGAAGTAGGACTGAGTGGACTTGTAGGCTCTAAAGTTTTAAATTGTTTTATTTTTGAGTGCAGTCATGTAACAAAAAAAATCTGTATTTGTAAATTGCACTTTCATGATAGAGAATGAACTACAGTACTTGAATGACGTGAATTGAAAAATACTATTTTATCATTTTTACAGTGCCAATATTTCTAATAAAAATAATAAAGTGAGCACTGTACACTTTGTATTCTATGTTGCAATTGAAATCAATATATTTGAAAATGTAAAAAAAATCCAAAACATTTAATACATTTCAATTGGTATTCTATTGGTTAACAGTGCGATTAAAGCTGTGACAATTTTTTTGAGTTAACGGTAATTAATTAACAGCCCTAATTATTATTAATTTTCATTACAGTAGTTCCTGGAGGCCCCCACTAAAATCAGATCCCTATTGTGCTGGCTGCTGTACATACAAGTAGTAAAGAGTGAGTCTCTGTCTCAAAGATCTTACAATCTAAATAGACAAGAAAATAATGGGAGAAAGGACATATTATTCCAGTTTGATTGATTGGGATTTGAGACCAGGCAAAATCTGGACCTCCTGGTTAATCAATATTTGGAATCTATAACATTAGAGGACAACAGAAAAGAGATAACAGACATCAAAATCAAATCCATTTCCTCCCCATTCCATAGGTTTAATAACTTGTAACTTTGCGTATAGCCCAAAATGCCTAATTTCTTCCACACAGAGGAAGGCATGTTTGAGAAAGGCTTATCAGACAGAATGAGCAATGTATTTTCTGTATCTCTTTTCAGCCTGCAGATTTGCAATAAAAAATTACAAGTTTCCAGCACAAGCATCAAACATTACTGCACTCCCTCCAACAGTCAGTCAAATCTGTAAGAGATAGGTGTGAGCTCATGCCAAAATGGTCTGAAGGAAGGATTGCAAAGGAGTAACATGAATGGGGCCTAATTATTTTTTTTAAAAAAAATAAATCCCTATGGAAACATGGAACTTGCCTAGTCTGTCAGTTGCCCATGCATAGCATCCAGTTAAGACAATGGAGGTTGGATGTGCACCGCAACTGGGTTGTCAAAGGCTGTGGTGTGTGTGCGTTTTAAACCTATATTAAGCCCTTTCTCAGCACATTAGCCTGACCTTGGCATTTGAAAAGGGGTCATATTCTTGCACAGATGAACTGTTCTTGGACAATTTCTCCAATGCATTAGGCATAGACAAGGCTTTCTTCAACATCAAATATGCATGTCTTTTTTTTTACTTTAGTGACTGAAATTCAGTCTTTATCTTTATTGTGGTCACGCGCTTTCAGTTACTGTTTGGGTGCCCATTCATTCCTCCTACATTGTTTTATCATTTCCTCACTTCCAGATTAGTGTACTGTGATATTGGTACTTTCTTTTCCAACTAAAGTTTTGATTTATTTTAATATATATTGTTTTTGCTTCTTCAACCATGAATATATGAATTTATCTGATTATCTATTACCTCTAATTTTATGCTGTGCTATCTGATCACTTATCTTTGATTTTTGACATGAAACCAGTGGAACTTGGAGATTTTTACTTTTTTATGTGACTTTAGGGTTCATTCGGGTTCTAAATTCAAAGCAAAAATGAGTAGTAGCAACTCAAAATAAAACAACACTTAACAAAGAAATAAGGTTTGCACAGCTCCTTGGGAAATGACATTTCAGAGGTCTGCAAGGTCTGCTGTTGTCAGTTAAACTATCTATTTCTTATGTATGATATAAAATCCCCTGCTCCACTTACTGGTTGAGGCAGTCTTCTTGTGGGTCATGTACCGTATATGCAAAGCATGTTAGTACTTGTGCTTTTTGCTAAAATGGTATTTTTTTCAACCACCCTTTCTGCAGTATGCTTGGAATATCCTGACTGATCCAGTGTATCATGCAAACTACCTTCCTTCAGCCACTTCATTAAAAATCACTTTCTGGCATCGACATCTCCTTTGTCTTGACTGAATTTGCTTCCTGTCACAATTACAGGGCTACCTTCACCTTTGACCCCTCCTCCCCCCCAATCTTCCTAAATAGTAAATATGTACACCCTCAAACTTTGTGCTCTCACCATTTCTGAAGTGAAATCCTGTAGTTCTGCCACACCTAAGATGTCTCTTCACAGCACACTTAGCTGGAGTTAGCACACTCAAGTCTAGTTTGAGTGATAGGGACCACACTTCAAAACAACACTTGAATTACATAGGGTGATTAGATTAGCACCACAGAGTGACTGGATTAATTGCTGATGTGTCATTATAACACAAGATGTTACATGCCCACTGAATTACTAGCTCAAGATTCAACCCACTCCACCCCCAATGGGTCAGCTAGTTTGAGTTTATAGCGTTACATATGCTAGAGACTTGTGTGCATGGACTGGCGTTGAGTTAGGCATAGCACTTGAGTTATAACTTGAGCTAAATGTGCCATGATGACAAATCCTTAGATTGGGTCCCTGGGCTACAGCCACCTGTGTGCCACACATGATTACTCTGCAGGGCAGACTAGGTTCAGCACCTGAGAGTCTTCCTTTGGGTGCTATGACCATTGGTGAAAATAGCGACCCAAAGCCGCTTTCTCAAACCAAAGTATTTAACCTATACAGCAGGCGCAAAGCATAACCCAGGAGAAGGATTTTAGTACAATAAAGGATCCACACATAAGACTATCTGAACCCTAGATAAGCCTGTCTCCTCTCAGACACCCCAGCCTCTGGAGTCTGTGTTCACCTTAACTCTAAACTGCCCATTTCCCCCGTTTAAAAGGGGAGTCTGTTTTTAAGTTCAGCCAAGTCCTTTGCTTTCTCCTGTGTTTTCTGAGCCAGTTTAAGCCATTTTGGCTGACTCCAAAGGGTGTTTAAAAGGCATCTTTTAAAAAGTGGAAGTCAAATCCTAGTGAGGTAAATAAAAAGGAGCATAAACACTGCCAAATTCAGTGTAAAAATGTAATAAGAAAAGCCAAAAAGGAGTTTGAAGAACAG
Organism: Dermatemys mawii; assembly: GCA_007922305.1. Taxonomy (NCBI): domain Eukaryota; kingdom Metazoa; phylum Chordata; order Testudines; family Dermatemydidae; genus Dermatemys; species Dermatemys mawii. The sequence goes on from ML677341.1 coordinate 56,594,649, forward strand.
CTAGCCACAAACTCAACAGGTAATAACAAAATGTGTTTTAAGAACATCAGAAGCAAGAAGCTTGCTAAACAACCAGTGAGGCCCCTGGATGATTGAGATACAAAAGGAGCACTTAAAGATGATAAAGTCATTGCGGAGAAACTAAATGAATTCTTTGCTTCAGTCTTCATGGCTGAAGACGTTAGGGAGATTTTCAAGCCTGAGCCATCTTTTGTAGGTGACAAATCTGAGGAATTGTCACAGACTGAAGTGTCACTAAAGGAGATTTTGGAATTAATTGATAAACTTAACTGTAACAAGTCACCGGGACCAGATGGCATTCACCCAAGAGTTCTGAAAGAACTCAAATGTGAAATTATGAAGTTATTAACTATGGTTTGTAACCTGTCCTTTAAATCAGCTTCTGTACCCAATGACTGGAAGATAGTTAATGTAATACTGATATTTTAAAAGGGCTCTAAAGGTGATCCCGGCAATTACAGACCGGTAAGTCTAACATCCGTACTGGGCAAATTAGTTAAAACAATAGTAAAGAATAAAATTGTCAGGCACATAGAAGAACATAAATATATGAGCAAAAGTCAACATGGTTTCTGTAAAGGGAAATCATGTCTTACTAATCTATTACAGTTCTTTCAAGGGGTCAACAAACATGTGGACAAGGGGGATCCGGTGGACATAGTGTACTTAGATTTCCAGAAAGCCTTTGACAAGGTCCCTCACCAAAGGCTCTTACGTAAATAAAGTTGTCATGGGATAAGAGGGAAGATCCTTTCATGGATTGAGAACTGGTTAAAAGACAGGGAACAAAGGGTAGGAATAAATGGTAAATTTTCAGAATGGAGAAGGGTAGCTAGTGGTGTTTTGCCAGGGTCAGTCCTGGGATCAATCCTATTCCACTTATTCATAAATGATTTGGAGAAAGGGGTAAACAGTGAGGCGGCAAAGTTTGAAGATGATACTAAACTGCTCAAGACAGTTAAAACCGAAGAAGACTGAAGAACTTCAAAAAGATCTCACAAAACTAAGTGACTGGGCAACAAAATGGCTAATGAAATTTAATGTGGATAAATGTAAAGTAATGCACATTGGAAAAAATAACCCCAACTGTACATACAATATGATGGTGGCTAATTTAGCTACAACTAATCAGGAAAAAGATCTTGGAGTCATCGTGGATAGCTCTCTGAAGAGATCCACGCAGTGTGCGGCGGCAGTCAAAAAAGCGAAGAGGCTGTTAGGAGTCATTAAAAAAGGGATAGAGAATAAGACGGAGAATATCTTATTGCCCTTATATAAATCCATGGTGCGCCCAGATCTTGAATACTGTGTACAGATGTGGTCTCTTCATCTCAAAAAGGATATACAGGCATTAGAAAAGTTTCAGAGAAGGGCAACTAAAATGATTAAGGATTTGGAACAGGTCCCATATGAGGAGAGATTAAAGAGGCTAAGACTTTTCAGCTTGGAAAAGAGGAGACTAAGGCCAGGTCTATGCTACCAGCTGGATCATTGGGTAGAGATCGATCTATTGGGGATTGATTTATCGTGTCTCATCAAGATGCGATAAATCGATCTCCAAAATCGACTCCGGAACTCCAGCTCGCCAAAAGGCACAAGGCAGAATTGACGGGGGAGCCTGCTGTCCACCACTGCCGCCATGAGGATGGCAGGTAAGTCAATCTAAGATGCTTCATCTTCAGCTACGCTATTCTCGTAGCTGAAGTTGCGTATCTTAGGTCGACCCTCCCCGCTAGTGTAGACCTGGCCTAAGGGGGATATGATAGAGGTATATAAAATCATGAGTGGTGTCAAGGAAGTGAATAAGGAAACATTATTTACTTGTTCGCATAATATAAGAACTAGGGGCCACCAAATGAAATTAATGGGCAGCAGGTTTAAAACAAATAAAAGGAAGTTCTTCTTCACACAGCGTACAGTCAACCTGTGGAACTCCTTGCCTGAGGAGATTGTGAAGGCTAGGACTATAACGGAGTTTAAAAGAGAGCTCGATAAATTCATGGAGGTTAAGTCCATTAATGGCCATTAACCAGGATGAGTAAGGAATGGTGTCCCTAGCCTCTGTTTGTCAGAGGGTGGAGCTGGAGGGCAGGATAGAGAGCACTTGATCATTACCTGTTAGGTTCATTCCCTCTGGGACACCTGGCATTAGCCACTGTCAGTAGAAAGGATACTGGGCTGGATGGACCTTTGGTTTGACCTAGTACGGCTATTCTTATGTTCTGTTTTTATGTTCTTATGTGTTGGAGATGGACTTCACAGCAGATGGCTCCACTTTAGCTCTGGTGTTTTCAGAGATGTTATCAGGAGCCATTGTCCTCCCTTCTGTGCAGACAATCCCTTCTTGAATTAGCCCCTTGTATCAATAAATTAAACATCCTCACAACAATCCAACAAACAGCATATAATATTCATAAATTATTTCAGGCAGCCTCACGTCTATTCTCAAACTATTATTACAATATGATATATTGAATTAAATATATGTGTTTGTAACTAGAGCAACCATAAGATACTTACAGAAGAGTAACTCCTGGTCTTTTACAGTTGTAACCCAAGCCTCATCCTTTCCATTCTCTCCAATTCGTTATCATCCTTTCCTATATCTAAATAGACTCTCTAAGGTCATAAGAGTATGTACCTTTCTTCTTAGTTTGTAAAGAACTATGAGCTCCTATTTTGCCAGCCGTAGTAATAATAATATGGCCAAAATATACTCGCATGTGTATTTATACAAATAATGAACTCATTTCCTCCTAATGGTTCCCAAAGCACTTGGAAAACTTTGCATGTATAAATTATGTTGTCCTCCACTGAAATGCAGCTGTCTCGTAGTTGAGACAATACATTTGTTTTAACAGGGTTCAGTAACATTACAGAACCATTCTGAACAGGAATGGAGAATATTATATATCATTGAAATTAGAGGAGGGAATTTAGATATGGAATTTAAGTAATTGCAGAAGTTGAAATATGGCAAAGTCTCTGAAGATAACACCTCTACTCTAGCAAGAAGTGCTGTAAGATATATATTAATTTAACATATTTGAAAGAGGGCATCTCCAGCAGCACAATGCCTGCTCAGATGATAACCTAATTTTGTTTAGATGGTGGCACTCAGTCATGTGTCTTGATGTAGAGTATTGTGCCACCAATGGACTTGTTTTGCTGCACTTGAATTCTGTAGAAAATATGATAACGAAGTGGAATGAGCATGTAGTTGATATTGACTATCTCTCAAGAATATATTCTTGGATATATTTTCTCTTTTTCTCTCTCTGATGCTTGATGGCCAAAGAATTGATGATGCGGAGAGAGAGAACATTCCTGCCTGACACTGTTTTCAAGTATGAAATAAAATGATATATAGAGGCTCTAGGTGCTATGCAGAGCATCTCAATCCGTGTAATGAAGTTGCTAGCAAAAGCTAAAAATGAAGTAAAAAATGATGAAATACATTCATTTGCCTTTTGTGACAGGACTATAGCCAGAATCCAAGCAAACTCCATCCTGGGAGATATCTCTGACTGCTGTGGGTGACAGTAAGGAATTGCAGTTGCTTCAGCAGTTATAGCAATGGCTTCTGGGAGTATGATAACCAATGGACAGCTCCCAGATATTGCCAGGGAACATATTGCTTTAGATAAAAAGGCTAAAAAATGTGGACTCACTACAAAAATGTGCATTCAGCCTGGTAAAATAAAGGGAAACACTGTTGTGGTCTGCAAAATATCACTACAGAAACAAAACAATAAGATTCCTATGTTATCCTGTGGTCTCACTTGTTTTGTTTTTTTAAGCACGTGCAAATCTGTTGCTTGTGAAAATGAAGGCCTAGCTTGGCATTGACTAGAGTCAGGAACAGTGTAGGCACATGCATTCCATCCTGACCAAAACAGTGCAGGTATTCCACCTGTGGTCTTCTCTTGAACACACAATAAAAATATGTGGTGAGTTTTGTCATATGAAACAATGCAGGGACTAAGCCAGTCCCACCAAACTAGTTATGTCTGAGTCCTAAAGCCAGGGTTTAAACAAGGTCTTTTGAGGTGGATGCTAACATATTACCCTATTCTGCCATTTTACCCGCAGATTTATTTCTGTTGAGTAAATTAGGAATCTGGAAGTGATAAGGGAACTTGGTCCATGCTACTGTATTTCGTGCAAAGTTAATAAAAATATGGAATAAATTACCTGGAAATGTCATTGGAACAAAGAGTCAAATCCTGCAGCCCGTAATCAGTCCTTTCAGTGGAAGGCAATAGGAACCTTTGCCTGAATAAAGATTGCAAGATTTGTCCTAGGTAGTAGAAGTTAAACCAACACCTAACCTTGTGTCTGGTGATCAGGTAGATTGAGAGGAACAGTGATGACAGAGGAAAATGTGATTTAAAATAAATGTCATTCAAGCAAGGAAGGCATATTAGACTGGATGGACCTTTTTCTTTTCTTAAAGAGACTGTTCTGCACCATTTAAGTCAGTGGGAATTTTGCCATTGATATAAATAGGAGTAGGATCAGGACCAAAATATTTCTCATTAGTTTCATTTACTGAAACTTCCAAAAGTGAAGAATACTTCAGATTATTATGATGATTATTTATGTAATAGTATACTTTGCTCTTACAAAGCTTTCCACCCTTAGATGCACATTACAAAGGAAGTTAAATTTTGTCTCTTTTAAATCCTAAGAATGCACGGTTGATCAAAACAGGTGTACCTTACTTTTTATACCATCTAATTAAGGACCTTATACAATACCCGCTGAAGTCAGTGGAAACCTTGTCATTGACTTTTGTAGAGCTGAATCACGCCCTAAAGCCCAGATTTTTAAGGGTATTTAGGCAAGGGTGCACTCAACATTGGAGTGCACATCCTAACCCATTCAAGAGTCTACATCTCATTTTCATTTCCTAAGTGGAGATGTGCTGGAGAGATATATGGACTCCAAATAAACAGAGGAAAAACAGCATGTAGTGTGTAATTTTAATAATGTGAATACTGAAGAGTTATGCTTGAAACTAGATGGGCAAACAATATCAAAAACACAGTTTCAAGTATCTGGGTTCCAGAATCTGGGAAAATTTGGAAATGGAGGGCAAAATTAGCGCTAGGATAATAAATGTCTGGCTCAAATGAAGAGAGAGAAATGGTGTAGTATGTGACAGGAAGATACCTGTAAGATTAAAAGGGAAAATCTATAAAATGGTGATCCGTCCAGTTTTAATGTATGATGCTGAATGTTGGGCAACAAGAAATACGAGCAAATGACTTGTTCCACTGAAATGTGAATGTTGAGATGGATGAGTGGTGTGAACAATAAAGATAGTATGAAAAATGTGTAAGCTAGAATCCTGCTCAAAATAACACTCATAAACAAAAAACAATGAGGGAGTGTGGGCTCAGGTGGCTTGGTCATGTAAAGCAACATCTAGACTAGGTGGGTAAAAGAATCCTACCAATCAAGCCTAAAGGAAAAAAAGGCTGACACAAGAAGAAGTGATAGGATGTCATAAAGGAAGACACATTTGTATGTGAGGTGATAGATGAGATGGCACTGAACAGAGAGTGCTTTGGAGGGAGAGGATTTGTAGAGCAGACTTCGTTTGGGATAAACACAAGGAAGAAGTGCCTTAGTTTCTTGAAGGTGAAACTTAGCTTACTAAATGAATTAGGCTTTGCAACACTGAGCACAGAAATGCCTAAATACCTTTAAAAATCTGGGCCTGATTGGTTTATATGTCAGATTGTATTGTGATGTGTATTCTAAAATGATCAGAGTAATCAGTAAATTTTACCTGAATGAAACTGTGAAAGAACTCCCCTGTTCTTTGTTCTCTGTTGCCTTACTAGTCAACTGACTGACAGAGCTCTGTCATCAAGAGTTTGATACTTGGATTTTTCATTACAGCATGAGTAATGAGAAATACAGTTATGAAAGGCAGACCTATTTTTTTTATTATTATTGTGTATGTGTTAAAAAAATCCCATATAAAATAGAGAATTATAAATTTTGGGCTACCATACATCCGATTTATCAACAGAGGGCATGAATTAGCATCCCTCATGTTGAAAAGTTTGAAGACCACTGAAAAAAGCACTGAACGAAATACATACAGACTGCCATTCTGTGCTTTGCATGTTTAAAGTAATAAAGCCAATCTAATAATAACAGTATTTGCATTCTGTTCAGCTCCTGCATTATAACACCAGCAGTTTCACAGTATAGTGTGATTGCATAGTAAAAGGGATAATATGACATACTTGTCAGACAACCAAATGAACCAAGGAGTCAAAATGGAGCAGTTCTTATCTTGAACACACTGAGCAATAAAATTGTTCTAAGTCTGCAACAAACTTAGCAAACTCCAAATGTTGTTTTCAGCAACAGCATTTCATGAGTGTATCCTCACACGCTGCAGTTAAAGAACTTTGGACATCCCCAAGTATTGTTGAAGTTTATAAACTATTACTGAAATTAATCTGCTTTGTGATGCAACAAGACTTTTTCATTTATAAAAGTTAGTTTTTACCTGTACAGGTACAGTAAATACTAATAATAGTTCTCAGGGCCATTCATCTTGACTATACCTTAGAAACATTAAGGACTTGGTCCAAAGTCCCCTGAAGTCTGAGATCCTTTCATTGACTATAGGAGCTTTGGATCATGCCTTAAATAAGGAATAGAAACATATTTTCCATACAGTGTAAAGATTTTGAATAATCTTTTGAGTATTTTCATAATCTGGTGCTGCACTTTTCCAGTTGCCAAAAAAAAAAAAAATCCCCAACAAAAAACACCTCCAAAATTTTTCATCTCAGAATCTACAGTGCTAAATGGAATCAGTGATTTTCCTCTGGGTTTTGTGCTTCAGACTAAAACTATGCTTGGCAAAACAAAGCTTCTCATGTGATGCACTTATCCAGTTGCTCCCCCCATGCAGTATAACACACTGGTTTCGCCATCAATCCCCAAACTCACTAGTAGAGACGTACCTTTATTTATCAGGACACCCTGATTGAATGAATGCATGAGTAGCCATTTGCTATCACAAGTTTAACATACAGTAGAAAGAAATGTTTCACATTTCAGTGGTTCTGGGAACAACTGCAGCTTTATTACTCACGTAACCTCTGCCAGATCAGTAAGATGGACTTTGACTACCCTGTTTTGAGTTGGACACTTTGGGTACGTTTTCATTGCAATATAAGCCCGAGGTTAGTAGAACTCAAGTTAGCAGCCCCTGGGTTTGTTAACCTGGGGCTTGAACATCTACAGTTGTTTGTAACCCCAGGTTATGAATTGTTGAACCCTGGGTTCCAACCTGGGGCTCTAGAATGTGCACTGCAATATGAGAGCCTGAGTTCAACCACCCATCTCTGACTTCCTAGCACCCTCCCAAAATGTGCCACTGTAGTCTTTTGTTCATGATGCAGTGGGGGAAGGTATGACTGTCTGCCTAACTTGACTGTTCAGAGGACAAAGCAAGTCAGCCTGTGGGATTGTGAAATAGTTTTGGTGGACTCCCAGAGCATGTAGCCAGTGGGGCCACGTCTATGCTGCAAAGCAGTAGGCCTTGAACCCTGGTCCTGGCTTGACTCAGGCTGAGACCCTCCACTCCTGTGGGGTCCTGGGGCCCTGGCTCTGATCCCTGGGTTAGTGTGATTTGTGTGTAAATGGAATGGAGGTTGCACCTGGGCTTACATTGCTGTATTGACATACCCATTGTGTTCTTTACCCTGTGCTATAATGGGCTTTCATGATGTGTCATTTTTACCTGCTCACTTTAATTCTGCTATTGGGCTTATCCCACCCACTGTTCATCTGCATGCTTAACAGTTCACCTAACATACAACAGTAGCCCTGCACAACAAACACCTGTGGTGTATCTTCTTAATGAAGTGATTCATGACAGACCTTGCTCCTGTCACGGTAGAGGAACTATTCCTGTTTTTTTTCTGTTAGAGTAAACATGAGTGTCAAACTGAAAACTACATAAGAATCCCTGATCTCTCTCCATTGACTCCCGTATGCTCAGCCTTTAAAGTCTTAGGCAAAAATATAAAACAGAAGGAAGAATAAACAGAGAGAAGTTCTAACCCTAGGAATGGGTTGAAAATCATGTGGTAGTGGGAAATCTTCTGTCACAATGTGAGCAAAGAGCAGCATTCCAATATAAACAATCTGCAAGTGCAGAATACTCATTGAAATCCTCATATGAATTACAGACAGACTTTTGGAACCTTTCGGTGCATAAAGTTTGGTTCCCAAAGCCACAGTTAGGCATCTAGATAAAAGTGTCCTGAACTTCAGAGGTGATGGAGCTCCACAAGAAGATAATGACAGCATGAAGTCACTTTTATCTAGGTGCATAGATATGCAATATGGAGACTAATTTCAGGCTCCTAAGGTTTGAAATTTTTGGCTTACCTATATATTGTGATGAATTACATTGAAATGTTGACCAATACCCATATACCCGAAGGCCTGTTTCAGAGTCCATTGAAGCCAATGGGAGCCTTTCTATTGACTTCATTGGGTTTTGGATAAGGTTCTATATGAGCGAATAACCTTTTTAAAACTCATATTATGGGACATAAATAACATATTCTATTGCACTTGTTCTACTACTGCACATTGCTTTATACTCTCTAAATACAAAAATTTTTCATTTCCAACTAGATGGTTATAAGTCACACTGAATATTGTCCATTTAAAATGCATTGACAGTGCACTTAAATTAATTTTTATGTGAGCTTCATCCTATCAATTAAGTCAGGTCAAGTGCAGTTGGCTTTTAATTGCATTAAATGCAATTTTCCACAGTTTTATTGTAACACAAGCTTGAAAATATGTTTTTGGCTCTTTCAGTTAGTTATTAATAGAACAATGAGTTTTGGCAAGCAAATGTCACTTGTATTGATTTTTTTCCAACTATAGTCCTCTACAAATATTTGATTTGTTCTGTTCTTTTTTTAACTTCTTACACTGGTTGGGGATTTAGTAATTTGACTGAGTTTTCTCTTGCCCCATGATCCTGTCCTTGGTAGGTGGACTATCACCTTCCTAAGACACTAACAAAAAAATGTTCTGGGATAGTATGACCAAAGAATGTGCCTTTGTTCTGGGCAGTTTTTATTTGCCTTTGTCCTTGTACTCTGCATAGAGTTCACATGTGGTCCGTGAGAATGCTACCATAGATACCCTATGCTGATGAGGGTGGCAAGCTGGTAAGGGTGACAAACATTCTTAGAGTATGGCTTTTCTTACAGCTAGACTGACTCACAGAGCAGCTTTAGTAACTACTTTCAGTAAAAAAAAAAATGCCATAGAGAAGAGAGAGAATTAGTTACAAAGGGTGATAACAAATTTCAGACTAATCTTATTACATATCTTTTTCTCAGCAGGTTCACAGATGGGATGTAACCTTATTTAAAATGGAAACCGGTGACAGAAGATAGCAGTTGGAACTAAAGTACTGTGTGAATGTTTCTTTTTTAATGAGTGAGCTTTTAAAAACAATATGCTGGTTCAGAGGGTACGAGGAGTAAATTGCAAAGTTTATTTTCTCTACTCGATCAATGGATTTTTTAATCATTCCTTGGAGTCAATGAAGTTCAGAAAAGGCATGTGATGGAAAAAGCAGCAGGTCTGTATGTTTGCAGTTCCCACATTTTGGATTAGTTTGCAGTCTTGCTGAACCGATTCCGTTTTGACGGGCAAGGCGTGGATGTGATGGATTTATCTTCAGAAATGAACAGACATGGAAGGAATCCAATAAGTCACAAGCTAGAAGATCAGAAGAAGGTAAGATTATTGTTGATGCTAATTAGTTATCTTTGAACTGCTTATGCATTCTTAATGTGATTTCAATAAGCTGGAAACTAAAATGCTTTACAAGATATAATAATCTGTCTTTATACTTGTAGAGTATTGCTGTACCGCAGACTGTTGTTATGAATCTGAATTTTGTTATTACCTGGTCATTTTGCTACTAAACTCCCCTGAATTTGTTTAGCAAATTAGTTGACAAAACTTTTACTTTGCTGTCAATGCTGACTTCATGCCAAAGTCCTGCTGATTTGGAATATATGTTTAACTTTGTGCTGACCTTGTCTGAGTGTTTCAGCCCTTACAGTGAGAGCATCCCAATAGTAATTCTGAACTGTTCTGTTATCAAACTTGTAATTAATTTTGGTCCATGTTTCTGGACTACCTTATGTAGTTTAATTAAATAAAATGATTTTTGTGACCTCATGCATCCTTTTAGCTGATGTAGATCCTTCACTATGTTAGAGCTGACTTTTTTGTTATCCCAAGAGGATTATTAGGTCACTATTGGAGGCACAGCTTCCAAATCCTTAGTATATGCACTTAAAATGTTTGAGTGTTCACTGCACAGGCTTGAGTTTGACATTCTTCAGACTGCCCCCTTTAGTTCTTCCATGTTGCCTCAGTCCTGTAGTGGTGCTAGTACGGTGCTATTTACTTCTTGGGCTACCCTTGAACACGGACTGGTAAATGTTTAAAACCGTGTGGTGGTTTTGTGCTCAGTGGCTAGGATGAGTCCATCACATACCGCTTCACTTGTGACCTAAGCCAGGATATAAATTCTTACTTCTAGAATACACTGGCTAGTGCATTAACCTCCTGTGACATCTGCCCAGATGATGTAGCAAATGATGCCTACTGGGGTTTGAGTTCCTTAGCATATGCATCTGTTCAGCAAAAAATAAACTTCACTTGTTTATGGCAGTGCAGATACTTCAAGTTGCACTGTGTAACTTTTTCTATGTGAGTACAATTTGGTTTCTGAAATTTGAGGAGAATTGCACCATTTTTCTCTCCTGCTCTCCTGCCCCTCCATGAAATAATAATGTAAAAGAGAAATTGGGAATCTCCTCCTTCCTCCCACAAGAATGAAAAAAAAAAAACCTGTGAGAGGCCCTGAGCTCTGTAGGTCGGAGTTCAAAGAACTTGCAAATAGTTCTGAGAGTCACAGCACTGAGCAGTAACATTTCATTGCTTCCAAATCATTTTTAAGATTCCAGTGGCAGACTGGTATGTTACATACTGAAAAGTTTATTATTATACAGATTTGTCAATAAGAGCCACTAATACTTGGGAAGTTAAACAGAAGTAAAAGTCATTGGCCAAGTAATTAATTTTTACCTTGAATTGAAAGCTACAACTCAGTGGACTTTACTGACAGCCTGAATGCAACTATTGCAAGTCCAGTCAGAATTCAATACTTGGAGCATCCCTGGAGTCTGTCTGTCTCTCTCTCTCTCTGTTAAACTAGGCCATTCATAGCTGTTAGTTTTCTGAAAGTATTGAGAATTGCTGGAAATATTGCAGGATAACATGACAAAACTATATCAAACTATTGGTACTGAGAACATTTATTGAGCCTTAGAGCTCCTTCTTGTGTAACAGAAAATACTCAAAAGTATGATATGACATAATTGACTTAGATCTTGAGACTTCTTTCCAATCCCAATTCCCATCTGTCTACCACACAAAAGCAAAAGATGAGCAATATTAGTATTAATCAAAACTCAAGCACTGCTTTCTGAATATTATCCAATTTTGAGTGTAATGTGCTTCAGTCTGGTATTTTAAACAAATCCCTCCGGTTCCCTCCTTTTCTCTTTCAAGTGATGTATTGCTCTTTCCTGGCCTAGCAGTGGTGCTGAACCTATTATGCAGCAGATCTAGGTTCGGAGGAGACTCATGTTTCCTAGAAAGATGGAGATTGTTTCAAAGGTGACCCATTGTACTTGAGGCCAATTTCTTTTCTTTGAATAAGTTTGCGGATTCTTTATCAATCACTAGAAGAACTAACTAAGCAAGGACTGGAGAACCCTGTTTTATAGCTTCTAAAATCACTGTGTCCTGTGATCTAGATCAAGGATCTCAAATCACCACGAGGGCTATGTGAGGACTAGTACATTGGCCCGAGGGCCACATCACTGACCCCTTTTCATAGAAAGGTGCAAAATTCCCCCCCCCCCGGCCCTGCCCCCACTCTACCCCTTCCATGAGGCTCTGCCTCTTCCTACCCCTTCCCCGCTCCTATTCCAGTGCTTCCCGCTGCCAAACATCTGTTTGGCAAACAGATGTTTGGCAGCGGGAAGCACTGGAAGGTAGGTGGAGGATCAGGGATGCAGTGCGCTCGGGGGGATGGAGGTGAGGGGGTAGGAGATGAGGAGAGCTATGGCAGGCCACAGGAAATAACTCCACAGGTCGCATGTTGAGATCCCTAATCTAGATATTTAGGAATTAATAAAAAGCAACAAGAATCTCTAAATTCATTTTCATTGCTAACGGGAATCCTTAATCTTTCTGTGAGAAGCTATTGTTATCTGGTTCATTAACGATTAGACTGGTGTGATTTTAAAAGGGTTTGTATGTTAATCATCCGAGACTTTTCAAGGCCTGGTTTGTAGTAGAGATGTGAAATGCAGACATAAGCATATGGGTTATTTATTTACATTTCAGCTGGTTGAAAGCCAACAGAGGAATAAATTTGGCAGCACTATGCCCTGCTTTTATAGAAGAATGCACTGCCTTTGGCAATTGTCTAATCCAACCTAGTACACCCAGCTCTGGTACAACAATACTGCCTTACCTGGATTGGGCCAGGCAGAACCAAACTGAAGTTCCTGCATAACCCATGTTCTCGTAGGTAAACAGAAAACTCGGTGCTCTGGGGAGGGTTAGTCATAGCATCACTACTTCCAGTGGCCACTCTCTCATATTGTACATGGCAATATTGTATTCATGATGGCCAACTGAGCATGAGCAGAGTGAATCCTAAAACAGGACAAATGATAAAAGTTCATTTTCATAGTAGAGACTCGTGACTTTTTAGTTACATGTAGATTGGTACCCATTAAGGTCATATTTACCAACAGACACCAGATGGTAAGAGATATCTGCCCAACTTGTACATACTGCATATTTTTGGGCTGAAGGACTTAAGTCTACATACAAGATAAAATGGAGGTCCATTATTTCACTGTGTGGTAACACAGAAAGTGTCCTATCTGTCTCAATAGGTACTTATATAGCCTTCATTACTGACAGGTCTAAGTACTGCATGCTTATATGACATGCATACTGTGCAGATTTGCTTTCCACTGTATGTGACCTGAATTTTGAATCTGTACATACTTGTCCCATAGCTGAACACCTGTGCAGTTCATGAGTCATTGGGTAAACCCCATGATAAAATGATAATTCTAATGATTTCTTTCAGTTTTCCGTTACATCTAAAGAACCGGCAACTGCGGTGGGAGGAGCAGAGGGCAACGGGCTGAAAGAGTTTAATTTATAGATATCAAGGCCAGAAGGGATCATTGGGATTGTCTATTTTGACCTTCGGCATAACACAGACCATAGAACACATCTGAATGAATTCCTGTTTGAACTAATGGGCTGGGACAGAAGTATCAGAATAAGGGTGAGGGAGAAAGGGCTGTTGCAGGATCTCTTACCACCTCTGTGATCATCAGGATTTTCTGGCCCTTCCACCATTTTCCAAAAATGCCCCCAGGGATCTTCACCCCAGGCTGTCCCTCTGTGCCTGTGGTTCATACTAATTCTCCAAACTCCTCAGTCATCCCTCCAACCCTGTGCTTCTGTGAGGTACCATTTCCAAGGCACCCTGACAGGGAAATAAGAGCCCATTTCTTACTGGAAAGAAATTCCACTCGTGCAGCTACCTGCCCACAAGCTTGAGGAATAAACTCCTAAGATCTTGATCTATGTGTTGTTTGTTTGCATTGCTTACTGTAATTGCTGCATTTCTTATATTATCTAATCATACAGTTCAGTGACACATCTGAATAGCTAGGGGTGGTCTTATTGACTTCAATATGATACACGTTTGAATTTAGTACATCCTGAACTGTACAGGGAACCCTGGGGTATTAGCTTGAATAACTGGCTCCTGTAATGCTGTTGTTTTTCATATTTGACTACATTAAACAACAGTAAAGATTATGTCAACTGTATTTCATTGTTCAGTGTTGTACCTTCGTTTTATAAATCCACTGAAAATCTGTGATCTGCTGTTCATATCCATAGTTTACAGTCAACAAACACAAATATATAGAATGTATTTTACTTGCTTGCAAAAGAACGTCCAGTATTCCTCAATTAACATAGCTATTTTTTGCAAGAAAGTCTTGAAGACATTCCTTTGATGGACTACCCAGGTTACCTGGTATCTTCAAAGAACACCTGCTAGCCTCAGGCAGACAAAGGAAAGCATTTGAATGATGGCTGCAGCTGTGGCCTTGTCAAAGTCAGGAGACAGCATGCATGTGAGGGTGCATGTGTGTAAGTGCATACGTGCAGGTATGAGGCGATGCGCAGGCAAAAAATAAAGCTGCAATATCTTCAAGCATCGCTTATTCACGTGACCTTGTGGGAGCTTGTAAAAATGCTTTCAGGAAGATGGAAATGGTATAAAAGGCATCCCAGAAACACTACTTCATCACTCAACAAAGTTTGGGCATGTCTGTCCTGTTGTCTTAGTGATTTACTGCTCTCTGTTTAATGTTACCTAAAGATGGGGGCAGAAAGAGGAAGAGAGAGAAAGAGAGAAAATAAATAGTTTTTTTCTGATATCTATATTCAGTAAACTTGACACATTTTCTTCCTTTAACAATAAATATATGTTGGGAGTATATTTGTTCATTGAGGTCTTGGTCTATGAAAAGATTTCTTGTTTGTATTTAAAATCACTCAGTGGAATGCTGTAGTAATGGTCTTTCTGCACTCTCAGTATTAGGATCTGCTACATCAATGTCATTACATCATAGATAAGGACATAAGCCCAGATTTTTAGAAGTATTTAGGCATCGCTCCACTTCATGTTGCAACATCTAGTCTCACTTTCAAAAGTTACCAAGGCATGTAGGAACTTAAGTAATTGACTTTCAATTGTATGTAGCTCTGATATCACTTTTGAAAATGAGGCTTAAGCTCTCAAGTCAGTTAGGCCATAACATTAAGGAGTCTGATTCTGCAATCTTAACGCTTTAAGTTCCTACTGTACAAAGAAGTATAAATGTCTAAGTGAACCCTAAATTAGCAAATATTTTTCTTGATATTCTCTATTAACCTCCCTAGACCAAAATTTGAACAGGTGGCAAAGCTAAGAATCCATAATTTGTAAACCTCAGTAAGATATTGGCATATAAATAATTTGACCTTTGTTCCTCACATAATTTATATTATCAGGAAAGGTTAATTTTGGGGAGTTTTGAGATGTTAAGGGACTAATCCAAAGTCCACTGAAATCAATGGACTTCACTAGATTTGGATCCTGCCCTAAAGCTTTGTCTGATCATGTTACAGAGATTGCACTTTCTTTCAGTTCAAAAAATGCTGGGTCCTTATGTAGGCCAAAGGACCACTGATGTCAGTGGAGTTTTTCTTGGCTACAAAGACTCCAGAATTAGGCAAATAAATAAAAAGTAACAGTAGCAAGGCCAGCACACCCAAAATTAATGTAATATTTTTTAAAATTACCTGGTTGAATAAAATACTAACTATAACAATGGGAGTCGTAATATGAAAAATCATTTTTTTCCCTCATCAACAAATCCGGTCATGGGATCTTGGACGTGCAAGTGATATGAATGTGTGCATGCCAACAAAATGTACTGTTCTTCTAGCCTTGCTATTTTCCTTCTTGTAAGGAGGAGGATTTTCAATTTTATAAGAGGGCTGTTCTGTGCCCTGCCTACTTACTGAAATGGGGCAGATGGGGAATAGAGGAAGGTGTGTTTACTGGCATTTCAATTTTCCCATAGAACTCTCTTCCCTGGATTTGGTTTTGAGGGTAGGATATGGTGGGGCCCACCAAAGTACTGAGAAACAGGGATCTGAATAATGTTGCAAGATCTCTTCTTGGAAGGTCCCTCTCCCATCCACCCAAATATATCTTCTCTCTTCCCAAGTTCTCCTGTACTGCGCTGGGCCCCAACCTTGCCCCACTACGTCTGTGTGTGTCTCAGGGAACACTTTAGAAAATGGAGGACTGAAACCTCGTTAGGAATCGTAGAGCCCAACAATCATATTCACTACTACTAGGTGTCTCTCAAAAAACTGAGAAGGCTCCTGTGTTCAGGGATGTTTCCGTTGATGTTTACAAAAAGCAGTGGTTTTGTCTCTGTTTTTGTAATCCCTGTGAACTGGGCACCTGAAGGCAAAGCTACCCTGCTGAGCAGGTAAAACTGACTGCAGGATGACTGAGTTGTATTAGTATTTGCGCAACATGCCTCAAGTGGCATGGACACATCACCAAATTTGGTCTCTTGGTTGGATCGTTAGCTTCCCCGACCCGGGTCAGGTACTGATGGGAAGCATGACATGAACGCAGATCCTGAGTGCATTTGTGTTTCAAGAACCATCTTATAGCAGGCCTGCCATAGGTTGCCACCTTCCCCTTTCCTTCTCACTTTCCTCCACAATGCCTCCCTGTGAACCATGTTCCCCAGCACAAGTCTCTTGATCCCCTTCTGCCCATCTGCCAAAACCCTCCCGGGCAGACTCCCTGGCTCCCCACTGAAATCATTTCATGTGCTGCTCTGCTATAAATTGTCCCAGTTGTAAAATCCATTTACTCTAGGTTTAGTATGCAGTATTTAACACACTGTACTATACAATGGGGAAACAGGTTTTAATAATTCAGCACATAACCTTGCCCCTTCCACGCTTTAGAGTCCTTTTATTACTATTTTAGGACCATACTATAAATATGTAAGCATTTTTTTAATATGTATTTTTTCTGTTTATTGCTTTTTTTGATTTTTTTATAGCAGGCTCTTAGTTAGAAATGTTTTGACCCTGAGCTGAACAAAAATAACTAAAAAGTAAAATGCAAATTATTGGTACTTTCCTTTTTAAAACATTGCCTGACTTTGTTTTGTTTTCTGTTTTTCATCATTATAAATTAGTCCTACAACTGGCTGCTTTTCTTTCAGCCCGATGTTATCCTTTAAGCTCTTGCTGCTAATGCACACTTGATACAGAATAAAACTCATTATGGAACACAAAGTAGAAGTTACACGAGAATGTCGTCTCTGTCTGCTCGAAGGGACTCAGCTGCTTAGCAGTTGTTTGTGTTGGCAGATTTTTGTGTAATCAAATAGTTGAGATGAACATTGCTTTGTGTGTACACATACTATATTATTTTCTGACATGCACTGGAAGTGGGGTTGGAAGAGAGAGAAGGGTTTGTGATTCGTTTTGTTCTGATTGCCTTTTTTGTTTTCAATGCCTTTCCAGCAAAAAGTAGGTTGTAAAAACTGGAGTGATATAGTGATTATTATTAATTATATAGCACAATGGTACTTTGCTCAGCAATAAAAAGTGACAGATTCATGTCTCCCTGAATTTAGAAATCTAAATGAAACTTACAAGAATGTAAACTTTTGAACTAGATATTATGGGGCCATGTTTATTCCCTTTTACTTACTGGAATACAAGTAATAATCACTTTAAGGTCCAAAGATCCCAGTCAGGATTGAGGCCCCTTTGTGGTGGGCTCTCTAAACAGAGTACATGCCTCAACGAATTTACAGTCTAATTTGAAACAAGCCAGAAAGAAGTAGGAGGGGGCATGAAAACAGCAACAATATGGCCATATGGTTATGTAGCTTTACTATTGGGCAACTTGATGGTTTCAAATAATTTCTAATGTTTTTGTTTGTCAAAAATAAAAAGATTGTAACCAGCCTTCCATTATAAATACTATTTTTTGATCCCTCGCTCTCTTTGACAAAGAAAATTCTCGTTCTTAGCCTTGGGATAAAGGAGAAGCGTTTTGATTTTGGTGGCAGTAAATTGCTGAGCGAATAGGCTAAAACATTAAGTTTCTCTGCTGCTGCTGTTCTCTAGTAAGGTTTGAGAAACCAGCCTGTATCTGTTGACTGCTATTAAGTGGTCAGTGCTTGCCAGCCACAACGTCATTATTTCCAAAGCAAAGTGAATGTAAATGATAATTATTTAGCTGCTTCTGTCTTAAAATTACTGCCTTACAGCGCTTTGGTCAGTGGGAGCAACTTATGCTTGAGGCAGTGTGGTTTAGTGGATAGAGCACTGGATTGGGAACCAAAAGAACTGGGGTCTAGTCTTCGCTCACTCACAGACCTGCTATGTGACCTTGGGAAAGCCCCGGTATCCAGAGTGGTATGTCTACACAGCAAGACATCCATTGCTGGCCTGTGCCAGCCAACTTGGATTCACAGGGCTGGGGCCTTTTCATTGCTTTGTAAACTTCTGGGCTCAGGGCTTGAACCTGAGCTCTGGGATCCTCACAGGGTCCTAGAGCCCAGGCTGCAGCCCCTAGTGTCTAGGTGCCATGTGTAGACATACCCTCATGTGTCTGTTTCCCTTTCTACCTTTTGCTTGCATAGACTGTTATACTCACCCTGAAGGGTTAACAGGATGACCAGCCCCTTTAAAGGCCAGAGGACCTGGGTCCAGTCAGTCCTGTTTGACCATCAGACCCAGCTGAAAAGAGGTTAGGGGTTTTCTACAAAGGGCTGAGAGATCTCAGTTGAGGGGAGCTGCAGGAAGGAAGTTAGCTACTCTGTACATCCTGGAGCAGGAGAGAGAGATGCAGTTGGAAAGGCCTCTGGGTCCCTATGGCCTGCTTTGGTTGTGAGTTTTGTGTTTGAATAAAACTGTGCTGTGAAGGAAGGGTGTAAAACACTGGGCATCGTGTCCATTCTTCTGTGAGACTCTTTTTTTACTATGCATTTATACAACATCTAGTACAATGCGGGATCTTGGTTGGGACCACAAGATTTTACTGTCATCTTATTATTAATCATCACAACATTATGACATAGTTGTAGCATTTCATGATTCCACATCATGACATTACAACAATAGTACATGGGTCCCAAAAGATATTCCAGGACTTTTTAATGTGTGATTCTCCTTTTGAAGTATGGTCAATCCTCATATTAGCTGCTTAGGGTTGACAGTACTGAGTGATTTTGCTAAGCCTTAAATGTCATGCTTGTTTCTGTAAGGAAGTTCTTCTTCACACAGTGCATAGTCAATCTGCAGAACTCCTTGCCTAAGGAGGTTGTGAAGGCTAGAACTATAACAGGAATTAAAAGAGAATTAGATAAATTCATGGAGGTTAAGTCCATTAATGGCTTTTAGCCAAGAAGGGTAAGGAATGATGTTCCTAGCTTCTTTTTGTCAGAGGGTGGAGATGGATGGCAGGAGAGAGATCACTTGATCCTTACTTGTTAGGTTTACTCCCTCTGGGACACCTGGCATTGGTCACTGTCGACAGAAAGGATACTGGGCTGGATGGACCTTTGGTCTGACCCAGTATGGCCCTTCTTATGTTTGTAATCAAATTAGCCTCATTCAAAGTGTAATCCACTGTTTCCCTTTACAGAAATTCCAAACTTCCCAGGAACCAGTCAGATTCTCCTATATGTTACAAGTTGGGTTTAACACATCCACGATTACAAACCTATAGCTTGAATTACCTCTCAAACTTGTTACAAATGAATAAACCAGATCTTCTGCTCCCTTGCAGCCTCTGACAGAACAAATAAGCCTCAAACATAAAAATTTCACGGAACAGTTTTAATACTAACATAGACTGGAGCAGAGACAAGATGGGTGAGAGAATATCTTTTATTAGATTTAAAAGACCCTCCTATTGATCCAATAAAAGATATTACCTCACCCCTCTTGTGTCTCTGATATCCTGGGACCAACATGGCTACAACAACACTGCATAGATTAATTTGTTCAGCTTTTTTGTTTGGTGCTAGTTGTCCTGCCATATTTTACATTCTGCTCCAAGTGCCGAGGAAGGTCTTGCTGTGTTTGTAATAATAGGGACACCTTTTTTCAATCGCTCTGTATGTTTGATGGCTGTTTTACTAATCCATTGTGTTAGGTTGTCTTGAAAGATTTGAATTGGATTGTAAAGTCTTTGGGGCAGGAGCTGTGTCCTCCAGGGAAACTGTGTAGTGCAACTGGGTCCCAACGCTGCTGGAGGTATGTGGGAGGTTCTGCAATACGGATTTAACATAATTTCTTCTACTTTATTTGTATGTCCGTCAGGCGGAGTTCCCAAACTTTCTTTCTCCTATGATTCACAAGCACACTGACTCTTCAGGAGCTCTCACCAAATTTCAATGACATGCCTCTTTCCTGCTGCTGTAGCAGAATCCAGTGAAGAATTAGAGTAGCTAGGACTATATTAAAATTTATGTAAACTTGAGAGGGAAATAAAGGAACTTTTTAATTGTTTGCATGCCATAGCAAGTCATCTCGTATGTGTTGAATGCATGCTTACAAAGTAGTTTTAACGTATATCCACAGCTGCTTATTATATAAACTCATTCTTCCTTATTTTATTATATATATGCATGCTTATTCTTAAGCAATTTATGACAGAAGCTGAAGAGTTTACTGTCTAAATAGAGAAAATAGAAACAGAATGGAGGGAAGCGTTATCTCCATTTTACAAATGAGGAACTGAGGCACAAATAGATTTAGGTCCTAATTCTGCCAGCTTCAGTTCAGTGGGAGTACTCACATTTGTAAAATTAATCATTTGCAGGATCAGGGGTTGTCAAGGTCACACAGAGTTTATAGCAGAGGCAGAACCTGAACCTATGTCTTTTGCAATCCAAGCTAGTGTCTTAACCACGGAACCATATTTCCTCTGTGTAGTGTCTCTTATGATTACAAATTCTAGTAGTACATTCATGCTGTACTTGTACATAAGGGCATTGTTGAGATATTTAATAATTTCCAAAAATAATGTTTGGTTACCAATATCCTTTTTCCTCTAGTGCCGAAGTACAAAGGAGTGTTTTAAAGGTCTAAGAAGCATTTAGGGAAGGTTTGCATTTTATCCTCAACTCTGAACGTCCTTCCTTTTCTCAATTTGTTACAACTAAACATATACATATTCATTTTGATCAGTAATTAGGTGTATAAATATCAAGGATAATATTGTGTACCCACTGTATATAAATAGAGCAATGTTTGGTTGCTTAAGGGGAAGAAAAAGTAGAAATAACTATTAACTTTTATTACCTATATTTCAATGTTATTGTATTTCCAGTACATGAAAACAACATTTATTTAAAATGGAAGGATACTTTGTTTTCGTAAAATTGGAATGACAAAAAGTATTAGTTTATTATAGTATCATGTTTAAATCTGGTATAATTCTGTTTTAGTAGAGAGAGAGAGACTACCTGATACATCAGTGTGTTTTTCAATACATTTTTAATATTACATTCCATCATGTCATCTCCATCAGTCAGCATTGTACACTGCTATTCCCTTCAACTAAATTTCTTGCCAGAGTGACATAATACAGCTCTATCCCTTAGGCTTTGCGACTCAGAGGAAAAGCATCCTAGCTTCCAGACTTTTTTTTTTAATCCGAAGGTATGCAGCAGGCCAGTTGCCCCTCCAGTCTAATGTTCATCATTCATGAAGGAAAAAATAAACCTTTGAACTGAGTGTAAGTCAGCAGACTGCATTTACAATTTGGCTCATAGATGTTCTTTTCTGCCTGCCAGTTGGTGGTTTGCTTCTCCTTTCCTTCTCCACTGCTTTCCCCTTTCACTGTCAGCCTCATTCTTGCTGCTTGCAATACTCCTACCTAAAATAATTTTTATTTTATTATTCATTTTATTGTTGTGTTCTGGGAGTACCTAGAAGCCCTGCTCATGGACCAGGATCCCACTGTGCTAGGCACCTGTACAAGAGCATAACAAAAAGATGGTCCCTGGCCCACCCTTAGATGGGGGAAATACTCACCTGAGGCTAAGGGAAGGTGTACAGATTAAGCTCCCCTCCACAGCTACCTCCACCAAGAAGCAGTATACGCCTGGAATTCTGCTGGTTGTTATTTCTTGTAACTTTTTGCTTAATTTCCTAGTTAGTTTCTTGGGTCCTGTTTATTAAATAAAAACATCAAACCAAAAATCTAAAATTCCTGTCACGGTTGGGGCAAATCACAGCTACAACAAGAAAACATCCAAACTCTTCCTCTCCAAGACTCTTTATCCAGAGAACTGGCAGAGCAATTTGATATGGACCCTCAGTCCGACTGCCATTTTGCCAAGCTCATCTGTTTTTATTTTTGTTTTTCCTCAGTCATTGCTAACAACTAAAAGACTGCACAGAGTGTGAGAACTAGAGTTTCAGGTGAGTCTGAACCTGCAGACCGGCTGGACGGTAGCTCTGCAATAGGTAATATGAAAGTACTGCCAGAGTCTCAAAAACAAAACAAAAACAATGTACGTGGCACATGTCTGTCCTTTACTGTGGTAAATAAGGCTGAATCCACTGGTGTCAGAGAAAGTCAGAAAGGCAATTGTCCATAAGTCTCAACGTTCCATGCATCAGTGGAAATTGTATTTTTAGGTCAACAGATCCCAAATAAAGACATTAAGGGATCAGAATAGTAGAAAATGTTCTGTAGCATCCTCTGATTCAGAGCAGACTTCCTGTGGGCAGCCTTTATCTATTGTGTGCTTCCCTCGTAGGTTACCTCTGGCATACAATTTACTGTGAAATACTTGCCACTGTATTATCGCTGTACTTGAAGGGAACTCTAGTTTGTGTCTATATGTTACACTTGGTCAGAAGTATCTAACCTCTTTCAAAATGACAGTGATCTCTTTAGTTTATTGATTCTCAGTGACTGTTAATTCATCAGGTTGACTATACATGGTGTAGAGAAATATGCCCTTAATTAATTTAAACATTTTCTACCTATCAATTAAATTGAGTGTCACCTTGCTCTCATGTTCAGAGGCTGAAATCTGATTGTGTCTGAGAAAGCCAGATATTTATTTATTATACCTGTATATTGCCCTGTAAAGTAAACCAGTGCAGGACATGTGTCAAGTGGGAGAGAGGGGAGAAAGAGAATAGAAAAGAGCTATCTAGAGAACTGGGATTTGGTTCTTCCCTGAAAGCACATGGAGCTGGTAACAATGAGCTTTAGAGTGGCATCAGTCCCTTTGTAGAAAAAGTTTTCTGGCTCTCAGTCCAAAGCAGCTCTGTTTTTATCGATTGTACCAGTTGTGGAAGCCAGCTTGTACAGCAGCCCTGGCCACAAACAAATAGAATAAAATGGTACAAATAGTACCCAGGAGTCCAGGAAGCCAGAGCTGTAGGTTTAAAAGCTGCTGTATAAGTACTTGGCTTCTCGTACAGGAGAATACTCCACTTTTCTGCATTATCCAGTAATCTGTGGTAATGATCCAAAACAATGCAGTAAACAGTGTTATAAGTAGAGATGGGCCCAAGCAGAAAAATTCAAATTTGGACCGGTCTTTCAGAGCCCCAAAGTTTGTGTGGTTAGATATGGGGGTTCCTTTTGGCCCAACTTGAATCAAGATAAGTGTGGCTTTTGGGGTTTGTTTTTTTCCAGTTATGTTGCATTTTATGAGGGCTGCTGTATGCAAATTACACAGCATGAAGACAGCTGCAAAGTACCCCTCAGGTGGTCAGTACTTCTCTTCCTTTATCTCTCTCTCTCTCTCTCTCACACACACACACATTGTTGAGAGAATGATTAAAACAAGTTAAGTCATTCTTCCACAGTGTACACACAAAGTGTGGCTGCTGATTCTGGCCAATGCGAATTTGAGTTGTCCAAAATCTAGTTGTGTTGTCTTGATATGTCCGTTCATGGCAAAGCTGGAGAGAGACACACAGACAGAGTTCTCTTTTGTTAGCAGAACAGCTGGCAGAACAGACTGGAAATTGGGCTCTTCAGGAATGAGCTTTCACCAAGGTAAGTCCAGCGTCAGATCTTAAATTTGCAACCCATATTGTGCTGTTTTGTTGAGTAACATGGAATTTCAAAAGAGGCAAGCGAAACAGTGGGAAAATAGTTTTTCTTTAAAAGAGAGGACTGTGACTGAGGTGATTGCTGTGACAGCTGTCCAGGGAAACTGGAGGCAGCTCTATGTGGGAATCAGACACTCTACAGTGGTCTAATTGTTTATTTTGTCTCATTTCATTTGTAATCAACTCCTCTCTTTCTTTAATGGGACTTTACTTAATAAAACAAGCAAGTAAAACGCCCATTAAGGAAAGAAAAGAATTCATTACTAGCATATAATACTTGTGAAAATGCTTCTCTAATACAGGATCTTAGTTAGAGCAATGCTGTTTTGATTATGTTAAATACTATCATTTTCTTTTCTTCTTCTTTTTTCCCTTACACAGCATGTGTTTATGATTGCCATGGGCATGAAGTTCCCAGAAATGCATTATTTGGAACAAAAAAAGGACTTAGTTGAGGGAAGGAGAGATGGTGTTGGAGGGTTTTGTGTGAGGAAAGCATGTTTTGCTTTTAATATTTATTTTCTATATATTTTTACTAACACGAGATAGTTTAGAAATCTTTTACTACTATATATTGAGGTTAAATCTAGGGATCAAAAATAAGAGGATAGTCTTTTGCTGTAACTTCCCAAAATATAGATGTTGTTGATTATTTCACAAGTATTTCACATCTCGTATCTAAGAAGTGCAGCTTAGCAAAGTTTAGCTTATTCCTGGTATATGCCACATGCAGCTATAACACAATCTTTGTTTTAGTAAATTGCATTATGAATTATTCTTCAAACGGATTAGTACAGTAGATATCCATAAAGTAATTTGGATAAATGAAGTATATGGAACTGTTGTTAGTGATTACAAAGTTAAGGCTTCATTTAGATTTGCACTAAAATCCCTCTTTGTCACACTGTAAAGATTTAAAGGAGTGTCCAAATGGGTGGCACAAGGAGCCTGATCAAATCAGTGATCAATGAGAGACTTTCCAGTGACTTCAGCAGGTGTTGGGTCAGGTCCTTCTTATACTCTTCAGAGGACAACTGAATTTTCCATATACAGGAGTGAAGTTCTGGAAAACCTTCCAAGGAGAGTAGTAGGGGCAAAAACCTAACTGGCTTCAAAACTGAGCTTGATATGTTTATGGAGGGGATGATATGATGAGATTGTCTACAATGGCATATGGTCCCATCTGCAACTGCTAGTAGTGGATATTTCCAATGCCTGGAGATGGGACACTAGATGGGGAACGTTCTGAGTTACTACAGAGAAGTCTTTGCCATGCATTTAGCTAGTGATTCTTTCCCACATGCTCAGGATTTAACTGATCGCTATATTTGGAATTGAGAAGGAATTTCCTCCATCAGGTTAGATTGACAGAGATGCTGGGTTTTTTTGCCTCCTTCTGCAATATGAGGCATGAGTCACTCACTCATCTGAACTAAAGGAGATGGTGGATTCTCTGTAACTTGAAGTCTTTAAGTCATGATTTGAGGACTTCAGTAGCTTAGCCAGAGGTTATAGGTCTATTACAGGAGTGGGCGGGTGAGGGTCTGTGGCCTGTAATGTGCAGGAGGTTAGACTAGGTGGACCATTCTGGCCTTAAAGTCTGAGAGTCTGTAAAATTTGTAGTAAAATATTTACTACATTTTTCAGAAAAAACACTGAATAATGCTCCAGTTTGAGAAAATTTCCCTGTTTATCTCTCACTCATTTGGCTAAAGAACCGCAGTCCCCATGAACTGTCAATTTTTAGTCATATGCATGTATGTGCACACTCATACATTATGATAACATGGTCATAGGCCACTTAGGAAAATTTAAGATTAAATAATCAAGAGTTGTTCACCTCATTCAGAGCAACCTAACTGAGGTATGCCAAGGAAATCCACCAACTGCTCAAATCCAGCAGCTACTTCCCTTTCTGATGCTAGATGGATCAGCTGCTTCTTGGAGTTGCAAGCTGCCAAGCTATGACCACATGGACTTCAGCTCTCTCTCTCTCTCCCACTCCCTCTCTCCCACTCACTCCCTCACCCACATCCTAGACCCTGCTAATGGGTTAATGAAGAATTTGTAGAGATTGGAAGTTGAAGCCCAAGCTTCCATCTCTGCTACAGAGACAGGCTCTGGTCTTTCAACTTCCACTGTACGGGCAACATAATAAGTGTTTTTATGTAGGCCCCACGAAATGGCTGCAATTACATTTTTTGGGGGGAGGGAGGCAGTCTTAACAATGAAGTGGTGGATTTAAAAAATAACCAATCAAAAGCTATTACAGAAGATGTCTCTTGGCTTGGTAGTTAAGACAGTGTTGAGAACTGGGCTTTACAGCAAGATAGAAATCCTTCTGGCTCACACTTTGACTGAATGGGGTCTCCAAATGTAATACAATAACTCTTCAGAGGATGATTGAATTTTCTCTAGTAATATTTACTTTTTCACTAACACTGGAAAGGAAACAATTTAAAATGACCCCTTTGTGAAAATTCATCCAATATTCTAAGATTTCTGTAACTAAAGAACCACATATTCTAAATGTCGCACACGTACACTTTTTCATAGTACCTCAAACACAAGGTGGTTTTCAAATTTGCTCATTTCTATTATTCCCTATATTTATTAAAACCTAACTTAGATCTGTGAAAACAAGCCAATTGAACTGCCAAGGCCTCCCAATTATTTCCATCTCCAAATCTTCACAGCTTGTCTGCCAGAGCTGAGCTTCTTTCATATATCTCACCATCTCTGAATATAGTGGAGAAAAAAAGGAGGTAAAATTGGAGTGGTGGTAATGGATTTGGAGATGAGAGGGATTGCTACTATGGGGGCATGTTGAACAGGAAGCAGCAGCACTAGAGACGACATTATTCTCTGAACCTCTCGTAGTTTGTTGTAGTTTTAAAGATTCCAAGGTTGGAAGAGACCATTGTGATCATCTAGTTTGACTTCCATGAGTTAATTCCTGTTTGAACTGAAACACAGTTTTTTAAAAAAGCCACTCTTGATTTAAAAATTGCCAGTGATGGAGAAACCACAGTAATCCTCACTGTTAAAACTTTATACTTTATTTCCCGTCTGAATTTGTCTAGCTTCAATTTCTGACTGTTGGATCATGTTATGTCTTTGTCTGTCTTTGAGAGCCCATTGCAAATGTTTGTTCCCTGTGTAAGTACTTACAGACTGTAATCAAGTCACTCCTTAATCTTCTCTTTGGTATGCTAAATTGGTTAAGCACCTTGAGTCTATCACTATAAGGAATGTTTTCCAGTCCTTTAATAATTCTCATGGCTCTTCTTTGTGGAGTGATCAGATGCATGGCTAATGACTATGAGTGCGGATTTCATGACTCCTACCTTTGCCTCTGTGGCCAGTTAGAAGATGTAGGCTACATATTTGCAGGGTGCATCCATGGGGAAGGACTGACAGGTTCCCTCATGGACTTGCTAATGTGCTTCCTTCAGCTGTTGAATGGTTAAGATATTTAGACTAGCATGCTTGACTTGACAGTCTATGTAGATGCCTCCCCGACCCCCGACCCTACATTCTCTGAACTCTCTCCTGTATATCGATATCCTCCTTGAATTGTGGACACCAGAACTGGGCATAGTATTCTATCAGTGCCAAATACAGAGGTAAAATTACCTCCTTACTCCTACTCAGGATTCCTCTGTTTATTCATCAAACGACAGCATGAGACCTTTCTGGCCATAGCATTGCACTGGGAATTCATGTTCAGATGATTATCCACCATGATGCCCCCAAATTTTCTTCAGCTCATTGCTTCTCTGGGTAGAGATTCCCATCTTATAAGCATGTCCTACATTCAGTGTTCCTAGATGAATGCCTTTACATTTGGCCATATTAAAATGCATATTGTTTGCTTGGGCCCTGTTTGCCAAGAGAAGCAGATAGTTCCATATCCACTTTATTATGTACCACCTTCCCAATTTTTGTGCCATCTGCAAACTTAATGATGATTTTATGGTTTTTTTTCCAGGTCAATGATAAAAATGTCAGACTGTAGCTACATTGCTAAACCATTGGAATTTAAAGGATGGACTTCTCCTGTCTAGCAGTGCTTCTCAAATCAGTGGGAGGGCTCCCGACAGGAGTCTATTTTGGGAGTGGGGCCATGGAGAAGAGTAGTGCGCGCGAGTGAGGCTCTTCACCCTGTCCCAATTCACTCTTCTCACAAAACCCACCTATTTTCTTAGGATTTAAGGATGATGGAGTTATTTAAGGATGTCTGGGGCCGTAAAAAGAATGAGGCATTTATTTAGGGCTTAATTCTGCCATCTTTTCTCCTCAAGTCATCCTACAGAGGTCAAGAATAGATCTAAGATATTCGGTTGTACAGGTTGTATAGAATGTGCCTGTATTGGTCTGGTTTGTTTCATTTAAATGTTCGCATGGTGTCTGGGATCAGTGCTGTTAGTATGTAAATTCAAGGAAATAATAAACCATATGTGTAATCTATTGCATAAACTGGCTTAACAATTTGCCCCCAGCACATTCCTGAGTGATATAGGAGTGGAGGGTCAGTAAATCAGGATTCCAGCACACGCATCATCATGGTGCAAAACAGCCATGTCAGTGATGCAGAGTTTCCACAAACTACAATTACAAAGAAAAATAGACAAGCCGAAGTTAGTAACAAAGTAGAATATGGAGAATACTTAAGTCACCACACAGTGATATCTGATGTGACTATATTCATGTAGAAGATGCATTAGTAGGGTGGCCAGATGACAGAACAAGGAGTAATGGTCTCAAGTTGCAGTGGGGAAGGTTTAGGTTGGATATGAGGAAAACTTTTTTACTAGGAGAGTGGTGAAGCACTGGAATGGATTACCTAGAGAGGTGGTGGAATCTCCTTCTTTAGAGGTTTTTAAGGTCAGGCTTGACAAAGCCCTGCTGGGATGATTTAGTTGGGGTTGTTCCTGCTTTGAGCACGGGGTTGGACTAGATGACCTCCTGAGGTCCTTTCCAACCTTGATGTTCTATGATTCTATGACCATATGTCCTGTTTTGGCCAGGACAGTCCCCTTTTTAAGTTCTGTCCTGGTCATCCTGCCTTTTTTGACAAAAATGGTCATTTATCTCATTTGCTCTTTGTGACTGATCTGTTGGCAAGAGCAAATGACCAAATGCTCAGTTTACCCAACAGGAGGGGTGCCCCCTGTAGGGGAGCGCGGAGGAATGTGGGTAGGGGCAGTGACACGAAGTGCCGAGTAGTGCGGAGGTGTTTCAAGCAGCAAGAAACGGGCAGTTCTGGCGAGCCTGCGGGCAGCGGTATGAGGGGTGGGCATCTCGGGCAAGCCCCTTGGACTGTCCCATTTTTACTTAGAAAATATCGTCACCCTCTGCATTTGTGATAATGAAGTAAACATTGCCTTTAATTGTTGACTTTTTAATCTGTATTAAAAACAAAAAAGAAACTGGTTTCAGCAATGGGAAATCAGCTTGGCTATTCTTACCTGCTCTCCTTTGCAGACAACCTATACACCCCACTAATGGAGTCAGAGCTCAGTTAAGAAAGGAAGACTAGGATGGAAAGAAAAGAAAAGCCTTTACTTCAGAGAACCTCTGGGAGATGTAACTGTTTCAGCCTCCTGTCACATTCACAAATGGTGACTCTCTTTATGTACAGAACTGCTTTGACATATTATTGGTAAAAGAAACATGGCCAGCTTGGTGATGGAATTTAAAATTCACCTTTCTTTCTCTGTCTCAAACATTCTGCTTCTAAGTGTGGTCTTTTGTTAGAGAGAACGAGACTGGGTATTCTTGAGACATCAAGATTCCTGCACTTGGTCTTTATCGGAAGGTTGATACTCCTCATCTTATTTTTTCTTCCTATAAACATGGAGTCCTTTCTCAAAAGAAAAGTAGCTAATCTTCTTCTAAGAATTGCACAAGACGTCTTACTGTAAAAATGTTAAGACCTCAAACATTTGGCCTTTAGCTGTTATCTATGCTGTACGTCTTGCTTTTATATTTGAAAAGGCAGCTGCATGAAAAAAGGGGTTTTACAAAAATGTTCAGAGAATTATTCCGATAATAATAGCATAGCTATTCTTTTTGAAGTGCCTACAAACATTGGCAGGCTTGTCCTGAGTGACACTGCAATCACTTGTGAGCACCCCATAATCAGTTTTTTTCCTTTTACAATATTTTCATCCATCTATAAAAATTAATACTTTGTGTTTGTTGTATATCAATATTGTTTAAGAAAAGTAATAAAATTTAGCAACATAGAAATCTATCTACTTCACCAGTTCAGGAACCGGCTGGTTGAAACAGGATTCAGATGAATAACATACTTGTAGCTGCTCAGAGAATCCGAAGTTTTTCACATGAAGCACAGGATATATGCTGGCTGAGAACCAAGCTCCAGTGAGCCTCAGTGCCCTAGTAATGCAGATCCCTATCCATAGGAGGATGCACTGGAAGATGAGCACTTACAGCAATTTCAGATAAAGATATAAATGTTGTTAGGTCGAGTTACTGTCAAAAGTTCTGCATTTTATGGTGAGGGTTTTGAGAGTCCCAGGCTGATAGTGATATGGAAAATAATATGGAAAGCATTGAGAATATAATTGGAGTGTTTCATGAAGGTGCCTTTTAGTGGGAGTTAAATTGGACATCTGAATCAGTGAGGCTCTAAAGACCAATGAGAAGAGAACCGAACTGTGGATCACCAGAACAAAAATACAATTTATCTTCCCTGGTTGAGAATGTAAGGAAACTGACTGGCCTTTAACATGCAGATGAAATGTAAGCAATTGTTAATCTGAGTGTGGGTTTTTTACATATGACTTTATTTAGGGCAAATAAAGAGGTTTTTGATCATCCTCTGTAACTAAACTTTTTAATAGGGGATATGGGAAAATACTGTATGAGTAGGAAATGAATACTTTTGCTTCCTTCCTCTAAGTCAATTTCTTTTCTGAACCATTCCACAAGACAAACATAACTGTGCCTTTGTTTGAAATCTTCTGCAGTGTTAAGAGTTATTAATGTAATCCTGACCCTATCTTTGGTAAAATGTATTTGTCAATTACAGGTTGTTTCAGCTGTCTTCATCCTGCAGAACTGCTCAGGTACTATCAGATTTCCCTTAGATTCAGTAGTGCTTGTTCAGTTTTTGAACTGATATGCCAAAAAAGATAATTTAACTTTTTGCGGGGAGAAGGAAAGTATATATATTATACTGAACGAATGAATGAAGTTGTAACATGAATAGGATAAAAGGTGCAAGTGCTGGATGTAGCCTGTGTTGTGTCAGGCTGCAGGACTGAAGACAGATGGGCTGAAACTTGAAAATTGATTTAAACAAACAAAAAGCTCTTTTGAAGTGTTGTTTGCATTAATTGACACGATGCCCCCTAAACCCTGCCTACTAACCATCATTAGCCAGCAGGTAAGTTGTGACTATGGTTTACAGTACGAAAGTTGGTCATTTCTCTGTTACCTCATCCTCCTTCCTTCTCTTTGCTAAGCCAACATTGTAAGCTCTTTGGGACAGAAACCATCTCTTTATATCGTGTCTGAACACTGTCTTGTAGATAAGGCATATTTTTTAATGTTTACATTTTAGATATAGCCATCATATTTTTGCTAAAGACTTAAAAATATACTTTTCATGCCATTCAGAGCATTTAGGCAGACCTGGACAGAAGTCTGAAGTGTGTACTGCAGAGTGAGACAACGCTTTGGCGGGGGCGAGGGGTGTAACTCCTTTTTTCATCCTCTGTCCTATTGCAGATTGGCAATCTTTGGATACCTGCAAATACCTGCTTTCAGGTTGATTTGACAGTAAACATTCTAGGAGGAATAATTAATACTGCCATAGCTATTCTTACTATCATTATTATTTATGAGTCATAAATGTACAGGAAGCCCAAAGCACCATGGTCATGATAAGGGAGCCCCATTATGGTAGACCCCATACATACACGAACAAAGTGGTAATCTCTGTCTTGAGGAGTTTAAAGTCTCAGTAAAACAGGTAGCGTATTTAGGGAAATGAGGTGTCCTCTGAGAGCAGTTGCTGCTGTCTGTACCTTCCTTATGTCCTTATTTATAATATTTTTTAAATGGCCAGCACAAAATATTTGAAGATTAGAATGCAAACAATAAACTGGAAATATTTTACGATATTGTTAATGTAGAAGAATTAAACAATTTAAAATAGTATCAGGGCTTTAAAACACTATA
The DNA here is from genome assembly GCA_007922305.1 of Dermatemys mawii. NCBI lineage: Eukaryota > Metazoa > Chordata > Testudines > Dermatemydidae > Dermatemys > Dermatemys mawii. The sequence continues at coordinate 56,626,767 of ML677341.1, forward strand.
CAGCGTCATAGATATTTTTCTGTAACAGTGATGTCTGTCAGGATGCATTTAGATACAGTGATACTTAAGCTCATATAATACATGTGGTCAGAGTAATGCAGAAGAAATGTCAGTTTACTCTGAGGGAAGTAATTTTACATGCTAGCTTTTATAGTTCAAAAAATGTTCTAACACTGATTTGTTTTCATTGTTATTATTATCCCAAAGGCTTCACTGAGTATTTTTAGCTGTTCTCTGTTTTGAAAATTAAACAAATAGCTTAATGCAAGTGACAATTAATGTAAATGTTCATGCTTTCATTTAAATAAATTATCTTAGTGTATAACCTGCCTCTGTGAATTTCGTATTGTATAAGAAGTTGATAGTGTTAACTTACATTATGGTGGAAAGGGTTGTCTCATGTCACTTGCTGGCTGGGAAGAGCAATGCATAACTAAACTTTGTTGTGTATTTACAGTTGATTTAAGTTCTGCACCTTTGTGATGACTAACTGCAGTGTAGTGCTGAGATATTACTTGTGCCATTTTGTTCCTTTTCCCCTAATTTAAAGGAGGATACACGATTAAGGGGGACATTTGCAAAGGCATAAATGGTGAAAGCTAATGGGATTTAGGCACTTAACACCACGTAACTTCTCTGCTAATACTTATATAACCATATGGCCTAGAGGCCCCAAGCAGAATCCAGGCTCTATTGTGCTAGACACTCTACAAACATATATGAAGATATAGTTCCTGTCCCAAAAAATTATTCACAAGCTAGGGGCTTGATCCTGTAGTCAAATGCAGCCAGGTGGACCCTTGTTCCTCAGATCTTATTTCAGGCTCAGAGCATATTAAACTGAGAAATGAAAACATTAGTTATATACAGGATTCTGTATAGCTTTGCGGTGTTCTGTATTCTTAGACTAGATAGTGAAATTAATGCAGCGGTATTCTTATGTATTGAGTATCATGCCAATTACACCTATTTCACAGGTCCTTTTTTTTTTCCAGTTTCAGACAGTCTAATGCTGGCGCAGGGCAATAGTCTAGCAGCAGAAGATGCATGAAATCACTTTTTTGTTTCCATCCTGATAAAGAGATTTAATTCTTTGCAAATATTTGGTGGTGTTCTATTGTTTCTGATGACAAAGAGAAAAGAACTGCTTAGGAGTTGCAAAAATACAGGTGCTTCCTTTAATTGCCTTATAGCATGTGCAAGGAAATGCAGGTATATGACACACTCTGACAACAAGAGGAATTCACTGCTTTATCCTATCTGTCCCAGGACAATACGCTCAATAAATAAGGATGAAGGGGGCATTAGGTGCTATGGAATTTGAAACCAGAAATCATTGATACCTTTGAGCTAAACTTAACTGTACTAGCGTGACAGGTCGGGCTGTTTGAATCAAATGAAAGTGAACATCTTTTGTATTCAGCACAGTATAGGACAAAGTTGTACTGATAGCTGGACTTACAAGATTTTGTAGCTTTCTCATCATATTTTGCCAAGATTAAGGTAACATCTTCTAGTTGCCCAAAAATTTCAGCAAGTTTGATGGACTTCTCTCTGCAGGATGGAAGAGGAACCCTTATTAAGGGTAGACTGGCTTTTTATGTTAAAGATGATGCCCCAATTAGGAGTATAAATAGCAACGGGCACATCTAGAAGCAAACTGAGGTAGAAGTAGATATTTTATCCTTAATGGAAAACTACAGCACTATTGCTGCATACCCTTGGTTACGTGTGTACTCTTAATGAATATTATACTGTAAATAATTTGGTAGGTACAATAGCAATGTTTATCAACATCAGGAATAAATCATCTCACACTATGTTAAACTATTGTTGTATAGCTACTTCTAAAGAAGTTTCCAACTCGTCTTCATGACTGGTTATGCAACATGGATGCTCAAAGATCTTAACACACCTTCCTCCTTCCTTTCAGCTTTTGCCAGACAGCAGCATTATTTATTCTTTCCACTAAGAAAGCATTTTTGGTGACCATGTATTCAACTTAAAGAGCTTGCAAGTCTTTTCAATGAGTTTCTAAGATGTATGAACTTGAATTTGCACTGAAATCCCATCAGAAAAAATTCTCTAATCATTATATGCTAAATGCTATGGAAAAAAATGGCATTTAGAATCATACTAGATAACAAATCATGAAGAACTGAAGTAAGCTGAAAGAGAGTAGTATAGAATTGGAAGAAGATAAACTTCCGCACTTAAAACCATGGTGTAATTTGGATGATTAAGCATTTGTGAGAGAATGTACTCTGGTTATAGAGAACAAAGCTGCTCATCATGGTTACCAAGGGACTGATTTTTCCACTTCCAGGCAAAGTCTATGTAAAGTGCTGCCAATCTGATTTAGCAGGGAAGGAAGTAGTTTGCAGTCTCTCCCTGGAAGAAGGGAGGTGGATTTGGGGCAACAGCAGCAAGTAGTCTACACTTACTCTCTAGGTGGAGGGAGTTTTGCGGCTGGTAAAACCCAGAGAGGTGGAGGAGAAGCCAGAAAGGTAGGAAAGGCTCAGGCAGTGCTTAATTTGTGCCAAGTCTGAGCCCGGCACCTCTAGGCTTGTCAGTTAATAGCCCCGGCACCTCTTGGCTTGCTGCATCACGTATGAATTCAAACAAATGGCTTGAGCCTCAGCACCTAATTACTTGAACCCCAATGCCTTTTTCATTACAGATTAAGCACTGCGCTCAGGGGAAAGGCAGCAAGGTATGAGATAGGGCAGACTATGGCTGCTGATGAGAGACTGCATGAGAGAGGGTGGGCCTGGGTTTCCCTACTAGCTACTAGGGGAAATGGCACAGATCAGGCAGGAGAGGGAGGACTGCCTGGGTCTGCTTTCACTGGAAGTCTCTGATATCCTACTTAGAATGACTGGTTGGTTGAGCCTGGTCATAAGGAGGAGAAAGAATGGACTGGGAGCCTTCAAACCTTTGTTGCCATCACTGAGGTAATGTTGACTTTGTGTTCATTGTTGTGTGTCAGTGAAATGTGCCTTGAGGGTGATAGCACTGGTGAACTCAAACTGAATGTGCTAGAGAGGTTTTTAGTACCAGAGAATGTTGGTGTGGCACAACAGAAGGGTGAGTGCTTGGTATTATAAAGTGACTGACAGTACCATTCAGAAACATGTGAACATATCTGTCATTGCATACCAGTACCAAAATCAAACCAATGTGATGTTCATGAGTAGCTGCTAACAAGCCAAATACAAATGTAAAGGAAAGAACTCTTTTTTGTGGCACCCATTCACCTTGTCCCTATCCTTTAGTTTTATCTTTTCTCCTAGGAATTTCAGTGTGTGCATGTATATAATGCATATGCTGTGTGCTAGGGGAGTCTAACTTATGGTCTTTCACCTTTGAGGCTCTTAACTGTGGCCCTCCAGGATGACTGTGCTAGAAAGAAAAATTGTATTTATATTTAATTACAAACTGAAATGCGTTTTCCCCAACAGCTTTTTTCCCCTGAGAGAGAAGGGGAGAGTGAAAAGCAAAATAGCCTTTGAGCCTTAGGAGCAAGTACTGAAAGAACAGGAGGCTCCAGGTATGTAGTCTTCACAAAAAGAGAGGTGGAAAGGTATCAAACTAGCAGCACACAAATAGATTCAGGAATGCTGGTCCGCTCGGGAACTTGAATCTAGGAAGGGGGAAGAAGCACTGGTTCAACAAAAATAAGGTAGGGGGAAGAGCAATTAATTTTAGGGCAAGGAGAAGACACTGCAATTGTTTTTATAATGGTTATAGGGCCCCAGTAATTAGCTGAATTGATTTTGAGCAGGGGGCAGGTCAGGGAAGATTGGTGTAATAACAATGGATGTGGGAAGTGGGGGTATTCCTGAAGAGCATAGTGGGGAAGAAAGCAGAGATTTGGGGGTTAGGGTGCGTTCCTGGGAACACTGGAGGCCTGTGGAGACAGAGTCCAGACAACTAAGTCCTTGAGGGTTCCTTGGGAGTGAGGCAAAGATGGAGTGGCTGGGGATCCTTCCTCCTTCAGCGAAGAATCCTTCCTCCTTCAGGTGTTTAGGCTGAAAAGATGGTTCCACAGAAGATAGGTTGGGGGAGAAAGCTGTGATGGATGTGCTTCTGAGGGACTGGAGGGGGCTACAACCCAGGGCTTTAGAAGGAAGTACTTTCCCGTCCAATTCTGTCTGATACTCAGGAAAAGCAGCTGAGCAGCTTTGAACCTTTGGTGTTAAGGATCTGAGCTGAGAAATACTTCTATGTTCTCAGTTTATCTTATTGAGAATTTTAGGAGAGAATAGCAAGAGGGAGAGGGAAATGACCTCTTTAAATGGCCCTTCCCCTCCTGAATGCACCCCCTTGACCTTTTGAAATAACCTGACTGGACCTTGGGTTGAAAATGTTGGATACCACTGCTGTATGTTATGATAGATGTATGTTATCACTAGCAGTATTTCAGGACCTGCTCTAGTTGAAGTCAATGGGAGCCTTGTCACTGATCTGAAATGGGAGCAAGATTGAGCTCTAAGCATTTAAGATTTTATTTTTTTTTACATTTTTTAAACTGAGGGATGATATTTTTCACATTTCATTAGAAAATACTTGTCTTGGGATTTAGATTTTTTAAATTAACTTGTCTATTAATTATTAGGAGCAGAATTCATAAACAGCGAAGGCTTTTAAGGCTCATACGAGTGGCCTCCTTACTGACGGAACTTTTTCTTATGAGAGCTCACCAATTTTCTGGACTTATTTTCTCAACTTGATTCTGAATCTTCATTTTTAAATGAGTTTAACCACTGAGGTCTACGTTTGTGCTTTGTACTGTATGTGAAACTAGTCTGTACTACCCTAAGCTTTCTATACTTTCCTGAGTTGCTTTTTATAACAAAAATCTGATGTTAATAAGCTCTCTGTGCCGTGCCGCTGACCTAGTTATGTGCGGCTGGGGTCAGAATGGGAAGAAAAGACTGCTGTTTTTCTATTTTTGGTTTTTGCTGATAAAATGGTTTTAAAATATCAGATCGGAAAGACTACTAGATATTCTTTAAAAAGGTAAGCATGGGAAATATTGATTAAAATTGCAGACTAACAATGACTTTACTATAGGGGTTCTCAAGCTGGGGGTCAGAACCACTCAGGGGGTTGTGAGGTTTGTGGGGTTTGTGAGCTGTTAGCCTCCACCCCAAACCTTGCTTTGCTACCAGCATTTATAATGGTGGTAAATATATAAAAAAGTGTCTTTAATTTATAAGTGGGGTTCCACTCAGTCTTGCTGTGTGAAAGGAGTCACCAGTACAAAAGTTTGAGAACCACTGCTTTGATATGATCTTTTCAGAAAATTCACATATTGACTTTGAAAAGCATATTTCTTAAATGCAAGAATTACTGTAATATGCTAGTCAGATGATTTTTTTAAAATTACAGGATTTTACACTTACAGCCATGTGTTGGTAGATTTTTCTATGCTAAGAAGGATTTAACAGATCTTTTCTTGCTATCTTCTTACCTTGTCAGTTTAGATTATATTTTTAAAATCATTCCTGTATTTAACAGTGTAACAATTTATACAGACCAAATTACCTCTTTAAGAGTGACCTAGGCAAAGGAATATAACACAGATTGTTTTGATTTAATTTAAATGCTGCTCTTTGAATATAATGACATTAAACTTTCCAAATAAATATATGCACATGAAGAACAAGAATAAGCAGGAAAAGACACACTTGGAAATCACTGAAGGAGAATGCATCAATTTGCAGATACATTACTGCTATTCTGATCCTAGGTTTTTAATGACTTTCAAACAAGTAGCTGATGCTGTGGACATGTATATGAGTGTATCACATTAGCCCTGTTCAGAATGTACTTGCACAATTCATAAATATAAGATAAGGCGCCAGCATTATGCCATTCAGAACACTATACCGCATTTTAATAGACATGCAAATGGGATTAGAGTTGTGCAGGATCATTACTGTTCATATCCTTGAGCTGCTGTAAACAGTGGGAATGTCATTGTCTGTTGTGGGCTTGTTAGCCTGTTTCTTTCTGTCTAATAAGGACATACTCTATGGAGTAAGTCCTTATTAGAACTAATCACAAGTGTCTGTTACGGCACTGTTGTTCCTGCTCATGTTATTCAATGAGAATGGGCATCTCCCATATTAACATACTTGTGGGTTATCTTATTTCAGGCATTGATATTTTTACCACAAGTCAGATGCAAATGAAGATTTGGAACTGAAATGTTTCCCCTTTCTATCTATGCCATAACATGTGAACCCCAAAATATTTGTGTTCTCCTTCCAGCAAACAGTAACATGTTGGAAGGAGAAACCCCACTATCTTTTGATAGTGAATGGGGGAAGGGACACTGAACCAAAATGTTTCTGGGAAGGATTTTTTTTACATATTTTTGTCTATTTATTCCTTTCAATTTATACATAAGTCTCTGTGTGTGTGTGTGTGTGTGTGTGTGTGTGTATATATATATATATATATATAGTGACAAAGCTCCAAGTTTGTACTTGTGGGTCCTGCGCTTCCTGGCAGATTTAGGGGCCTCAGAAACTCATCTAGGCCCCAGAGTGACCTCCCTTTCTCAGTATAATTGGCAAGAGTCACCACCTAGTGAGTTACCTTTATCACAGGCCAGTATGGAAGGTGGAAAGAGCCGGGGGGAGCCTGGGCCCGCCCTCTACTCCGGGCTCCAGCCCAGGGACCCTAATAGTATCAGCTAAGATGGCTGACCTTTTATCCATAAAACACAATACAATTCCCTGGGCTACTTCCCCACAGCAGTCCCTGCTTCTTCAAACTCCACTTCACCCTTACCTCAGGGCCTCCTTCCTTCTGGATGATATGTTGTCCACCACTCAGTCTCACTAACAGCACAACCTCCTTCCACAGCTCCTGACACCCACAGCCCACCTGACTAACTGGGAGGTTTTTATCTGGATTCAGCCAGTCCCTGATTGGCTTCAGGTGTCCCAATTAGGCTAGCTGTTTCTACTCCTTTCTAGAAGGTTCTTAATTGGCCCCAGGTGTCTTGATTGGTCTGGAGTAGCCTTTGTTTGGCTATCCAGGGAACAAGGACCTGCACATCCTGAGGCTGATATACCTGCCTTCCAGCACTCTCCTATATCCTTCTGGTCTGACTCCATCACAATATATATATATATAAAATGTGTTTTTTAAAAAAAACACCCATCCAGCTTGTGCCTCTTACAAACATTTAGATGAGATATTACAATAAATATACAAATTCAATAGCTACTTCTCCCCATACAACAAATAACCAAACAAAAATCAACTTACCCCACTTTCCCCAGACATCCCAACCGTCAGTCATCTCCCCCTCTCCCTAAGCTTGAAAATATAAATCTACCTTGCAGCATGCCCGGGAAGTCAACAAATTTGGGTTATTTTCAAAATGACAGATGTGAATTCTAATTGTCCTCATGAAGAATTCCCTATTGACAGTTCTCTCTGTGTTAAACTGAGACCCAGCTCAAGCCCCTCTGCTATCTCACCTGTGGCATTATTGCATGTGGACAGAGGTAATCTCTTAAATAGGCAGGTCATAGTGATTGAAGACACTATGCTCTAAACCAGCACCCTAAACTCAAAATGGAAATCAATAGGTAACCAGTGCTCTACGGTATTACCAAGTGTACTACGTATTCTGTACCAGCCTTGGTTTCTGAATGGTTTTAAGGCATAAACACATCTAGAGTGGGTTGTATCAGTGTAACACATGGCCCTGATCGCGGCAATACTCTCCACATCTGAAATAAATAGTTGTGAACTTCTCTCCAGACACATAAGGTAAAAATCTTACCTGGTCATCCAGTACCAGATGTGAATCTAACCAGACCACTATAATGCGAACTTGAGTGACACACTACCAAAAGATTCCTTTATAATCTTAGCATGTTTTCCAGTTGATTTCCTAGATTAACTAGAATATTTGTCACCGTGATAAAAACACTGTAGTTACAATTGTGTTTAACATTTCTGGTACGGACTACAGTTCTTGAGAAATGATTAGGGTCTATTATGTAAATTTGTTCCAGTCTAGAACTTGACTTGGTTTTTGGCTTGGAAATTATTCTTTTGAACAAGTATAGTTTAAATTGGCCAGCACAGAATTGAAATTTTGATATTTTTACAGTTTTGTCTCATGTATTTTCAAAGAACTGACAACACTGGGAAAACTGAGATTATCAGTTATTATTAAAAATTGATTGTTTTGCATTGTAAGCATATATATTACTTTACAAATGTAGCATAAGACATGTTCCCTGTGTAGAAGAGTTTATAGTTGAATATGCTGCTACACCTTCAGTGCAGTCTGTTTAAAAGTAGGGGGATCATACCTCACAACTTTATCAAAGTCTGGCAGTGAGTTATTTTGGGCTAACAAATATTTTAAGTGTCATGGGCTTGGATGAGCCAGTGGAGTGCCTCATGAGGCGAGCTCACAAGTCTTACAACAGTCTAACTAATACTCAACTCAGGATGGTCCACTAGGGCTTCACATTCCACAAAGTAAACAAAACAGTCTTTGTTGACTAAAAACAAAATGATGGGTTCAGAGTTAGGCCTGGACCAGACCAGTTTTCTTAGGTTAAGACACAGGAAACCTTTTCTCCCTTGTTCCAGCTTCACCCAACACCCCTTGGAAGAAGCAGCCAGCCTTTTTAAATCCTCCCTGCTGGGCCCTGACTGGCTCTCAGCCCTTTTAGCTGCTGGAGGACCACTTTTCAGTGGTCCCATCTGCCGTTGATCGTAGGTGGTCTTTCTAGGCAGCTCCTGGAGGTCTAAACTCAATGCACTTTTTCTCAAAAGAAAACCACCTTCAGGTGGGCTGTGCTAAGGCAGCGGGGTCTCTAGCATGAGGCAGGAAATGACTGATATATTCTGTCACATAAAGTCTTATGTTCAGTTATGATGTTCTTCAATTAACCTTTCAAATGGTTATACATCTTACTGTAGATGTCCCATCCTTCTTCCTGTTTTCCCCTCCTTCTCATCCTCCATCATGGGCACTATCCTGCAATGCTTATTCTGGGAAAATTCTCACTGACATTAGCAAGAGTTTATTGCCTGAGAAAAATATATAGGATTGGCCCTATATTACTGTTTATTCCAAAGATACAGGTATGGTTTATTCTCACTTTTAAGTCTGTGCTTCTGACTGAGTCGAAGGCAGAAACTTCCAAGGCTCAAGTGGCAAGGTCTTCACCTTCTGCAGGCAGTGTCATGCAACAGCTCACCGATGCTACCTGTCACAAGTTTCTTTCTGACTGCCATCAGTGGAGGAGATTACTTGCATTGCTGGGCCAGCTGTCGTGCCACCCAGCTCAGTTTGCAGCTTAGTTTATTTTACATCAGAAGTCTCGGTTCCTGTCACCACGTCCTTCTGATGCGCATCACTTTTAATTAACATTTTAACAGTGTCTGGTCAGAATGTCTTTGAAGGGATATACTAGTTGTGTAGCTAATGCTTCCGGGCTTTGAGTCTTAAAGCTTCCCAGACCTCAGACTCTTGAAATTGCTGGATTTTACTGCTTGGTCACTGTTCCCTCTCCAATTCCACATTTCTGGCTATGTGGAAAAACCCAGTAGCCTCAGAAAGTATCTTGCACATAGGCATACTGATTATATCTTCCTGTCAATTGCTGCCAGTCTACTGGAGTCAAAGGCCAATTTAATCTAGCTAAGGATCTAGCCCAGGGGTGGGCAAACTTTTTGGCCCGAAGGCCACATTGGGGCGCAAAATTGTGCGGAGGGCCAGGTAGGGAAGGCTGTGCCACCCCAAACAGCCTGGCCCCACACCCTATCTGACCCCCACCCACTGCCCGCCCCCTGACTGCCCCTCTCAGAACCCCAGCCCACCCCCCTTGTCCCCAATCGCCCCCTCCAGAAACCCCCCACTCTAAATGCCCCCCAGGGCTCTACCCTGTATTTAAGCCTCCCCTGCTCTTTGTTCCCTGACTGCCCCCTCCGAATACCCACCCACCCTAACCACCACCCTCGGGACACCATCCTATCTAAGCCCCCCTGCTCTTTGTTCCCTGACTGCCCTCCCCCAAGACCCTCCCACCCTAACCACCATCCCCAGGACCCCACCATCTAAGCCACCCCCACCCCAGTTCTTTCTTACCATGCTCAGCCAGGTGGGTTCCAGCACTCGTCTGGCCCCTGGGTGGGGAACGGGCCCCGTAGCTCCTCGCTGCTCGCCCTTGCACCCCTGGCGGGGAGCGCAGACCTCCACAGCTCCCTGCTGCTGGTCCCGGCCCCTGGAGCAGGGAGCGCGAGGCCCCGCGGCTCCCCGTTGCTCCACTCGGCATCTGGGGCGCGGAGCTGGGGGCCCCATGGCTCCCCTGCTCCGCTTGGCATCCGGGGCGGAAGTGCGGGGCCCTGCAGCTGCCCGCTGCTCGGGGCGGCAAGCGCAGGCCTCGTGGCTCTCAGCTCGGTCCCCCCTTGCCCGGGAGTGCCACTGGCCCCGCTCCACAGCCCTTCGCTGGCCAGATAAAAATGGCCGGCAGGCCACATGTGGCCCGTGGGCTGTAGTTTGCCCACCTCTGATCTAGCCCATTGTCTGTCATAGGCAGAAATGATTTTAGCCTCGTGTCTTGGAGGAGGGGTAATGCCTGGGTCAGCGTATGGATCGATGCGTAGTTATCACCACTGCATTGAGCAAAATTGACAGAATCATCTCAAAGCCTCACAGTGGCACTTTCCAGGCACAGAGCTCTGGTATCAGCTGGCTGAGCTGAAGCATTGATGCCCTCATGTTCCTTTTTGCCCCACTGATGTGCCTTTCTTTTCCCCTGTAGGAGGATGGGTCTTGTACCACATGCATGGCTGGCACTGTCCTGCTCCCCTTGCTCTTGTCCATGTGGTTCTGTAAGGCAAGGACAGTTTTTGGCTAAAGCTGTAAATCTTGTTTACACCGAGGCCACTTTACACCACTTTGGCAGTGTAAATGGGCCTTACGGTAGATATAAATTACATGACAAATTGTGGAAATTCAAAAGGAAAAGTATCATAGCAACATTCACTCATTCATGCTGTATGTCTTATATATAATATTTTGAATGTTAGGTTATTAAATGTATTCTCTAATAAAGACATTAGTTAAGTGCTATGTGAGTTAGTTAGCCAGCTTTTATGACCTGAGCTTTTGATTGCTAGACTCTGTTTAAATTCACAATCTTAATGTTGCAATAAAATTTTTGCATTTTGTTTTAATGAATTTTAAAGAGCGCAGAACACCCGATGACCTAAAAGCTCATGGCTCTGTGGAAGCAGGCACTTCTGGATTCTGAGCCTTGGCATCTGCTGTTTGAAGTATTGGAGTTGAGTGCAGCTTCAGCTTGAGCCGTGTCTACTTCAGAGGGGACGAAAACGCATTCCTAATCTACTCACAGACAAGCTGTGATGGATGCCTTCTGCCTTGCTTTTTCTCAGTATCTGCACACTTAATCATGTGTAATCCTTATGTTACTGTACACAAAGAATATCTTGTGTGCACATCAGAAAATGAATTTGTGATTGTATATGTATTTACACAGACCCATACCTGTATTTTACTCTACAAACCAAATCACTTTGGAACTATGTTTATAATGTCTTTCTGTTAGCCAGAAGCTGGGAATAGGCAACAGGGGAAGGATCAGTTGATGATTACCATTCTGTTCATTCCCTTTGGGGCACCTGACGGCGTCCACTGTCAGAACACCGGATGCTGGGCTGGATGGACCTTAGATCTGATCTAGTAAGGCCGTTCCTATGTTCCTTATGTAGTAGGTTGAGACCCCCTGAAAAGATTACATGATCTGACTTGACTGTTTTGCCCTGCTATTCTGGGTCTTTGTCATATACCATTGTAGATAAGCTTCAACTGAGATTGCTTTTTTCCCCCCATAAACAGGGATATGAATACTTTCTCTTTGGGAAAGATCAGCTTCATTTTTCAGGCCTTCAGGTGGAGACACTAGATCCACACTATGCTAGAAGGCTGCATGTGCCAACTGTTCAGTAATAACAGAGGCCACTTAAATCTCCAAAGATGTAATGTCAAAGGTCTGGACAATTGTAAACTGCTGATCAAGTTTTGGTGGTGTTTTTTATCAACTTCAAAGATAAGTTTGATTGCATTCGGACCAGATGATCTCTCATCATAGTGACCATTTGAGGTTTGGGAAGGAAAATGTGACTTCTTTTGTTGAGTGTCAGATACTTGTGCTCATTGAGGCTCCTAAAGTGTTTGGCAAACCTTAGGCTATGAGCTAGGATTTGTAAATATGCTCCTCATGGCTAGTTAAAATCTAACAGGCAGCTATTGAGTCCAGAAATAGAGTGTCAGAGGGGAGGGTCTTTCATAGTGGTGCAGAGCTATTTTTCTTGTTCACTCTGGTGATTGCTTTAAATATCTCATATATAAATATTTCTGCGAAATAGAAGCAACAGAGAGAGGGACATGTGGATTCTACAGGGAAAATGTTAGAACGTGTAAATTCAAAAGAAAGCTTAGATTGATGCTTAGGTTTTGTTTGGTGTTATTTAAGTTAGCAATAAAGGCAAATCTCAGAAATGGAGTAAGTTTATACCTGAGTGTGTGTGTGCGTGCACCTGCCCATTAGTGCCCTTGATTAGGAGCAGGATGCAAATGACACCGGTTTAAGTTCATTATTGCTGGAGTCAATCCGCATCTTGTTAATGGCGGACAGTGTTCTATCGCCTCAAAAACAAAAAAATGTTTGGCATTTTGCTCAAGCCTTTATTTTTCCTTGATTCATTGCATTCTGCTTTTATACTTAGTTGTAGTATGGAGGCTTTAGTTGACCTCCTTTAAGAGATGGACAAAAATGTTCAGACACATGTTTATTTTTTGTTTGGTTGATTTCTTTTGGGGTGGGCAGGGCGATGTTATTTATTTAAGATCTGTTAACTGCCTTACACACCATTGCTCTCCAGATTTTATTGGGGTTGCTGTGGACTTTAGTGAGGGTTGACAGAGTGCTTCTTCAGTTTCTCTATCCTTTTTCCTCTGAACGATCTCAGAGTATAGTACCATTGATTGCACTTTTGCCCTGTACGTTCAGGCCTGTTCACAATAGCACTGACCTGTTTTCCTAGTTTTGACATGACCTCAGGAATAAGAGTGATTCTATTCTGTAACCACATCTTTAATATGTGTGTGTAAGGCTACTTAGAGAGGCAATGAGGCAATTTGGACTGCAGTGCCTTGCAACGAAACTGGATTTTTCAGTTCTCAGCTTTCTGGATATGTGATAAAAATTAGGCCCTGAACGAAGAGTGTTTTGAAGCTCAGTCTGGATAGGATAAATATGATGCTGATTGGCTGTAGAGTTGAGATCAGCTCTCTTGACAGATATTTGCCCAGTTTTGTTAATAAGGTGTGTGATCGAGTGGTCCTCCCTCGGCTTTCAATTATCAGCAGTAGACAAACATTAATTGTGCATCTTTAATTGGAACCTTTCTGATAAGAACCAGACCTTACCATGTTGATCCATGTCTTTGTCACTTCAAAACTGGATTACTGGAATGCACTCTACTTGGGGCTATATCTGAAAACCCTGCAGAAACTTCTGATAATGCAGAATTAGGGTATGTCTATACTACCTGCCGGATTTGCAGGCCAGCAATCGATCCAGCAGGGGTTGATTTATCGCATCTAGTCTAGATGTGATAAATCAACCCCTGAATGCTCTCCAGTCGACTCCTGTAATCCACTGGAGCGAGAGGCACAGATGGAGTTGACGGGGGAGCAGCAGCAGTTGACTCACCGCGGTGAATAGATCTAAGTGTGTCGACTTCACCTACCTTATTAGCGTAGCTGAAGTTGTGTAACTTAGATCAATTCCCCTTCTCCTCCCACAGTGTAGACCAGGCCTACATCTTCCTGCTTGCTTACTAGTGTTTCTTGCAGGAAACCTGTGCTCCATGCATTGGCTTCCAATTAATATCCAGCTACACAATTTTATTAGTAAATAAAGGAGATGGAAAGCAAAAATATGTTGTGGCAAAAATAAATAGTAAAAGAAAAAATGAAATAAACACCCATTTACACACAGTTATTTATTTTACATCTGCCATGAACTCACCACAATATTCCAATAAACAGGTTACTTGCATACAGCATTTGCTGTAATTCTGAAGTATAAAAATAATCTATTTGCATTATATCAAAAAGGTGTATTTCACTTGTACTTTTTATATTACATGGGCACTTTCTGTTTCTGGGCCCTTAAATATATCCTAATATATTCTGCATTATTGAAATCCTTATTCTAACTATTCTATTTTGAGCCTTAGTTTTCCCCCTTGTTAACTATATTTTTAATATTCATTAGGAGGTATTAATGAAATTTTATTTCTCCTGTTGAGAGAATGCTAGCAGACTATCATGCACAGTGGTAAGGAAATCAGATTAGCTTTTTCTCACATTAATATGTTTATTCTGTGTGGTGGCCTTATTAATTTACTCACATCTATTTCAGATCACTCAGTGCTGATTTGTTCTTTTACGTGACACAAATACTGTAAAATTGAAAGTTAAAATGATCACGAAGAGCTAGATTTGGATGTTTTCACTTCTATTTGTGATGTGATCTAATTTGATTTCTGCTTTTCAGATGCTTCAGTCATAGTCACAGTAAATTACTGTGTTATTGTTTGGTGGGCAGCCAAAATGTAATGGGTTCATAATCCAAAGCATGAGACATACTGTAGATATTCTTTAAGATGTACAGTGTAATCAGCAGAAAAAGCATTTGAAAGATCAGTTTTAAATAAAATATGTTGTTGGTTCATATAAGAAATCTTTGATTTTAAATGCATTGTGTTTATTTTTAAAAAGCGGTCTCCATGCAGTTTCTCTCGTAATTTACAGTAAGTCCTCTCACAAAGAGAAGAAAACAAGTAAATCTGGGAGCCTGGTTATGCAAGCTTTACTCCTGTTCATTAGTCCTCGTGGTTATGCTTGAGTCTGCTCTTGTGAGTAAAGATTATTGAAGATAAATAAGAGTTACAGATTTGGGTCATAGGTTGTTAATGGGGTGATGCCAAATGTTCCCTACTGTTTTATCTGGTAAAACAATTATTGCTGTAATTAAATGTTTCCTGCTGACTGGGATGGTATTCAATGAACATCGGCGAGTTAGAATGTTTTACTGTACTTTAGACTATACCTTCATCTTTTTCAGTCTGCTGTTTGGTTAATGCTTAGTCAGCTTTTAGTAGTCCTTTTCGTTTTGTTTATTTAAAAACACTGAGGCCATGTCTACAGAGCAAGTTACTGCAAAGCAAAATGGTGAGCTGTAGATTCATAGCTCGGCTTGCTGTGCAGTAATTCTTTGTGGAGACAAGCCTCGAGATTAATGTTGCATAAACAGATTTATGTACATGTGTATTGTATTGTTTTGTATCAGTAGCCAGAGCCCCACTTCTTGCAGTTTACCTATTGTAGTACCAAAGGTTAAAGTAACTAAGGACACTTACCAGTACAGGACTGGGTGGCTCTGGCTCTCGGAAGGGGCGGGGCCTCGGAAGGAAGGGGCAGGGCTGGAGGGGTCAGTATCCCCCAACCAGCCTTTCCAGGCTGCTTGGCCCGCACTGCTGAGGGCATGTTGATTTAAAGGGCCCGGGGCTCTGGACGTCGCTGCAGTAGCAGGGCCGCCTTAGAGGGGGAAGAGATCCTCAAAGTGCTGCCGCAGCAAAGGACCTTAAAGCGCTAGCACGGCAGAGATTTAACCTTGCTGTCACTTCCCGTCAGCAGCCCTGCCGGTACGGACCCTACCAACAAGGGAAGGAAATAGGGGCAACCTTGAAATTACGGCAACCTAGAAAAACCCATTAATCTGTGAGAATTGTCAGGTAATGGAGGTCTGAGTGAATTAGAGCAATTGCAGTAAAGAAAACCTAGGCTCCTGACTTTGGGTGAGTGGACTTTGATGTTTGAACCACAATGTCATGGTCAGCATTAAAAAAAAAAAAAAAGATGAATTGAAAACTTGTTGCATCTGCTTTTATTACAGTAGGCCTAGTGTGGATGCAAACTCACCTGTGGGAAAAGTTATTTGCTGACTTCTGTGTTTCTATAAATGGTTCATACCATTTAGGCTTAGGGGCTGTTTTCCGTGGAGACTGTTGCAGTGTGTATGTGAGCCTTCCCAATAATGCCAGAGCAGAGAAAATATGAGAAGATACTTTCTAGTGTATGTATAGGAGGGGGACAGGTAAAAAAAAATTGTTGCCAGCCGCCCTGCTGACCGCATCTCTCCGCCAGCCATGCCAAGATGTCTTCACCCCCCCACCCACACTTAATAGAGCTCTAAGAGATTTCAGCTGTTAGTGGGGGAACCTCACTGCTGGTGCACACTGGGAAGTCTCTTGCATCAGAGACACTGTCCCAAAGCAGGCCTAATACTTAGGCGTAGATATCAGTGTTTAACAAGACTCTTAATTGAGTCTAAATTAGCTCTGTTATTATATAGTGGAGAGGAAGGGTCAAAGGGTGTTTAAGGCCCACATTACCAGGTACAAGTACCTATCCCCACCCTCTCTCAACAACTTGAGGTTTGGAACCCATGTCTCCTGCCTAGTGAGTGCCATTCAATTGAGGGAGAGTCCCTCCATCGGGATATGCAAAGTATAGTTTTGCTGCCCTCGATTCACACCACACGGATAATTAGACTTTATTACTCTTGCCCCAATAACAAGGAGACTGGGGATCCAACACCAGCCAAAAGTGATCATTTGGGCAAGCAATTCCATCATGCTAGGCATGGATGAGTGTGCCCATACAAATGAGATCAGTTCTGGAAGTCCTCTTCCACAGTTCACCACCATGTCGGGGAGAGCTATTCAGACTCTTCTTACAACTGTATTTGCACCTCCTTTGGATTGCTTTCTATAAAATATTCTTGTAAACAGATTTTTGGCAGTAGTAGTCACCGGCCTTCAGTAGCCTGGGGCAATATCTTTGTGAATATGTTAATTTATCCTGAAACTATATCTCTTTTTTTTATAGGCTTATGAGACAACCCAATAATTTCATGCAATCAAACTCAAAGATATTGCCCCTGTGGCAAGGCAATATATTTTAACTGCTGATTCTTCTGACTTTCATGATATTAATGCATTTTAAAGTTGCATAGAAAGCTTATATCATTCATAGGAAGCTCGATATTTTTACTCAACGTAATTTCCAGTGAGTATGGAATGTTTTTACATGAGTGCTTTCTCTGGCCTCTTCAACGAGAACTAATAATCTCAAATTACAGGTTTTGCTTTTGTTCTCCAGAAATCTGATTTTACAACATAGAAAATCCATTGACCTGACCCAGGACACCAGAGAACATTACAGCTGTCCATTTCTGTTTGTATAGTCCACATATTGTGAAATACAGCTTTAATAGTGTTTTCTGGTATTTCGGAATTGTCTTGCTAATTCAGGACTAAAATAAGAGATTGCTCCTAATCCATTGTAAGAAACAAGGAAATGCACTGTTCCAAGAACAGTCCAGGGAAAGTATTGTGGCTCTTAGAGTCACAGTGGGAAGTCACCCATGAGTCTGTGGAAGCTCAGTTCTGCTGGCTGGTATACTGGAGATAGTGGTGCTAATGCTTTGCCTATTCCCCACTCACCATGTGAGGCGGTGGGTGGGAGGAAGAGGTGAGATATGGAATAGAGGCCCTGTGGAGAGTTTTCCTCCTCTCATTCTCAGACTGGTGATCTGGGGTTTCTGTATATGCTTCAAATACTGAGGGGAGGCTGTTCCGCACACAGACTGTGAAAAACTGTGGTGATTAGTACCATGTCAAGTAAGGTAGGATAAAATCTGTCATTATGTGGACTGACCGAAAAACTCCACACAAAAGGGAATGTGGAGAAGCACTGTGGCTGCTATTGCAGCCCATATCCACAATATAACTTCCCAGGTTGGAATCCAGCCAGGACAATGTGGTTAACATCCCTTCTTCTATAAGAAATATTAGTAATCAAACCCTTGGTTTTAGGCTTCAGTAAGGAAACAGCACCTCCAACAACAGCATCGTGCCCCTTCATGTCATGCCTAGAGCCCTGGCTCTGTGCTGGCTCAGAGTTAAGAGTGCAACCTAGCAAATAATGAGCACCAACCCTGGGGCACTCTGGATTTTACCCAGGAGGTCTTCCGAGTGCTGATGAACTTCAGTATTTTGTAGCTTGTGAAATTTGATGAGATTTTAACTGGAGGCTAACCATTTCCATCATCAAAAGGAAAAAATATTCTTTGAGGGGGATATTGAAAAAATGATTATATTAGTCCAAATAATCAGCAAACTCTGAGAGAAGCAAAAATCAGGAAAAGGTTAGCACTTTTCTATCTCAGCAACTGCTCCCTCCCACAAGAGTGTCATTTTTATCCTCTCAGAGGCCCTTTGACTTGGATTTCCAAGTTTTTCCTGTGGTTACAACCTGGGACTCGCTCCCTTGACAAGCTAATCTGGCGAGTTCAGTAGGGCATTGGAGGGAGGACTGCACAGTGAATGGCTCCTGCACTGTCTCTTAGATGTTAGTCAATGACTGGCTATCTGAAGCCATTGGTCTCTTACCTCTGGATCCTGAAAATGAAACGTGTATGCATTTTTCTGGAGAGTCTCAGAATATCTGGGAGCAGAGGATGGTCAGACCACCATAAAGTTGCCATTTTTACCCAGATTAGCGGAGCAATAATTCATTTTTGGGGGGCTGAGGATTCATCATATTGCTCATGCTCCATGAAATGAGAGAGTCTGTGAATTTTTAAATTTTTGTTTATTTTTTAGAAAACACGTAGGAAACATCTGTGTAAAGATTCATTTTTAAAAATTCCTACTGCCTTTGTGTCACTAGTGTTGATGATGACATCCAGGAAATAGCATCATGACTCCTCTCCTTTCCACCTCATCGCATCAGCTTTCTGCTGGCTCAGTGGTACTAAAGTAGAAGTAGAAATTACTCTTCACATCTTTCCCTCTTTACCTGTTATGAAAAAGTTAAGTGCTATCAATGGAGACACTAAACATGTAATTCTCAAAAGTATGCAGTTACTGAAATACAAATATAATAGGGGTCGGCGACCTGCGGCATGCGTGCCAAAGACAGCACCTGAGCCAATTTCTAAGGGCACGCTGCTGCCTGCCCTGCAGTACCGATTTACAATGGCGCCTCTGCTCTCTCCTGTGGGGGCAGGGGACAGAAGTTTGGTCCTGCTGGCTTCTGCTGCAGGGCAGGCTCCACCGGCAGCCAAGCTCCTCTCTCCCCCGTGTCTTCCCCCAGCCTGCTGTGTTTCTCTGCCTCCCTGCCGCCGAACAGCTGATCACCTGGGCGAGGAAGCGGGGAGGGGGAGAAGGGAGTTTCAGCATGCTCGCAGATCCAGGGAGGAAGTGGGGATGGGGGTGGAATCAGGACATATCCCCTCCAGATCTCTGCCACGAGCCACTCAGAGCAGGGCGCTGGGAGCACCCCCACAACCCCAGCCCACATCCCAGCCCTCTGCCCTGACCCTTGCACCCCCCACAGCCCAGCCCTGACTCCTGTACCCTCAAATACCCAGCCACCCCATACCCTGACTTCTGCACTCCCCTCACACACTCCCAGCCCCTGTCCTGACTCCTGCACTTTCCACACATACCCAGCCCCCCCACCCCATGCCCTGACTCTTGCACCCCCCTCCCACATCCCCACCCTACGCTGAGCATCAAACAGGAGCTCCTGCAAACCCCCAGCACATTCCCACCTGCACCCCTTGCACCAACTAGGAGCTGCCCCAGACAAGTGCTCCACACCCTGAGCCCCTTCCCTCATCTAACTCCTGGCCAGACCTTGCACTGCACACCCAGCCTATTCCTTTACCCCCAACTCTGTGCTCAGTGCACTCCCACCCTCAGTGCAGAGAGAGAAAAAGAGAATGGTCAAGAACCAGGGAGAGGAAGGTACCCACTCTATGTGGGCAGGGCTGGGACCTCAGACTGGCAGCAGGCAGAGTGGGGTGCCCACTGGGACCCACACTACAAGAAAGATGTAGAAAATTGGAAAGAGTTCAGCAGAGGGCAACAAAAATGATTAGGGGCCTGGAGAGGCTGAGAGAACTGGGGTTGTTTAGTCTGCAGAAGAGAAGAATGAGGCGGGGATTTGATAGCTGTTTTCAGCTACCTGAAAGGGGGTTCCAAAGAGGATGGATGTAGACTGTTCTCAGTGACAGAGCAAGTAGTAATAGTCTCAAGCTGCGGTGGGGGAGTGTAGCAGCGCGATGACTCGCCTCTGCAGTGCTTCCTGCTGGCCATCTGGGAATTAGTTCTTCCAGTTCGGAGCGCCTTCTGCAGGATGGTATCTCGCTGGCCCCATGTCCCTCCCAGACCCCGGTGTCCTTTTTCCTGGAGTGCTGCCCCCTGGCAATGCCCCCACACTCTGCCTCTGGGACTCCCCTCCCTGGGGAACCCCCAACCCTCTAATCCCCACCTTGCCTCAGTCTAGGGCTACTGCCAGTCATCATCAAGCCCCCGCACCCTAGGGCAGAATGCAGTGTAAACCCAGTCATCACAGGCAAGGGGGGGTTGGACCAACTGCCTTTGCCTAGCCCCCAGTACCCTTCTTAGGCCTCCCTTCAGGCCTACAGCCTGGGGAGTTGCTAGGCTGGAGCTCCCCAGCTCCCTTGCCTATTCCCCCAGCACTGTTCCTCCTCAGGTAACCTGTCCTGTACGTAGCCAGGCCCTGCTCCCTCCCAGCCTGGAGAGAGACTGTTTAGCTCTTGCCTTTCAGCCCTTTTATCATGGCCGGCTGCCTCCTAACTGGGCCTGGCCCCAGCTGTGGCTGCCTTCCTAACCAGCCTAGGTTTTTCTCTCAGCGGAGCCCTCTACCAGGGCTGGCTTTTAACCCCTTCTAAGCCAGAGTGGGATGTCTGCCCTGCTACAGGGAGGTTTAGATTAGATATTAAGAAAAACTTTTTCACTAGGAGAGTGTTGAAGCACTGGAGTGGGTTACCTAGGGAGGTGGTGGAATCTCCTTCCTTAGAGGTTTTTAAGGTCAGGCTTGGCAAAGCTCTGGCTGGGATGACTTAATTGGGGATTTGTCCTGCTTTGAACAGGGGGTTGGACTAGAAGACCTTCTGAGGTCCCTTCCAACCCTGATATTTCATGATTCTATGAGTATATACAGTGCTTGCTTTGTGCAAACTTATATATGCCAGCAATATATCTAAGCAGCCTTACTAAATGCATGTCCTTTACCTGTATTATCTCTATCTGTGTTATGTAATTAAGGGCATGTATTCCATGATTTTGCAGAGACTATATTAATCTACATACAAAAACAGGCGTCTGTCGAGGGTATCCACTAAAGCATAAAGCAAGAGTGATGGGGATAGCTCAGATAGACATTTCATTTACATTTTCCAAACACAAAGAAAGAATCATAGGTCAGTTCCAGCACTTAACTTTGCTCTCCTGCCAGGGAGTTTTACCACCAATTTCAGTGTGGTCAGAGATAGGCCAATGCACTTTTGAAAATCTCACCTTAACTATATATGATTTATTTTGTATTAAGGAAAATAGACAAAGGAAGAACAAATATACCACATGAGTGAGAACAGAAATTCCCATTCTACAACAAAAGGCTGAGAAAACCTGATTCACGAGGAAAGATTAAAAAATATTTAATCTTGAGAAAGGAAGACTGAAGGGGGACCTGATGAGTCATCAAATATGTTAAGGGCTGTTATAAAGAGGACGGTGATTAATTGTTCTCCATGCCCGCTGAAGGAAGGGCAAGAAGTAGTTGGCTTAATCTGTAGCAAAGGAGATTTCAGTTAGATAGTAGGAAAAAATTTCTAACTAGTTAAGATATTAAGTACTGAAATAGGTTACTGAGAGAGGTTGTGGAATACCTATCATTGGAGGTTTTTAAATACAGGTTAGACAAACAACTGTCTGGTTAGTCTAAGTATACTTTGTCCTGCCTTAGTGCGAGGGAACGGACTAGATGACCACTTGAGGTCCCTTCCAGCCCTACATTTTTATGATTCCCTTTTTCTATGTTCTGGAATCTCCCTACCAAATATGCAAGAAAACTTTTTCCATTTCACAGGTGCCCTATGAAGGGGGAAAAAAAAATCCCAACAACCCTAGAGCCCTAGCTATGCACACAACAGTCGTGTATGTTGTTAAAGATCTTGATGGTTTCATCTTCAGAATAAATCAGCAAACTTGTGTAAGGAAATATAATACACCGGACCCTTGCTATAGCCCGGATCCATGCGCAGTCCCACGCTAACGCAGGGACCGTGTTAACTTGGGGGATGCGTTGCCATGGATCCCAATTTAAATATTTAAATGTAGGAATCATCTCCACTACCGCTCTGTACACAGACCTGCGCTATAACTACTACTAAGTCGATTGCACTCAATGGAGATTCAGTCCTGCAGAGGATAGGAGCTATTTCTGCCACTGTTGGGATTCTTACAGAGGTAAGCTAACTTTAAGTCCTTCTGGGACTCCGTAAGAGTTCCCCTGACAGAGAAGATCCTGGGGCGGGTGGAGGGTGCCCAAAAAACCCACCTGAGTCAGATGACATTTCAGATGCCCTCAACAGATGTTAGAGATAGTGCTGGCCCTTTACAATTTCTTCTACATGAAGTTATGGCTACTTTGCAGCACTTCTTTCTGTTCTTCCATGTGTTTTTATTCCCCAGGATCCCCGATCCATATTTATGCTAGCATAAACTGACCGAGTGTTCTGAAATGGGTAGACAATTAAAAACATATTATGCATGTTCATAGCAGTGTATCCCAGTCAGCTGTTCTCTTTGAATGAAACACTTTTAAAATAAAATAATGCCTTTAATGCAGGTTCTTTGTTAGCAAGTGAACTATTAATTTGTTTGCTGACAGTTTATGAGCAACTGAGAACACATTGTAAAAACCACTCGTGCACATAAATATACGTCCCTCCATTCTGCAGGAAGACTGCTCTCAATTATTTTTCTTTTAAAGTAAATGTTTAGATAATTTATTTTATATGAGCTTTTTGACTTTGATGGATTACAGCCCTATTGCCTTTTCCAGAAAATACATGGGGAGTCCACTTGGGAGGTGGCTGTAGAGGAAGTGGGGGGATTCATAAATCATGTGCAACTGTGTATTTAGTGGAAACTCATTTAAATATTATGGCCAGTTTTGTGATTTTGTAAATCATTTATGCACAGAAAACTACTTATGTTTAACTAGAGAACAAATGGTAAGCTCCTTCAGTGGTCACATATTGGAATGGGAAGAGGCAAGATCAGTACAAGCTGGTTGCTAATTTAGATTCTGGTCTCCATTGCACCGTAGTAAGTCCAAAGTAATGCCCTTGCCATAGGTGAAGCTACTCTGGATTTATACTTGTTAACTAAGATCAGAATCTGACCTCGCTATTTGTAATTTTTCATTTTCCTGCTTTTAAGTATGGAGAAATAGGTTGTATCTCAAATTTTGTGAAAGGATGAAATCTAGAATATATCTTAGCATACCAGGGGATGATTGCATTAAACCAGAAATAGGTTAATCTAACTGGTCATTATTTGTTTTCTAACCTATTTATTTTTGTTTGTGAAATATTGCTGATGCTCTATATTTGGAATCAAATTTTATATCCACTTCATTGCTGAGTAGCCCTAGTTTAATCACTCAATACACAGAAGACAAGAGCAACCAAATTATTTTAATTTTCCAGGGGAAGGAGTCCACAAGTAACAGTTTATACAGCCAGAAATTTTCCCCAGCATGGGAATTGCAACCTTGGCTTTAAAATGCCACTGATTGCAGGGTCACGTAATAGAGATTACTTACCTAAAATGTAGTCCTTAAATCTCCTTAACTTTCAAACCAGCTTTGAAACAGCAAATTACATTATTTTGCTTTAAAAGCTGAAGAGAAACTGTTCCTGCAAGCCTACAGATAAAAGGGCTGGGTGGAAAAAAGAGCATCTGCAGCACTGGAACTGTATAATAAGCCAGTAAATCCAGGTTTGATAAAGAAAATCATCTTTGGAATCACACATTTATGTACACAGAGCTTAACTTGATCTGAATGTTCAGTAAACTGAAGGGTGTGGGAATGGAAGGAGTTGATCTACCTCTGACTAGACCATCATGTTTTTTCAACCGTTTAAGATATTTCAAATAAAATATATTCCTTTCTCCCCCCTTCCCACCCAACGCTTCATGTTATGAATGTTCTATTAAGCAGCAGCTTATATTTTATGATTATTTACAGGGAATATAATAAACCTTTACAATATAATTGTGCTTCATCCTGACTTTCTTTTTAATGGTGTTATTTTCTAGTTGTTTTACTATTTTATATATATCATACACTGGCTATGTTACATTTATTTGCTCTTACTCTATTTTCTGTGATGTCCTTATTATTCTCTTATCCTTTTGATGTAGTGCATCCTTCATATGTTATCTTTTGATTGTAATTTACTTACGTTTTTTGTATTCATTCCCTCACCTTTCACTCTCTCCCCTAAAAAGAATGAAACACAATGCAATATTTGAACAAAGGAAAAACAAATAATATTTCTTAGGCTCTTTAATCACTATTCAATATTCCGTAGCCACCTCACAGCGTTGCTACTCCTGACTAGTATGCTGCCTTATTAACAATAGCATGTACCCATTTGTACAGACATATGACCCCCTACCCCAATAAACAGCAGAGCTTATTCCCAGCTATGTTCTTTTTGCCAGCCACACTCCCCAGTGGGGGAAAGGAATCATAGAAAATGATTGTATGATGGTAATCCTCAGGGGAAAGCGATTACATAACAGTACCAGCTTTGCAATATATTTATACTAAATTTAGTTATCCACACGCTCTAGAGCTTTTCATCTGAGGTCTCCAAGCACTTTACAATAATTAATCAATCAAGCTCCTCTGAGGTAGGACAGTATTATTATTGTACACAGTTTACAGATTGAGTCCCAGAGGGGTTTAAAAACATACCCAAGGGCAAATACCAAGTCAGTGGCAGAGCTAGGAATAGAATCCAGGAATCTTGGCTCCGAGTCTTCCCAGAACCCTTCTCTGACCACTAGATAAGCTTACACTGTCTCCCATTCTTTTCTCCTGTCTTCAGGTTTGAAATTATACCAGTCAAATAATTAGGTCTGGGAAAAGTCATAAATGAATATCAGGATAGTCTCTTACCCTTGTTTCCTATGACCATGATTGAACTAAGTGGTGGATTTTTGTATTTACGGTTAGCCCTAGGGTTCATACTACCTCTTACATAACACAAAAAAGTGCTTACATCACCAGTAATATTTGATTAACATAACTCTGAAATGTAGTTACTTAATATTATCTCAGTGAGCCCACACTGGACTCCATTCTGTCTCATGATGAATGCTGGCTTTCGTTATTACTTAAAAGGCAGGTTTTTATTCAGTTAAATTGAATAAATAGCCATTTTAAAATGATTACACTTGTCAAAATAAAGAATGGGATTTGTATTATTTTTTAAAAGATGACATGGTTCTTGAGAATCTTTTGGATCAAATAGAATAGAGGATCAAAATAAGCAATAATTGAATTAAGTATCATTTATAATTTTGTTTGTTGAACCCTGTCTGAATTTTTCCTTCTGTTGATATTTGAAATTTCAAGGACACTCTAGATGTGGGCTGGTCTGTTAGAGGCAATGTCTGCCGATCCTCTGCAGGCATTTCATAGAGGTTTCACATGGTGTGCCCTGTCAGTTTAGTTCACACATGATATATAGCATTAATTATCCATGGGCTGCAGAAAGGATAAATGCTTTTATTATTGCAGAATACTAGCTAGAAGAAAAGTAAGGAGAACAAAGAAAGTTGCCATTATTTCACTATTTTTTTAATTGTCATTTTCTATTCTCTTAAACTCAGTGATTTTTTTAAAAAGGACTGATTCTTGCAAAGACTTTTGAATATATTTATACAGTTATTCTGAACACAAAAGTAATTAATAGATATAAAGAAAAAAAGGTGGTACAGGTGGAATGCTGAAATATACAGTTGACTGTATGCAAAGAAAATCTAGCTTTGTCCATGTAATAAAACTAACAAACAATATAAATTGGAATGACGCTTTTGTTATTAACTGGTAGTTAAATTGGGCCTGGGATGATATTAATTTTTACTTCCCCCTCAGGACACTGCTGCTACAGAAAAATGGATATCAAAATAGAAGGGAGAGAAAAGATGCCATCTTTAGCTGGGGAAATAACACAGAATTAGGATGGGGCTGGGTTACAGGGGGCCTTCTGTAGAACATGGATTTGATTCACTCTACAAGCCAGAATATGGGTGTGTCAGTGCGGGATTCACTGCAAGAGGGGAGAGTAGGAGGCAGTACTGCTGGCTGTCCATGAGCAGCTTTAAAAACTCACCATATCTTCTTCATGCCTTGGCCAGTTCCAGACCCTCTATGGGAACAGGACTTGTGTGCAGCTTTCCAGAAAGGTCCTTTTCCACTGGAAACTATGCAGTGAATCTGATCACCTGAATCTCAGTAAATCTGCCCCACTTTGCAGTTATTCTGTCTGCTAGCCATGTACAAAATATTTGATCATGTATAGATGTTCTTGTCTTTGATACGACTAAAAATAAAATAAAGTACAATGGAAATTGCCCAAATGTGTACTCACCTCACATGAAAGTTTTTGCTTCACTTGGTAACTATGATCACTCCTTTTTTCCTATGGCATAAGCCAATGATTCTCCCATTGTGGATTAGATTGTTGGTGCTATGTAGTTGGACACACATTGGAACCAGGAGTGCGCTCATCTGCTGGTAGTTCCTGCAGCAGCCACCAGGCCTATAGAAGTTCATGAACAGTAACCACTGAGGAAAAAGATTTAGCAGAGGTGCAGCGGTGCCTCCTCCACCCCAGTTTAGCCCTCTGAGGAAGAGCTGAAAGGAAATAAGACTGTGTAGGCCAAGACTGAGACTCTAGAAAATGAGCTAAGGGCTTTCAACTTGACAGTTCTTGGAGAGGAACACAATGATTTAATGGCATTAATAGAGGGGGAAAAGCACTTAGAAAATAATATTATCCTGGATGTGAAACAAGTCCCAAATACACTAACATTAGAAAATATACTGTAAGGATCAAGCCCACACTGATGACCTGAAAAAAGGCTTGATCCTGTAATTCCTGCACATTTGGAATGCTCATTGATTTCCTCTGTATGCATGTTGTCAAACACGTGAGGAGTTTTGCGGTCAAGAGGACATTTAGAATGCTCAGGAAGAGACCCACATGGTATTCCAGGATAAATGAGTCCCATGAAAACCAGAGGAGAGGGAACTGGTTCAGCAGTTCTGTTCAGCCCCTTTGTTTGCATCCTACTAATTCTACCTCACTGACTCTTTCCTGTCACTGCTGTCACTGAGCTCTGTTCAGTCTACTCTCTCTCTCTCTCTCTGTTCAAAAATCAGCTGCTATTCCCAGCCTTCATGGAACCCTCTGATACTAAGATTAATTCCCTTTTTAGACTTTTCTTGTAGGAGCAGAGATTACAGGGATAGCTCAGTCTTATAAGAGATGTATTGCTTAGCTGTTAGAGTGTGAAAGGTGAGCACCTCGCACGAGGGGCCAAATTCAGTCCCAGGCCCCTCAGTCCGAGTCGTTGATCACTGAAACCATCAAGAGAGCATTTTGTCAATTTTTATGGCTGACTCGAACCCTCCTGGGCATTCTTGAGTTGCAGCTCGTGAGATGTCTTTTTTTGCTGTGCTGTTTTTTCCTGTCTTCAGTCTATGTTCTGTATATTGAACAGGACAAAATTCCAAGTCAAATTTTATTAAAAGGACATCACTAAAAACATTCTGCTGGCTGCTTGTGTACTCCTTGGGAATGTTTTAACAGTTGTGCCTCAAAGGAAAGGTCACCCTTTACATAACTGCTATTATTCTATGACTTTCAGACATCAGAGACAAAGGTAGGACCCTCACTAAGGCTGTAGGCACAAGGGACAGCCAACTATGGTGTTTTCTGATGTGGGATCCTGAACAGTAATAACACAGTTCTGCTGAGACACTACTTAGAATACTGAATTCAGTTAAATAGTCAAAGAATGTGGAATAGACGGAAGTCAGAGAAAATGATTGAGGTTAGTGATTTTATTTGAGGAAAAATTTTAAATAATATGTAGTCCTTGATTCTGCAAAGACTTATGCACATGCATAAATTCTATAGACTGTGAATAGTACCATTTAATCCAATAGGATTATTTGTGTGTGTGTGGGAGTGGAAAACTGACTGGGATGTATAAATGTCTAGTGCCAGTCCGGTTGCATGGTGTTCTGCTAGTCGTATCAGTTCTATCTGGAGGAGAGCATCACAATTTGGTTTTGGTCATATCTTGTACATGGACTTTCTGCGAAAGAGACCACCATTCTGAAAGCTGTTTCAGTATGCAGAGTAGGACAAGCAACCCCAGTTCCCATGGTTTGTGCCCATGAAAATATTAATTTAGAAGTCATAAACAAAATTGAGAGACAGGATGTGTTTCATTTCATGATACTTTGGTAGATGTATTTATTAATTACTTTGTAGTAAGGGTTGCTGAACTCTGGGTTCTAGGTTTCTGTAGTCGTTGTAACTTTGCTGAAACTGCCAGTTGCAAACATTAAATTATATGGGTTTAGCCTCAATGGGAAATTCACAAGCATTTTAACATGGTTTGAGTAAATAACCATTTGTCACCTTTCACATTCCAGGTGTACAAAGAAATCTCAAACCCATTTATTAACTGAGCTGAACGTTGAAAAGATACCATATACAAAAGGCAAAAATACCATTTGCTTGGTGATAATTACTAGTGTTCATTTTCTCACTTAAGTGATAGGACACATCACACTGTTGCTATAGCAACCTCTATTCTGTTCCATTAACTGCTTAATGTGAATTTATGAATGCAAGTTTCAATGTGTGAAGAAAAAGGCTTGAAATAGTGTGTGATTCATCATTTAAAATGTGTACAGCCAAGTTATGGCTAATTGGACCTTTCTTATTTGTTTTTGAATATTAAAATAGCATATATTATGATCTGTATATTGTGTGGGTAACCAATTGAGCAGGAAGTAATTTAATATTAAATGAATTTCAAAATGATTTAAGTATTTCTCATTTTGAAAACATTTCATCCATTTTGTGTGATGTTAACAGAATAACGTCATTTTATATTTTTATGAGGAGTTGGAAGGACATTGGCTTTTTTATGTTGTATGTCATTCAATTTTAGTTCAGATTCAGAAAGGTAGCTGTGTTAGTCTGGATCTTCAGAAGTGACAGAGTCCTGTGGCACCTTAAAGACTAACGAAAGTATTGAAGCATAAGCTTTCGTGGGCTAATACCCACTTCGTCGGATGCATGCAGTGGAAGTGCCAGCAGCAGCACAGAAATAAGGGTGGCAATACCATACCATGCCACTCTTACTTTTGTGCTGCTACTGGTAGCAATTCTGCCTTCAGAGCTGGGCGCCCAGCTAGCAGCCACTGCTTTCTGGCTGCCTAGTTCGGAAGGCAGTGCAGAAATAAGGGCGGAATACTGTGGCCCCCTTACAATTCCCTTTTGGGTCAGGCTCCCCAATTTGAGAAACGCTGGCCTTCCCCATGAAATCTGTATAGTACAGTAAAGCATACAAAAGACCAGATTTTATTGGGGTGGCATGGGATGAGAGACCAGGTTTCATGAACCGTGACGCATTTTTCACGGCCGTGAATATGGCAAGGCTCTAATTATGGATTAGTCTCTAATCCTAGGTGGGGTTTATAAGCACAACCATAATGAGAATAATATGTTAAAAAACAAACTAAATAAACTCTACATTAAAGGAATTATTAAGATTGCAAAGTAAAGCACTGAAAAGTTAATCGATGACAGAATTAAGACTAATTGGGCAGAACAGTCCCAAAATGTATATTTCAAGTCCTGGTCCCAGGCTGAATGACTCTGGAACAGCATTTGTCCTGGATTCCCTGCAGCGCCGCTCCATGACTGCCCAAGGCTCAGGGTGGGGGAAAGGCTGAGGTGGCCCTTAAGTTCCTCTCGCCACAAGGCCCCTCTCTCTGCTCCTCCTCTTTTCCCCAAGTCCCTGCCCCTGGCCAGGCCAGAAACCAGAGCCAGGCAGTAGTAAGAGCCACCCATGGAGCCCAGGCTGCTGTGGGGGGTCCCAGACCCTCTACCTGCCCAGGGTAGTGTGCCCTGGGAGACTGGGACAGCCTGAGGGTTGCTTGTAGGCACACCAGCCCTCTGCCCAGGGCAGCTGGAGTGTCTGGGGATCCCCACAGCGACTTGGGTGCCATGGGCAGCTCTTATCGCAGACTGGCGTTGGCTTCTAGCCTGGTTATGAGGTCTCATGGGAAGAAGAGGAGCAGGGGATGGGGCCACAGAGGTAGTCAGCCTATTTAAGACTTCACATACAACCTTAATGTAGCTCCATTCTGCATATATATTAGGATACAGCCTTTAATTATATGATCACATGCTACTTTTAGTAAGTTCAGTGTTTAAAAAATGTTATTCTTTCTTTGGAAAAAGTCTCAAACTATTCACTGATGAGTATAAAGAAGCAGGAAAGAAGTGTTTAGGTTTACTGGGAATAATAAGAGATGCACTTCTTTTTATGTTTGATGCTTTTGGACTGACAACTGTTTTTATTACAGCATATGTAATCAGTCCTTTTTTAATAGCACATTCTCAGTAAAATCGGATCCTGGGCTTCATTTTCATATTTTGGTTTCTTGTATATGATTGACTTATACTCAATCATGCAATTCCAGGAAAATTTCAAATTTATTGTTGTAATTCAGAAGTTCACCTTTTGAGGATGGTCGTGTATGAGAATGAAAGAGGTACTGTGTAGATAGGTGCTTTGGTACCATACAAGGTCAGACACAACTCACTCCCATGTCCTTCTCCCTTTCATTTTCCATTTTTTCTCTAGATTTTTTTCAATCCTTTTATGCCACATTTAACATGCTGTGTATCTGCTGTCAGCAAATGAGGAATGCTGCTATTATATATTGAGGATGATTCTGATCACTATTAGTCATAGAATCAAAGAAGCAAATTCTGCCCATAGTTGTCTGCACACACACATCTCCCATTGAATCAGTGATAGTCACATGTCTGTATCTGTGGCAGACAGTTTAAGGTCAGTTGGGAGCTCTTGATATTTGGATTCATAAGTATGTAGTGTTGTCTTAAGATAACCTAACTGAGCTTTTAAAACAGAGTAGGTTTAACAGAAGTCCTTGACTTTAAGGCTGGGGGAGTAAACAGAGCATAGCATAGCGATCAGGCCTAGTGGTTACAGTGAGGCACCTGGAACCAGAGCTAGGGTCAAAATCAGATGCCAAGCCTAATGTCAGAGCCAGAGAGAGAGTCAGGTGCCAAGCTAGGGGTCAAAGCAGGAATCAGTGTCATGGGTAGGGTGTAGGGACCTGGAGCAAAGCAGGATAGCAGGAACCAGGAACACGATGGGAAGGCAGGGCTCAGGCAAGGTTAATAGTAGCGAACAGCCAAGGATTCACTTAATTACTCAGACAATTTCTTGTGTCTCTTTCTGGTTTAAGCAGAGCTTCCCAGGCAATTGGTGGGACTGGATGTGGCTCCCAATTCAGAGCCTCATGGGCATGGCCCTTTGTGAACTAGAGCTACATTATCTCCCTTTCTCCAGTGGTTTGGGTGCTGGCTGTGGTCTGAACACTATCTGGAGACCAAGGAGGCTAGGTTCAAGGCCCATGATCCCTCATGGGGGTGGAGGGAGGGCATTATTACTGTTGGAATGCTGGTAATAAATGTGATCATAGATGAATAAAATGAAGTCCTCTATGCTTCAGGCAGTGGTCATCCTTTTAGCATTTGCAAAAAAGATGCACAAATTTTGAATCTTTCTGAACATATGTGAAACATAAATAAAATTAGAATAGATGTTTAACTTCTGGAGAATAAAGCATTCTGTCATGGAGAGAGTCAGAGTGGGGAAGATGAGAAGTTTGTTGATGTGGAAATCCATGTTCATGATAGATCTCCATCATTGCCAGATTTTATCTTCTCAGTAAAAAAAAGCCAGAACACCTTGAAGATATGTGTTTTTTTAGTAAAGTAGGAGCTCAGTTCTCTTACCTATCCAGCAGATCTTACTACAATTTAACACACCGCCTTAAAATGCAGTGGCTTGAAAGAGACTTTCTCTGTTGCTTAAGGTGATAATCTGTGAATATTTTAAAAACAAGGAACAGGTCCCTTGAAAAGTCATAGGACTGGATAAGAGAAGAATAATGGGTCATGAAATCGACACACCTAGAAGTGATGGTATGTTGGAAAGGTCTGGCCACCAGGTCACCTGTCTGAGGAACAGGCAGCATAGCTATCCAGTCAGTGGCCCTCAACTCTGAAAAGAAAGTGGACTTGGGTACAAGAGAATGATTATCCTTATTGGTGATATGGGAGAAGGCAATGTAAATGATGAAAGAAATAATCAAAGACTAACTTTCCCTTTTTTAATCATTGAACTATCCCTGCTAAGCTATGTTAAGAGTGCTGTGGAATAGGAAGGATAGTTTGCATTTTCACATGTTGTAAGCAGGATGAAGTCTCCTGAATCATATTGACGAAGACATAATTTCTCATGTTGGTCTGGACTCCTAGAGCCTCAGATTGTTGTTCAAAGAAGACAGGAGGATCTGGGTGACTTCCAAATGTAAGCCACTGCATTGTAGGGGAGAGTCTGGAGGACAAGCCAGCTGGCATAGCTGTGATTCTTTTGTAGCTTCCTATTCACATTGCGTAGAAACCACTGTAGACACTGCATCAGTCCAGCAAGAGCTGAACTCTAAAGGATTTACTCCCAGGTGTTATGACTATATACAGAGATGCAAGTGCTTCAAGGTCAAAATATTTCAGTTAAATGGCTCCTTGCAAACCCTTTTAATTTATTCAGCCAAGACTTCATTGTACCTGGTTTCTACTCAAAACCATGAACCGTGACCTTCTCCTGCAATAGGTCCAGAGGGAAACTCTCTTGGTTTCAGGGTTAGCAATGAATGTTTCAATTACTAAAAAAAGTTAGATATTCATAAGTGGATGTTAGGATGACCAGACGATAATTAGGAAGAGATGTTATTTCTTTGCAACCCTCTAACATAAGAGTGATAACATTATTAGATTACATATGTGTAGAGGGTGTTCAGGTACATACAGTTTATTACTTGAATTGCAAGGGGAATGCTAACCTGTTTTTAACAAGAAGACCTGATGAAAATGTGTGAATCTATGTGAATCAGAGAGTGGCAGAAGGTTGAAGTTTAATCCCACTAGAGTGACCAGACAGCAAATGTGAAAAATCGGGATGGGGTGGTGGTAATAAGAGCCTATATAAGAAAAAGACCCCAAAATTAGGACTGTCCCTATAAAATTGGGACATCTGGTCACCCTAAATCCCACAATTCTTTTTGGCAGCCTGCTTTTAAACAAACAGTTTTCCCTTCATCACAGCTGTCCTTGCTGGTCATAGGTGGTGCAGATTGTACTTAGAGGTGAAATTTGCCCCAGTTTCCTAGAGGGGATTTTAAGGCAGAGAACACATATTCTGGATATCTTGTTACAAAATTATAGGCATCAGACTGTTTCTTGAATGGACATTCACCAAAACACCAAACGGGTAATCCCAGATTTGCAAATTTCATGAGTCTTAATTTGATTCTGATTATACTATAAAACTAAGTAATTGGATGATTTCAGTTTGGAGCATAACTCTACAGTGACTAGCATAGAAGAGATGCACTAACCTCAATTTTCTGTTTAGTTAACATTTATGTACTCTCTGTGGTGGCCAGTGTGGGAGGCTAAAGTACAGTGTTTTCCAGTTAATCTTAGAATGCCATTCCTAGGCAAAATCCTGAGCCCCTTGTATGTGATGGGAATGGATGGCTGTATAAACAGCCTCTTCAGGGGGGTCATGAGTTTGAGGGATGGTTAGGTTCATGTGCAAGGGTTGATGGAGGGGATGTTCCTTTGGAGGGAGGTGCAGAGCTGCTCAAGGGACTGTAGGGAAATTATACAACTGAACACGATGCTGTCCATCAAGCAGCTCAGTCTTGATCTTGGTCGTGTCCCTAACCCTCTTCTCCACTTGGAGCTAGGAAGGATACAGTAATTCTCGGAGCAGAAGGACAGCAGTGTTGGAACAGGAGACCCGGCATTAAAAAAAATAAACACATTTGTATCTAGGCCTGTCCCAGGGTGGCTGGCTCTTATGAAGGGAGATAAGTACCAGCCCACCTGTGATGTAGCTAGTTTGACTTCTCAGGTGGAGACAATTCGGGAAGTCATGTAACTAAACCGAGACTCTGGGAAGGTATTAAACAGAAGCCTGTGGTTAGTCAAGGAAAAGTGAAGCTCTAGGAAGGGAGTTGGGGATGAGCAAGAGGACTCAGTTGCAGGTTCTTTGTTCCTTTTGGGAAAAAGGCAAAGAAGGCAGGCCAGGCCCTGAATCTTCTCCAGGTGCTTAGAAAGCAGAACAGGACAGGGGATTGTGCCCAGATTTAAGGCTGGGTGGAAGACTTTTGATGTTTGGTTTTGGAACTTTGTTTTCAGAACTTTGTTAATGAAATCAGACCTGTAGGAGAGCATTTACTCGATGAGCCAGAAGATGTAGAGTTCAGGAGCTGTGACGAGGGGAAACAGAGGCAGGGCACTGCAGAGTGACCTCTGGCCTCGAGTGGGAACTCAAGAGGCGGCTGCCCTGTTACAGGGCACCAATCCAGCAAAGGCACTTGTCACATGTTTAATTTTATGTATGTACACAGTCCCACTGACAGCAAGGGACAACCCAGGTACCTAAAATTAAGCAAGGGCTTAAATGCTTTGCTGGACTGAGGCCTTGCTGTGTTTGGAGGGGGGAAGGAAAGTTCAGCCTCAGAGCTGTCAGCCAGGTGAGCTGAGGAGAAACTTATCCCCCACCAAAAAAGAGATGGGGAGGCACTGAACAGCCTACATTCTTCCTCGATACTGTAATGAACAGGGCTGTATATGTCCTTGGATTTCATTAAGTGAGCATTACAATATCCAGCAGGAATGCATGGATGGAGAGAGAGATTTCAACCCCTGTCAACAGAAAGGATGGGGCCTAGTCACACCTCAGTGGAGCCCTCGATGCTGCCAGGACACAAGTAGAACTGGGTCAGGTTGCACACTTTTGGTGGCTTCCATAGCACAGACATGCCAGGATGCAGGATTTAGCCTCACATTCATTTGTACACCATTAAACTACAATGTTCCTGATAAAAGGGCATGTAGGTAGTTGTTCCATTGTTTATCTCTTCAGATACTGTGTGGTGTATGCTAATGTGACGCTTTCTTTGTGAGAGCAACATGGTGACATAAATCCTGCCCGTTCAGCTTTACATTGTAACTCGAGAGGAGCCTACAATTGTTCAAATCACAGTGTACTCCCATTTCTCTTTCAGATAATTATCTTTATTTTATTTTGGTTAAAAAGAATGCGTAGTGATTTGAGATTGCAATTAGTAAATAAAAGGTTTTCACAGATAATGGGTTCCCTTTCATACACCAAGGACAACCTTTGTCTTGCTGTTTTTACAGCTTTTGCCATATTTATTTGTAGAGTATAGCATACGGTAGAGTGAGGTCTCCTTAGGGATTTATTCAAATAGTGACTATTGAAAAACGAATTTCAGATAATCCCTGTGAGTGAGCAGGACTCCTGCCTCTTCCAGCACATAGGATGGATGGTGTTCACTTAATGAAGAGCTGTGCACTACTGTGTTTTGTCCTGATTGTTCAGTGTGTGACTTCAGGTCTTATTAACTGCTCGCTGTTCACACCTTGCTCAGAAGACCAAATTAATGGTTTTTTCTTTGTTACTATAATAGATCACTGTAGTGTCTGTATGTGTCACAGTCACTAATCTGGGTCTTTCTGAAAGATTTTGTTGTGTACAGGTTGCAATGTTTGATGGTTTTGCACATGTTTAATGTCTATACTGTGACTTCTGGCTAAGGGAATTTGAGCCAGAGGTGAAATGAGATGAAAATATAGTCAAATATTATCACCAAGCCTTGTTGTGTCCAAAGACATACATTCTGGGTACCTCAGAGTCATTTAAAATAATCAAAGTGTTTGTAGTCAGGCCAGATTCAGAGTAACTGACATTCTTGGATGAAAGAACAGATGAATGAAATGAGCTTGATTCATAATTTCGTTACTATTTTGGAAGAGTGTATTGGGCATCTAATTTTCTCTCAGTGCAGGAGACAGTTGCACACAGGACTTCCCAAATCACTGAGAAGACAATAATAGCCCTCTGTCACAATTAGAGATTATTCTGTGTTCTGCACCTATTGGAATTGCAAGGGCCACTCTCATTAGACTTTGAACTGCTGACTACACAGTTTGTCCTTTCATGCTGTAATGCATTTTGCATGTGTCACCCTGTGGAGTGGCTCCTGACCGAGAGTGCCAACCTCAGAGCACACTGTCAAAAAGCAGGGCAGACACCTCAACCTGGTTGTATGTTCTATAATTAGATTTCACCAACCTCGTAACAAATGTTAACTCCCAAAGTATGGTCTTATAATGGAGTCACAGACAGTCCCTTTAGACACTCCAGATGGACTATGTGATAAATGACCACTTGCACCACAGATCACAAAATAATCAGTCCCAAGAGACCAGGTCAATTTGTACTTCAGAGTTCACACCAAATAAAATGTCAGTAGCCAATCCTGTAATGAACTAACCAAAGGTTCATTAACTAAGAAAAAGGAATAAGAGTTATTTTCAGGTTAAAGCAAGCAAATATATATCACAAATTTAGTTCCAGTTTGTAATTCAAAAGGTAACAGAGTTGTAGTAATCTGTCAGTTCAAACTGTCTTTCAAGGCTACATCATACCAAGCAGCATGGGAATCTCCATACTTATGTTTTGGAATCCTTGTCCCTCAGAATCCAGACAGCATAAAAGAGATTCAGTTTCTCCTTGTCAGGAAGTTTTATCCTCTCCACTTCAAAGCCCAAAACTGATGGGACAAGTTCATGCTTAGGACACTCCTTCCTGGAGGGAGTTAGGAATGCAGTCAACAAGACCTCTGTTGCTTTATTCTACACAATGCCTCATTTACCTTCAGTGGTCCATCTTGTATTCAGAATGCGCACTTCATTTAATTACTGCTGCTTTTTTCTGTCTGGTGAGTTACACAATTACAGAGTTTACAATGCAAACATTCAATATAACGTTGTACCATGGGCTATAGAGGCTAGAAGTGACATCAATAGATGCAGCATCCTACAAGCATTTGCAAAGTGTAAACACATTCTTATCAATTTAACATCTAATATCACACAGGTAAGCCAGACTGGTTTCCAGCTCTGTGTTTGAATGTGTTTATTGAGGCCTGGGGCCTCGGAATGAGATGGCAGCTGATCTGCCAGCATCATACCATAATATCAAACAGGTTGAGATTATTATTTTTTCCTGCATCAGTTCTGGGAGCATCTAGGGCTGGAATATTAACATTTTATAGCTGTCTAGGATACTAATCTGTGATCCATTTCCATCTGGCAATGGCATTTCTTTAGAACATTCATACAAAAAAAATCTGCTATCTGCTAAGTGTTAATGTCTTAAATTTAGGTATCTGCTCCAATTTTTTCAACTTTAAATAACTAGGACAAAATTTGCAAATTAAATGCCTCAAATTCATACATTTAAGTGACTATTTAGGCACCTGACTTTGTAGCCTGATTTTGAGAAGTGTTGAGCATCTATCTGCATCTCTCATTGAAAATGTTGGTCTCTGCTCATAATCTTGATCTCAGATAGAACAGTCAGCATAGTTTGGGAGCACTTAATTGTCAAAGCAAAGATGCTGGGGGGAAAAAACCCAAGGACTATGTCTGGGGTTTTGCATATTTTTTCTTGCGTGACTGTGCAAACAACTGTGTCAATGTTCTTAACTTATGAAATTGCTCCAGGAGCAAAAATAAATACACGCAAAATGCAAAGTATCGGAGAATTGGGAGCTCTGGTACCATTAATTGCACCTTACTCAAGCACTTTTCAGTAAGAAGTGTCACAAGGAAAATTTTCCACGACTGAGTCAGTAAGAGCCTCTTGTTTATATTGTGTGGCTTAATGTGTTCCTTTAAAACTTCCTTTTTAACACATTGTACTGAGGAATGGCATTTGCAATGCTAATGCAATTAAGTAATAAAGTCCTTCTTAAGCACTCAGTAGGATTATGGAAGTATAGAAATTTGAAGATTTCAATATAAAGAAGAAAGTAAAATGTTATTGAAGGCATAAACAGAGCATAATCCAATAACAAAAATATTGTAGTAAAAGTTTTGTGTAATTACATGAATTACATTTGATTTCAGTGCAAATAGGGAAATAACAACCAGTTATTTTCCTTCTGAGTCTGGTTTTCATAAGAGCTATTGTTCCATTCCCTAAGCTAATGTAAGAGCAATTTCAGTAGTCAGGTGCCACTCTAGTTTCCACACTTCATACAAAACTACATGAGCTATGAAACATTTAACTTACTATCATATATATTAAACTACTTTATCTATACATTTGTACTCTAAAAGGTAGAGTTAAAAATCAGAAATGTTAGACATGGATTTCCCTGCGAAAGCTAATATTTGCACCTGCCCAGTTTTAAAGAGAGTGTTTTTTTGGTTCAATATTTTGTTCTTTTAGACCAGGTGGGCAAACTACGATTGGCAGTGCTTTGGGGGGTGGGGCTGCGCGCTCTTGCAAGGCAGTGTGTCTGGCTCTGGCTGGACTGTGCGATTGCTAGACACGCTGCTCTGAGTGGTATGGAAAGGGGGCTGTAGGGGTTGATAAGGGGCAGGAGGTCCTGGGGGGAGGTCAGGTGACAGGAAGCAGGGGGCGGTTGGATGAGGCAGAGGTTCTTGGGAGGCGGGGGCAGTCAGGGGACAGGGAACAGGAGCCGGGGGAGGTTTGGATAAGCATGGGAGTCCCGGGGGGCCTGTCAGGGGTTGGGGGTGTGGATAGGGGTCATGGCAGTCAGGGAGTAGGGGGTTAGATAGGTGGTAGGGTCCTGAGGGGGCGGTTGGAACAAGAAGCCAGGCGGTGGATGGGAGGGTTTGAGGGGGGCAGTCAGAGGGTGGGAAGTGGGAGGGGGGTCAGCCGGGGGTGGGGGACAGGCTGTTTGGGGAGGCACAGCTTTTCCTACCCGGCTCTCCATATAGTTTTGGAACCCCGATGTGGCCCTCAGGCCAAAAAGTTTTCCCACCCCTGATCTAGGCAAATATCTCTGTGGGGAGCAATCAGTGGAAAGCTGCATCATAATATGAGCTATGACTTATAGGAATGGATGTTCTTACCTTGCAAAGGCCACTGTTGGCTGTCACTGTGAATGAATGAACTGTAGGCAATAGCAGTTCAGGTCTTCTGTAATAGTTCAGGCTCAATTAGATTTTTTTTTTATTGAGGCATCATCAGTAGCCTTTTATGAGTGAAATAAATATGAATGTGCTTATGAGAACAATTTTTTTATTTTAAAGTGTTCTGTCAGGTTTAGTATATCTTTTTGGCACTTCATGTTGGGACCAGCACATCTTCTTGAACCAATACCAAGGAGGAAGTAAAATAATTAGATGTATCTTTCTAAGACAGCCTAGTAAGACTACGACATCCTGTGAAGCTTTCAGTCCAGCAAAAGAGAGATTCCTGAATTCCATATTCAGGCTTAATTAGTTATGTCCTTATGATGATGAGAGAGTGTTCTTTCTAATTTTGTTCAGTATGTTTTGGCTTATGAAATGGAGCGTCTAATACTTTGTGCCGTGGCATACAGGCAATATTTTCCCTTTCATTCTGTATTTAAAATTGGAATGAATTACAGAGTAAAGTTTCAGCATATTATTAAAATCACCTTTATCAGCACTGGGAAATTGACAAGAACTAGAAACTAACACATAGTGTTGTGGCTTTTTTTTTATGGGAGATTGCTGAGAAAACAATGTATCAGTGAGGCAAATTTGTCTAAAAAGTACTTCTCTTTGTTTGCAGGCTTGCCTCTTCATTGCCATTGTGGAAAACAGTGAATTGCAAAGTTGAG
Source organism: Dermatemys mawii (assembly GCA_007922305.1). Classification (NCBI taxonomy): domain Eukaryota; kingdom Metazoa; phylum Chordata; order Testudines; family Dermatemydidae; genus Dermatemys; species Dermatemys mawii. Next base: position 56,666,941 of record ML677341.1, read on the forward strand.
GTTTATATTACTATTTTACTATTGCAGAACCTGTTATCAGGTTGACCACATATATTTCAAGAATATACATGGCAACTGTTTTGAAAAATACAGGACAAAGCTTATTTTCAAGAGAGCAAACTCCATCGTGGTTTTTATTCAGTTTACAAAATCCTACATTAGAGTATACAACCCTTTGCTGAAATATAGGGCACAGTGTGTATGATGATAAAACTGGGTGTGGGATGTAAGACCTGAAATAAGGGGCATTCCCTAAAACATTGGACAGGTAAAAGGACCATTTTCCTTACACTTTAGATGAGTAGCCTCAGTATTTTCTATCAAGTATTTTCTAAAGTATATTTGCTTTGAAGAAAATATGAGACATGAAAACCTCTCTGAAAAGATGCTCCCCTCACTCTGGATGCAAATGACAGGCCAACTGATATAAAAGGTTATTACTTATTTGATTCATCTGCTTGGATTGTGCTGGACACCCTCTGGGCTCGCCTTCCCTCCCATCTATGCTGCAGACAACCTTCCCTGAAGGTGACACTGCCACCTTCTGATCAGAGACTGTAAAAGCATATTCAGGAAATATAGACAAGACACTGGTCTTCTAACGTGGTTTCTTTACAGTAGAGGAATTAGCTACCTTTAACTCGAAAACTTAACTCGTCTGCTCAAGCATGTAAGTCAACCAGATAATCAAACTGCTACTTATTAAAAGGTGATTTTCTTACTCTTATCTTTAGTAGTGTCTTTTGGGTGCTTAATTGTGAACTTAAAAATCAGTCTGCTGTGGATGCCTAAAAATATAGTTTGGACAGCTGTTTTATTTCTATGAGCTTTTTAGTTTTAAAATATTCTTTTGATTGGGCCTCGCTGTAATCTCAGATGACACTGATTAAAGGCCAAATTCCTCCCTAGATTACTCCTGGACAGCCTCAGTTGCCTTCCATGTAGGTGTATGGGTACACTGATGGCAAAGTTGTAACTGTTGATGCAGAGGGGTAAGTGAAGGCAGGATTTGGCCTTAATTGAGAATTTTGCTGAAGAAGATAAAATCTCTTTGAGTTCACTGCAAAAAAAAAAAAATGCATCTGCAGATTCACCTTCCCTTCTTGTATCCGCCCCAATATGTTAATTGACTTGGGCTGATCTATAATGGGAAAAAGCATTTCCACTCTCCTCCTACACAACATATAAAAAGAATGAACTAATTAGCATTGCAAGGCTTCTGGAGCAGATTTAGTTTTTAATGGACTGTGAATTATTCGGCTTGAAGACATTGCTTTACCAGTTACTGCAACTATGCTCTAATGAAACTTGACCATTATTTTGATACATAGTAAAAACATATTGGATGGAAAAATATAACCCCCAATATGCTATCCAATCTTCCGCTTTAATTCTCTTCCTAAAATTTGCATATAGTTTTTTTTCTGTTTATACATTTACACCCTTCAACATAAACAACAGTACTTCCATTGCCTCCCTCTTTGTCTCTTCTATTTAGACTGTACGCTTTTCTGGCAGGAACTTCTCTTTCTATGCATTTGTACAGCACCTAACTCAATTGGGCTCCAATATCAGTGGAGGCCTCTAAGCACTACTGGAATACAAGTAATAAATGATAATGGAAAGAAGATGCTCCTATAGTTAAGTCTAAGATCTGCTGCTTTCCTGGTTCTGCCTCAGACTTCCTGTGAGACTTTGGACAAGTCACCTGGAGTCAGATTTTTAAAGGTATTTAGGTGCCAGGTGGAATTTTGTGAAGCCTCTAGGCACCTAGCACCCATTGAAATTAATGAATATTTGGCACCTGGTTGTTTTTGAAAATCCCATTAGGCACATAAATACCTTTCTTAATCAGGTTCTTAATCTCTCTGTCCCTCAGTTCCCTATTTGTAAACCACAAATAAAAATGCTCCCCTGCCTCAGGCATGTTTACTATATGTTACTATGCAGATGCTCAGAATCTGTGATGATGAGCACCAATAAAAACTTGAAGAACAAAATGGTAAGACACCATGTCTCTCTTCTCTTCCTTTGTAGCATTCTCTTAGATCTCTTCCTTTATATCCCCTTGTTACTCATTTTCATTTCATTTTCCCTGAACTATTTTTGTTGCTCCAACATCATTAGGGCTGTTCTTGTAATAGGTTAGCAGAATAGCAAGTAGAGGGCTATTCTCCTCAAAGAGCGGACCTGATTGCCTGAGAGCAGCACTACATTTCCACACACTAGGGAACAGAGGGGTGGAATCATGGAAAGAAGTGGAAGGAAAAATGGTGGGCAAGGGGAAGGGACAGAAAGGATTTAGTGGCCACAAATCGGGAGGTGGTCTCTAAATGATTACCAAAAAATGCTCCCCAAAGTTGGGATTTCTTGTGAAATGTTTTATTGGAGTTGTTTACGTACATATCAGGGTTGGAAGGGACCTCAGGAGGTCATCTAGTCCAATAATAAGCACACCATGGTGTGGACAGTACATCAACATTGGTTACTTGTAGCATGGGTTAGAAGATGGAAAAAAATGTTGTTTGTTGAGATTATGGTATTGTGGGGACTTAACATTGGTTACTTGTAGCATGGGTTAGAAGATGGAGAAAAATGCTGTTGAGATTATGGTATTGTAGGGACTTAACCAGATGTGGAGGTTGGAATACTGTGCCTGTAGCTTACTGTTCTTCCATTAACTCTCTCGTTGATTTTTGGAAGGACCTGGAGAGAGAAAAACTAGTTTTAGCTCTCTTCCTTCAAAAGAGAGAATATAGCTGGCCCAGCCTGAGTGTGAATGCTGCTGAATAAGTACTTATAGACTCATTGCTCTAAATTGTGCATGGATAGTGGCTTCAGATTTTTCTATAGAGCCGTTAAGCGTAGCACTCATTTCCTGCATATTTAAGCATTCTCTTCAGGAACTCTGACAAAGGAAAATAGGTTAATTCCTTTAACCATAAATTATCAAATTCACAGGTTGTGCATCAAATGATCTATCAGAAAAATACCTCATTTTAGTGAAAGAGCAATTGTGATAGAGAAGTGTCTTACATTATTTTTAGTTTGTGCTATATTGATACTCTGTCTTCATGTTGGCTGGAAGAAAATGAGGCAAAACCCTGTCTAAGTCAAGTAAAGCTGGCCTGATGGATCGATTCAGTTAACTTCAGTAGAGTGAATATATAGCATGGTGTGGATGTGTAAGCAAAGTAGACTTTAATGTTATAGCTGGCATAGTATTACCAAAACGTGAATAGGAAAGTTAAATGTATCTTAGATTTTGTTATTGGCACTCATCACTTCAGTCTTAAAGGAAGATATTTTTCTATTTTGTTGTTTTTGTTTTAAGCCAAATTAACATGAAAGGGGCTGGATTGACGACACTGGAAATCTGTCATTGATTTGTTTACAGCACATGGGGACCAATGTACAATTACTATGGGTGGTCATTTTTGTGATCAGAGGAATCTTTTCACTGTTCAGTGGACTGACACTAGCCATCCGTTTCAAATAGGCCCCACATTTAAAAAAATTAAGTAGGTTTTATTCTTTATATTTCATGTGACTATAGCAGTAAGATTTTATATGACGATGTAAATGTTTAGTCAAATTTATGTAAGACGCTACAGACCTGACACATCATATGATGAGTGTAATGATCTATATAATAAGATTCCAGTTTTGTCACTCTGAAGCCTAGAACTGAGTCAGTGACAAGCAATTGAAACAGCTACAAGCATGGTTAAGAGCTCTCTTTGTTCAAAATATCAACAGGTTAAACCATTACACTGATCTGCAGTCGATTACTGTCCAATTTTTAAGTACTCAGATATTAACTTTATGAATTACACATGTGCAGTGTATTGCTAAGTAAAGTATGTATCTATTCCATGCCAAGGATACTAGACCATTGTGATATCAGACATAACTCAACCAATCACCACCCTTACTCTGCAGCTAATTTTCATGCCACAATTTCACTGTTGAGCAGAGATGGTGGATTACTTGGCCCAACGGCCATACCTATTCAGCAGCATGGGCTAGTCCTGGACTAGAGCCCCATTCTGCTAGGTGCTATACAAATACAAAACAAAAAGATGGCCTCTTCCCCAGGGAGCATAAGTTCTAATTACAAGACAAGAATCAAGAGAGGGAAGTAGCAAGACTGGCTGGGTAGTACAAGGAAATAATGAGACCATATTGGTCAGCTGGATAGGTGGTGGTCTCAGCACACCAGGGACCTAACTGTCATATGTTTTCTAGTCCTCATGAGGAAGGAGAGACTTGAAGATGAATAATGAGGTAGCTTCATGGAGAGCTTCATCGAAGCATGTGGAGCAGCATGGGAAAAGTCATGAAGGTACTTGTTTAAGAAGTGGAATATGGATGCTGGTATCATGAGGTGCTTGGAGGCAGGAGTTGAGCTCTCGATAGCGAATGAGAGGTAGGACAGGAATAGGCTGTGAAGAGCCTTGAAAGTGAAGACAAGCAGTTTGATTGATGCAATAGAGAAGGGTGAGCCAATGGAGGGATAGAAGGAAAATGAACTTTTGCAGCAGCAGAATGGATATTAGCAGGACAAGATTGCATTTGCAATGGAGGGATAGAAGGAAAATGAACTTTTGCAGCAGCAGCAGAATGGATATCAGCAGGACAAGATTGCATTTGTCAAGTCCAGGGAAAAGGACACTGTGGTACTCAAGACATGAGATGATGAGAGCCTGGATTGAAGCTTTAGCTGTGGGGATGGATAGGAAAGGCCATATCTTAGAGATGTTATGCGGAAAGAATTGTCAAGCTTTAGACATAGTCTGGAGGTGAAGACATTGAGAGAGGTCCACATGAAAGATGACACCCAAGTTGCAGGCCTGTGTAAGAGGCAGGGTGGTGGTGTTGTCCATACTGATCAAGAAAGAGGTAGAGGAGAGGGGGAAGATTAAGAGCTCTCTTTGAGCCATATTGAACTTAAACTGACAACTAGACATCCATGAGAAGATGTCAAAGAGAGAGGCCAAGATTTTAGTTTGGACGGAAGAAGACAGGTCTAGAGAAGAAGGTAGAACTCTGAGCCATCAGCCTGCTGACCATAGTTAAATGTGTTTAGCAATGAGATCAGCCAGCTGTAAGGTGGAGAGGAGGAGAGGACCAAAGAAACCTCTCTGGAATCCCTACAGAAAGCTGGAGGTAGATGAAGAGGATTCTAGAAATTTACACGCTGAAGGAGCTACTTTTAAAAGCTTGAAAAGAATTATGTTCTTATGTGAAATACTAGGTGGAAACCTATTTTTATTTTAATTGGGTTCATTTATTTCATCTCCTATTTATGAGAGATCGTTTCAAGGTTCTCATTTATTTTTATTGTAGCAGAAATTAATTTACGCTTACGTTTACTGCTTTTATTTACTAGATGGAAGTTTATCTGCTGCAGCTCCCTGCCCGCTACTTCCATAAATCACTCAGCATAACTAGATCTTGTGTATCAATCAGTACTTAGCCGTGTACCTACAATTTAACAACAGAAGCTAACTAAGATGTAAATACAGGGCCTAATCTTTCCTCCCTCTGCAAAGCTTGAGTAAATTGGCTCTGAGCAGGGTTTCTTCATGGGGATAAAGGAAACATAATCATTTGCAACACCACAAAGGGCAAGAAAAGCTGCTTCATGGCTGCAGCTATACCCTCTGAACCACTGCACTCCTTGCTATGGCCCCAGTTCAGGGAAAAGCTTAGAGATATCCTTACATCAGTTTCTGTTCAGCAAAGTGCTTAATTATGTGCTTAGCATTAAATTCACTTGATCTTAATGTTAAAGGTAAGCACATAAGTGCATGTTTAAGTGCTTTGCTGATTAGGGCTGGTTTGCTGAACTGTGAATGGAGAGTGTGGCCTTTGGACGCTGCTCTACCCCCAAAACTCACCTCAGTGATATTGCAGATGGAGTCCCTTAAGAGCACAATTTCACACAGCTCAGGGCTTTCCATGACTTGTCAGCTTTATTCACAGGAGTGGCACTGGTTCAGCGGCCTTTCGGGACCTAATCGTCTTTAGAGAGCGTATGCAAGAGCAGCAGCTCTGCTATAATTAGGGTTGAGAGTTGCTTATTGTTTACAAGACAACTGACTATTGTAAGGGCTCTAAAATCCACAAGCTAACTCAGTTTGCTGTGCCCCATGGCGGTGCAGGATAGTAAAAATGTGATGGAGCTGTGAAAAAAAAAAGGCTAATTTCATTCTGGGAAGTATTAATATCAGTGTTGTATGTCAGAGAAGAGAGGTAACTGTCCTGCTCTACTTGGCATTGGTGAGGCCTCAACTGAAGTAAATATGTGGACAAACTGGCAAGAGTCCAGAGGAGAGCAACAAAAATGATAAAATACCTGACCTACGATGGAAGGTTAAAAAATTTGGGCATTTTAGTCTTGAAAAAAGAAGACTGAGGTGGGACCTAATCACAGTTTTCAAATATCTTATAAAGAGGAGGATGATCAATCCTCACTAAAAGTATTTAGCATCTTCACTAAAAGTAGGGCAGGAAGTAATGGACATAATCTGTAACAAGAGAGATTAGGTTGGATAGCAGGAAAAACTTTCAAACTATAAGGGCTAAGCACTGGAATAGGCTTCAAGAGAAGTTGTGGAATCCCCATCTTTAGAGGCTTTTAAGAACAGACTGAACAAACTCTTGTCAGGAGTGGTCTAGATTTATTTGGCTCTGCCTCAGCACTGGGGATTGGATTTGATGACTTCTCAAAATCCCTTCTAGACTTACATGTCTATGAATCTGTGGCAAACTGTGGGGTCATTTCATCAAGGGATTCTTGATATACAGCCCACCTAACTTGAGCTCTATGTAACATTTTCAGATACTTATAACTTTTTTTGTGTGCAGAGATAGTGTCTCTGGGGGGATGTGTAGGGTGTGGTAGCAGATAGAAGTCTGGAAAGTTTGAGAACCACTAAGTAAGGAAGAATATGATAGACATCTATAAAATCATGAATGGAGTGGAGAAAGTGAATAAGGAAGTTTTGTCCAAGATTTAATAGAAGAACCAAGGGCCACCCAAGAAATGAATAGGCTGCAGATTTAAAATAAGCATAAGGAAGTACTTCTTCACATAACGCACGGATGACCTGTGGAACTCATTGCCATGGGATGTTGTGAAGGCCAAAAGTATAACCATGTTCAAAAGAAAATTAGGTAAGTTCATGGAGAATAGGTCCATCAATGGCTATTAGCCAAGATGGTCAGGGATGCAATCCCATTTCCTCTGTGTCCTTAAACCTCTGACTGCCAGAAACTGGGATGGATGATGGGATGAATCACTCAATAAATTGCCCTGTTCTATTCATTCCCTCTGAAACATTTGCCATGGGCCACTGTCAGAAGACAAGATACTGGGCTAGGTGGGCCTTTGGTTTTACCTAATATGACCATACTCATGTTCTCATATGGGATCATCCAAACACTGTTTTTGAAAACCTCCTTGGATGACCAGAGTTTGATGAAAACTGGGTATCCAAACCCCTTGTTTTTCTATGATCACAAAGAACATCATCGAAGGGATCTTTAGGCAGCTCAAAAGCATTGACAGACATGGGCAGTGCATGCACCCTCCGTTCGGGGAGGCTTGCCCCCTGCGCTACCCCTTCTGCCCAAGGTGCCACCCCAAATCCACCCCTTTCTCTCCCCCCGGTCTTGCTGGGCAGCCTGCTGTTGCAGCCTCAACCCTCGGCTGGTGCCTGGAGCAGTCCCAACCCTGGCCGGCCCTCTGGCGCCCAGAGCAGTCTGGAGGATCCCACAGGTTGGGCCGCTAGTAGCTCTGAACTGTGGCCCAGCCCTGGGCCATGGTGGGGAGCATTAGTAGAGATTTGGGAAGGTAGAGATTTAAGGAGACTTAGCCTCCCACATCCTCTATTACCCACTGCTCATGCTGATAGATCAGAATCATAAGAGGGGAAAATTAAACATCTTCCCCCCAGGGGTGGCTCTACGTTTTTTGCTGTCCCAAGCGCAGCAGGCCGGCGGCCTTTGGTGGCATGCCTACAGGAGGTCTGCTGGTCTGACTGATTCGGCTTTGACCTACCCGCTGCTGAAATGCCACGGGACCAGTGGACCTCCCGTAGAAACGCCGCCAAAGGCCACCTGACTGCGGCCCTGACAGCGACCGGCAGGCCTCCCCCTGGTGCTTGCCGTCCAGACACATGCTTGCTGCGCTGGTGCCTGGAGCCGCCCCTGCTTCTCCCTTAGTGAAGTAAATGGAGAAGAAGAGAAATGGAGCCAATTGTTGCCTCCCTTGTTTCCACCCACTCCCTTACAAATCCCCCCTGTCACCCATTAATTCCTCCCCATCACTCCTCCAGCAGACCAATGGAGGAAACTCAGGGGCTTTTCTACTTTTCCCTGATCAGGGAATGAAACCTGTCTCCAGCAATGCAATGGAGACTGAGCTCACCCTTCTCCTTGATGCTGCTGCTTCTGGGGGAAAAGCGGAAGCCAGAGCAGTGCAGAAGAGTGTGGGGTCAGAAGGAGGGAGTCAGAGCTCTGCAGAGGGGACTTAAGCTACGCCCTCACAGCCATACTTCCCATTTCTGTCCCCACTTTAAAACATGCCCCCTCAACTCTGTGCCAGTCTCTGCACTGTTCCTGTATCCTTGTCCCAACTCCTGGACCTGTAAAGCTATCAAGAATGCCCATCTCTCCATGGGAAGGAGGCCTGGGAAGGGCTGACTGAGCTGTGCTGGGTGGGTAGAGAGAAGGGAGATAAGAAGTTGATGCAGGGGGCAATGGAGGGACCAACATACCTCCAATGCCTTCTGTGACTGGGGCAAGCATTGCCAAAAACTCAGTAAAGGGGAGAGCTTGGGTATGGAACATGAGGATGCTGAGAAATTATTTAAAAAACAAGCAAGCAAACAAGGAAATTAACCCCCAAACATTGTTAATGTAGCAATAAGATTGCCCAGTGGTGCCTTGTTTCCTCTTTACATATCACAGTGACCATTCAATATAGCTACACCTAACATATGAACATAGCTGGAGCGAAGACAAAGAACTGCTGCAATTCAAATCTCTGGAACACCACACCACCTATTTATTATAACACTACTCTGACTAAACCAGTGCCCATGACCATTCCCAGCATCGGGGGAAGAGTTAAAGTTGCGTTGCTGGGATAGTGTGTCCCTTGCTCTTCGTTCCTGGTGTAACTCAGCTTGAAATGGTGGAGGGTCATGAGACACCACTGGGCAACCTTAAGTTGATGTTAACAATAATAAATTAGTAATAAATTAGAGTAACTTATATATTCACACATGTACAGTGGTAAATGTGTATGTTTGAAAGCCACAGTACTAAGTCAAAATCCATGATTATTATTCATTTATTCTTTCATTTTATTATTTATTTATTTGTATTGCAGGTAGTGCATTGTATTGGTAGTGCATAGTGCAGGATCCCATTGTGCCTGCCCTGTACAAAAACACAGTAAGAGGAAGCTCTCTCCCACTAAAGCTTACAATATAATTTGAGACAAGATACACCTGAGAAACAAAAGGCTGGAAGAGTGAGAGAGGAGATGTGGGTAATGAAAGCAACATTAAATTGGTACACAAGTAGCTGCTGAATAACATCAAGGCTCCAAAAGGCAGTGGTTTTCAACTGGGGTACAGATACCCTTGGGAGTACTCAGAGGTCTTCCAGGGCGTACATCAACGCATCTAGTTATTTGCCAACTTTTACAACAGGCTACATAACAAGTACTAGCAAAGTCAGTACAAACTAAAATTCCATACAGACAATGACTTGTTTATACGGCTCAATATACTATACACTGAAATGTAAGTACAATATTTATATTCCAATTGACTGACTTTATAACCATCTGGTAAAAATGAGACCATGAGCAATTTTTCAGTAATAGCATGCTGTGACACTTGGATTTTTATGTCTGATTTTGCAAGCAAGTAGTTTTTAAGTGAGGTGAAACTTGGTGGTACACAAGACAAAACAGACTCAGTACAGTAGTCTGGAAAGGTTGAGAACCTTTGCCATAAAGTACCCGACCTAAAACTTGCTCCATTTAAGGAGAAACATAACTAATATGGAAGAAATCTTTACTCCTTCGATTTTAATTAGGAAAACAATACACAAAAGAAACACATTCTGATTTTTGTAAATATACTTTCAGGGTATGGAAGGAAATAATGTATTTTTGTTTAATATTTAGGAGTTATACCATGATACAACATAGAGAGCAAACTTTGAACTTTATACTCTTGTATTCAGTTTTCTAATGCTACATCTTTTGTTATTATCAGTATGTAATTGGAATATTGGGCTGCATCACATAATACCTCCAAATGATTGTTACACGTGGAGTCTTTGGATGGATATATATGACCTTTATAAAATATTCATTTGGCTAGGAGCCTGGAAAATCCTCATACACTAATTAGAGAGGGGCCTAAGCAACAAAATTCAAAATCTAAGTTTTGGTCCAGATTTTGAAGTCAAGGTCTTCTGACTCCCAGTTCAATGTCTTCTCCACTGGCACACACTGCCTACTGTACATACTGTGGCCCAGAGAATAGATCATCCCTTTCTTTACAGCACTGGGAGGACTACACTTAGAATTCTGCACAAGTTGGCACTAGAAATGTAGCAGCAAATTGGAAGGAATTCAGAGAAAATTGACAATAATTAAGGATTTAGATTCATGAAGATATATTAAAAAGTAATTATATTTGGTTTGACTAAATGATGAAATAACCAATATGCCAGCACAAGATGATTTTCATGGGAGATAACTGAGAAGCAGTAATTAAGAAGAGATGGTAGATGATTGTCTCTGCAAACACTTTGTTGTGATATGAATGTTATTGCTTGGCTGTTTCTTTGCTAATCCACAGAAATTGTATGCTAGAGGGTTGAACAGTGTTTTCCATGGCAAGCTGAATTTCAATGGTTTCTGCATAGTCATGTTCATGTTATTTAATCAATGGCTGTACTCTTGTGCCATTTACAGTTTATTACACTTCCTATCCCCTGAGGTGGGGACAGAAATGAGGGGTCCAGGGTGCAGGACGGGGCCCCGGGCTGGGGCAGAGGGTTGGGGAGCGGGCTCTGGGGTGGGTTCAGGGATGAAGGGTTTGGGGCGCAGGAGGGGGTGCCGGGTTGAGGGCTGGAGCTAGGCAGTTTGGAATGTGGAAGCGGGCTCCAGGCTGAGGCAGGGGGTTGGGTGTGAGAGGGAATATGGGCTCTGGTCGAGTGGGTCCAGAAATGAGGAGTTAAGGATGTGGGAGGGGGCTCTAGACTGTTGTAGGGTGTTGGGATCCAGGGGCAGTGCGGGCTCTGGGAGGGAGTTTGGGTGCGGAAGAGGGTTCAAAGTGCGGGCTCCCTGGAAGTGGTGACATGTCCCTCGGCTCCTAGGTGTAGGAGCAGCCAAGCAGCTTGGGGCGGTGTGCTCTGTCACCGCCTGCAGGCACCGCCCCTGAAGCTCCCATTAGCTGTGGTTTCCCCAGGCAGAGAACATGCCTCTCCCATGCCAACTGGACTTTTAATGGCCTCCAGGGTCCCTTTTGGACCCAGTGTTCCGGTGGAAAACTGGACAGCTGGCAAACCCTCCCTAGCATAATGGGGTATTGATCCTGGATGGGTCTACTAGGCATTACTGTAATGGAAATAATTAATACTAATAATTGTGACCCTACATATTAGCAAAGTAGCAGAAGCAAGGCAGAGTTTCCAAAATAGTGACTTTAGGCACAAATTCAACAGAGTCACATGAGTTTATTGCTGGAAGATGGTACAGAGGCAGCTTCCCTCCTGTTGCGGGATTTGCTGTTACAAAACAGTTTCCCTTTTTCCCACAGGCAGGAAAAACAGACATAACCATGAACTTCCTCAGAGAGTTAATTTCTCAGACCAGGGTTCCTCACATCTGGGAGCTGAAACACCATTTAGGATGAGTTGTAGCTTTTTAGAGAATGTTTTGTGTACCGCATATTGGGTAATAAATAACATGAAAGGATGCCATGCTTCTTGAAATGAAACTGTCTCTTAATAAAGAGAACTATCTACAGAGATACTGCAACTGCAGCAAGCATTCCAGCCATGGACATACAGACTGAGTTCCTAGTGCCTTCTCCAAACTCTTCCGTCCTGCAACCTGTGCTCCCTTCCTCCAGGTTCCATGCAGGTTGCTACAGTGCACAAGATGATTCTGCTGATCTGTCATTTTGTTGTACCTTATATTTTAACTTTGTTTGGATTTTACGTTTATGGAGTGGGGACCATGTATTCTTTTTGCTTGTATTGAATTGAGCACATTGTGGACACTTAACAAATAATAAATTAAATTCATCTGATGAAGTGGGTCTTAGCCCATGAAAGCCCATGATCCCTAAAATCTGTTAGTCTATAAGGTGCTACAATACTCTGTCGCTTTTAATAAATTAAATGTTTATTTTGGATCATTTTGGTTAGTTGTTGCAAACCTGCAGGCATACTGTAAAGTCTTGTGCACAACTCATTGTAGAATAAGGATAAAACCGTAAGCCAGAATTTTCAAACTGGAGTGTCTAAAGTTAGAAATCTAGATAACTAGCTTTAAACACGCAAGGTTGAAAACTTTGGCTAAACCATGAGGGGAAAAGGCTTCCGTTTCAATATGTTAAACAAGTTGATGTAGATTCTAGATTACGCTGATAGTGATAGAGTGAACAATACGCTGAAAATCATCTGAAAGTGCAATAAACTAGCTGAAAGAAAAACATTAGTTTAAGAAAATAAAAGAGAGCAGAGTAATAGACTGTCTGGAGTATCACAGGTGACAAAGAGTTCTGTGGCACCTTAAAGACTAACTAAAGTATTGAAGCATAAGCTTTCATGGGCTAATACCCACTGCGTCGGATACATGCAGTGGAAGTATCCAGGGGCAGGTATAAATAGGTAGGCAAGAACCAGGTTAGAGATAGGGTTAGTTCAATGAGGCTGAACCAGCTTGTTATCTCTAATCAGTCCAACTGCCTGCTCAAAGCAGGGCCAATCCCTTTTCTGCCCCATCTCCTTAAATGCCCCTCTCAAGGGTTGAGCTCACAATGCTGGGTTTAGCACACCAAAGCTCAAACTACTGAGCTATCCTTGAGATGGAGTAGCGCAGCCCCCAGGTACACACATCATACTCCCTTTTCAGCATTACCTCGATTTCCAAGAAAATAGGCATGACTGAAAAACAAATCCCCATTAAGAGAGCATGGAACAGGGGTCAGCAACCTTTCAGAAGTGATGTGCCGAGTCTTCATTTATTCACTCTAATTTAAGGGTTCATGTGCCGGTAATGCATTTTAACGTTTTTAGAAGGTCTCTTTCTAGAAGTCTATTATATATAACTAAACTATTGTTCTATGTAAATTAAACAAGCTATTTAAAATGTTTAAGCAGCTTCATTTAAAATGTAATTAAAATGCAAAGCCCCCCAGACTGGTGGCCAGGACCTGGGCAATGTGAGTGCCACTGAAAATCAGCTCGCGTGCCACCTTCGGCAACCGTGCCATAGGTTGCCTACCCCTGGCATGGAACAATCCAGTTTTTGCTGGTTAAAGGAGTTAGAGCATGAAAAAGGGAGCTGAGACTAAAATAAGGTGAAAGACATGCATAAAATAGCAAATATAATTTTAAATATTAGTAGGGATGTCTGAGGAAAAGGTTTTGAGCAGTTCAGATGGTTAAAGTTTCATAAAATAGCCTTTTAAAATCCTCCTGCTTAATATGATTTAGTATAATTTTCCAGTCTGCACAAGATGATCGAGACATTCATCAAATCCCAGTTTAAATAATCTAAAAGATTGTACAAAAAGTTGAGCCACGAGCTTTCTCTCATTTTTCTCCCATGGAACTACTTGTTGAAAATATTACTCCCGAAGATTCTGGATACTTGCTTTGCTGGATCTTCTTGATATCCACACATGACATCAGTGGCTTTGGGGAGGGGTGGTTATTTACTTATTCAAATTTACCCTAATTGTACAGAAAACAGTGGATGTCCCAATCTCCTGACATTCTTAAGTATATATTCATACATAAACAGTTTCCTGTATTTAATCTGAGATAACACTACCCAGGAAGTGTATGATTATAAAAATAAATAAACCATACAAACAGACTCACCACTCCAGCCACTCTCCAGCTTTACCAACCTTCTTGCAAGTAATGGAGAAAAGGTGAGCTTTGTATTGTGTCTGAAACACATGATTAAAATTTTAGAACATCTGATGTGCTTTCAAGGAGATGGGAAAAAAATAAGAAATAATTCTGGTTTCCAATCTTCAGATCGGTGCTTAGCTACACTGATCTACAGCCAAAATACTTCTGAAATAAATGTAGTAAACTTTACTAATTCTGGGTCACTGAGAACGAAAATGATGCTTAAAATTGTTGATTGGCTCTAGTTTTCAAGATATGCTATTGGGTCAGTATATACGACCCCTGACATGGGAATGGCGGAGGATAAGTGAGTAATAAAGGGAAGAGATCTCAATTTAAACCAGAAATGACTAAAATACATCTTTGACTGGATCTATGAATAAATCTATGACTGGGTTTGGACAGTACTTGCTTTTTAGGCAAAACAATGAATGATGCAATCTGAAGCTAGTATTGCGTCATACATAATATGAATTGCATCATGTTATTCCTAGAAGTCATGGATGATGCAATCATAACGAAGCTTACATCACTCTGCTGAACAAATTGCCCTATATCAGCTCTAGAAATCATACAGTGTCATGCTCTCTTATTTGTTAGTGTTTGATTTTGCAAAGGGACACATTTCTGTTTAGCCAAAGTGAGCAGAGATGCCTCGTACTTGTGTGAACAGTGCAGATAACTTCTGCTATGTTTGTGGTGAAGTGACTTTTGCATCACAAAAGCGCAGTGTAACCACTATGGTTAAGAAAGCCTATCACCTTTATTTTGGCTGCAAAATTGGAGATCAGGACAAGAGGTGGGCCCCACACATATGCTGCAACACTTGTGCAACAAATCTTCGCCAGTGATTGAACAGGAAAAGGAAATCTATGCCTTTTGCAGTGCCAATGATTTGGAGAGAGCCAACAGATCATACCAGCAATTGTTACTTCTGCATGGTGCCTCCAGTTGGGAACGGTGTGTCAAAGAAGAAAAAGTGGACTGTGCATTATCCAAACATTCCATCAGCTATACGCCCAATACCCCACGGAGAAGGACTGCCAGTTCCTGATGCACCAGAATCATTCTCACTTGAGTCAGATGAGGAAGAGGAAGAGGATGAAACTTCTGGTCCTGAACCATCAATGTCACAGGACCCACATTTTCTCCCATTCTCCTCCTCTGAACCACACCTCATAACACAAGCAGAACTGAATGACCTTGTCAGGGATTTGGAACTGCCCAAGAGTAAGGCAGAGCTGTTGAGCTCCAGACTACAGCAGTGGAATCTCCTGGCAGGTGATGTTAGGGTTTCCATGTTCCGTGACCGTCAAAAGGATCTTGTCCCATTCTTCTTCATGGAAGGTGATCTTGTAGCCTGCAACAACATCGATGGTGTGATGGCAGCCCTCAACATCGTTCACGATCCAGATGAGTGGAGACTCTTCATTGATTCATCAAAGACGAGTCTTAAAGCTGTTTTTGCTGCATAATGGCAATGTTTTGCCACCAATTCCAGCTGGTCATGCAGTCCATATGAAGGAAACCTATGACAACATGAAACAACTTTTGAGGTGCATAAACTATGACCAACATCAGTGGCAGCTTTGTGGCGATTTGAAAGTTGTTGCTCTCTTGCTTGGTCTGCAGACTGGATACACAAAGTACTGCTGTTTTCTCTGCGAGTGGGATAGTCGTGCAAGAGATTCCCACTACATCAAGAAAGATTGGCCACTCCGACAGTCATTGGAGCCTGGGAGGAAAAGTGTTCAGCATCCACCACTTGTTGAATCAAGGAAGATTTTGTTACCACCCTTACACATCAAGCTGGGTCTGATGAAGAACTTTGTCAAGGCCATTGACAAAACACAAGCAGCTTTCAAATACCTCCGTAGAAAATTTCCAAGGTTAAGTGAAGCTAAGATAAAGGAAGGTGTCTTTGTTGGTCCTCAGATTCGTGAACTTCTTTGAGATGATTCATTTGACCATGCACTGCGTGGCAAGGAAAAGATGGCATGGAAAGCCTTCCAGTCAGTGGCAATACATTTTCTCGGAAACAACAAGGCAGACAACTACAGGTTGTTGGTGGAAAACCTCCTCAAGGCATACAAAAGCCTTGGTTGCAACATGTCACTAAAGATACATTTTTTGCACTCTCATCTAGATTTTTTTTCCACCGAACTGCGGAGCAGTGAGCGACGAGCATGGCGAGCGATTTCACCAGGACATTGCAACAATGGAGAAACGCTATCAGGGCAAATGGAGCCCATCAATGCTTGCAGACTATTGCTGGACAGTGACAAGAGATGCTCCATTTAATGAATACAAGAGACAAGCCAAGAAGTGCCGAGTAGACACTGAATAGGACTAAACTATGTACATAATAGTTTTTTGCCTTTTGTTTCATAATACATTTTATTTATATAACCCTTCTGCTGATTTTTAAAGTGTTACATAAACAGGACAGGTGAAATATTATCATGTAAACAACCATAAACACATGAAAAGACCTAGGTTTACAATTTAGAATTAAAACTCTATCTACACAATATACATAGACATAAAATGTAAAAACTTAAATATCTTAGAAACAGTAGCCAATCAGTTGTTTTAATTGTCATATTTGAATTCAGCACATCAAAATACATAATAAATATCACATTTCATCAATGAAGCAGACGACTTCTAAAAAATTGTAGACCAGTGCTATCAATGTGAGTTGCATCTTAAGTAGGTAGGGAGGACCTGGTCTATCTAATTTATCTATAGTGTCTGTTTTGTGTGACAAAAGGGATCATTTGATTGAGCTAGAAGGGGTTTCCCTAACAGCAGAAGATGGCTGTTGTTTTAACAGCCTTCAAATTTAAAAATGAAATGCATAGGACATGAAAGATACCCTTGTCTTTGCTTTGCCATAAGGAAGTGCCTCAGGTTGTTACAAGGTCAACTAATATAAGGAAAAGAAGAAAAAAAGAAAAAGAAAAAAAAGATTAAATTTTAGATTAATATGAGAAGGAGTTTATTAATCTAAAATGTAATCTAAGGGATCATAACTGCAGACTTAGTTGATTTAGTTGACTATGCAGATGGATGCAAGAGCCCTTGCTTAGAGACTGAAATAATTTTACCAGTTTATAAGGGACGCTAGACTGAAGTTAAAATGAAATGTATGGTGTTTCCTATTAAAAGTGAACTATGCAGAGTGTGAAGAGAGAGAGACCTGGGCTTACACAGTTATTTATATCTGAGGTATATTTCACAGACCATGGTTAACTTTTTTTCTGATAATCTCCATGATCCCACTGTACAGAACCAGCAAAGGATTTAGCTCCCTGAAGAAGTGGTCCTCCAGAAATCTGCAGAGGTTCTGTGCCTTTCCACTGATTCATTGGACTATTATGGTGTGAAAAATTGCTGTTGTCAACTTCCCTAAGACATCATCGGAGCGTGAGCAGGACAATGAATGAGATTATGTTGACAGGGAAAACATGAATTTACTTTGAATAGCCCCATACAGTTGAGAGGGAATACTGCTAGGGAAACAGGCATATCATCTCATTCCCACCCTTCTTACTGTTAACCAGCCTCTTCCCAAGTAACAGAGCCTTGATCCTTGTGGATGGGGGTTCTGCAGGGTTGGGAAAAGTGACTACCATGCACAGACCTGTTGTTTTCTCTTCCCCTCTTTATTGTCCAAGGTAGTTCCAATGGATATGCGAACCCCAAAGTTAGAATGATGAAAATGGGTGCCTTATGGGTGTTGTACGTGGAAAGCATAGCAACGCCTATACTTGAGGTTTCCTAATACTTTAGATTATGACTGACTGTTTTCAGCTGCATATAACTCAGGCTGAATTGTCCAGGCTTAGTCTCTGCATGAGTTTGAACTTTTTTGCACTTACACGCACACATTATTTTTCTTTCAGAAATGTTCTCTTCCCTGCTGTATTCCCAGTCCCTCTGAATTTATATTTTCCTTTGCTCTATTTTTCCTGTACCTTTCATTATTTTTTTCCTCTCTGCTCCTTCTTTCACAGTGTCCTTAAAGCAGACAACAGTTCTAACTGCATGTAGTTTCACATTGTACTTTCAAACACAGCATTTGAATGGATTTGTGACTAGGAAGAACTACCAATCGTTTGTCCATCCCTAACTCCTTTCTTTATCTAGTAACATTTCTCAATTAATTTCTCAATTTCTTTTTCTCTTCTTCTACTTACCTTATTTTCCAGTTCCTTTAATGCTTCTCTTCCTTTGTTTTCATGCTGAAACTTTCTTCTCTTCAGACATGGAGCAACTGTCAGCAGGTGCCACTCTTCACTTGTCTGGCAGTTGGCCCATAATATCAGGAGACTGAATTCTATCTGGCCAGTGGGGATGATCTTCCTCTATCTTCTGCTGTGGCTCCTAAAGGGCTTGAAACAACGTACTACACTGGGAAAGCGTATCTGGACAATACGCATTCTGGGACATCCCATAAGTTGTGGCCTAAGTCTCTTACTTAAGGATTGAAAAGAAGCATAATATATTTTCATTATTATTATTTGAATTGGGGTAGCCCCGGTTGCAAATCAGGACCCCATGTAGGCACTGTACAAACACAGAACAAAAGATGGTGTTCTGAAAAAATAAGGCACACTCACCCTTTTTATAGGAGAACTTGCTCTTTTTTTCATGTGAAAAGTGAAAGTACCAGATATAACACAGAAATTGAATTATGAATGGTTCTCTTTATATATGGGTTTGGTTATACAAGTGGATGGGAAGAAACATTTTGTTCCCAACTTTCTGACATTTGAACACTGAGGACAAAATACTCTCCTTGTATGATTCAATGTTACTATGTCTTGGAAAATTTTCTGAAATTAATAATTCAAGGTTGAAGACGAGCTTTGGAATTGAGTCAAATAATATTTGACAGTTTTATCAATCAAATTATGAAATGTTACAAAATATACAGAAGACACATGTATATAATTACCTTTCATTCACAGACAAATCCTTTATATAAGGGGAAAGATTTCCTGGAGGCAGTGTGGCAGTATGTGCACCTTCTTTGTTCTCTTTGACATATCCCTACATTGATAAAAATAATAGTTGGCAAATTGATTTATCCCTTGAGTGGTGCTCAGGGGTGGAGCTATACATCTCTCTCTATCTTTAATTGATTTCCCATTGAGAATTTACATGTGTAGGGGTTGAGCTAGTTTATGGAATAAGACCGGGTGTAAACCTCAGATACTGAAAAATCTGTCCAAGGAGGTGTTCCATGTGCTGTTGCTGAAGTTTCTGCATGTTTACGTTTGGTTACATGCTGCCAGTATTCCAGTGCATGACAGCCATTTTCTTTTATTTAGTGTCACATAAAAATATCCTGGGCATAGTACACATCAATAGTTACAATAAATGGCTCAGCCACTCTGAATGAAACTAAGACAGAATATCTGACACCTTGCAGAGGGCAAAACAGTAGTAGCTTCTGAATTCTAAATTCCCGTTGGACTTTCCCAAAGGTTCTAGCTATTATGTAAATATTTTGTACTCAGGGAATCAAACTCGCTACTTGCATATGTGCAGCAGCACTTGAAGCTATGTGAGTTTTACATAAGTTGCAGGGGACAGAACTGAGCTGACTACTGAATAATAGATAGTGAGCTAAATCCCTAAGTCCTTACTCAGACAAAGTTCCTATTTACTTTAACAGGAGTTTTGTCTTAGTAAAATCTTCAGGACTTGTCCAATATTTTTATGAGAAATAATTAATGTTATTTTTTTAAAATAGGTACCTGTACATGTAGGGACTTACATTATATGACTTTGGTACTTTCCCCATGACTGTGCTGAATCTGGTTAAGAGTGAGATAAAGCTATAGAAAGAGAAATAGCTGGAAAATAAGAGGGAAACTGTACAATCCCGCTGTTGTGGAATTTTATTCATTTTTTGATACAGAGATTCACAATCTGGGGTTCCAAGTGGCATTCAGATGGTGCTTCATTTGCTTTTAGGTATCCAGAAGAACCCAAGAATTCAAGAGAAACTTGGTATTCAAGAGACCTCCAGTACCAAAAGGTGGTAAAATCCTTCAGCAAAGGGAGTAACATAATCTCCCACTACATCTTCCCACTGTTTCATTTTACCAACATTATCTCTGCCTTATTCGGAATGTACGTTAGCCAGCAAGTTTTCTGGCTAGACACTAGGAAAGCAGCACACACATTAGAGATATCCCTTGATTGTGAAAACATTTCCAAGTTCTCTTTTTTTCCCAAACTCTCACCAGCTCTGATCTTCCCAGTTCCCCATATGTGCTTGTTGAATAATTCCACTGTGTTTCAGAAATAAGAATGAAAGTTGAATTTTTCAAGGCTAACTTAGGGATTTAGACACACGACTTCCGTTGATTTTCATAGTTGCTATCTGGCTAAATCCCCAAGAACGTACTGATAGGTTGCAGTGTGTTAAAGGTTAAGGACATATTACAGACCAAATAAAGGCACTTTTATTCACCCAAAAGTTACCAATTTATGGGCCCACTTATCAGTTCTATTACTTTTCATTGTGCTTTATCACTACTGTGCATTTAAGAAATGTCAATATTTTTATTCTTTGTACAGTCAAATATGATGTAATGCAGGATATTTCCATTCTGGAGCATGTTGCTAATTGTTGTTAACAATTCTTCCTACAAATCAGACATGAACTGCTAGTATTATCTGACTTCTTAGGTATTAGTGCTTAATTTAAAGACCAAAATGCTATAGTTTGACCTAATGGCTATTAAATTCTAAGTCAAGTGTCACAAATGTTACTAATTAGATAAAATGCCCCACTGGAAGTCTTTGATGATAGTCACAATTTAATATGCTCTTGCAAATGAATTCTTAGACCGTGGAGCAATTAACTTGTCACTGTGCAAACCCTTACATTTACCGCTTAAATAATTACTCCGAATTCCGAAATTAAATCCTGTTACTGTAGGTCAGGAATTCTGTATTTTTGAGGTACTGGCTAGATGGATTCAAAACTTTGTCTTTGAAGTACAAAGTTGTAAGGTTTCAGATGAATTCAACCTCTCAAGAAGGGTAACCTATGATTAAAAAATGAAAGGTCTTAAAGGGCTCAGAAGAAAGAATAAAAGAGTACTTTGATTTAACATCCTCTTAGTAATTCCAATTTGCCAGATCCTGTCCAACTGTATATTTGACTTGCATATGAACAACTAGAAGCCAAGCTGAATTGCCTTTGAGGAAAATCTCTTTTGAATAGCTGTCCTTTCCCCATCTGTTTAATATACCTATAACATAGAGTCTTTAAAATGAATGCTGGAGTTTTCATCGTTATATAATTATGTACAATATTTAATGTACTATATATAATATATAGCATTTTAAATTGCCTCTCTGTATAAGTTAATTTGGTAGCTCTGTTCTCAGGAAGATGTCTTTATATTCAAATGAAATCAAATCTTCTTTTGCATACAAAGCTGAATTTGGTTCTGTAGGGGCATCTAATTATGAAACCACGTTTTTCAGCATAGTGGTGACTGAATTCTCCCTCCCCCCCACTTTTTTTTTTAAAGAATGAGCTTCTAGTGTTTTCTGTAGAAAGCTAAGCTCCACTGACATTGAGTAATTGCCTTTACAGCTCACATGCAGTTTGAATTTAAAATTTAATCTGTTCAAATCAGCTTGCATTACAAGCGACTTGTGCTTAGCATGTTCCATGAATGATTCAGTAGATCGTAATAGCTACCTTAGTAATTTCTTATGAATCATTGAAAGAGATCACATTAGTAAATGGTAGTGGTAAGTACTAAGAACACTTTGCATGAAATAGTTTTCCACAAGCATTGTTGAATCAAGAATCTGTGTCTTTAACTGCCACAGAAAGAGTTGTTTACTGCCTCTTAGCTTTATTGTATTTGAAGATGAGTGTATTCAAGATTTTCCAGTTTCTTCCTGTTAAACATAGAATTAGTGTGCCAAACTGAGAGCCATAATGCTTGCCAGCTTACATACAGAACTATGCCTCATTGGCCACGCCTCGTGGAGTAATATAAATATATATATAATGCCAGGAGAGGCTTAATATTGTCAATGAGATGAGAGAAAGTGCTTTTGGCTTCCGCCAGAATCTTTCCTTATATTGTATTCATTGTAGCATATATAGTTTTACATTCGTGTAAAGGCAAATAGTATTAATAGAAATTGGGTGAATTGAAATATCTCATGGGAAGTATCATTAGAAAGGGAGGTTCGTGTTTTGTAAAATTGATATTCTAAGGACTTATGGGTAGTATTCAGTGCAGCAGCAAAGGAAGTACAGTGCTTCCCCCCATTGTTAGTCACATAAATATATAAATTATGAATGGTGAATGTTGTTGTTTTTTTCTGACATAGTAATTTTTGGTTAGATTTAGCTTTGTGGTGAAAGAGAAGAATAAATATCATCCCATTCAGAATCTGAATCTAAACTATGGAGCTGTGGTTATCATATGGTCATTATATTTAGTTTGTTTTGCTATAAAATCTTTTTTTCAAAGTTATAAATATCAGTGTAAAGTGATATTTTTTTAAAGCCATGCAACTTTAAAGTATGTTTGTGCCTTTGGGACATCATATGGTGATGTGGAGTAACTATGAGAAATTGAGCCATCTAGTTCCAAAGAGAATCAGTAGAATCTGTCAGTCATAGTATCCGTACATATATTTGGGACTGGAAGAGACCTTGAGAGGTCGAAGCAAAATCAGGTACTTAATTATCCTTACAATTAGGAAGCTTTTCCTAATATCTAATCTAAATCTCCCTTGCTGCAGATTCAGTTGACTACTTCTCATCCTACCTCCAGTGGACACGAAGAACAGTTAATCACTGTCCTTTCCCTAACCCAGAGGTGGACAAACTATGGCCTGCAGGCCACATCTTGCCCGTGGGACCGTCCTGCCTGGCCTTTGAGCTCCCGGCTAGATAGGCTAGCCCCCGACTCTTCCCCTGCTGTTCCCCTCCCCCGTAGACATGCTGCCCAACCACTTCCAGTCCTGACACTCTGAGAGGCCTGGTATGGGGGTGGGAAGCGATGGGGGTGGGCGTGGATAAGGGGCAGAGGGTCCTGGGGTGCAGTCAGGGAACAGGAAGCAGGGGGCCATTGGATGGGATGAAGGTTCTGCGGGGGTAGTCAGGGGACAGGGAATGGGAGGGTTGGATAGGTGTGGGAGGCCTGTCAGGGGGCAGGGGTGTGGATTGAGGTTGTGGCAGTCATAGGACAAGTAGCCAGAGGAGGGGGTCTCCTACACCTCCCTCCCTATAATTCTGGGGCACTGTGCATGTTGGGACGGGAAAGGGGAGAACGGGGGAGTGCCTGGGGCACATTGCATTTTGGCAACAGCCCGCTAGCATATGAACCCTAAGACTAAAGCCAACTGATGCCATTTAGAGTAGCCCCCAGGCTGTTCTAATTCATGGTGAGGCTGGGCCAGGGCAAAAAATCAGGGAGCAATGACGAGCTTCTTGACAGACAATGGAAACTACAGCAGAGACTCTGTCCCCCCATCTTTTGGCTCACAGGCTCTTTTCCCACTTGTCTAGAGCAAACCAGTGCCTGTGTAGAGAGACTAGCCATTGCAGTCAGCCATATAAAGGCAGCCATTGAAAGCTGTAAGTTGGCCACTGTGTATGTTCAGGACAAGGATCTTGTGCTGGTGGATTGCACTGCAGGACTGCAACTTCTTTCAGCACAGAGTGCTCTGATTTTGTGTATGATTTGTGTGTGGAGTGGTCATGAGGCTCTATATACAGAACATTTCAAGCTGCTGGGCAGAGGGAATACTATATGTGCTGGCAATGAAAAATGTATAAATGCCTCCAGGGAGTAATTAAAATATGTTCCAGAAAGATTTCACTTGTTAAAAATCAAGTTGATAGAGAAATGTTAAAACCATGCCCTTTTCTATATTAGATTTCATGGTTTGATTCTGATCTTACTGGGCTTTTACATCTGTGTAACTTTACTAGAGTTACTCCTCATTTATATGGTGGCAACTAATACCATACTTGGGAATATTGCCTTTGATTTATGTAATGGATAATCTATCCTCTGAGCTGCATGGGTACTTTTTTACTGTCTATGTTGCGAACATAAATTGTTTGTGAAGCACCCACATACTATAGTGATGATCAGCATAAAGAAAGGAGGAAATTAATAATTCTGTATTCAGACCAAGGTTTGAATAGTGTATAGGAAATAAGGCATGTGGTCAAACATTGAACAACTAGGACAATATCGAATAGCTGTTTAATTAAGTGAGCATTGTTCATTCTGTGCATTGGATGAGGCAGAGGTCCTGTGGAAAAAATAGTATGGAATCACATAATTAAAGCATGCATCATAATGCATATACACAAAGAGGCCAAATTAAGGTTACACAGGCAACCTTAATTCTGACATTTCCTAAATTCTGAATACTTGATTTTGTAACCTTAGTAATGCTCTTTTAATGTAACTTTTTGTGTGCAGCGTTCTATAGAGTTTGCAAATATTTTATGCATTTGAGATGTTTACTTTCTCACTCAATGGCAGTTTTCATGAAAGTACAAGGGTAGAATTTGGCCCTCCGTTTGCAAAACCGTAAGTGAAGAAATTCAGATTTGAGTGAAATGAACCATATGTTATATGCTATTGAAGCAGAACAATGCATCCTTTGCTAAAATGCATCCATTGTGCCTAGTTTGAAGGACAGGTGCAAGGTTTCTTCTTTCACTATGAATTTCATAGTTTGTTAGTTTCTGTCACAATATTGATATTATTTAAAATAATGTGTTCATAAACTGACATTTGGCCTATAACTATATAAAGGTAATTATGTTTAGCTTCTTTATAGAAGAGTAATATTGTAGCTCATTGATATAAACAAAATAAAAGTTAATGTAAGCAGCAATAAGTTTTAGCTCTATCCACAAAGTTCACTGTTTTACAAACATTATATACATGTGTGTATTTTTGACACAATAGTGCATCAGAGACTTCATTTAAGGGTTGGACTGGGAAGGTGAAAGGGGTGGAGTAGTTGTGACTGTACTTTGCCCTACAAGTGGAGTCTAGAAGGTTTATGGGGAGAGAAAGTTTTGTATGTGCTGGGGGACATGTATAATTTCTAAGTAACAGTGACTGTATTTTTGCAAACAGTTCCTGCTGTTCCTATCCCTGAAACCTATTAGTTGTATCACGACTACCATTAGAATGTAAGCTCTTAAACCCAGATTTTTAAAGATAATTAAACATTGCTCTACTCAGTGTTGCAATGCCTAACTGATTTAGAAGCTTAATGTCTCTTTGAAAAGTGATTTAGGCACTCAGGAGCCAAAATCCCTTTAAAGTCAATGGGATTTAGGGTCCTAAGTGCTTAAATCACATTTGAAAATGATATTTAGGCTTATCTATCAGTTAGGTTTCCTCTGGCTGGCCAGATCATTTTGTTTGTCCTGCATAGAGACAGCTGGTGAAATTATTCTTTGGGGTGAGTGCTGAGCAGGGAATAACCATGGATGGACTTGGATGGGCCACAGCCCCACCCAGTTAGCAGTCAGGTCCACCTAAATATGAACAGTAGGCATAGTGCTTACAGTGAAGGTTGTTGAAGGGGTACAATGTGGAGTGGAGCCCTGAACTGGATGCAGAAGCTCATGTGCTGGGGTGCAACATCAACCACCTCTCTATCACTCTGGCAGGGAAGGGAATCTGCTCCATTCCCCCCAGCCTTCCCCTCCCTGATTACTGCCTTCCCATCGGCTCCCGCACCCAATCTGATTGTGGCCACCTCACTGCCTCCTATGTGGGAGGCTCTGGGAGCCCCTGCACCAAGGGGGAGGCAGTAATCAGAGCTGGGTGGCACAATGGCAGAGCTGGTTCTCTGCTGGCATAACAGAGGGGCAGCTGGGCTAAGTTTGAGTGGCATTGTGATTGATGCTCTGGGGTTCTGCTGCTCCCGGTCTCTGTCTCTGCTCTGTTCAGGAGCTGCTCAAGAATATCTGCTGCCCTAGTCAAAACTTCAGTGGGCCTCTCCCTCCCCTCTCCAACCCTCTCAGAAGTTTGGCAGCGTTTGTTTAAGAAAGGCGAATTTTCCATAAAATGCCTACCACAGGCATAATATCAGAGTTTCTACTGAAGCAAGACTTACACAAGTTGCATCAAATTAATATCAAAATACTCTAAACCATGCAAGAGCTTCCATGAACATCAATTCACTGCACGGTCTGGCAACACATGCCTTAAAAAATGTAATAAAATGCATTTGGGCGCATGACTGTATGGTACTTGCAGCTTCACGTAAGTTTTTGTCGTGGGCAGTTGGCAGCAGACATGATTTTACTTTTTCTATTTGGGTGAAACTAACCTGGAGCTACAAACAAAAGTCCACATGGACGTATCAGTAGTAAATTGAAAATCTATAGGGATTGAGTAATGAAGAGCCTGTGTTCCCTGCCTTTTAAGACTAGCAAATATGCACATTTTTTAAGACATGCACATCTAACCTGGTTGTCAGAAGTTCCCCATGGGAAACAGTAGATCAGGACTTTCTTTGCTTTCTTCACTGCAAAATCTCTAACCACATCATTCAGATCCAGTGCTTTGGATAAAACATGTTTGACAGATTGTTTCAAGACCCGCTATCCACATTTGAGACATGGAAGATCGCACTTTTGAGTTTTGTTTTTTTGAGTTTTGGTTTTGAGAAGATGTGCTCAACACTGGCAACAGTTGTGTGAAGTGTCAGAAGGAGACGCAGGGCAATAAGAGTATTGGGGGAAACTGACAGCAGATGTATTCCAGCTATTGTGTAGGACTTGCCTTAGGTTCCACTCTGTAAGCCAACACTGTCAATTCATCACATAACTCTGAAGCATCTATATCCTTCAAATCACCATCTGTCAGAACAGGTTGGAGAACAGTGCACTTTTCAAATGGCTCCTGACTGCTTGAAGGCAGTTCTGGAATTTCTACTAAACACTGAAAGACTTACTAAGTTTTGGAAGTTGAGAAAATCTTTCCTTAGCTGACTGTATGGCAGTATCACTACTGAATAAAAGACGTTCACTTTGAAGCTCTGTTCAAGGTTGACAGTTGGTTCATTGCAAGCCACAGTGAAAGAGTCTTTTTCCTTCAGCTTTTGACTTGGATCTCTTCTTCAAATCTTCCTTGTATGCTAAGAGAGTCTGCTAATTGTCAGGCAGTAGCAAGTATAGATGCACAACTGCAGTCTGACCAATAGTTTTACCAGAAATCTTGTAGATGGCTTGTTTGATTGCTTGACAGAGGTCAAGTTTTTCCACTTGTAAAGTCTTGCTCACTATGTTAATTTCAAACGAAATATCATGCCATTCCACTATGTTGCCCAGAAATTTGAAATTAAACACTTGTCCAGTGATGGATCTTGCTTCTTCTGACAGTGAAAAATAAACAAAAATTGCCTGAATGACCCCACCGAAGCTTTCTGCATCCAGCAGCATTGTTCAGTATCAGGTTGAGTGAATGGGCATTGCTGGCCATCAGAAATGTTCATGTTAAGTTTGTGCACCCATTTCTGTACTCCACTATTCTTTCCCCTCAAATTAGCTCTGTTTACATAATCATGTCTGCAAGAAATAGTCCTGTCTTGTTTAATTTATGGAGAAGAACTTCCATCAGACCTGCACCAGTTGAATCATTCAGTTTCACAAAAGCTAAGAAGTTTCCCTATATTTCCATGTTTACATCTTGTTTTCCTCATCTTGTGGAAACATATCTTACAATCACAGTGATTTGTTGTACAGTAGACTCTCGATTATCCAGGATGATAGGGAAAAAATTAATTCTGGTTAATAAAATCCCAGATAAATGCCATCCATAGGAAATATGGGGAGGGGGATGTTGGTTCACCAGCCACCCTGCATCGGGGGGAGGGTGTGTGTGTTCACTGGCTGCTTTGTGCCCTGGTGGGGTTTTTTTGTGTGTGTGCTTGGGGCGGCAACAAAACCAGAGCTGGCCCTGCAAGTTACACATATTTTTTTTGACATCCAATTAATCCACATCCTGGTTAACCCAATCCTGGATAATCGAGAGTCTACTGTATGTGGCTAATTTCTGACATACTTTCAAGGATGATTGAATAATATTTTGACTCCCTCACCAGGAATAAAGTTTTGCCTTTGATACCAAGGGATAAGATTTTGATACCAAGAGGTCAGTCAACTCTTTCTGAATGCTTTTTTTCAAGGTAATGAAAATAGGTTTTTTTTAATGTTATTCTTCTCAAATGTTCTTTTGCAATGCCATCAAACCTGCCCATCAACTCTACAAATTTTATAAAATTTCTTGATTTATAGAGCCTGTCTGTGTGGTTCAGAAAATTCAAGTTCTTAACAGCAATTGTTCGAGAAAGAGCCATAATTCTATGCAGATCATTGCCCCAGTGTTCTGTTTTGGCTTTTGTACACTGATGATATTGATCAACTGTTCTATTACAGTTTAATCTCTCTCCCATTTTCCCACATATAGACTAATGAGGTGTGATCAAGAGATTTTTCATGACTGCTGAGAATGGCAGAGAATTTTTTGCAGTTTCATATGCCATCACTTGCCAGCACAGACATCACATTCAAAGTAAAGATCTTGTAGTAAAAGCAAATACACTTTCACTGCTTACTGAGTAAAATTACCAGATCCTTGCAACAGCCCCACCAGTTGACATATGGTGCTTGTAGTGATTTGGAGCAAACTTCCTGTTTCCAGTATGGGAAGTTCAAAAGTTTTTACTTGTGTGGGTCCTTTTGCCATTAGCTCTTCTGCAACTCTTCAGTTTATTTTGAGCCATTGGGCAATATCAGATCAGCACCAGTTGTCTTTTCTCTAGTGGTGTTTATTATAGTACTCATATAATCACTATCTTTTCCTGAAGAGGCAGGAAAAGATAGTGATTATATGACTCTGCCTCTGCTCCATCAGTGGTTTTTGCTTCAATGACTTTATCACCAGGCAGTTCTGGTTCCTTATTTTCCAAATTTCCTCCACTTCTCCAGTATTAGCAACATTCATTTTTCATATATTTTAACACAGAACCTTTCTGTGACTCACAAAAGCATCTTTTTTTGCTTTGTGTTTTTCATATTCTGCACCAGACAAATATATTTTCCATTATCTGACATTGTAAAAGTCCAAGTAGCAAAATGCACTTTTTAAACTCATGTTGGTGTTTCCAGGACCTGAACGATCATTGTTGCTAACAGTTTGTGACCTCAAGTAGGAGTTTGTTATTTAGGTGTTAGTGACAGTGATAGTCTGCTTTATAATGGGTAACTGAATTGTAAAACTATCATTTCATTCTCCTCTCAATTTGCCAATCAAGAACTGAAAATATAAATATTTTTTCCCAGAAATCTGCTTCCTTAGACAGCTACATAGTTTGCCTGTAGCTAGAGTGGCCCCTGGCTCTGATCCCCATGGATACAGACTCTGTCTTGTTAGGAGCCCATGTGCCAAGCTTCCCATCAACATAGGCTCTGTCTCCATCCCCACACCACTCAGCTCTTATTTCCTCCCATTGACAGAAGTGTGCCCTGCCCACTACTGGTGGGGCCTGGTCAGAATCTCATTGGCTCTCAGCTCCCAATCAGCCAATTGGGAGGTAGTAGCCAATGGGGAGGTAGTCACTGGAGTTGAGTGGCATGGGGCAGAGTCTGAGACTGTGTTGATAGGGAAGCAGAGGTGAACAAAGTGGTTTTGAGGTAGTAGCAGCTTTAGTAAAAGACTGTGTCCTGCAGCCATATGCCTCAATCTTAAAAAAATAAAAAATCTGTATGGCTTGGTCAAAGGATTTTAGTGGATTTTGTGCCTCTCTACTACCTTAAAGTTGCATTGCTATCCCTGAGTTATGCATTGCAATGCTGAGTGCAGCAATGACTAAATGCCTTTAATAATCTGGGTCTTAAGGCCAACGATTTACTCTTCCTGTATATTTATAAATCACTTAGCACATTTTAAGTATTACCTCAATGTATAGAAATAATAATATTAAAAGAGTTATAATTAATTTACAGTTGTTGTGATTACTATATATAAATTTAATCAGAAATAGTGCCAAGCGAGAGCTTTTACATGCACAAACCTTTTCAGCATTTGAAATATGCTGAAGTAGGCATGAAAGGCTTGAAAGATAAAGAAGGATTTGGGGAATTTTAATACCACATTAGTTTTCTAGCCAGACACAAGGCTTTTATGTTGGCTTTTATCAAGAATGCTTCAGCTACAAAAAAGAGAGAGAATTTTGCAAACAAAATTTTTTGCAAGTAATTAGTCCATAATGTGTTCTATGGTCCTTCTTGGTGTTTTGGAAACATTCTGAAATAGTTCAGCATTTCATGTTTGCAAAGTAGTAACTAAATGTAGATTTTTTTTCTATTTGCATTTGTGTTTCACAGTAATAAATTCCATGTGTTATGTTTTAGCATATAAGCTCTGGTTCTTTTAACTAGGAATGGGACAAACAGTGTAGACTTATACACCGCCTCTTTTAATCTTTCGTTCTCTTATTATTTGCATATTGTTTTGTATTCAGATTTTGTAATACCCTGACTAACCAGCATTCTATACTACCTAATGCTATTAAATATGCAACACATATTACTGCTGTATTGTATGCTATTAAAATATGTGTCTGGTACTTAAAATGTCTGAGTAAAAGCAATAAAAAAAGGTGCAGAATGACCATACACACTTTGGTTTTAGTACCCATAGTGCTGTAATACAGAGGGGTCATGATAGTCAGATTATCCCTGGCTCTTACACTTGGGTAGTATGAGGGGGAGAGTGCAAAGATTCATACTGTAGATTGTAAAGCTGTAAGGGAACACTGTGATTACCTTGTCTGACCTCCTGCATAACAAAGGCCTGCTTGAAGTAGACCGTATCTTTTTTTAGAGAAACATCCCATTGAGATTTAAAAATTGCCTGTGATGGAGAATCCACTACAATCCTTGACAAGTTGTTCCAATGGTTAAGTACTGTCACTTGTTAAAATTTACATCTTATTTCCAATCTACATTTGACTGGCTACAGCTTTGAGCCATTGGATCTGGTTAGACATTTGTCTGAAAGAACAAAAAGAAGGAGGCGTTTTCCTTTTATGTTCCCAGCACAGGACCCAGAGCCAGTCCCTGCACTTAGGAAGTGCTTGGACTGCTCCCTCATTGAACCCCACAGGGCACAAATCACCTTAAAATGAAGCAGAAAGGAGGCAAGTCTCTCTAAAAACCACATTGGCCACAGAGGCCACAATCCAGCAAGTACATAAGCACATGCTTAAGGTCCCATCCCCTTTCCCCCCACCTCAGTGCACTGAGCTACCTGGGCAGGGTTACTGTGAGGTACAGTCCCTCCATCCTCAAGCTCAGGATGGCACAGTGAGACTTTGCATCACCCCCCCCCCCACACACACACACACACTCACCTCTAGGCTGGGGGACTGACTGTCACAAATGGACCATTAATGTTCATCTTGCCTGAATTTCCAACTTTCACCACAACATTGTAGTGTGGTGGTTACATTAGCAACTACAGCAGTGCTTGGTATGTAGATTGATTTTTCTTTTGAGAGTTGCATGCGGAATCCTCAACCTGACCTGCAATTGAATGAAAAAGTAACAAAGAATATGACCTTGGGAAAGGATTTCCTTATTAATTGGGCCTGATGTTTATATTACTAAATATGACTAGCATTAGGCTGGATTTATCAAAGAGATACCAGGTATTGTAGATATTTATCTTTAAAATGTTAATAAGTGGCACTCCTTTCCCATTACAAAAGTAAAAAAGGATTGAGAATTAGTCATTAGATATTGTAACTTTCACCTCAAGCTTTTTAGTTAGAAGAAAGACTACATTGATAGTAGCTGAAAGTTAATTATAGCCTGCCAGTTGTTCTTTGGCCTATATGAAATGAGTTGATAATTTCACTTCAATCCAGAATGGCGAGGTACCCCCATTTCAGGCAACATCATGACAATTAGCTCCAATTATCAATATAGCATAAATTTTAAGGAGAAAGGGTAGAGGGAAGAACTGAATTAGCCTGGAAATAGAACTATCCTCTCATCCTTTAGGGGTGTTCTTTCCATTGGAGTGGGATAAGACTGCATCACTAGTGCCCTGTGATGTAATTGATTTGCGGATCAGCAGCACGCTTTCAGTTTCTGTAGTTCTGAATCATTCACCTGTCATGGTTAAATACTAAACATCCGGATTCTCCTCTTCATACTAATGTTGAATATGCCTTATTCCAGGAGTAGCCACACCAAAGTTGATATGACAGCTCCTGAAAGGGTATTCAAATCTGTTCCTAAATTCATTTTTTAAATGTTTCTTATATCCAATAGTAGACAAACAATTATGAAATTTACTGAATGTTTTCCAGTAAAA
Source organism: Dermatemys mawii (assembly GCA_007922305.1). Taxonomy (NCBI): domain Eukaryota; kingdom Metazoa; phylum Chordata; order Testudines; family Dermatemydidae; genus Dermatemys; species Dermatemys mawii. Next base: position 56,699,556 of record ML677341.1, read on the forward strand.
TGTCACTTATTCTATATAGCTTATGGAACAATTCGATGTTTATGAAATGCCATTTCTCTGGAAATGTGATACTTATCACTGGACTCATCATTTACTTCCAATTTTTTTTAAAAGAAGGTATTGTACTTATTAATTTAAAAACCAATCACCAATTGTTATCGAATCCTGCCTACAGAGTGAAGAACTTTGTACCATAGTAGTTTGAACCAAGAAAAAGATTCTGAAATGAAACTTGGTTCATATCACCCTCTTCAGTATTATGGAAGGTCAAAAAGTCTGTTCAAGAAACAGGAAACACTGTGCCTTTAAGAAGTAGTTTAATATAGGTTTGACAGAATATTTAGAAGTTAGAAAGATGTGTAAACAATTATTTTTAGGCTCTCTCTATGAAACCCTTTGTGGAAGTAAGAAGAGGGGAAAAAGAAGATTGAGTGCAGCCATTTTAATTTGTTAGAGACAGAGCAACAGTCAGGCTAACACAGAACTATAATAACGCCAGATTTGTAGGGGCAGGAAGCGTATGGGAAACTGCAAGCAAAGCTGTTTTTGACCTTGCCTTGAGATAAGATGGAATGTAATTAATTGTAGCAGGAAAAAATGTTAAAAACAAGTAAGATATCGTAAAGAAAAATGTATAAACAATACAAAGCTTTATGGAACCCAAAGGTATAAATATTGCTTTACATTGTTCATACTTTGAAGATTTGCATAAGGACAGACAATCTGTCCAAAACTACTGTATTCCTTCTTGCAATTGCTTGAATAAAATTGTCTGACTTGTTGCATCCAAACTCAGCATGAAGGCTATGTTTTTTTCCACACCCTGATGTCTGACAAACTTCAGTGTGTATTATTCTTTCGTCAACCATACCCAGAGTAGTATTTCTATTTCATAAATGGAGCTAGAAATCAACTTCCTCAGAGCAGCACATCATATCCCAATTTCAAGCCCTGATAAATGTTATGATTTCTATATGCTGATACATAAAGTCTGTGAATAGTCTTGATGAAGACAGTATTGGAAACCTAATTCCTAATCTGATCTAATGTGAATTTTCAGTTTAAAGAGAAACTTGATTAGTATGGTGAGGGATAACAGATTTAATAAAATATAATAAGATGCATAATTGGATTAGTATGAATGGATACCATAATCTATTATTGCTCAAAAAGGACAGAAAAACAGTTTTTAAATTAATGGTTGGATTTCTCCCCCTCAAGATAAGTTCTTGCTTACTTAAACTTACATCAGGAAAGTAATTCATATTGGAAGTTCTTTATGTAGTTACAAATAAATTCAACATTATGATTTCTGAAGTTCATAAAAGTCAGAAGCAAAGGTGCTATCAAATCACTACAGAAGTGGATATGGGCCAGGTGGTAAAGATAGTCAAGTGGGATTTGACCACAATAAAGCCTGTTCATTCAAGGCCATTAAAAACTCAATTAATGTCATGAGTCATTGTTTGACAATTCAGTTAAAGTCTATGACCTTCCCAGTTGATTTAATAAATTACTTCTGCCTAATTTAATAGATCCTATGTCTTTAGCTGTTAAAGCATGATCAGCATTTCATATTGAAATGGTTATACAGATGTCATGACTTGACACAATTCAAAAGAATTCACTGCGTCTATCTGTGCATAGAGGTACCTACAGAAAATATGGAAGATGTTCTTTATATATATTGTTTATTGTTGAAAACAAGATCTGAATTAGTCCTTTCAATGAAGCTTCAGCCATTTTTCTTTACAATCTGTGGTTTGGAATATGCTTACATAAATCTTATGTAGTAGCATTTTGATGTTAGATCTTTCCTTGCTTAAAGAACTGTACTTGGATTTGAAAAAGATACCTGAAAGACTTCTTGACATTGGAAGCATTTAATGTATTACTCAACCAATTACATTTAGAATAAAAAAAAATTCTTCCTTTTCAGTTCATTTGAAAGCTTTTCTTGTGGCAGCATTTTAGTTTTGTGATTCAAATACTCACTTTCCAGAAGGTGAGGACTACAGGTGTATACATTGTGCTAATATTGTCCATTATGTATAATATCTGCATTTAAAAGAGCACTATTAGATGTAACTGATCCAGATCTTCAGCTGGAATAAATTGTTGAAAGCATATTGACTTCACTGGAGCTATTCCAGTTTACTCTAGCTGAGAGTCAGGCCCAATTGACTGGTACATTTTAAAAAGAGGTAATTTTGTGAAACATTTGTTTCATACGTTCTTAGATATATAATCACTGCCCACTTTATTTCTCTTGAAATACATTTAAATGTTCTTGGAATTTATTTCTTATCACTGAATTTATGAGCAACGTTCTGTGGTGTAGCCTTCTTTATGTGGTGGTTAACTGCATATCTTTTCTTTCATCCTTTGTGAAATCTGTGGAAATATGGAAGGATGACCAAATGTTTGAAGAACGGGTCTGGAAAATCAGGGAATCAAGTCTTATTCCTGATTCAGCCATAGATTTCCAGTGTCACTTTTGACAAGTAACTTAACTTTCTTTGTACCTAAATTTCCCCATCTGTAAAATGGGGCTTGTAATACCTACTTGTAAAGCTCAATGAGATCTTTCTACACAAAGGCACTACAGATTAAGTACAGACTATTATTGTTGTATTTATGAAATTGGTCTATGACTGTAGTATTATGCCTGTGGAAAATCAAAAGACATATCTTAATTTTATTTTCTTACATTAATACAGGCCTTTTATCTTGAAGGATTTAAAAGTACCATGGGCACTGCTGCCACTGAAATCCATTGTAAAACTCTCATTGACTTCGGTGGGAGCAGGACTTCGCTATTTTTAGATCTGGACTGGAAGAACTGTTTTGCAATGTACTATAGCATTACATGACATTAGTCAGGAAATGAGGAGTAATATTCTATATATTTGGAAACATCATAGGGAATTTATTTAACTTGGATGTACTTGAGTTAGAATTTGACCAACACCCCCATTCTTTTTTACAAGAAGCGCCAACAGATAGTAACAAGTAGTCGTACTTCCTGTTTATGTGTCATCTGAAATATTTTTCTGGCAGAATAAAGGTCATATTGTATGTGAGTAACACATTCCTTTTTGAAGAGGTAACAGCAATGTTTGTGGCAAATTGTTATTTAGAGATTCTTCTTTAAATATTTTCCATAACTGTGAACTAGAGTGAGGAGGACAGGTTGGCTTTTCTTACTGTATTGCCCATATCTTTTCTAGAGGGTATTTCTATTGTTTCTTATACTGAAGGTATAGTCTCATATATAGTTGTACTGTATGTGCCACGCGCCATCTTCTGGGCATTTGTAGCATTGTCTGTTTGTTAAAATTGTCCTTAAACTGCTGAGCTGGTCGTTTCTGTGTTTAATTATACAATGAAGAAACAGGATAGTTGCCATCCATCTACATTACAACACTATCCTAGAAGAAATCTTGAATTTCTTAATGAGTCATTTTTAGAATTGCAAGATAATGGTTTCATTCTCAGTGTTAAATACAAGCACTAGGCATTGCCTCAACGCAGGGACAACAGTTCTTTACAGAGCCAACACATTCATTGATAGCACGGGAGTAAAGGTGCACTTTGTACAGACTGCAAAAAAGCACTGTAGGAAATAAAAGCAGAAAGAAAGGAAGAGCAATATTAAGTAGCTCAAATGCAAGGTGTTCAGATACCAGAATGATGAGAATGCTATATAAGAACCATAGGTAGAATTACTATGGTAGAAGTTAGGTTTTTTTCCAAAAATAAAAAATTGAACCAGTTCAAATTCCAGTTTTTGGGAATACCTTCTAGTGGGGAATGGAGGCTCAGTGGGAAGAACATTACATTTGTTGAGACAAAACCTAAAGGAAGGCGCTCTCTCTCTCTCTCTCTCCTCTCCTTCCTTCCTCCCTCTCACTCTCTGCCAGGTACCGATCCCAACTTGAAATCACCTTCCACCAAATAGAAGTGCCCTTGGCTTATCTACCTCCACTATCTCAAAATTCTCTACTATTAAGGAACAGATCCTGCCACTCTTACTCCTCTTTCATATCTCTTTATTCATTGTGTAACCCTTTGGAACAGTGGTTCTCAAAGTTTTGTATTGGTGACCCTTTTCACACCCGGAGTACAACCCTCTTTATATATTAAAAACACTTGTTTATATATTTAACACCATTATAAATGCTGGAGGCAGAGCGGGGTTTGGGATGGAGACTGATAGCTTGCGACCCCCCATGCAATAACCTTGTGACCTGAGGAGTCCCAACCCCCAGTTTGAGACCCACTGTTTTGGAAGCTTGTTGACCTTCTTATTGAGTAATATGGACTATTCAACATGAGCAAGAGCGGCTGGATATGGCTGGATAAGTCTGCTGTTTAGTAGCATTTTGCTGCTTAGAAAATGAAAATTTTAATGGGTGGGTTTAATTCCACTCAGTGGACTAGTATTCTAGTTGATTTAAATAAAGGCTTTTTCTACACAGGGTTATTTTGGGGAACTGAGGGGGGGAGAGTTGGCTTGTTTTCATTTGACAGTAATAATATAGCTACATACTTAAATATGTCCTTTGGCTATTTTCTACTGTTCACTGTTCTGCTTAATAAGATTTGAGGTTCTAAATAGGTTTTTAGATTATATACACAAATTGTATGCAAATCTTAAAGATAATTGGCAGGGGGTCTTCATAGTCAAGTTGGATTAGAATTGAGAGAGGAGATCAGGAGGTTTCTAAGATAATGATAACAAAGCTTTCATTTTGATGTGGAGCTACAGAAATTTCCCTTTCTTTGCCAGGAAATTGATGGTAAATCTACAAAATCTCAAAGCTGTCCCTTTCAAATGGTCCTGCTATAGATGCTATATCTCTAAAGAGATGCTGTGAATATGCTGTCAGAACCCATATGGCAGCCAACAATTTCTTCTTTTAAACCTTTCCCAAAATATTCCCTCCCTTGTGAGCTACTTCTTGCACTTCAGAAAAAGCAGAATGTTTCACCACCCCTGCTGAATTCCCTGGTGGATAATGTGCTTGCTAAAGAGGCTATAGGTTTTTATGCCCTGTTAACTGCAAACAGAAAAAAAAAATGCCCTGGAGACTTGCCTAAGTGAAATCAGTTTAGAAACTTTTAAAATGCAAACTAGACAGCTAATGATAGAGCATGTGCCTGAAAGCCAATATGAGAGTATCTCTATTAGTTAAATTAAAGAACTGTTAAATTTGCATTTTGAAAAACTCACATATTGTGGAGGGAGGAAAGAAAAAATGTAATTTTAAAAGAATAGTAATTTTAGAATTGTTATGACAGGGATTAAGAGTAAGTGAATGGAGCTGAACAGGCAAATTACACAAAAAGTCTCCACTGACTACTCAACAGCTCACTAACGGGCAGGTAGTCAGAACTACTATACTTGAAGAAATTTTAAATTGAATTTCAAAATGAGAATAATCAGATATTTCCTGAGAACATAGAATTAGAACTAAATAATACAAGACAATCCTTCTGGTCAGTTTCAACTTATATTGCAGGCACCAGGACAAATTCTCTAACAGTGCAACTTTAATGGGGCATTCTCTTCTATTGGATCTGGATGAGGATCTCCATTTTTAAGCTACTCCAAAAATGTAAAACCACCTTACTCAACTCTCTGCTTAACAAATGTCTGTAATGAATCCTTTCCCTATAAAGTGAAATACATCTTAATATGCCAGATAGATAACAGCTTCTCATAGGAAGTCCAGTGTAGTGTAGTTGGGATGGGATTACTTATTCCAGTTTAATTGCAGAGGTACTTGCACTCTCAGCTTCACGCAAAACTTTACCGCAAAAGAGAATTATTCCCCAGATACTGTATGCCATAGCTGCACCACTATGAAATGTAAGTAGTTCAAAAAACAAAAAGGTGTGTAGCAGAAATTAGCAATATGTCAAGTCTCAAACCACAGAAATATTCTTCCCATCCTGGGGAGATAAAATATTCTCTCAATCTTCCATTTTGAAAGTCTGGAGGGAAAAAAAAAGAGGGAAACCTGTTACTAAGGGGTGTAGTCAGTAAATATATTTTTGTATGTGGTCAGCTCCCTTTAACATGTTTGATGTACAACAAAGCAAAGTCGACATATGACATTGTGTTCAATTTAATGTTATATTTAGCTAATATTTTTAAGTGTGAGCCCTCTGCCTCCGTTTCAGAACTCCAGGGGATTCATTTGTCTCCACTGTACTTCTTTCTCTATGTCTCAGGCATTAAGGATGAGGATTGAATGAGGCTTCCTTCAAATCCCATCAGTGCTCTTCCTACGATAGGAATCCATAGTTAACGTTAATGTAATAAATCCTTAAAAGTGAGTCTAGTTTTGAACTCCCTGAGAAATTGTCTGGAGCTTTTTATCTCTGCCAGGGAACATCAGAGAAATGAATGGAAAAGTAGATTTGGAATGCTAGTGTGTGCAGTTCTCAAATCACTTACTATGTAAAAAAGGCATTCTGAAACCTAGTATAGGTAGTCTCAGCTGAACTTCAGTATAATCTCTAAGGAACAGATCCTGCTGACTAATGCAGATAAAACTCCCAATGAACTCAATGGAAATTTTACTTGTGAGAACAGTATATCAAGACATGTTGTTATTTGTTATTACTGAAGCACCTGGAAGGCTAGTCATGGACTAGGACCTCATTGTGCCATGCACTGTACCAACACAGAACAAAAAGATCTGCTTGGGTTTGTTGAGTGCTATCCCAGATAATTACTCTTTGTCCAAAGTTCCATTGCAGTTACTAATATAATGACAAATAAACACTGACCTCTGACATTACTGTCTGATATCACTGACCGTCATTTTCCCTTTCCTGAATTCTGATGTCTCAATAGGACTCCATTTACTGCTACACAGAATTCTCGAATCCTGTTTGCTGCTACTACTAATGGGATTCTGCTTGCCATTTCATGTGTCATAACTTAAGATCCTGCCTGCTTTCTTGATTCCATAATCTGAGGCTCCTTTCTGGTTCTGAAATCCTGTGGATGCTTTTGATTCTATTCGTATTTTCTGTGTCCAGTTTCTATTCTAAACTTTGTACCTAAATTATAACTCAAGTGATGGGATGGGATGGGATAAACCTCTGTGTAACACCAAAGAGAGAGTGGAATTATTTTCTGTTGCCCCAGGAGATAACTAAGAATAATGGGATGAAACTGAGCAAAGGAAAAGATAGGTGAATATCAGGAAGTTGTTAAATCCACATCCCTGAGTCATTTAAAATGACACTGGAAAAAGCATGTACTGCAGGGAAGAATCATGCTTTGGTCCCAAGGGAGTGAAGTGAACAAAAGATTACTTCATAGATTTGTTTTTTTTCTGTTGAATCTTGATTCTTTCCTTGCCAAGTTCTTCCTTTCTGTTATTGATTCATTTTCATTGTGTTGTCATGCATATTTCCACATGCTCCCTGATCACATTGATAAATGTACAAAGATGATTATTTAGAAATAGCTCATAAGAAAAATATAGAAAAAAGTTAGCAAGTACAGATATTAAACTACAACTTTTGGGGGTTTTGTCCACCCGGTGACTACTGCATAGTTGATGAGCGAGTCCAACAAAATAAGAGATTTCTCACTGAAATATTTCAGAAAATTATCTTGACAAAAAGTCATCAGATGGACTACTGGGGCCCAAGCCTACTTATCTTCTTTCCATGTCCATCACTGCCACAAATGCCAGAGAAATGTCTGCACTTTTTTCCTATAAATACACATTCTGTTCTTCCTCCCTTTCTTTTGTCCCCTTTGGCTTAATTTAAAATAAATGAACTTATTATACTAAATACATTTTTATTTTGTATTCATGTGAATATTTTTGGAACCAATTTCCATTTTATTTTAATATTTTGGTTTAATTTCTATTGGGTCATTTAGTATAACATTTTTTTTTACTAGCCAGATCTTTAGAACCATTACACTAGTTAACTCATTTCCAAACCGAATAACTTATAAACCAAACAAAAGTAAAGTACTTCTGAAATTGTGGATTAGTTAGTACTTCACGCAGAAATTTGAACCAAGGACTAATTAACATTTCTGAAAATCCCTTTATTTTGGAAATAACTCGTTTTCAAAACATTTGTTAAAAAGCAAATGAAAATCATTGGAATGTCTTAAGTTTTTAACTGAGCATCAACCTTCCAAACTTCTGTTGCGTTTCAGAGACTGAAGTAACAGAAGCCTCTGTTTACTCATGTTATCTTGGTCTGAAGAGATGGTTTCAGTGTCCCAGATGGTCCTAATGAGACTTGGGTTTTGTTGTGGTTTCTTAAGAAACCAGAAGCATTTGGTTTCCTTCCCACTCACCTATGCCTTGTACACCCTGAACAACTGACTCTCATCTACTTACCATATATACTCGTTCATAAGCCGAATATTTTTGGTAAAAAAGTGAAGCTTCAAGGAGCAGGGGGTCAACTTATAAACGGGTCCATACCAAAAGTTGATGATTTAAAACTCTCTGGAATTATTGAACTGAATAATCTATTGTCATTTTGTTTACCTGGAGCACCCGCAGGCATGAAGTCCCTCAGCTCCCTGTGGCTGCAGTTCGCCATTTCCAGCTCATGGAAACTGTGGGAAGTGACGCCACTTCCCACAGCTCCCCTTGCCTAGGAACTGCAAACTGTGGCCACTGGGAGTTGAGGGGCTCTGTGCCTGCAGATGCTCGAAGTAAACAAAATGCCCTGACCTGCCAGTGGCTTACTCTGACAGGCTGGGAGCCAAAGTTTGCCACCCCCTGAAATGTAGGGTCAGCTTATGAAAGGGACATACCGCTTTTTCTGTTTTTACCTATCCATCTTGGGGGAGGGGCTTATAAATGAATGGGCTAATGAACAAGTATATATGGTAATTTCTGTATAGCTGAGATTAGTCATGTGCAGAGAAAATTGCACTAGCTCCCACCAGGCTCTTTGAGCTGCTCCAAGCTCCTCATCCACCTTCTAAACTTCAAGCTACTCTGCCTTCCATTCTTGCTCTCAGAAACTCTTAGGGCTCACTTGGATCCCAACAGGGGAACTAGGGTCAAGAGAAAAAGGGTAGAGACAAGAACTGAGTGAAGAAAGGGTGCAGTTGAATTGAGGGAGATGAGAGGGGAAAAGAATTCAGAGAACTGGGAAGGAAAGGTGGTGAAGACAATGGGGAGAGAACTAGGGAAAGGAAAAGATAAGGAGGAGAAGGAGGTCCAGATTTTGGGTAGGGAGGAAAGACTGAGGGGAAAATTTCAAAACCTTTAGGTTAGTGGTCGGTTGAGGGAAGTAAGAGGAAACACAATCAGAAAACCCCCAAAGAGGAGAAGAGAGTGTACAGATAAGAGGGGAGAGAAGCAACAAATCAGGCAGGAGTTGAAGCAAGTGGTGAGTGAGAATAAGAAAGAAATAAAAGAAGGGCCTATGGAGGGCAAGGTGAAAATGCTCTAAAGAGAGGGACACATGCAGAAAATGGCAGTGTTTCCAAGATGTTCATTTTGAAATTTTTTTCACCGTAAATCAGATTATTTAGGAATTGGAACCTTTTAATAATGTGACACAGCGCACTTCTCTGTGGTTGGCCATTGTATTTCCTTGTAGACCTACCAAGAAGACTGATTTTCTTAGTCCTGAGAGTCTCCCTCCCAACTTCCCACAGGGACAGGTCCCACAAAGCAGAGGCTTATTATTTAGACTCTCAATTGCTGGACTTTTATTTCTTCAGTTGTTTTATTTCCCAACTCTAGGGTGCACTGGTCTGACTACTACATAGGTATCTTGTGTCTACCTCAACTCTCTGGCCCAACTTACTGCCCTTTTTGGATTTCTGCTATTTACTGCCTTTGAATATATTAGCGAATGATGTTGCGCCCCTAGTGGCTTATAAATAGAGAGGACCAGATATGACTACTAACAATTTCCAGCTCTGTTCTGCAAAGTACAAGTTATGACTTCTTCACTCTGCCTCCTATGTATGGGGGAAAAAGCTATTTTAGTTAATTTTAAAGGTTTTAAAATATTTATAATGTCTCACCTCTGTCTTGTACAATAGGACTAATCCTAACTGATTAGTGCAATGTCTATACTGCAAAAATGATTGCAGTATAGACATGATCACTTCTTAGTAATGTGGCCATCCTAAACTCATGCTGGTGCCTTTATATCACAACTCACATGTTTTTTGTTTTTGTGTGTGTGTGTGTGTGTGTGTTTGTTGAAATCAGTGGAACTACTCATATGCCTAAAGTCAAGCATGGACCTAGGTGCTTGTCAGAACTGGGTTCAGTGCTCACAAGATTGTACCCTATAAAACACAATATCAATTTTTGATTCCAAGTGCCATAGCTTTTACTATTAAACAAAGGATTGTTTTTTTAAAAAAAACCTTTAACCTTTTATAGAACCTGTAAAAAGCCATTTTACCTTAAACGTACTACATCATGTACATTTAAGGCCTTTTGCTAAGGCCACTCTATTTTATCTCACAATGTCATGTGACCTTCTCAACTAATAGCAGAACTCCAGGGGTAACATCAACAGCTATCTTGGATCATTGTAAACATGAAAAGTGACAACTGTTAGATAATTCTTTCTGTGTTTTCCCCTGTATCCCACCTCTCATTTTAAAATAGTAGTTTTACAAAACATAGTTCCTCTTAAGTCCTCGTGTTGAATGGTAATGGTTGAAAGTCCATTAATTGACATTTAAGTCTGGTGTTAAATTCTTTTCCTCTCTATCGTGTTTGTGTTTTGCAATACAGGTTACAAAATTTGGCATAAGAAAAAGGAAATGTGTCCTTAAAGCTTCCCTAAGTGTGCAATAAATTTAAATTTCTCAAATAACAGACTCTTTTGGCTCCAAATGTGCTTTTAGCATCTTTTATATTTTTATATATTATTATATCTGTCTATTTTTGGGCACAGGGTTGTGACTTTGTCTAAACCAATGACTGATTGGCTGGTCACCAGTTTTTGCCACGCTCATAGCACGGCTATATGTTTTGCTAACAGTATACATCTATTTTATATTGCGTGACCTTGTCAACCATTTATTGCATTTGACAGTCCAAGGTTATAATAAATACATATTCATTGAGGTTGTGAATGTAAGAGGTGAGAGAGGATTTAACTTCAAGACAATGGTTATCCTTTTAACAACAATCAGAGTAATGTAAACAATTAATAATCACAACAATAGTAACTGAAATTATTTGTAATAGAAATATTTAATTGGCATTTTATTGACAATGGAAAAAGAAAAAAGAGTCATACCAAGACACAGCCATTCTATGGCAGATCCCTTTGGGTAAATAAACATATATGGCATGATCAGTAAAGATTAATGTTAAAGTTAGTATGTCACAATACTAGGCATAAAGAAAAATGTGCTAAACTGTAAAAAAATAAATAAATAAATGCATAGCTGTGTGGAAATTGTCAACGTGATACAGCCTACAAGAAAATTTTTTACTGTACATCTTCATTAATGTTGATGAGAATGGAAGGGAAAAGTATGTAACTTTTAGCAGAAATACCCTGAAAGACTTTTTTTTTCCAATAAAAGAAAAAGAAATGGGATTATTAAATTGCAGTAAAATGAGTAATATTTAAGTATTTATTAAGTGAAATAAAAGCTTCCATTGCCAGGAACTGTTTTTTAAACAAACAAGTTATTGGTGAGTTTTAAAGTAAAATTCATTTTTCTATTAGCTTTTCTTAATATACCTTAGGGTGCATCATTAATGAAACTGGGCATGTGGTCTGAATAACCCAAATTTGCTGATGTGGTCATTTTCATGTCAAGTATTTTTCTTAACTACCACATGCCAATTTTGCTGAGAATGAAGAAAGAAATTATGATAAAGTTCAGTCATTGTTCCTGGAGGCCTCTTGTTTACATCATGACATTGAAGAGCTGTGCCGAGCAGCTTTTGTATTACAGGGCCCATATCAATCCCTGTAGACCAAATTTGCATATCGCTGTGAAAATATTGCACTGAAAAGTTCCCGACAGGAGTATAAAGATATTGTTGAACATTTACAAGTTATAACAGGGGTGGGCAAACTTTTTGGCCCGAGGGTCACATTGGGGTTCAAAATTGTGAGCGGGGGCGGGTAGGGAAGGCTGTGCCTTCCCAAACAGCCTGGCCCCACTTCCCGCCCTGTGACTGCCCCCCTTAGAACTCCCGACCCATCCAACCTCCCCCCGGCTCCTTGTCCCCTGATCGCCCCCTCCGGAGGCCACCCCTGCTCTTTGTTTCTGACTACCTGCTCCCGAGACCCACGCATCCTAACCTCCACCCCCGGGACCCCATCCTTCAAACTCTGAATGTCTGACCCTTATGGACCTTGCAAAACCCAGGAAATATATAAATATATATATATATATATTAAAAAGTTATTATCTATACCTGAATGATTTGGAAAAGACCAGGGCACAAGATGTATGCTGTTTTTTAAAGCTGTGTGAACAGTCAATTGATCTGAAACTAAGTAACACATTTTCATTGTTTTTGGTGAAAAAACTGAAAAAAAAATTCATTCCACGTGAAACACGTTTTGTTCCACTTCCATTTAGATTGGATATTAGGAAAAACTTTTTCACTAGGAGGGTGATGAAGCACTGGAGTGGGTTACCTAGGGAGGTGGTGGAATCTCCATCCTTAGAGGTTTTCAGGTCAGGCTTGACAAAGCTTTGTCTGGAATGACTTAATTGGGAATTGGTCCTGCTTTGAGCCAGGAGGTTGGACTAGATGGCCTCCTGAGGTCCCTTCTAACCCTGATATTCTATGATTCTATGATTCATGCATTTTAACTACTTTTTAAAATTGAAAACAAAGGGATTTTGGAAAAAGCATTCACAAAACTATTAGTGCCTTTGTTCTATCCTATGGCCTTGTTGGTTAAAGTAGTTCCTGGACTGTAGGAAGCCTGGATTCAAATCCATATTCTGCTTGCTTCAGAGCATGGACTCAAGCTTGGAACTCACCTGGGCGGTGGGGACAGCTGAGTTTCAGTCACAGCTCTGTTCAGTATTGAGTGACTTACACAAAATGAGACCGCTTCAATGTGAAGGATTTAGAGAGACCCACCCCAGAGCGCTCAATCACACAGTGGTTAGGGCACTCATCTGCAATTCAGGTGATACAAATTCAAGTCCCTGCCCTGTATCAAGCAGTGTGGGAACTTGAACCATTTCTCCTGCATACCAGGTGAGTGTTCTAGCCACAGGACTGAAGGGGTACAGCACCTCCTTTGGTGGTTTTGTGAATGGCACTTACATCCCTTTGTGAATCTAGCCTCTCCTTCCTCCCCACAAACGTTTTATCTGAAACTATTTAGTGAATTCAATATGAAGTCATGATTTGTTTTAGTGGACCTGAAACTGCATTTCCAGCAAATTAACTATTTGTCCAAATGTTTTGCACAGTTCTGTTGATTTTCTTGTTAACAGAGGAACCTCAGCAATCCTTACTAGTGTCTGGGAGGCAAGTTATGGGTTAGCTAAATGAGCAAATTAGCAAGAGAACAAACATGATTAAAAAGAAATTGAATATATCACATTAAAAAACATGTTTTGTTCTCTTCTTTTGACAACTTCAGTTTACAGTAGTCTAATTATTTACTATAATACTTTAAAGCATGTAAGGAAATGTCCTGTAGTATATTTTGTAGAAGCAAGAAGTCTTTATAATATGACAACTCACCATAGCACTTTGCTATGAAATAACTGATTGAGAAGTCTGGTGAGACTAGCATGCAATTTATGAGCATTATTGGGTTTTTGGGTTAGCAAAACAAGAACTGGTCAAGTTCTGCTATATACAGTATAGTAAAAAAAATAATACAGTGTAGAATCTAGATGAGTTTTAGTTACATATTTTTAGAACCCTGAAATAGTTGACCTCTTAAAATGTTGTCCATCAGTGTAACAAGCCATAATATCGAAGTTTAATTTTGACAATGATTTTGTTGAAAAATGCACCCTTGGACATCAAAAATCATTACTGTGCCCTTAACACTTGCTATGACCACCAGTATTTCAAATAAATCAGTTTGGTTGGGACTCATGTTGCCTCTAGTTTCAAATGTTCCTTGTGTTTGGGGTTGGATGGCTGTCCTGTGTAGGCCAAGCTAATGCTGACTTTCAGATCGTTAATTTCTTATTTATTTTTTAACACTGACAGGGGTTGTAATAATATGGGAGTTAGATTAAACAATGCCTAGTAATGAATCTGAGTAGGGGGATATAACATTTGTCCAATCTTTATGAAGAAAAAGACAAATGTTGATTTTATTCTTCATGTGCTTCTCTAAGAATGAGCAACCATTAGTAAAAATGTATGTGTAAATCTGAATTGAAATGTCAGAATCCAAAGATGTGACTCAGGCCTCTCATTAGTGATAGATTATGTAACTTAACTGACTTCAATGAGATACTTTTGATTTACATCAGTATGAGATCATATTCAGACTCAAGAAATTAATTTTATCTAGCTTGTCATTGAGTTCCATGTAGGACTGAAACTAGATTATGCAGAGATCAAATTATACTTTTTTCTCCTGATTCTTCAGCATTTCTGGGTACAGTGTAGCTAGATTATTCATGAAGACATTGCTTCCTGGGTGACATTTACCTCTCCTAACATGAATACTGCTTTGTTTTATTTCATCACTGCAATTTAATAGGGATAATATTATGTTAAATTACTTACTAACTAGCAGCCATCTTTCGACTCTGACATTTATATGTGAAGGTGTAGGAGCTTTAAGATTGTACTGTATGAATACATGCTCTGAAGTTCCACATTCAGTAGCATACTTTCAGATGCTGGAGCTCAAACAGATAAAGTATCCCATATACTAATGCTGTATTACAGTAGGTTTTGGTTACTGCTAAAAAGATTTTGTTGATGTCTGCAGCCGTACTCAAATTACACTAAAAATTGCAGAAATGGAATAAAATGAAAAATACTCTTACAATCTGGTAGAAATCGCTTTAATTTATATTATTATATGGGCCATTGAGTTCTTTGAAGAACATCCAGGCTGTTTCCACACTTATATTTGCAGGAATATGGTTTAAATAAAAGAATAATCAGAACTGTTCTGGTATTCAGCCACATTTTTAAATTGCCATTACTGGCAGAATATTATCCAGTTCCTTTGAAATTAGGAATGTTCATCAATATAATAGTTTTCAGCCAGCTTAGTCTGTGATGTCCAATTAACATACTGTCCACAGTTAACATACTGATGGAGCTTATGCGCCTGCCATGAATTAAGAAATATCAGTTCAAAAGTTCGAAGGTTGCAAACATGGAGCAGATCTTGGGCTTTGCTAAAGACCCCTTGAACTGCCTTAAATCAGCCCTTACTTATTACCGTTATTCATTATTTGTTATTCGGTAGCGCCTAAAGGCCAGTGAGACACAGTATCTGCTTCAAAAAGCTTACATTCTAAATAAGACAGACAAATTGAGAGAGGAAAAATTATTTGCTTAAGGTCACTGACAGAGCCAGGAATAGAACCTAGGTCCGGTGCCCTATTAATTAGACAACCACATTGCCCAGTATGAAGGAATACTCATTTGACATAAAGCTCTCTTGATACCAAGGAAGCAGGAAAGAGGCATTTTAAGGTTGGGAGTAGGGAGCAATGCACTGTGGTGGTCTGGGATCAGTGGAATGTTCCTATGTGGCTGTTTCAGCCAACATTAATTATAGCAATCCTCAGGCTGCTCTAAAACGTGCTGCTAGGAGCCACTCTGGCCATAGGATCAGGCATAATAGAAAGATAGCTTAAATCTACTTAATGATAGAAAGAAAGCTTATATCTACTTATTCTTATCCCACCTCAGCTGCACTGAACACTGAGTAATTATATATACTCTTTGTTTGCATTTTTGAGTAAAAATGTTACTTTTGTTTCCAAACAGCATTTTCAAAGGAAACAACAATTTTGTTTCATTTTGACTTAAAATATCTTTTCAATTGGTTTTTCTGTTTCAAAAAAAAAAAAAAAACCCGAACATTTTAAGTTGAAATGAAATGAAATGAAAAGTGTCATATCTAATCAACATTTTGACATAAAACTCATTTTGGTTTGTTTTTTTAAAAACTGAAAAGCTGCAATGAAACAATATTTCCCATGAGAAATTAAAAAAAAATAATTGCAATTGACGTTTTGCCATGAAAAAATTTGGTTCAAGTGAAACCATATGTTTTGGTGGGAAAACTTTCCACACACAAAATTTTGAGTAGCTTTGTTTTGTACACTCTCAGCTTTGTGGTACCTCACTGTAGGAGTGGAGTGGAACAACCACGAAAGAGATGTCTGCACTCCAGGCATGCTGAGGAGATATGAATCTGTGATGGCTACAAATTTGCCCACATGAAGAGGAGCATTAGGGGCACACCAAGTTGCTTACATGGATCCATTGATCCAAATTATCTGACAAGGTGCGGTGTACATGAGTTCAGTCCATAGATTGTAATAACAGCTAACAAGGGACTGAACTGCTGTCATGGTGCCTCTTAATGGGTTATAGGTTATTTAGCTTTGCATAAGGAAAGAATACATCCACAGTGTATTTCTGGAAGATTAACATGTGCCTTATGTGTTGTTTATATATGGCATCAACTTAAAGAACTCCAGCATTACAAATATTATTTTAAAAATGCACAAACTGGTGCATTCTATTGCTATTATGAAATTTCCTCATTTCATCTCAGTAGAGGTTAGAAGGAAACTCAAGAGCTTCATTGGCCTGCCACGGCTAGGTGAATCAGAGTAAAGGAGCCATACCCTCTGTCACAGGATATAGCTGGGACTCCAACAACCCAGCCTCAGATACTTGCTGCCATCATCAAACTTCTAACTTGGAAATTTTATCTCAGGGCACCCCTCCCTCTGCTCCCTTGTTACCAGGACCCTGTTTCTAGGAGCAGGGGTCCCTGATAGGTGTGGTTGTCGATGTTCTTTGAAGACCTGTGCAGAAATCCTCATTCATCAAACTCCACTCCAAACTAAATTAAGGGATTTGTGATTTATTGTTTACAATTAGAAATTAAAACTTATGAATGAACTGAGCATCTGACAGGACCCTCTGTCATTTATGAGCCTCAGAAAGTCTTATTTCAGACCCCTGTTCAGGCTTCCTTTGCCTAAGCCACTGGTCTGATGTTTGCACAATCTGGTCTCATCATCATCATCTTAGTAGCCCAGGTCTCTGTCATCACTGATGGACCTGCCTCTGGAGTCTGGAGGGAACTTTCTTAGTAATTTCATCCTGCCAAACCACCTCCAGCTGGCAAACCTCCACTCTCCCTCCTCCAGCAGTCCTCTTCCAAAGCTGACTTTGCACCTAAAATTCCAGGGTGGCTCCCAGCAATCCACTGGGCCCTCACAGAGTCTTTAGGTTTCAGAGCACTATTTCACTTCCACCCATATAGTTTACCAGCCACAAACTTCATACCTAAAATAATATAAATGCAACCCATACCTTAACGTTCTCCACAGTCTCTCTATGGGGATTTGTGCTGTCAAGGAGGCAGATGTTGGCTAGTTAATTCAGATGGAATGAATCAGAAATTTTCTGCTCTGAATAAAAGTAAATTTCACAGGAATCCAGACTGCAGGTTTGACCCCATCTTATCCAATGAGTCCAATAAATTATTCCCTTCTTGACAGTTTTTGAATGTGGCTTTAGTATTTTTTTGACATCTTGTTCTGAAATTTTTCTATCTTAGTGGCCCTTCTTTGTAGTCGTTTTGCTGACGGGGTCTGATCCTGGGTCAATGTTTACTACATCTTGATATAATATGTCTCACAATATTGTTGTTTTTTGAACAAACTTTAAGACATTCTCTCCTTCAACTCCCTACATTACTACTATGATTCCTACATTTAAACAATTCTCCAAGGCTTCAATATCCAGTAGAATAAAATTCACATATTTCTGAGCTCAGTAATTTCATGCACTATCTCCACCTTATGACTGTGTCAGCAAGTTTAATCCATTCAATTTATTTTTGGATGGCTTGAGTTATTATTTGTTATTGAAATATGAAGCCCTTTTCATTTTCCTCATTTCTGGCTGTCTAGACATTTATACCAAGGTGTCTGACCACTTACAGATTTGTCAGAGAACCACTTGCAAACGTTCTGCAAGGCAACTGAATAGTCAGTCCCTCCAATGTTGAAAGGTGGTCAAAAATCTAGTCCTTTGCATATGAAGAGGCACAAAATTGACACCATTGCCCTCTCTACTCTTTGCTTCGTCCTCATAGATAATTTTTATTGTTTTTGAGTAGTTAGATGCATCGAAGGCCAGTATCACTTTAGTTTGTAAGTGCTGATCTCAGCTTCTTCTTGTGAATAATAAAATTATTGTAAGTATCAACTCTCCTCTTCTTAAAATTGTCATGGTCGTGTCCTTTCTTTTTGTGTTGCTGCTGCTAGAAGAAAATAAGTAGATAAATGAAACTGGAGCCAGCACAGAGCCTTTTAATTTCTCCTCAGGATACAGGTTTATTTGTTCTGTGGTGCGGGGAATATGCCCTTGCCTCTGTCCTATTAATGCTAGATGGAAGAAAGAAAGAAGGGAAAAAACGTGACTAAGACTGAAGACAACTTTTTTTTCTTATTATTACTGGGCTTGTAGCACTGCCTATTGTAAAAGTTGCCCAATGCTTCCCATTATAAGACCATTATTATAAACAACCAAACTTTGCCAGATTTTAACTGTTTAAGGAGGAATTTTTCATCTTTGCCTCAGGCTGATTAAAAAAAAAAATCAGCCAAAATAGTTCAGGTGTTTCTGAGAACAAGGCTAGGGAAAAATACATTGTTTTGCAATGTTAAAACAATTGTGGCAACTTTTTCTTTGAGAAGATCCCCATGTCTTCATAGACTCTAAGGCCAGAAGGGACCATTGTGAACATGTAGTCTGAGCTGCAGCATAACACAGATGATAGAACTTCCCCAAAATAATTCCTAGTGTATACCTTTTAGGAAAAAACACCCCATCTTGATTTTAAAATTGTCAGCGATGAAGAATCCACTACAAGCTTTGGCAAACTGTTCCAATGATTAATTACTCCTTTTTTTTAAAAAAAATATGCCTTATTTTCAGTCTGAATTTCTTTGCCTCAACTTCCAGCTGTTGGATCATGGTATACCTTTCTCTGCTAGACTGAAGAGACCATTAGTAAGTATTGGGAGCAGGGACTTGAAATTTCATGGGGTGATGGCCATTGTGTCAGCGATGTTTTTTGTATTGTTCCTGTGAAAAAGTTATAAGCCTTTGAAAATTCCTTCTTTGTACATGCTCACTAGAGATTTCTTATTGTTTAGTGACTAAAATCTTTGAAAAATCTGTCCTCACTGGGCACACTCCTTTCCCTCACAGCTCCTATATGTGATTTTGCTTGCATCACCCCCATGCAGTGACGACGCACATCCATTCCGGGGCTGGAGAGGCAAAGTTCTGATTGGGGTCAGACTGCGGTATTGCTACCCTTATTTCTGCTCTGCTGGTAGCAGCGGTGCTGCCTTCAGAATTGAGCAGCTGGAGAGTGGTGGCTGCTGGGAGGGAGCCCAGCTCTGAAAGCAGAGCCGCTGCCAGCAGTGCAGAGGTAAAGGTGGCATGGTGTGGTATTACCACCCTTACTTCTGTACTGCTATCTGCAGAGTTGAGCCCTCAGTCAGCAGCTGCCACTCTCCAGCCACCCAGCTCTGAGGACAGCAGCACAGAAAGAAGGGTGGCATGGTATAGTATGGCCATCCTTACGTCTGTGCTGCTGCTGGTGCAGCACTGCCTTTGGAGCTGAGTGCTGGCCAACAGCCTCTACCCTCCAGCTGCCCAACTCTGAAGGCAGCGAAGAAGTAAGCATGGAAATACTGCGATCCTCCCCCCGTAAAAATAACCTTATGGCCACCCTGCAACTCCTTTTTGGGTCAGGACCCCAATCTGAGAAACACTGGTCTCCCCATGAAATCTGTATAGGTTAGGATAAAAGCACACAGAAGACCAAATTTAATGGGGCAAGACCAGATTTCACAGTCCATGATGCATTTTTCATGTCCTTGAATTTGGTAGGGCCCTAAGGGTAATGCGTGCAGAGACTGAAAGCCTGTTAGCAGAGGTGAGGGGAACACTGAGATCAGATAAGGTATGTGGGAAAGGTGGGGTCATTGGGACCAGCTGGACAGAGAGACTTGTGTAATAAAGTTTCTGACGATTCAGATTATCTTTTTTAGAAACAATATTTTACCTCCTTGATCCTTTTGCCCCAACTCTCTGTTTTAAGCTAATGTAAAAGGACACTGAACAGTGTTGATCATATTGATCATACCACATTGATCATAAACATTCCAAAAGGTATCAGTAAGATATAGGTGGCTATCATGTCTTCGTTATCTTTTTGCTGCACTTTTAAATTTATAAGGATTCTGCTTGTGTGCCATTTTGTAGCCTCATATTACCCAGGAGACAGACAAAGTAGGATCTTTACCTTTTTGTTCTTGGTTTTTTACTTAATTGATCTGAAATCATACACTTGTTTCTATGTGTGCGGGGAGAAAATAATCAGAAAAATCAGTTGAGTAAAACTTGCAAAAAGGAAGTACAGTAACAGATCTTGTATGTCTCTTGTGTCTTTGAGTATAATTTTAAATGAGACTGTCAGCTTGTTTAGGGCCCAAAATGTATGCCTGCCTTAAAGAAAAGTAATCCCATGCACCATCCCTGTGAGAGGAGATGGATAAGTTTTCTGTTGTTTTACACAGTTGTAATTTGCCTGATGCACCCTTGAAGTTTCATTACCAAACATGTTGAGCCCTGACCTTTTAAATGGGAACAAAACAGTAACAAGAGAAAACTGTTTTGGGAGCAGCACATTTCAAATTAAATGGAAGTAACTAACTTCATAAGAGGTGTAGGTGTTCCTTTAATTTCAAATATATGATATTAAATCTTTTTGTTTCTAGTAAATTACAATAATAATAAAATGTCATCATGTGATGGTAGAAAATGGAGCAGACAGCTTTTCTATATTAAATATCTTGAATAGTTGTGATTCTGTAATATTGAATATGTATTAACAAGTATTCCAAAAAAAAAAAAAAAAAAGGGAAAAAGAAAGAAAGATGTGTATATTATCTTCCAGGGAAGTTGGAAGGAATTCACCTTTCTTTAAGACAGGAACATTTAAGAGTCTACAAAGACCACTCAGACATCCTAAAGCCATGGAAGAACAGTTACTACTTTTTTTCTGATTTTATATCCTGAGATTTTTTTAAAAAAGTTATTTAATTCTTTTCTTATAAAGAAACAAACAAAAAAAAATGTGTTGGATTCCTAGCAAACCAAATACACGGTAACTGAAGACCAAAACAATGGTTTATTTGAATAACAGTTGATATTTATAAATATGTAGACCAGGCATGCCCCAGGAAGGCTGTATGCAATTTTCCTTCCTATATGAAAAGAGTATTTTTTGCTTTAGCAGGTTGATTATGTCCAACTAAGTACTGAAAACTAAGAATTAAAAAACATACAGCGAACATCATTAAAAATTGGCCCAGTGGGTTGCCAGCCCACGTGGATTGGCTGGGAGTCTCCAGAATCAGAACTGATTTCCCAGTGACTACTGAAACCAGTCCAGGAGATTTTAATAGGCTGCTAAAAGTCTGGTTGGCAGCGCAGCTGGGCTAAGACAGGTCCCCTACCTGTCCTGGGCTCGGGACGGCTTCCGGAAGCAACCAGCATGTCCCTCTGGCTCCTAGGTACTGGGACAGCCAAGGGGTCTCTGTGCATTCCCTCCACCCCAAGTGCTGATTCTGCAGCTCCCATTTACCATGAACTGCAGCCAATGGGAGCTGCAGGGGTGGTGCCTGCAGAGAGTGGCAGAGCACAGAGCCACCTGGCCGCCCCTGAGCCTAGGAGCCAAACATGCTGGTCTCTTCCGGGAGCCCCCGAGGTAAGCACCACCCAGCCAGAGCCCTCACCCTATCCTGCACCCCAACCCTCTGCCCCATCCCAGAAACAGTTTCCACTGCTAACCCCTCAGCCTCGTCTCAGAGCCCATAGCCTCTCCTGCTCTCCAGCCCCTTTCCCCAGCCCGTTGAAACTGAATGAGAGTGGGGGAGAGCAAGCGACAGAGGAAGGGAAGATGGAATGAGCAGTGGGCGTGGCCTTGGGAAAGGGGCAGGACAGGGGCATGGAATTGGGGAAGGGGCAGGGCAAGGGTGTTTTGGGTTTGTGCTATTAGACAATTGGCAACCCTATGGCCCACCAATTGCAGTAGTTAAATTTTCATGGTATTTCTTCATGTAGGCCCCAATACAGTAAGATACCTAAGCTTGTGAATAACTTAAAGCATGTGAGCGGTCCCACTTAACTGCTTAAGTATCTTAATAATGCCCTAATTCAAGGAAGTCCTTGAGCACATGCTTACATTTAAGTACGAACTTAAGTACAGTGCTTTCCTGTACTTGTGCCAAAATTATAGAAAGAAAAGTATTTACAGGTAAATGGTAAATTTTAATGGTGCTCTCTTCGAGTATTGTTAGAAGAAATAGCATTACAAACAAGTAATAGACATTTTATATTTATATGAACTAAACACATAAAACAATCATGCACAATTAATTTACTGTTTTCATCTTCTCTGTAGAACAATGGCTAAATGTGCTGTATATTTAAACATGCTTAAACTCTGGGTAGATACAGTGAAAAAGCACTAAATATTGATACATGCAGAAAAAACATAAAACCTAATTTGTCTTCATCTGTTATTTTTTTACTTTACATTTGCAAAGATGAATCTTCATTTCTAGATTTTGGCCTAGCAATAGTTACAGCACATTTTGCTGGTTAATTATAGATACAGCTTTAAATAACAATCACAGAGCTAACTATCCACCTACTTAAAAATCGTTTCTTTCATCTTTGCTGCAACAGTCTGTTACAGTCGGTTACAGTCTGTCTAAATGCATTTTTAAAGCGTTTCAAAACATTATACGGACATTTGCACCAAGGAGGGCAGCTCTATTACGGAGAATGTTCAGTTTAACTTCTAAATACATGTTTATATTTATATAACACTCAGGTGTTAATACTGATATTTCCAGAGGGAAAATGTTGGTTGACTTGACATTTGTCCTTGTGGATGCGTGTGCTGGAGACAAATCTGAACTCATCTGTAAGACTTCAGGGCTGTCAGGGAGCAGTGACATTTCAAAGGAGATCTCCCAGCAGTCCCCCTAAAGAGGCGCTCATGGTATTTTTGCATTTAAAGAGGTTCTGTCAAGGTTGACAGGCCAGTAACGTAGTTTCCACCCAGAACTTTTACAAAGCAATTGTTGTTTTAAATAATTTTCCCCCTATCAAATATATCAGGCCTCTGAAATAGGCTACATCAGTTAACTCTTACTATGTTGGCTAATCCACAGGAGACAAGGCTGAGGGGAAAGAGGAAGCAATTTATTAGCATATTAGTTTACAAGTTAAATGTGTTGAAGGACATGCATACGTACTATATTATACAAGATCACTTGGGTGTGTTACGGTACCAATGTACTCTTCCTTCCTCATTCCCACCACACCAGGGATTAGTAAGAGATTGGAATTGAATCTTGTTTAACTTTTTATTTTCCTTGAAATTAGAGCTTGATGAATATAGGAAGTATTATTATTACTCATAATCTATAGATCTCGAGACTCTTCACAAAGATAGGAAAATAGTATTGACAAGGACGGTCAGAAGGATTCTGTATAGAGAACTCTGAAAAGGACAAGCAGTAATAGGCTTGTTGGAATACAAAAGCTCTCTGGGAAAGAAAGACCTCTTCTCAAACCATTTTGCCTTACTAATTCATTGAATCAGAACCTGAAGTGTTCTGCATTTTGAATGGGCTGCATGTTACAATACCTATTTTGATTATAACCTGGACTTCAGTTGATGCCGTCACTGCTACTTGTGTGCAGAAGCGACAAAGAGTCCTGTGGCACCTTAAAGACTAACAAAAGTATTGAAGCAAGAGCTTTCGTGGGCTAGTACCCACTTCGCCAGATGCATTCCAGACTAACATCTGGAATCTTTTACATAAGACCTACACAATACCAGTCAATATCTGAGCACTATGGATAGGGACATGTTTGGAGAAAAACATGCAGCATTAAATTCTATCAAAATGCACTGAAAGGTTTTTTTATTGTTGTTGGCTTTTTTCTGGAGTGACAGAGTGGGAAATAAGTGCATTTAGTTTTTTGCTGAAGATAGGAAGAGTCTCTTCAAAATAAGGACTGTTGGCATGCAGGGACTGGAGTGATTTTCCCAAACACATTAATTTTTCAACTGAATAACATTGGCAGTATCCCTGCCAGATTTTTTTTGGTTAGGTCCTTAATCTCCATAAATGTTCAGCCTATAAAATACATTTAAAGTTGTGCTATAAAGCTGAGTTCTTACTAAATTCCAATCTAGAGAGAGACTTAGTGTTATGATATGTATATTGGGAGCCAAACTTCTGAACTTACAGTCACTCATGCAGGCCCTCAGATACTACATTGATAAGCATAGTATACAAACCTAGATAGATGAAAGTTACTGTGGTTCCACAGGTGTAAATTACCAGTCCAAAACCTACTGAAGTTAGCATGTATTCTTCCATTAATTTCAATGGGTTTTGGATCAGGTGAAATCAAACTTTGGATCAGGTTAAATGAGGCCAGAATCTGACTCATATTATAGTAGTTGCAGAAAGATTCTAGTGACTGCTTTCTAACTGCCTGTTCTCCTCAGCTGAAATGTACAGCCTTGAGTACTATGGATCATCACTAAAAAAATGCCTATAAATAAATTAAATTCCTATAATCTACTCTGTTTTAAAGTAATAATACTGAATTTCTTTGTATATTTATTAGCAAAGAAAGCTGGCAGGATAGTTTGTTCAACAGTGCTCAAGGATCATAAATACAATACTGTCTCCATGCTAACATGAAACTTCCATGTAACAAAACAAGCCTTTTACAAGAAAATCATAAGTAGGCTCAGCTGATAGTGAAATGAAATCCATATGACAATAGTTACTGTACATCAAGGCAATAATTTTTGGTTTAGAATAAAATTGATCACCATGGATCTGTCGTGCAATATAATTTCTAATGTGCCATATTTTGGCCTCCTCTTTGTTTTAAGGTCCTCTTCTGGTTATGGGCTTGATCCTATACTGGTTTCTTTGGGAGACTCGCCTGAGTGAGGAGTGCAGTTTTGGGGTTCTATTACTCACCATGAATCTATATTGTTCACTATAATGGAAAGTTAGGACACACAACACCTCTTTTCTCTTCAGTTTTGGATATGAAACTGTGCTTTAACATTTTTTATTTGACCCTTTTCTTCCTAAATTATATCAGATTACTTCAAAGTTATTACAGTACTGAGTTTGCTTTCTCTTTCATGCTTTTTTGGCACCTCAGCATGAAATAATTTGATATATGACTGAACCATACTCACTGCAGCATATAAAAATATCACAAACCAGTACATTTAATTATTCTTTCATAAAACAGAATCTTTAGAGTCCAATCTTACTTCAACCAAATATGCAGGAGGTCAGGCTAGATAATCATGATAGTCCCTTCTGACCTTAAAGTCTGAGTCTGTGACTCCCATGCCCAGTTCATTCTAGAATACAACAAAGGATGTACGCTTTTAACTCAACTCTACAACTCCAGCAGGTGTGAGTTGTAGTTCCTTTATTATAAAGTGACTGATTTTTTGTCACAAACAGTTTTAATGGGCCTCATCATGCATCTGCATTGTATTGGTTGGTCTTGTATGTCATGTATTTTTGTTGAATTGTACTGTCCTGTGAAAAAGGAAAGTCAACAAATGTTGTTACCGTGGAAGATGATGTAAGGGATAACACTTCAGCCATTCACTTCTTAAAGTGTGTTTTAGTGAAATGATGTGGGGTAAATAAGGCCCTGTCACCGATGCAGATCCCACATGTTTGACATAGCATCCATATTACAAAAAACAACTGTGCATGAATGTCCCATAACTGTGCACTGCATGCGTGGGAGGTCTTACTCTTTAATGAGGAAAAGTATAACATTTATAACATAATACTTAAAAGTATTTCTTCCAGTGTTAGAGAGTGGTTCCTTTGAGTCTGCACTGAGAGAAGAAAGAGAACACTGGGCCAAATTCAGGAGCGAGTCTGAGGAGAGACTAAGTTGGTGTAATTTGCACCTTTTTCTAATATTCTCACTGGGCATGTTACAGCAATGTAGAGTGCCCTGTATTCATTCACTTAGCGTGACACTCACATATCAACGTGTGATTTACACTCTCCCTCCTCACCTCATTTCAGTTTGGCCCAGTGAGTTTGACTGAATCTAAGGTGGTGTAATGCTAAAGAGCCAGGAAACAAGAGGGCAACAAGAAAAGTAACTAACAGGAGGATGTAAGAATGCATTAGTCAAAGTAGAGTGTAGGAAACACTATTTTAACTTTCACCTTCCGGCACCACACAGCTCCTCAGCGTTTATAGAAAAGTGTAAGGTGCATGTATCAGAAGGGAGTTTGTATATATATAAAGGAGTCTCACCTGAGTATAAAGGAACATAATTTACATCAACTTACACATCACCTCTGAATTTGGCCCAGTGGTTGGAGTTTTCCACCGCAGTGCATTGTTCTGGGAAGTCTTGAGCTTATTGGACAGGAGCTGGGTAATGAGAGGTAAATGTGGATTATATTTTTACCAATCTTTGAATTTCTTGGAAGCATAAATATCAGCTGACTCTTTATTAATGCGCACACAGAACTTAGTTTAAATATAGCCCATTCCTTGCAAAGGCAACTGCCCCCCCCCCCCCCCCACATTAACACAAAGAGGGTTGGTTTTTCTGTTCAGGGAATGAAGAATCAGGTTTTGAGTTTTTGTTTTGGCCGCTGAACACAGTGCAATACTGGAGATTTTGACTACAAAGAATTGTAGATGTGTTTTGGGGTGGGTAGATGATTGAGTGGTTTCTCTTTACCTGAATCAGTTTGTGGTATTGACTTCCTTTTCCTTACTAGTTCATTTGAAAGTAGTTATCTTCATGCCAAATGCATGAGTAATGGTATTTATAAATGGCATTTAATGCTCCACACAAACTGTGCAGAAGATATTTGAGAAGAAAGATTTAAGAGGGATGGAAAAAGATGAATACTTGAAAATGGCTCTGTGAAAAAGTCATTTCCTGTTAGGGTTAATATTGCATTTCTCAAAAGACACTCAGTATCTGATGCACTCAATGCTTATTAGGACTTCCCCCTTTTTTCTTCGCCATATCTGTGCTCTAATCATTCAGTATAAATAACATATTGCAGTTCAAGACCAATCATTTTCCTTTCTTTCACAAATCAGTCAGCTATTCCATGACATCAATTATTTTAAGCGATCCTTATGCTTGATTATTTGGTAAGTGATTTAGGAACAATATTGGAAATATTAGACTTCTTTAAAAATTAAATCATATACTGCCAGACAGATGAAGGTTTATCTTGTCCAAAAACATAAGATTCATGACTCATTTTTATCTTTGGTTTCCCGCTGTAAAGAATGGGTGTCAGCTTCCTATGTAATTTTGATTTGTTTATCCAGCAGTTTTGTTTGTCCATGCAGTTTTTTCTGTGCCAATTGTGGTCAATATTTGGTTTCCATAAAAGGTAGGAGTTTTCTTTGAGGGTATCTTTTTTTTCTGCCATTGCCAAACCCACAACTGATGCACCATTACTTCGACTTTTGTTCTTAATTTAAACTTGGCACACTGTCTGCCTTTGGTGTAAAACATGAAACAAACTCCATTCTAACACTAAAACTAGGACACGACTCCTTTGCTTGCGATGTGTTGTGGTTGTATAGAAAGAGTTTTTATGCTTCATAGAGGGTGTGTGTGTGTTTGGGAGTGGGGGATTTACCTTTCCTTTTCTATCCTGAGACCCATTTCTTTAGGAAGAAAAAAGGAAACTGGTTTATTTTAAAGAGAACATTCAGCCAAAAAGAAACACTAACGCTCGCCTTCAAATCTGATCCCTTAATCAGAAAGATCTTTATTTTTATTTGAACAATCTGAACGTGTTTAAAAGTGGAAAACCGTATTCTCGTTCACACATTATTTCCACTGCAGGGCTTGTACATAGCGGTGGGCATACCCAAGACTGAGGAGAATTCTCATGTTGAGATGGAAGCATTTTGGAGGCTACATGTTTTTTTCAGAGCAAACAGTGGATGTGGAAACATTGCAGAATGTAACAATTCCTTCTTCTTTGCTCATGTCCATTCCATATTAGGTGTGTGTGCTCACCACATGCACTGGTGCTGGAAGTTTTTCCCTCAGCAGTATCTGCAGGGGACTGGCTTTGGTGCCGTCTGGAGTGGTGCCCACTGCACTATACTGTTATCAGTACTTTATAGTCAATATCAGTGTACAGACAAACAACTGAGCTCTTATGTCTATCAGGACAAATGCAACAAGCAAACTTTTTCTTTTCAATAGAAATACAAGAATTTTGCTTAATTATTTAGGGCTAGATTGTGAGCATTAGTCACATTGCTAGCAGCCCTCCTGACTTAAGTAAAAATATTTGTGGAGTAAGATGTTGTCCAACATGGGTTAAAGTTTCAGAGTCCGAGGCTGGGTGTACACTACAAACATATATCAGTATAACTACATTGCTCCACATCCCTGAGCCACACAGTTATACCGACCTAACCTCCAGTGCCACCAGCACTACGTTGATGGAAGAGCTTCTGTTATCACCTCTTATGGAGGTTGATTAACTACATCAAAGGGAGAAGCACTCCCAATTGGCATAGTAGCATCTTCATTAAAGTGCTTTTGCACTAAAAAAAAAAAAAAAAAGCATTAAAGCTTTCTAAGTGTGGCCTTGTCCTGATTCTTAATGATTGACACAGTGTCTGTCTTTCCTTCTTTTTATCACTTCACATCATAAGACTGTCCTTGAAATAATCTACAGCCAATGGTCGCTGTCAGAACAGTGCATGGATCACTTGATAATTGCCCTGTTCTGTTCATTCCCTCTGGGGCAACTGACATTGGCCACTGTCAGAAGAGAGGATACTGGGCTAGATGGGCCATTGGTCTGACCCAGTATGGATGTTCTTGTGGATGTACCAGAGCATTACACCTTGTGCTGGTTTAGTCACGCAAATTCAAGTTGCCTTGGTGCAAATCTGTAAGGTAGTCTTTATATCAACAGAGATAGTGGGGTTAACATGTAGATAGAATAGTGGAGGCTTAAGTCATGAATTCCCTGCTGCTTCATCAGTAGAATTGTACTTTGGAGATGTTTCCCTTTATCCTCATGCCCTGATTACAGGTGAAATATTTTCTTATTTCTGCTTTTGGAAAGGAAAAGGAGCAAAGATGTCCTCAGATTTGTTAGAAAAGATCAATTCACGTGCTGATTAATGATGTGGCTTGGGATGTATTGCTAGATGGCATCCAATATTTTTTAAATTAAAAAAGGGATTTCTGCTGAATGTAAATTTCAAACAATTTGTACAAATAAAAAGAACAGCGTTTAGATAAAGCACTTTGTTTTCTGCCTGTAAAATGTAAATGTGGGTCTCCGGGTGCCTCAGTATTCTAACTGTTGTGATGTTTGATGCCAAAAGTCATATTGATTTGATTTCTCCTGATACTTTGTACTAGTGCTTTTCTGAAGCTTTCAAAGCAAAATTCACCAGGGATTCTGATACCAGCAATAACTGATTGGCTACTGGACCTGGATATAATAAAAGGATTAAAGCCAATACAGCAGCAAAACTTTATTTTGTATTATTTCAGTTAGGTATCATTTCATTATTTATACTAAATTTTTCAGAAGTAGATATAGCTATAACTTTTTTCAAAAAAGAAATGCATGAAATAAAGAGCTTCATTTAAGTACTAATAAAGCTAAATATATAATATCACTTCAGTAAAATAAATTTGAAATTAATCATTTCAGGCTAGCATAACCAAGAGGAACATAATCCACAAGTCTGAGCACAGGACTGTGAGCCAGGAATTCCTGAATTTTAGTCCTGGTTCTGAAATTTACTCATTCTGTGGCAATCAGTTCCTCTGCCTCAGTTTGCTTAGTTCCAGAATGGAGAAAATGCTTATTTGCCTGCCTCACAATGCTATTGTAAGAAATAATTAGCTATTTTTTTAAAGTTATTAGCAGAGGAAAAGAACTATACAAGTGAAAAAAATATTATTTCAACAATTTTTAAGGGATCACCTCATATTCAGTATATTCAGTAACAAGCTAGATATGCATACACAAAAATTTTACAACTGTTTTAAGGCTTTAATTTGTTCAGCGCTGTCCTGGGCATAGTGCATTTACAAGCATCACTGCTAAACTACAATTCCCAAGCATAACTTAAGGGGCATCATTTTCAATATATCTATTCCCATAAAAAATCCATATAGGACATACACAGTAGATCTTTAATAACCATATTATACTATTAGGTATCTCCAGTATCAATTACAAGAATAAGAAAAAAGAGAATTTTGTTTCAACAAGGGTCAATTAAACAAGCAACAGGGATAAGACTTGAAGTACAAATCAGATTATGTCTAAATTGATCAAACCCATCAAGTATTCCATGTCTGCTTTGTTGTGCTCTAGTTTCTTGTATTATGTTCCCTTAATCTCATCCTGACACTGGTTAGAATGAGTCTGAATCATATAAAATGTAACTTTTGTTCTGATGCAGACCTCAGAGTTTAGTAGAGAAATAGGAGTACAGTTGTGACAGCGTCATCCATGTCTTTCTGTTTCACTGAGATCCATTCCCTTCTCTTTGCTTGCATCTTTGGGCTTTGGTCCAAAAATAATTGGATTGTGTTTATATTCTGTCCCCCTTTGCTTTTGCCCTCTTCAGAATACCGTCATGCTCAGCACTCACTGTCACTCTCATTTGGGTGCTTCCTTCATTATCCTTTCCCCAGCCTTTGTTGTGAGAACCATTGTAACAAAGCGGTTTCTGGTGGGTCACAAAGAGTATCAATTCAGGACAAATTGCTTAGAGCAGGGCAGTCACCGTCCAAAACTGGGTGTCCTTTATTGCTAAGCCACACCAAACTAGCCAAACAGAGACTACTTTGATTTTACCCCACTGGCTAACCAGAAGTCAGATAAGCAGTTCCGTCAGATAGTTCAGTTCCCTTCTATCACCACCAGCACCACTCCTTATGGAGATGAATGGCTATCATATTCCAGTGAAAGAAACCAATATCCCAGTGAAAGAAAACTGGTTCTCTCAATCCCAAAGGACCAAGCCCCAGACCCAGGTCAATATACAAGTGAGATCTTACCCACAAATAACACTAGTTGCCAATCCTTAGAATCTAAACTCTAAAGGTTTATTCATAAAAAAGAAAGAAATATGGATGAAAGCTAAAAACTGATTAAATGGAACCAATTACATACAATAATGGCAAAGTTCTTGGTTCAGGCTTGTAGCAGTGATGGAATAAACTGCAGGTTCAAATCAAATCTGTGAAGTATGTCCACAGATTTGGAAGGGTCATTCAGTGTATTGTTCAGCGCTTCAGTTTGTAGCAAAGTTCCTCCAGAGGTAAGAAGTAGGACTGAAGACAAAATGAGGGGTTTCCAGAGACTTCTATATCCCATGCCATGTGGAAGCCCACCCCTTTGTTCTTACTGTGGAAAATCACAGCAGCAATGTGGCATTTGGAGTCACATGAGTAAGTCACATGTCCATGCATGACTCAGTTCTTTACAGATAGCGCAGCCATTGCTCACATGCTACCTTAAACATCCCCAGGAAAACTCCTCATATATGGATTGGAGTTTCCCAAGGTCTACTGTCAGTTAAGTGTTTTTTAATTGGGCATTTAATCTGCAAATTCATTTCTCAAGAAGCTGACCATATGCTTCACTAATGCTACGTAGAATCAAACACATTGAGATACAAGTATATAGCCAATATTCATAACTTCAGATACAAAAATGATACATTCAGATAGCATAATCAGAACCAGCACATTACAACCTTTCATAGACACCTTCATTCACCCCTTTTGTACAAGATTCGGTGCAACTATAGGACCTTAGTTGCAACAGTCATCTATACGGTCACTATTCATGTCAAAAAGATCACAGCCGTTTTACATTATTTTGTGCTGAATGCCTTTAACACTTTCTTCAGAAAAAGGAGGGAAAATGGTTCCATCCAGGCCACAAGTTCAAAATGTCTTGTTCATCCAGAATTCGTAATACTCTCAGCTTGATTGTCTAAGAATGATTGTTTGGTAAGTCAAGATTTTTTTAATCAATTTATACAGAGAGCTAGAGCATCAAGAGCTGAACAGCTTTCTGTTCTAGAAAAAGCTGGGCTAGGAAAAGCTGAAACAAAACCCACAACAATGTTCAGTTCCTTCAATTAATCTGTCAGGATCACTGATTTTAGTGACCATTGGGTCGATGTTTCCTCCAAATGAAGCCTGCAGTTTGTCACTCTCAGCAGGGAGAGTGTGGGTAGACATTGCAGAGTGTTTCATTTGATCAACAAATAACTGATGTTCCACAAGCTGTCAGGCTGCGAATGTTCCAACTTTAGATGTGCATACAGATATTCTTGGAAACATACTTCTTATGAGCCCTAGTTCAGCAAAGCATTTAAGCATAACCCTAAACCTAAAGTTAAAGACAACTTTGCTTTTTAAATGCCGTTGCACAAAACCTTTCCATAAAATTCTCAATATGCATTACTTGGGTTCCATTATAAAATGAAACTGGACCTGTTTTCACAAAACATCAGTTCATTTTTGAGTGCATTTGAGTGAAAACGATACTATAGTGAAAATCTCTCAAATTTCCCAGTTTTACAAGGAAATTACTAATTTTGTGAAAACAAAATCTTGCATATGTGAAATAGACAAAACAAAACTGTGTAAACCTTAATGGAAACGTGGAATACTTTGCACAGACCTACCACTGAACAA
The DNA here is from genome assembly GCA_007922305.1 of Dermatemys mawii. Classification (NCBI taxonomy): domain Eukaryota; kingdom Metazoa; phylum Chordata; order Testudines; family Dermatemydidae; genus Dermatemys; species Dermatemys mawii. Next base: position 56,732,621 of record ML677341.1, read on the forward strand.
GATCATAGCTGTGTGCAGGGTTGGGGTACTGATGAAGAAATCTAAGTCTTCACTTTTACTCTCTTCTCCTTCCCTATTTGTATACTGATCAAACAATAAAAATTAAAATGCATTAAAGTCCTAGTCAGTCCAGAATAATGGTCCAGTTTTTGCCACTGATGTTAAGAGAAGCAGGATGGAGCCTGTCGATGTCCTGGGTGGGATACTGGGGAGTTCAGTGGAGTCGCTTGTTAAAATTCTGTAAGTAAACTGAAGGAGATTGAGGTGATTTCTCTGCCTCTGATGAAGTTCACACTATGTCTGGATGCTGCTAAATTACCCTTGCCATAGTTGCCATGTCCCTTCTCTCATAAAAAATATTTCTAAGAGCATATTGTCTGATCCAGACTGAGAGTCAGACCCATAGCCAGATCAAGGCTACTCAGCCAGCTACCATGACTCACCTCCCCCCTAACAACCTGTAGTGATGCCAGTGACTGAATGCTCAGGCCTTCTGCAACAGCCTATCCCTGGGCAGGGCTTGAGTCACATGACGTGTAGTCACAGGTATTTCACTGACCCCAGCAGAGCTGCAAGTCACTTTGTGCAATAGCCCTTCCTGCCAGGAGCCCTCCTGTTTCCTCAGTTTTACGGACTCCCTAGATTTCCAACACCACCTTGATTCAGTCACTGTTTCTGCCCCAGCCTTGCCTGAACTTTGTTCCAGCATATTTTAGCCATGCTCCAGCCCTGTTACTGACCTGCTCCAGCCCTTGCACCACCCTCCTGACCCGTAGACTCTTGGACAGACCCTCACCAGGCTTTAACCTTTGGCCTGCATTTGGACTCAGACCACCGACCTGGTTTGGCTTGTCTGCAGACTCTGACCTCAGTTCTGATTCATGGCCTCGGTTTCAGTGCTGCCCTTGGCCTGGTCCTGACTCTATGGTTGGATTCAACCCTTGTACCTGGTCGTGCCTGTGGCTCTAGCCACCAAGCCTGACCGCCTCAAACTCGGTGCCTGACACAGACCACGCTAAATCCAGTAGAACCTCAGAATTACGAACACCTCAGGAATGGACATCGTTCGTAATTCTGAAATGTTTGTAAATCTGAACAAAACGTTGTGGTTGTTTCAAAAATTTATAACTGAACATTCACTTAATACAGCTTTGAAACTTTACTGTGCAGAAGAAAAATGCTGCTTTCCTCAATCTCCTTTTTTGCAGTTTGTTTAACACAGTACTGTGCTATATTTGCTTTTTTATTTTTTATTTTTTTATCTCTGCTGTGCTGTATCAGTATACTCAGCATATTTTCTGGCACTCTGTTGACCCTGACCATTAGACCACACTGTCAGGGCGGTCATCTAGACTCAGCTGTGGGAATATAACACCCTTCTCCTTGCTCCCACAAAGGGCAGATGGGTTGTACCAGCCCCCAACAGTCCCAAAAAATGGAAAATAATGATTTTGAATGTGGAACCTAAGTAGTAGGGATTGTAGTGCAAAATGTCTATGTTTTAGCTTTCCTTTTATTGTTTTTTCTTTTTACAGTTTCAAAATGGAAATTTATGCTAAGCTACTTGTACACTTTCTCATGTTATAGTTCAGAGAAATTAGAAGGTCCATAATTGCATGTAATAGGAATCTGATGCTTAATAATTTTGGTGTGAATAATAATGCATATATTCAAATGGCTTTACAAAAGATGGTAAATATTACATTCTACAGATGTGGAAACAAAAACACAAAAAGTTAACTGATTGGGTCAATGCCAATCAGAGTGAGGCTCAGAAATAGAACATAGATCTTCTGATCCCTATACTAGGTCCAGTGGACCACAGCTAATCCATAAGGGTCAATTTGTAATAAATTATATGTGTTTGAAGTTTAATTTATAGCCAGGAATTAGTGCAACTTGCTAATGCATGGAGAGGACTATTCAAAGGTACTTTGCATTCTGGTGTACATATATATATATATACATAAATACACACACAACGCACAATTTTCGTTATTTTCATGTCTGTAGAATACCACAGTTTGCAAGGAAATTCTCAGATGAGAAATGTCTTGAGACTGCAGATCATTCTTCTGTACCTTTCCTCTCTTCATGAATTTTAAACATGCAAGAGATGCATTCTGATAGAGCTGAGGGCAGAAAAGTAATTATGGACTTTTTCTTTGCTTTGGAAACACTTATCTCTGGAGGTTGCTTACATAGATGTAGAGCATAAGTACCAGCTGCATAAACCAGGAGTCAGTGGGAAATTCACAGAATACTTTTTTATAGTGAGCAGAGCAGCTGAGATTTCAGAATACTGCTAAAGCCATATGGATATTAATATATTAAACTAGGACTGAATGCATTGAGGATTTTTTTTGTGTATGTGGATGTCTAACACAGATCTTGCACAGTATGTTCATGTGAACTGGGAAGATCACTGGTTTCAACCCACTGTGATTATATAGCCAAATAAAACCATTTATCTCGTTCTGGATTATCTGTCTTTTAACAATCAGTAGTTGTACACAGTGTTGTAGCTGTGTTGGTCCCAGGAATATGATAGAGAAAGGTAGGTGAGATGATAATATATTTTATTGGGTCAACTTCTGTTGGTCAAAGGTACAGTCTTTCGAGCTATGCAGAGTTCTTCGGATCTGTGGAAGGAAGTAGATTCTTAACTATCCTAAATTGTATTTATCTCAGACATTCTGCTTCCTTCTGCAGACCTGAAGAAGAGCTCTGCTTAGCTCAAAAGATTGTACCTTTCACCTACAGAAGTTGGTCCCATGAAAGATATTAATTCACATGTCTCAGTCTTACTTGAGCATTTGGGTCTGAGCAAATAGCTGGAGTTTTGCCCTAGTTGTATATGTACTTTGGGATTCATATCATAAGTATGAAAATTGAAATTCCTTAGAACTGTTTGAGAAAATCTGAAATCTTTCTTATCATGTTAAGTAGTTCGTATATGATCAATAAATAGAACTTTGCATTAACTCATTGAAGGCCATGCTTAAAAGACCCCTTTATATAGTTTATACAATACCATCTATAAGTTTAGAGGCTGATCCTACTCCCTTTGAGGGAGCAAGGCTTAAGTTTGCAAAAGTACTTTGGGACCTTCAGAGAAATTCTTAGATCTTATTTGGATTATTACCTTTTTGTTTTTGTTTTTTTTAAATACTTTGACATATTCCTCTGTTGGACCCTAATTATAAAGGTGAACTGTCTTGGTTGGAATAAATGTATTTCAAAAAGCTAGAAAGTGGACAAAATATTTTCACTTGTTTTATGCTTTGGGGGTTTTTTCTATAGGAAAAATATGACTACAGGCAGGGCATTGCTAATAAATGACAAAAAATCTTTCCTGGTCACATGGCAGGGGCAATGGGTACTGCCAGTCAGAGCTGCCCCTTGGGTATGTTGAGTTAGGTGACCGCCCCCAGGCCCAGCGCTTTGGGGCGCCCTGCACTTCGATAAAATAGTGAGGAGGCGGGTGGGCAGGTGAGCAGGGTGAGGAGGCGAATGGGGAAGCGAGGTGGGCAGGCGAGATGGGGGGGGCAAAGAGGAGCCCTCCTACCAGACCCTCCCACTCCGCCCAGTGCTTTCTGCCTGCTGGGGGGCCCCATCGATCAGCACCTCCCACTCCCTCTCATTACTTACTGCCTGCTGTGGATCAGATGTTTTCTGGCATCAGAAGGTGCTGGGGTGAGGGAGGAGGAGATAGGGTGGAGGGGCGGAACTGGGCAGGGAAGAGGTGAGGTGGAGCAAGGAGTAGGAAGAAGCAGGGCATGGGTGGGGCTTTGAGAAAGGGGTGGAGTGGGGGCGGGGCCTGGATGGAGCTGGAGGAAGCAGATTAGAAACTTGGCACCTATGTCCTGGGCCCGCATGCCCCTACAGATGGCCCTGGTGTCAGTTGGTTAGGTAGTCAAGCAGAATGGGAAATTGTTTTAGAAAGCTATATCTTCATTATAAATTGGGAGCAAAAGTAGCTAAACTGAGACAGCCCTTCTTATTTCCAATTGGGAGAAGCTGCAACAAGACTTAGATAACATGGATTTCTCTTATCTTCTCCCAACATGCAATGGTAACAACTGCCTTTTTTCAGCTCTGGACTGGAGAAATAGGTTATAATTTTTAAATGCAGCATTGAACATCTATCTGTCAGGTGTTAGTTGCTTCATTCCAAGAAGATTAGCACAGTGACACTCAATTATAATTTATTTCAGTGTATTTTCACTCCTTGGATCTTTACACCTACTTCAGGGCCCTGTCTTTACTAGCGACAAGTGGCAAAATCTCAACTTTGCTACACTCAGTTCAGTTCCCCTAGTGGTAGGAACGCTGGAACTCTGTGTGTATGTAGATGGGCTGATGGCTGCTGCATCGTGTTAATTAAACCTGCTATGAGAATGATTAATGGTCAAAGTCCTTAAGACACCAGCTTTCTATCAAAGAAGATTTGAAGCTCCCAGGAGTGATAGTCCATTGAAATACAAGCTGTTCCAATATGTGTGACTTTGACCCCAGAGCATTACCTCTATATTCTGGGATGAATTCCACTTTTTAAATGGGTTACACGTTCCACTGTACTGAGTAATAAACTCCGTTAAAATATTTTATATAGACTAGACAAGTATGGTCCTGGCTAATACCCAGTCTAACAGCTTTGGTCTTGCACTCTCTTAGAGGAAGAGCAAGAACTATTGTGGGGAACCAGTTTCCATCTCTTTCCTCCCTCCACCTGAAGACTCCTGTGGTATCTTGATGCTGCTTCGGCTGTCACCCTTTGCATCTCAGGGTTCCAAAAAGAAGGTCATTACATTACTGCTGTGGTTGGCCCAGGCCCAGAACGTGAGATGGCCCAGGCAGTGGGGTGTCTTACAAGATTGCACTGTTTGCACATCCTGCTGCACAGAGAGTGCAAAGCCATCTAATTGTTATTTGGAAAGCATAGGTAGTGTACTCTTAAATCTTCTTATCCTCAGTTATGGGCAGGATTTTCAAAAAGTGTCTAGGAGGCATAAGACCACAAGTTCCATGGGAAGTCAATGAGATGTATTCCTAAGCCACTTAGTTGCTTTTGAAAATTCCAACCTATATTAAGTACAGAAAAGAAGGGTGATCTCTGTGGTGTGACAAAGCTCCAAGTTTGTACTTGTGGGTCCTGCACTTCCTGGCAGATTTAGGGGCCTCAGAAACTCATCTAGGCCCCAGAGTGACTTCCCTTTCTCAGTATAATTGGCAAGAGTCACCGCCTAGTGAGTTACCTTCATCACAGGCCAGTATGGAAAATGGAAAACAGGGGGAGCCCGGGCCCATCCTCTACTCCGGGATCCAGCCCAGGGACCCTAATAGTATCAGCTAAGATGGCTGACCTTTTATCCACAAAACACAATACAATTCCCTGGGCTACTTCCCCACAGCAGTCCCTGCTTCTTCAAACTCCACTTCACCCTTACCTCAGGGCCTCCTTCCTTCTGGATGATATGTTGTCCACCACTCAGTCTCACCAACAGCACAACTTCCTCTCACAGCTCCTGACACCCACAGCCACCTGACTAACTGGGAGGTTTTTATCTGGTTTCAGCGAGTCCTTGATTGGCTTCAGGTGTCCCAATCAGGCTAGCTGTTTCTACTCCTTTCTAGAAGGTTCTTAATTGGTCCCAGGTGTCTTGATTGGCCTGGAATAGCCTTTGTTTGGCTATCCAGGGAACAGGGACCTGCACATCCTGAGACTAATATACCTGCCTTCCAGCACTCTCTTATATCCTTCTGGTCTGACTCCGTCACAGTGGATAAAGCAATCAACCGATGCTCATGAATTTTACAGTCTGTTTCTGTCTCTGCCACAGACTTCATGGTTGATTTTGAGCAAGATATTTAATTTCTTTGTGCCTCAAGTTCCCCAGGTACCTCTAGGGCTATGTCTACACTTACAGAGGTTTGTAGAGTAAACACACTGCAGCCCCCTAGCATTGGTATAAATAGCAGTGTAGACGATGAGGTATAGCTTAGGTGAGTAAAGACGTGCCAGAACCTTAGGGTGTATATCCTACATGCTCTCTACCTGTCCAAGCACAGCCTCCCTGGTATACACTGCTATTTTTAGCAATGTATTGTTCTGCTGCTGGGGCTTTTGCCGGCTGGAAGGAAACACTCCGGCAGCTGGGAAACGCTGTGACAGTGGAGGCAGCGGGGAAAGGCTCCGAAAGCTCTCTGCTTCTGGAGCCTCTCCCTGCCTCAAAGAAAGGCCCCGCCAGTGGGGAAGGGTTCTGGCAAGGGGAAGGCAAGAGAGAAAGGCTCCAGCAACTTCTGCCTGCTGGAGCCTTTCCCTGCTGCCTTTCATTGCCATCTGTAGCTACACACTACAGTGTGGAGGCAGCCTGCTTTTCACTGAGGCATGTAGCTACACACACCCTACGCACTGCCGCTGTGTAGACAAGGCCTAAGTGCATCATGAGGATAAATTTGTTAATATCATGTAAAGTACTTTGGATACTAGTGATAAATTCCATAGAGGAAACCTACTAATCACCAAAACAACTAAGTACAGTACAAAGATCTCGATCACTTTTCAAAAGACGATTTGACATAATGCTGCTGCGTGTTGGCTTTACATTTTTTTTAAAATCTCTTTTCACATAGATCTCTCTGGCACATGTTAAATGCTTGGCTGCCAAAAACAATCAATTTATAGAGAAGTGCATAGCTTCCAGAATGGTGAATTATTAAATGATGTGTCTTAAATGTTTTCTGTAAAAACAGATTGGTGGTTGTGTTTGAATGCATGAATCCTGTCTGGTGGTAATCATTCTTGCAAATAATTACTTAGTAATGTAAAACTTGTCTCCTTTATTTCTTTTGCTCTCTAAGGACCCGATCCAACTCTTACTAAAGTTAGTGGGAGTCTTTCCAGTGTCTTCAATGGGAGCTGGATTGGACCCCAAGATCGAGCAATCTCACATCAAATGTGGAACCACGGGGGGCCAAACTGAGCTTAGTGACCCTGGTACAAATCCAAAATAATGGCAACATTTTCAAAAGTAATCAAGTAACGTAGGATTTAGGGTCAGATTTTTAAAGGCACGTAGGCACCTAAAAATGCTGATAGGCACCTAGTGAGATTTTCAAAAGTGCCTAGCTGTCACTGGTTTCAATGGGCGGTAGGTATCTGGGCACTTTTGACAATCCCACTAGACACCTATACGCATCTTTAGGTGGATAGATACTTTCAGAATCTAGCCTTAAGGTACTTACACCCAGTTCCTTAAAGGTGCCTAACTCCCATTGATTTTACCTACTTGCTAAGCTACCACAGTGATTAGTGAAATATAAATATCTAACTAGATGACAGGACCTTCAATGGAGTGACTTCAGTTTTACACTAGCAACACTCAGAGAAGAATTATTTGTTCCACAGTAAGTTAGCTACTGGGTAGGGTTGGACCTGCGGTTCTCAAACTGAGGGTCGCGGAGCAATGCCGGGGGCTTGCGAGCTCCTGTTGCATTTGGCGGCATTTCGGCGGATGCTCCAAATGCGGGAGTGTGTCCGCCAAAAAGTGGCCGAGTGGAACTCTTCCACTTTTGGGGCATTTTGGCGGACACACCGAAAAACGGTGTGTGTCCACCGAAATGCTGCCGAAACCAGAAGAGTTCAATTTGGCTGCTTTTCGGTGGACATACCCGGCTGCGGCACAGCAAAAAGGGGTCTTGAACCAAAGAAGTTTGACAACACCTGGGTTAGACAACACTACAGCTTCCACAGCTGCATCAGGGCAGAAAAAACATTGACATTTTTTTTCCAGTGCCAATTTGCGTACTAAACTTTGATCAAAAGTACCGTGAGAGCAAAGTTTCCTCCTGCAAAACTGGGGATGTGATTCTTAGAGAGAAACAATTGATAAAACATTAAAGATATACTTTAGGTCATCTGACCAAATATTTTGTTCTATTTAATAAACCAGTTAGCACTAAATAAAAACCATATAAAGAAATAAGCAACTGCTTTTGAAGCATCATGATTTCCTATTAAAAAAAAAATGACACAATGGGCGAAATCCTGGCTGTTCTGAGATCAATAGGTATGTCTACTACCTGCCGGATTGGTAGATAGTGATTGATCTATCGGGGGTTGATTTATTGCATCTAGTCTAGACATGATAAATAGATCCCCGAGCACTCTCCCGTTGACTCCGGTACTTCACTGCCACAAAAGGCGAAGTCAACGGGGGAGCAGCAGCAGTCGACTCAGTGCCATGAAGGTGTCGCGGTAAGTTGATCTAAATACACCGACTTCAGCTATGCTAGTCTCATAGCTGAAGTTGCATATCTTAGGTCTATCCCCCTCAGTGTAGACTAGGGCAATGAGAGTTTTGCCGTTGACTTCAGTGAGATTCAGAATTTCACTCAGTATATTTACTGAGGCTGTGATCTTGCATACGGTTATGCACATGCTTAACTTTATACATGTGAGCAGACCCATTTAATGTAATGGGATTACTCATGAGTGAAAAAATTATTCATGTTTCCAAGAGGCTTCCAGGTCAGGAGAAAAGAAAAAGATTCCTATGCTTGTAACACAAGCAAATAAAAGGAAAGAAATTCAGCTAACCTCTAAGGCTTGTATATAAAAAGGCACTTTAAGGTGAGATCACCGAAACTGCTCAGGTGATTGAAATTAAGTGCATAAAAAATTGTAGAATCAGGCCCACAGGAAGTAGTTGACAAGGTGCCCCATCATGTTGAGGTGATTTATTAGCGATTTGCTTTAACTGCGCATTTCCTTATTTTCATTGGCACTTCTCATGATTTAAATAGTTTTTGAATTTGTTTATTTTGGTTTGTAAGTACAGTAGTTATAAATGGGAAAATAAATCAGATAATATAACTGCCCTTTCTTTTCTGTTTTACAATTTAAGTGTAAAAAATACAAACCATAATTCCTCAATTCACTACTTACATGTGTTTTTCTGGTTCATTATTGCTATGAATGGGCAATAATTTGTTAGTGAGACAAGGTTGGTGAGGTAATCTCTTTTATTGGACCAACTTCTGTTGGTGAGAGACAAGCTTTTGAGCTAACATAGAACTCTTAGAAGAAAGTTTGTCTCTCTCACCAACAGAAGTTGGCCCAATAAATGATATTACCTCACCTACCTTGTCTCTCTGATATTCAGGGACCAACTGGGCTACACCACCACATACAGTAAGTTGTTGTAATGTATGGTGTTTTGGGAAGGGAGTGTAGTCCAGTAGTGATAGCACAGGACTGAGGCTGAATTCATGGGTTTTCTTCACAACTGTTTTACTGAGTTGCTAAGACATGCTCCTTAAACTTTCTATGCCTGTTTCCCTCTGTAGAATGGGAATAATAATACTTACTGTGGTAAAGACAACGGGAGTTTTACCTTCATGGAAGCCAGGATTTCACTCACAGCGCCTACCTCACAGGAGAGTTGTGGGGCTTAATTAAAATGTTTAAAGTGCTTTGAGATTCTTGAATAGAAGGTTCTATATAAGTTCAAAGTATTGTTAGACTATTTGTTACTCAGGGAATAATTACACCTTCACTAACTTTATGTTAAAAGGTGTAGTTATTGCAGATGAATGGTTCTCAAGCTGTGATCTGTGGTTCACTGGTGATCTGCAGAGCACTTCCGGGTTGTCCATTTTCAGAGGATCTAAGAAGCACTTTCAGGTGGTCCATGTAGGGGCTTTGTCACCCTGGTAAAGCATCAGTATTCAAACATCTTATAGCTCAGTTGATGACTTTAAATTTCCAGTGGCTTTCTGATCATTTTTTTTTTTCAATTTACCATTTCTGATCTCCCTGTTCATGCATTTCTGTTACAGGATATAACTGGTGTAAATTTTCAATTTAATTTCTTGTGAATGCCAGAGTTGGATGGGAGGAGGAGAAATGTGAAGCTTAAAGTGACATGGAGAGATTAGAGATAGTGGGGACTGCAGGCAATGATGAGAATGTCATTACTAATACATATATAAAATCCTATATCCAAGGAAGGGGAAATAGTACCACAGGTATCAAAAAGAGAGGTGGGTCATAAATAAGCAGCTGCTCCCATTACGTTATCACAGGTTTATTTTTATCTGGTCCATTCACACTGTCTGAATATTATTTTCTATGTAGCTGATGGCTATGATTCCCATTGAATCAGGATTGAGAAGATGGTAGGAGAGTTGGCTACAGGAGAATCTCTTCCTTAAGAAACTGTCTATAATATTATCATGTTTGAAAACCAGTGTTGTAGATTATATTAGCTAAAAATTATGTTCATTTAAAATATGTAATAAAATCCACAAAAACTAGTTATAATTGCATAAGCAATTCCTCACTTCCTTATTATTTTTAAAAGCAATACAGTTAGACACTATCATAGAAGTTAGAGAGAAAAGATCTTAAGACTAGAAGGTCATTTAGTCCATGGATTCTGAGTCTAGGGGTTATGACCACTTTGCCCGCCCTACATTGGGGAATTGGAGGTGTCTCTTGGCTAGATTACAATTAATGGTCTCGGGGTCCCACTTTAAAGGAATTTGAGAACCACTGATCTAGTCCATTCTTTCAGAGTAAATGCTGAATTTCTCAACCTATTCTCCAGGTTTTTGCTTTTGTTTTGTTTTTTTGGTTTTTGTCCAAGAACTAAGATCTAAAGGGTGAATCTCACACTTGTGCAGATGGCCAGCTCAAGGGTCTATGCAACACTTAAATCCTACTTTGAGGGATTAAGAGAGACTTAAGTAGTTCATAGATCTTGTGCTGGCCCACTAAACAGGCGTGAATTTTATCCTAAACGCCTATTGTGGGAGAAATCCTTCAAGAAAAAAACAAGATTGCTTCTGACTTGTTGGAAACCAGTTAAAGCAACCAAAACCATTCAGTTCTATTTGTTTTGGGTTTTGAAGAAAATCTCCCTCCCACTTGGGTTCATGCAGTAATTTATTTTATGAGAACTTATTACTCTGGGGTGGAGAGAATCATGATAATTCAGGACTGGTTCTTTTATGAAGAGTCTTTTGCCATAATTAGCCCTGGTTCGAAAAATGCTGACAAAGCTGAACCACTGCTCATTATGAATCAAAGCTGGACATGGGTAAAGTTTAGTTGGAAACTTACCAGGAAGGTTTTGAAGGCAGAACTATATTTTATGTTCTGTGTTACATTTTTATCTTAGTTTTCTGTCTCTTTTGACTTCTGTTATGTAGTTAGCTGGATAGAAAGTCATTTAAGAAGTTAGGATAAAGTTAAATTGCCTGACTCAAACAACCAGAAACAAAACTGCATTTTTAATGGATTTTGGGATTACTCTTGATGGCTAAAATGCTCCTTTGTGACAACCACTTTTAGCGATGTTATATGATAGCACTCAGCCTTGATTCTGCTTATTGATTAAAGTACTCATCTCTCCTACCAGCTGTCCCTGTCATCATTGTTTTCAGTGTGGCTCTAAGAATCACCTCATGCAAAGCAAATAGATCCTTCTGGGCATGTCAGCAGTATCAAAATCTCTATTAATTTAATCAGATTCATAATAAAGAATGTATTTTCTATTGTCTTAATTAGCTGAACATAGTAATAAACACAAATGATGTAAGCATATGGTGATGCTGTCAGTCAGCGTTGGCATATGGTGGCACCACAATGACCTATGTGCATGATATTTATCTGAATACTTATGGTAACAGTAGCCAGTAAACATCTGGCAGGCTTTTCTTAAAGCTGTGGTCCTTTACTGTCTCTTTTCATCAGTTGCTGTCTTTTTAAAGGCAGGGATCACCTGTTTTCTCTGGGTACAACAATGTTTCTCTTTTGGGGGTATTTTGTCAAGGGTTCTCACTAGCAATATTCAGATGGTTGGACTCTGTTATGAAAGCTTTTAAACACTTCTTTTCATATCTAAATTGTGAACTGAAAGGTGAAGATTTGTAATGCTTTGCCAGAGAAAAATGAGGGTGAAGGCAAATGATAATCCAGTAGTTTAGAAATTATTACTTAGCCCTTCCATGTATGGAGAGGTTCTTTAGGTCTTGGACATATTCAGCAGAAACATGTCTGCATAGTAGAGAAATAACTGGAGTCTGAACAGGAGGCATACTTTTGTCCCTGTTAGTCATTGCCCCTCATGCTCTCAGACACCTTCCAGGAGTGAGAAAGCAGGAGATGCGTGCCTGAAGACTCCTCCTAACCACCCAACCCTGCAGGAGAAAGAAAATAGCACTGAGGGACCTCAACCCCTCCATGTGGCCAGAAAGGGGGGCACTAACAGACCTTTTTTTCTACCAGCCACAGGGATTAAGAGAGGAAGCAGAACTACAGGGAGCCCCTACTGCCACTTCACAGATTAGGAGTGAAATCCTGGCACCATTGAAGTCAGTGGCAAAGCTCCCATTGACTTCAGTGGGCCAGGATTTCCTGCCCAGAGATAGCCCCTAACCAATCATTTATAGATCTGTGAGCAGCAGGGCAGGAGTTGAATGGGACTGGGGAGATAGTCTTCCTTTCCCACCTTCTACAGGCCAATCAAGAGGGGAAAGAAGGGAGCTGGTCCTGGAAAGGGGGACTTCCCCTAACCTTTCCACACAGAATGGAGAAGGTGGAGAGCGTAACCAGGGAATGTCAGAGGATCGACACATATACTGAGTTGCTGTTAATAACTGCTTTACTGTCTTTTCCAGTCCTGGCTGGATGTGTTAGTGAGTGAACCTGTTTGAGACAGGGATCCAGTTACAAGAGAGCAGTGCAACATCATTAACTATTTAGTATTGACACACTTTAGAAAGGAATAGAAAATTGGAGCTGCAGTGGAATTCTGGACTCATCTTAGACTCATACCCGCACTATAATAAATTGAGGCAGAAGTGACTTGCTGAAGATCACAGAGGGATAGTCAGTGCTGTAGCTGGAATTCGGACCCAAGATATCCTAGCTCTCCAACTGATGCTCAGATCACTAAGCCACTCTCAGTGGTCTGTAGTACTGCTGTAGAAGTTCAAATACCATTCTCTCCACTCAGTCTTGGACTGAAGCTGAGAAAATTCCAAGAAAGCAAGTGGGGAGAAATTAATAGTTCCACTAGGAGGGCTTTATTGTTGTTCTTTGTTTACTTTCATCATCCTCTGATCATTTTGTCTGTATTTTTGTAGTTTTGTGTGTATGTTTCCACTCTGTTTTCCTTTTTATTATTTTTGTTACCTTTTTCCAACTCCTCCATGGTGAGAATGGAAGAAAAATAATGCAACACCAATTTGGATTTTCAGTCTATACCAGATGTGTCTCCTTCTTCTTAATCCCAGTACTGATGGGTTCTCTGAGATGATGAAAGCAGCAATGTTGTAAGAAGTTGGCTTACAGCTCTCCCCTGTGCTGTCTTGGTGTATGCTCTTATCAGTCTGTTAGTATGTCAATGTGGGGAGGTCCCAGGGCTTTGGTTCCATCCTGAGCCTGAATGTCTAAACCACAGTTAAACAGCCAAGGCCCATGAGTCCGAGTCAGCTGACACGGGCCAGCCGTGGGTGTTTAATTGCAATGTAGATGCACCCTATCTGTCTAGGACCTGGGAGAGATGTATCTTTGTGACCTCTAGAATGAAGTGATTTATTTTGTCTGTACGACACAGAGATAATTTAAAGGGAATGTTTTTTGCAAATTGTTTTATTTCATTGTAAGACCTGCCAAATAAAATATATTTTTGTACAGTTGGGCAGCATGTCAACAGCAGTGTAGTTCAAACAATGAAGATAATTTTTCGAACGTTTTGAGGTTGCCTACGCTGAGGCAGCATTCTGGATGGAGGGTAAACATTCTAATGGGAACAGTTTATTTATGTGAATCCCAGATTTCTGCTGCAACCGCTGTTAAATATTCCAGACTGCCATCTTTCATCTTCACCTAGATCATAAAATAAACATTTTTCTCTGTTAGTAGTCACATACTATATATGTGCTGCTGTGCTTGGAATTCGGAGTACTCCATAGTGCATGTCTCTTGAAATAATCCTAGCGTGTGCATCTCAGCAGCAAAACAATGCAAAAGTTCACCAGATGAGAAGCCCTTCTGTGCCATGTATATAAAATCGTAAAATAATTGTAAAGTTTTCAATTTGAATTGGCATTTCTGAACCTTCACTGGTGCTTGTAGCCATTTTGCCTCATTTATGACCCTGGCAGAGGTGACACCCAATATGCGAGACTGTGAAATGGTTCATATTTCCATTAATATAAATTCTTGAATTAAAAGAAAAATTAAAGGACAATGCTGTAGCCATTTATTATTCTTGTGTGAAGCTTGTGTCTGTTGGCAAGGGCAATTAGTGATGTAACTGTGGTAATGTATTGTTGTTCAAATAGTATTTTCAGATGGGCACCAACTTTTAAGCCAAGTGCTGAGGACGGTTTTTGTAGCAAAGTTAATATATTACTTGAATGTGAATCAATAAATTGGTTTTATGGCTTGTTTGGATGTTAATAAGCAAACTACTGTGCCTTTTTTATACGTTGTAGTTCAGAACTGGTACTTACCATTCATGAAGTAAGCCACATTAAAAAATAAACTATTTGGTAATGACTGAGATATGCATTAATGTTTTCATCATCTATTCAGTTTGGAGTGGAACACCTGATGATTACAGGTATTATATAGTTTACAACAGCATTTCATAACTGATATCCTACTCACTGCAATATGTGGCTGCAGCTTTTGCCAGTGATTCACCATTAGATTTATTTGTATACTATGCATTTAATATAACATAATTATCAGTCTGTTTAATACTTTTACGTACTGGAATTTTAAAAATTAACACATGTAGCCTGTTCTCTCTCTAATGCAAAAGACTTTGTAAAAGAATATTAAGATAAGTAAATTAACATTCTCTGCCTTTAATTTTGTTTGCAAATGTATCCTTATTACTTTAGGGCTTGTAGAAATTATATGAATTGTATAAATTCCAGTTGTTATTTCTACTATAATCATCTATCTTCATTGATTTAATTTAAGGGGAAAATTCTGGCACTGAATATTGATTTATGAAATATGTGAGAGTTCATCTCTGTGGTTTGAAATAATTCGGATACACAATTTTTAAAGCAAAAAAAAAAATTCCGAAGCAAGATTTTCTTGAATACATTTTCAGACACAGACTCAGAAATGTAATATATATTTTCCATTCAGATGTTTATCTTTCTAGATATTTCATGTCTTTATCTTGATTGCTACTGGTTCTAATTAGTAATGTATATGTGATATTTGCCATTCTCATGGTAAGTCTGCTTCTGTTCAAGTTTGATTAATTGGCAGACAGGGTACTATGAAGTTAGATGCTTAATAGTTATGATTTGTCTCTCATATGCTATGTCAAATCAATCTTTTCTTAAAATGAGATTGGACTTAGTTCAAAGAAATTAATGGACACAAAATACTTAACCAAAATGCATTCTGAATTTTTTAAATCTATCATAGACATTTGACATTTCGGGTAGTTATTTTGTAGATACATAAGGCCAAATTCTGTTATTTCTTCAGGATATGCAACTCTGATGAACCCTACAGAATTTGTATAGGAATAACCAATTTATTTATTCACTATTTGCATATTTGCTAAACCAAGCAAGAGTGTTCTTAGTGGCCACGTGGGGAGCTCTTAGAACCACTGCTTAATTTGGTTAGCAGGCACTCCTCCACAATGTATATCATTGTTTGATCTGCACTGCAGCTAGGATTGTCTCAAAGACCCCCATTGTGCTGAATAGCTGAACAGGGGTCTTGCCCAGTCAGGAATCAGTTAAGAAGGGACCACTGAAGATGTGGCAGGTCAAAGCTGGGCGGACGAGCAGTAGTGTCTATGACAAGGAAGTGATCTGTGGTTGGTGTTAATCACCAATCTTCCCACCACAGGGACTCTGCTGTCACATGCTGGTGTGGCAGCCTCAGTCACAGTGGGTGTTGTGATGAAAAACGTGTAGGTGGTGGGCTAAAATAGTCGTTGAATAAGGGCAAGGTTGGGTTGGCACAGACCTTCTCCACCAGCTGCATTCTCCTTCCAAATGTAGGAGGGAGCAAGGAGGCTCAGAACTGGAATCTATGGAATTGTGCATTGTTGAGATGAGATACAATGTGCTAGAGACTGTCTTTCTGGTGCTAGGCTGAAGGCACCATGACTTGCAGTAGTCGGTCAGCTTTGCAACATCATAATGAATGGCCAGAGGCTGAAGCATGAAGCACACTGAAACTGTTAAACAGCCATTCAAGGGGTAATTAAGACATTTAACAGGCATTTGCCAACCCCAAGGTATATACCATCAGTTTCTGAGTTTACTGGCAAAAACAGTTGTGCATTTCTGTAATATTTACTCAGAAAATGTCAGTCTACAGAACTTTAGTTTAAAATTTACTTTAAAAATATTTCATTAGTGAGTTGGTGAAGGTTATAAAATCACATCTCTAAAAAATCCTTGCATAGATTTTTGGATGCACAATCATCTTTAGCCTTAAATGCTTGGATCTTCAGACATGTCATTTTTAAAATAAATCCTTCAAAAGACCACCCTTATCTAAAATACACATTTTAATTATTATAGTAAAAAAAATAACTTGCTTCCAAAGTCTTCCTTCCTTTCTGTCCATCCCTTTCTCCTTCCAGATAGCTGGACAAAGAGTTTCCCTTTCTTTACTTCTGACTATCTGATGAACTAGTTTTAAGAGAACCTCCAGCAAAATCAGAACCTTAGTAAGGTATAAAACCCTTTGTTATGCCTAGAATCTTTGGAAACATATTTTTTAAAGTTAGTGACATTTCATAAACATATCTACTGTCATGGAGATCACACAAAGTGAATTAGTGTTCCATTTTTCTAAAAGCAATGAACATTGTTATGAACACACTAAACCTCTGTGACTGATTAATTTAAAATAATGACTTTGTTTCAGTGAATTGAATATGTAGTAATCTGGAATGATTACTTTATAAAGTCTTAAGAGTACATTTAAAATATAAAATCCGCTCAGAAATACTGATTAAGAAAATGTAAAACAGAGAAGAGCTGCATCATGTATTCCATAATATTTAATGTTGTATTCAGCAAGACAGCTGACTCACCCTTGCTACAAAGTTTTTGCAAATAAATGTTTGACAAACTTCAGGGCATATAAAAAACTGGTGACCAGAGGTGAAAATAAGCCAGTACGCCCCAGTACGACATACCGGCAAGAGCCGGTGCGCCATACTAGGGCGGATCAGCTTCCCCGGGCGCAATTTAAAGGGCCTGGGGCTTCCAGCAGCGGCTGGAGCCCCAGGCCCTTTAGATTGCTGCCAGAGCCCGGGCTGCGGGAGCCCGGGGGAGGCTGCGGCGGGGCTCCGGGGGCAGTTTATACGGCCCGGGGCTGTGGCGGCCCAGCCCCGGGCTCTTTAAATGGTTGCCAGAGCGCCCCCACTACTTCCCTAGGGCTCCAGCAACAGGGCTCCCGTCCCCGCGGGGCCCTGGGGAG